>CM062818.1:565273964-565873964 GCA_031772625.1 Pinus tabuliformis | reverse complement strand
ATTTATATCAATATAAAGAGTTCTTTTGTTTTCCTATATGTGATTTTGTTATTTCATGTATTTCAATACCATTTCGATCTATTGAATGAAGTAGATAGCTGATGCTACATAGATCTCATAGTTTCTTGGCTTGTGTTGTCTGGTTGTGCAAGTTCTAATTTTTACAGCTGGAGCTACGATTGGAGAATTCAAGCCAAATAAGTAGTGAAACATATGATAGATGACAAGTAGGTTTCTTCCCCTCATCTACTTACTTTAAGGAAAACAATGAGTCCTTTTTCATTCTGTTGTTCTAGGTTAGCCACCAAACCTAGGGGAGATATTTATGTCTATAGTTATAAATCCCGCATAACAAATTGGCGACTCCGCTGGGGAATGGTATATTCCCTTGGTGTTTTATTTGTCCATTGTGTTTGATTCACTTTTATCATAGACCTTTGTTGCTTTAATAAGCCAAGAACAGACCTAGGAAGTGATTCATTGAGTCTTGTTTGCAATTTTTATGTTAGAATCCTCTTTCCTAGGACCAACGCACCCTCTAGTATGCTGATAGAATGTTGCACCTCACTTGGGCCTTCTTTGTCCTTGCGTTTCACCTCACACGGGCCCTCTCTTTGCTTGCATTGCAGAGCACTGGTTCCTTTTCCACACTTGCGTTGACCCCTGTTCTTGCATAAAGTTTTCCTTGTTTTCTTAATATTGATTTGATCAACCTACTTCCAGCTGACCTTCCCTGAGTCTTGAGTGTCTTGTGGTCTCTCTGGAGCCTCCATTTGGTTTTCATTTGTGTTTTATTTCCTTTGGTAAGAATTGGTTTTGATTTTTCTTTGTTCTTATCATTAGGTCACTTGCAAACTTGTTTTTTTTTTTATCATTGATCGCTTGGATGAATTGTTGTTCTAGTCCTCATTCTGAAAAGTGCATTTGAATAAGTGATTAAACATTTGCATCTTAGTTTTCCTCATTTTGAAAATTAAGTGTGGTGAAAAGAAAAAATCTTGCATTGTAATTTAGGGTTTTGCATCTATATTGATTTAGGAACAATTGCATGAAAAGGGAATTGCATTGAGCATCTTGTTTGTTGCATTTTCTATGCTGCATATTGTTTGTCTCTTCCCTTAGCTAGATTTTCATTGAAGAGAAAGATTCCATTTCCTCATGCTAGATTTGCATTTTATGGAATTCAAGTGAATTTGTGGTGAGCCATAAAACTGAAACTTAATTCAAGATCAACTTAAAATTGACTAAATAAACCTAAGGAGCATTTGTAACATTAACGCAAACACATAGAGGTCTAGGCTAGAGACGTGTTTCGATGTCATTAAACGTAGGAGTTGTCATTGTTTTCCAGCGTTGCATCCTGAGGATGAAATCTTGTTCCACATATGCGAGTGTATAGGATCATACTTCATCTACCTTCGGGTATATTGGTGGCGCTCCACGCATGTAAAGTATATGGGAATGCTCTCATCGAACAGTTACGCATTAGACAACACTGCTATGGACTGCACTCTCACGTACTGTCACATATATTTTGGGAGTCCCAAATGGGTTGATATCCATCCATAAGTAACCGAGTCTGCCGCCTTTTAAACAAACCATCATACATTGAACACAACATTAAGGGAGATTGGTTGTTTGTGCATTATGTCTGTGGTTCGCCAAGGTGTATATTGTTGTTCATGGTTGCTTGGTAATCCTTTATGCCTAGATTACCCTCTTTTTGATTTATTTATTTTTGTGTTAATAAAATTTACTAATCAACATGGAACAACAAGATCCCCCACTCTGTTGTTTGCGTAGAATGCAAAATAATCTTCCTCTTCCACCAGAGGATACTCCTATCGTCAGAAGCATAAAAGAAATCAAAATACTGAATCGGGAAAATTAGGAACCACTTTTGTTCCTCGTCCTAAATCTGATCAACCATAATCATCTGTCCCCTTGAGTACAAACCTGAGATTACATATATTTTTGTCGGTGAAATTGACACAACTAATATTGAATTACCTAAGACTTTGTTCCCTGAGGTTATACAATATCACCTTCCTGAGTCAGAAACTTTATTTTCTGAGGTCATTGAACTTGAAGAGCTCTAGTCATCTTTACCTGTTACTTCAAGTATTTCATCCTCGCTTCCGTTGTCTCAGACAGATCCACCTACTATATATCTTGGCCTTGATGGTGAACCGCTTCCACTTAGGCTTGTGAGTATCGAGGAGATCCCACAAGAAGAGCCTTGTCCTTCTACTCATTTGGAGGGAATTTTCCCTTATCCAACCCATACTCTTATTCCTCCTCCACCTCTTGAACAAATTCCTTTACCTAGTTCTTTAGACTTACCTGCGAATTTCACGCGACAACCAACATTGGAATTATTAACCATGACTGGAACTGATATGGCTTCTCAGCCTGCATCTACCACTATGGTTGAGATTTCAAATGTCGCTTCCACATCTATGTTTTTGACATCACCTGAGGCACATCTGTATGGTGGCTCGTCCATCCCACCAGGTTATGAGTCCTTATATGGTACCTTCTTTGGTGCATCTTCTAGTTTATGGACATCCCCCATGTCATCCACTTTGGGAATTCCATCTGGTGCTACTCTTATGAGTGTTGCACAACCTGCTCCTTCTCCTCCTCCTACACCAATAGTTGAACAATAGGTTGGCCCTTATGTTAGTGGGAAAGGTCTTCTTCAACAACCTAACTATCCTTATGTTGGGTACCCTCCGCAAGGGGGGAAATTTCCTCCATCATCCCCTCCTCCTTTGGTAGGGGGGAAACCTGTTGTTGGTATACCTCAGATTGGTAACCAACCTTATTATAGTCCTCCTTATCTTGGGATAATTGCTAGTGTTTGGAAGCCTATTTTTCCCATTCAACCTGGTTCAATGTTGGGTTCATTGTTTGTTTCCCAACCTATGCCATCATCTCAAGTTCATATTCCTCAATCTATACCTCAACAAGCTCAAATTCATGTAACTCAACCTGTATAGGTTGCGATTGCATCTCAACCCATTCCTTCAGTATCTGGTACCTCTCAGGTTCCACTTACTCAGCCTTTACAAGTTCCTTTACAATCTCAATCGCTTGCACAAGGTATTCCTCAAATTCTAGTAGGACAGATTGTGTACGGTATGAAAAAACATCAATCGAACCCTCTTTATCATGGGATAATGCAAATCCCCATCGGGCAATAGTATAGACCTTATCAGGGTATCCCTGAGGTGCCTTTTCAAGGCCAGAAAATTCATGGTTATAGTGGGGTTGGTCAACAAGGTCACTTGTGCCAGAATCCTCCTTATTCTGGTAAGTAGGTTCCTTATTACTATAACCCTCCTTATTTAGGAATGCAAGTGCCTATTTCCCAAGCTATTCCTTCATATCCAGGTCATCCTCTATTGGAATTGAGTGGAAAATTTCCTTTTGTGGCCACCCTTGAGTTGTCAGATTTGACTCGACTCACCAATGACCCCAGCACCAATTCGCGTTGGTGGCCGATTATTCCTACTATATTGCCTTCCAACATCCCTAAATTCAATGGGAATCCATGAGAATATTCATCGATTTATATCATGATGTATCATCTATGGTGTTCATAAAACTCCCTTAATGATAATTCTATTCGAATTTGTCTTTTCCAAAGAACGTTTACGGGTACCGCTGCTAAATGGTATATTGAGTTACCCAGAGCTTCATTCCATGATTTCAGTACCTTAACCACTACCTTCCTTATGCATTTCTAGTTGTCCATTAGATACGAAACTGGAAAGGAATTGTTAACCAACTTCAAACAATCAGATTCCACTCACATTTCAAATTCCACACACATTTCAGATCACATTCATGAGTGGAGGCGTCGTCGTCGGTTGGTCAAAATTTATGTTCTCGATAAATTTCTTGCGGAATGGTTCACCAAATATTTTTTGGCACCTGTAACAAAAGATGTGACCAAAGGTGGAGTCGTGACTGAAGAGCAAGTTATTTCTCATGTGGAATATATTGATTTGGTTTATACCCAATCCGACATGCTCTACAATAAGATACCAAATGCTTTGAGACCTTTGAATATTGCTCCTCCTCTTATGGATGGTAAATAATCTCATGTTTCTAATGGAATTATTGGTTCTATCAGCATGGAAACGACGAGAAAACCATTTGGTATTACTCCACCCGCATATGATAAAAACCCTCAATCCCACCCTCCTACGGCTTTTCCTTTCGAGATAAATGTTGTTTCATCTGATAAAGGCAAGTCTCAACAACAACCTAGAAGCAGGAAGAAAGGAAAAGGTAATAAAAAGAAATATCCCTCTCCGCAAGATAAACAAATAAATGAGTCTTCTGATGAGAAATGGAATCCTCAATATCCTTATGTGATTTGCAACAAGGAGCACTTTACACGTGATTATCCTCACTGCGCTGAAGTGAATCAATTTCTTAAGTCCTCCACTTCTCCTGTAGTGTTGACATACTCGTTTCCTAATCAAGAGACTCATATGGTTGCTTGGGACACATCTTCCTCTAACATGATTTTGATACTTTCCTCTTCAAAGCCAAGATTTGATGATTTGGTAGCTACTTGGAACAAATATTATGGTAATGCGAATCTATCGAATAGTCAAGATACTGATCAACCTGCCAGTTCAACACCATCCTCGTTAGATCCCACTCCATCGTCGATTCCTACCGAATTGAATATTGGACCTCTAAAGGGCGTTATTCATAAGTCAAATTTCAACCCTAGTGCAAGAGCTGCTCAGAATTATAACGTAGTTGAAGACTTGGCTCAGTCTCCATCGGCTATGTTGTCTCTCAAGGTGTTGAAAAACTACCCCAACCAAAAGAGGGCTTTACTTTCAGCTATCATATGGGTGGATCCATCAGATTCCAACCTTGTTGTTTTCTCTCTTGAAAACTATACCCCTCGGCTTCTAGTTTAGTTAGCTTTTATAATCCAAGTCGTTGTCCATGATAAGAATATTCATCATTCTATCATGGATGAGGGAGCCTCGACTTGCATTATGTCCACGTCTTGCTGGAAGGTGATTGATTCTCCTCAACTGATTCAGTCATCTACTACATTTAAAGCCTTTGACGGGAGAACATATAAACCTTGTGGGATTTTGAACTCCTTGCAAGTTGAATTGGGAGGCAAAACTGTGTCCATAGAATTCGAAGTTATTGACGTACCTCTTGATTACAATATTCTATTAGGATGTACATGAGTTTATGCGATGTTATCATCTTAACTTACTTCCGTATGATCACCTTTCCTCATAAAAGTGAGATTGTAGTCATAAACCAACTCACCTTTTTCGCATCTGATTCACATGTTACTGGAAGTGTCCATTTTGTGGGTGAAACCCTATAATCATATCAGCATGTCGAAGTTGGATTGTTGAAGGGTTCTTCGCTTATGGGGACCTTTTCGCTCCCTCCTCCTCTCTTTCCTGACAACTCATCTTCGGTAACCTATATCAACATTATATCGTCTTCTACTATCTTGGACGATCCATGGACTATACTAGACAAAACTGACATCCAAAGTTTTAGTGACCGAATACTGCTAAGCCCCATTGAGCTAGATTATGAAACCATTTATTTGATTTGTGCGGTTTTATCTTTTGATTCGCTTAATTAGGTAGACATATCGCTGAAGTATGGTACGTCTTCCGATCCTTTCTCACGTGGATTCAAATGAAAGCATCATGGAAATCATGATGTCAGATGATGCATCATGGGATGAACATCACCATCGTTCCTCCTTACCTAATTCCATTGAGGATAGTCTTAGTGATGTATACTCGCCTAATACTGTCGATTTTTTTACCAATTTCATGTCTATTTATGAGGTTGATTCAGAAAAAAACCTTTCAAATATCGAGGAGATGATAACTCTTGAAATTTCCATCAAGCCATGTGTTGTTGAAAATATACACATTAGAGCACTTTGTTCTCTATTTGAGATCGAGACTTATCGAGCCCTTTTTCGTGAGTTCTGAGATGTCTTTACTTGGACCTATACGAGGAGATGCCAGGTATCGACCCAAATATAGTCGTACATGAAATTAAGACGTATCTTGATGCCAAACCAATCCGACAACACCTCTGTCCGGTCCATCCCAAGAAGGCTGTTGGAATTAAGGATGATGTTGAAAAGCTTCTTCGAGCTATCATATACCTCGTTCCTTTAACATATTGGGTGTCGAATGTAGTTCCTGTCATGAAGAAACATGGCACCATTCGAGTGTGTGTCAATTATCAGGATGTGAATCGTGCATGTTTGAAGGACAATTATCCCACCCCATTTATTGACCAGATTGTTGATGACTATGTTGGCTACGAAATTTATTCATTTATGGATGGATTTTCGGGCTATAATCAAATCAACATTCTCCTAGTGGACCAACCTAAAATTGCTTTTATTTGTCCCTGGGGCACTTTCACCTATAGGAAACTCCCGTTCGGTTTAAAGAATGTTGGGGACATGTTTCAATGTGCCATGGATTATGCTTTTCATGATATCAAACACATCGTTCAACCATATTTGGATGACCTCCCTGCTCACTCAAAACATCATACTGATCACCCGATGCATCTTCAGGCTATTTTCCTTTGTTTTAGACATTATAATATTCGCCTTAACCCACACAAATGTGTGTTTTGTGTTAGTTTTGGTCGAATCTTAGGTTTTGTTATATCAAAACAAGGAATTTGTATCAATCCATTGAAAGTACAAGCAATTGTTGATTTTCCTGCACCTTCTTCACTAGTTCAACTTCAATGACTTCAATGGAAAGTTGAATTTCCACGAATATTTGTCCCTAGTTACGTTGAATTGACTAAAGGATTCACTTGCTTATTGAAAAAAAGGGTTCCCTTCCATTGGGATGACACAACTCAAAAAGCATTTAATGCCATGAAAGATGTACTGGTTCAAGCATCTCTTCTATATCCCCCTAACTATCAACGCGATTACTTCCTGTATCTTGTTACTGCCATTTCTACTATAGAAATGGTATTGGTCCAAGAAGATGATTTAGGGACTAAAAATCCCATTTATTATATGAGTTGGAATCTTAATGATACTGAAGTTCAATATTCCCACATAGAAAAATTGGCTTTGGCGACCGTTCAATCCGTCCAAATATTTCACCATTACAACTTTCTTTGGAAAAATATGGTCATTCGGATTGCAACCATATGAAATACATTTTGTCATGTCAATTTATTGGGTGAAAGTACTCGAAATGGATTTTACTCCTACAAGATTCGACCTAGATTTCATCAAATCCAAGTCAAATAAATCCCTAGTTTTTGTCGAACTGATGTGCGATCTCCCTTCTCCTGATTCAGAATCTACATCTGAAGATTCTATACCCGGCGAGTTATTTTTATGATTATCTTGTCATCTGACCCATGGTATGGAGAATTTTTTATTTATCCCCAGACCTAGACTTTCTGGTCTAATACCTCTGGCTCGGAACAACGACGTATTTGTTACCAAGCCCAAAATGATGTTGTTATCGGCGACACTCTTTACTGTCGTGGTATCGATATGATATTACAAAGGTGCCTTACACTTGAGGAGGTTGAGAAAGTCTTAAATGAATGCCACTCGGGGGCATGTGGTGGAAATTTATCTGGTTATGCTACCGCCCAGAGAATTTTACGTGTTGGTTACTTCTGGCCTACCATCTTTCGATACTGCATCCTCGTTGTCTAGAAGTGTCATGCATTCCATATATATGATTTTAAGACCCATGCTCTGTCCGCTCTGTCGTATCCCGTTATCACTGTTGGACCCTTTGCAACATGGGGTATCAAATTCATGACATATTACCCTCACTCAGTCGGGGGGCATGGTTATATTATTGTCGTTTTTTACTATTTTACTAAGTGGGCTGGGGCGATGCCTACATTTAACAACACTGGTGAAATTAATGTATACTTATTTTGGAAACATGTCATTGCATTATATGGTGTTCCAAAAACAATAGTTATGGATCATGGAAAACATTTTTGGAATCATATGATGACTGAACTAACTACTAATCTAGGACTTTCCCATGAAAATTCCACTCTGTATTATCCTCAAGCTAAAGGGCAGGTTGAGGCCATCAACAAAGTTATTAATATGATGCTTCAACGCATGGTATGGGTCTATAAATCGAACTGGAATTTTCTCATTTACGCTTCTTTGTGGGCATACCGAACCTCACTAAGGACGACTATTTGATTCACACCCTTTTAGTTGGTGTATGGTCTAGAAGCTATCCTCCCAATTGAATGCGAAATTCCATCATTGAAACTAGCTATCAAACTTCTTCCTGCCACTTCTGTAGAGGAGGAGCATCTTTTACATCTGACTCGTTTAGATGAAACTCGATGCGATGCTATTATAGCTAATGAATCTCATAAAAGATGTATCTAGGCGCAATATGACAAGAGTGTTAAGCCTCGAGTCTTATTGGAAGGAGACCTTGTCTTGTTATGGCCATGAGTCTGATAAATTAGGTTTGGGGAAGTTTCAACCCATATGGTTAGGTCCATACATTGTCAAGTGAGTCCTTGCAAAATGGGCCTATGAGTTAGTAGATCTTGATGGAGTTCCCTTGGCACAACCTAGAAATGGGTTGTACCTCAAAAAATACTATGCTTGATCTCAAGTGTAGTTTTCACTATGTACATACTATCTATAGGTGTGTTGAGTGTGTTTGTAGTGTGTCTTTTCAGAGTTTTACACGGTTTCTATTGATTCCCTTTTACGTTTGGTTTTCAGATGTCGGTATCTCTTGAAACTTTTATCGATTATGCTGATGGTGCCAGTCGTAGTACTCAGAACTTGTCTTTCGTAGCATGGGTTATCTTTGCTCTAAATGGTGAGTTAATGAGTATGTAAGGGATTTGTATTGGTCGCTCCACAAACAACATCGTTGAGTATAATGTAGTGGTCGATTTACTGTCTGATGCTATTTCACATGGTATTCATCGATTAGTTGTCAAACTTGACTCATAACTTGTAGTACTACAACTTCCCTGTTTCTATTTAGTTAGAAATCCCACCATATTACACATGGTTTTAAGACTAGTCCTTCTAGAAAGACATTTCGATTTCATACAATATGAACACATTTCTAGAAATCTAAGTACATTGACAGATGTGCTAGCTAATCATGTTTTAAATAGTCATTTGCAACGAATGTAATTAATTTTCAATTCACATCACATCATATTGAAAATACAATATAAAAACTTGTGCTTGAGACACATATGGCATACGTCGCCCATATAAAAAAATACATGCAAGGATAAAAGTAGACACAATCAATGGTGCACATGATAGAATGACACTGCATGAGCCATCTTGCACAGTAACCGACTGATACGACTACGCACTCCTATGGTGTATCATTGAAGTCACAATGGAAGTTGGTCAATTGCGGTATCATAAATTCCATGTGTCAACCCTTCCGTGGTGCTCTACCTCTGATAGGACCTTTGCTACATCTGGATCTCGTAGCATATCTCGTCCTACCACAATGACCCATGCTGGTTCTACTGCCTCCTCCTATTTTTGTTTCTCTGCATAACAAAGATATGAAGCACCAATAGGTTGAACTGGTCCTACATCTGCATGAAACATCAATAGTTTTGTCTCAGAAACATAAAACAAACACAAAAGATTGTAAAACTTTCAAAACTTAAGAGGTAGAAATTTCCTACCTACAACACACCATTCCTCACCCTTAGAAATAATGAGCTCAGGGTCATCACATAAATACATGCCTACGTAAGGATAATCGTTGATCATGATAAAATGTTTGCATAGAGATCCAAAGAAGGTTGGTGAGAATCTAATCACTGCTTGCTCTACATGTTAGGACATGTGATCTATCCACCTCATCATCCATGGCACCCTCAAATAGATAGGCTCAAGTATGATATGTTGAGGCTGAAGAAATGGAGCCCGTTCTAATGCAAAAGAAACTAAGATCACCCCGTATCCAAAGTTATTTATCTTTCCCTCTTTTTCCTTAGTTAGTTGTTCTTTCATGTTGACCATAACTCCCTCGCTCCAGTTGAAGAGTGTTGGCTCCAGACACTCCAATCCATATTGCATATATGATCTTTTTGCTACATGAAATGTGGAGCTACCTGCCAATCTTGTAATAAGGAATAAGATCATTCTCAAAGGTAACTAGGTCACATCTTTTATACTAATCTTTCCATCCTTTATTGGCTGAGCACGAGGTCTATAGTTGGTGACGATATAATATTTCACTGTCTCCCCACCACTTATCACACCTAGGAGACATATGGGGGCACCCCTCATGGTTAGTCCTATCAAAAAGTAGATATCCTCTACCTTTATCTCGGGTAGATATTCCCCAAACCTGAACGCTTGTGCCTGAACATCCTATGAATGAACATGGTATTTCATCAAATCCGTCTGTTGCCTCATACCAGGAAACCAAAAGAATTTGAGTAATCCATAGTTCTTTAAGGCCTAGATGGTAGAAAGATCATTTGTTGCATTTAAATATTTTTCCTCATGTTCTCTTTCTCTCCATATGAAATCCATTTTGTGTTGATGAGCCCCTAAAACATCAACAAGAGATTCATTAGGATCCTTTACATGCAAAAAACCTGTCAAAATTTGAGGGAAAAATGATAAATAAGCTTTACATTTATGCACAATGCACCCTTGGAGAGAAGAATAGAGTGTTGCACCTATGCCTGTAGTGCATGACTTCCTAGGTGCAACACACTTTTCAACCCTTTGGGCCTGCATTGGTCGTAGGGCGAACTTTTGGAATCCCAGAGTCCTTAAAAACTCAAAAAAATTACTTTAAATCATAGAATGGAACCACTGAAAGAAAGATAAAGGTTTTAGCTCCTACCTGGAAGCGACATTACTCAAAATCATCCATTGGATTGGCTGCAATTAGCTACAGAAGATCGAGGGAAAAAGTACTTAGAACTCTCACTGTTTGAGGTAAATGTGAAATTGATCTGAATTGGATCCATGAAAATTATCAGAGTTCTATGACTATATCAAAACAATGACAAACTTCAAAATCTTGTAGACAATGAGCTATCAGGAAGACCTCTGGACAGTGGCAGTTTGTAGCCAACAAGGAACGATGAGGACCTCGGTCAAAGTGTGCAAACCGAAGCCCATGGAGACCGTGTAGTGGCGCAAATTGGCAATTGGGAAATCCAGATCAGAAAACAGAGGCCGTTTCTGATGTGTGATTAGCACAAATCGCACATCGTTGGGAAAAACCCCTCAAGAAGGAAAAGCCCCGAGCGCACGGTCACAAGGGGAGCTGGAGAACTGTGGGAAAAGCGCTAAAACCAAAGGCAGGTCCTACGCTCCAAAACCAGCAGAATATCGGAGGCATTTTAGGCGGTAAGTAGGTTTGTAAGGAGAATGAGTGATTCCATACGTTGGATGACGCATGTCCGGTGGATGAGAGAGAAAATTGCTCTCATCACGGGCTAACGTCCGAGTAAGTCAATCGCACGATAAGAGTGATAACCTTAGGATCTGGAGGCCCTAGATCTAATGGCAGAGATTGCGCCCGATGGGAAACCAAATTCGAAGGGAGAAAATAAGCTACAACACATAAGGTTTGAAGTCCGATTCGACCGCTGACCTGGTGGATGAATCATTCCATAAGGTAACTTAAATATCGAACCGTTTGAGGAAGAGCTAGCACTCAGTTCGTGAAGGGACAAGTGGGCACCTCCTGTGAGACATTACATAGTGGTGATGACGCAGAGGTAAGGAATTCCAAGTGGAAAACATCAGGCGATCCAAAGAGGTGGAAGAGGAAGTGAACAGTCAAGGGATGGATTGGCTTTAAGCCATGAATAGACAGAGAACAGAGGACAATGAAAGGAAGAAGGAGATAGTGAGATAGAGAAAATAGAAAGCGAAGCAGAGAATAGAGAGCCGAGCTGACCTGCAGAGCTAAGGTAGCATCGAGCAGAAAGAACCAGGGTTGAGAGGCTCAAGCAATCCCTGTGAGGATATCTGTCGAGGAATTGAGTACCAAATTGGAATCATCCCATCAAGACTAGTTAGGGTCAAGACTTGGTAAGGAAGAGTCTATGCACTCTAGTGGCTTGGGGAATCCAAGAACCACCCTACTAAGCATCATCTGTTCCAGAAGACTCAAATTGAGCTCCTCATTGTAAAATTCTGCTTAAAGACATAATAAAAGAAGGCCACCACTGAAAGTTGGACCGGAGACATAGCCCTGGAGGATAGGGTGAACTCCTTATTAAATTTTTGTGTTCTGCATTTTGCTTGCTGTGTTTCTCTTATTGTTTTTCAGTGTCTGTGTATGTTTGCAATCTTATCGATCCATTGCCTGAGATAATACAGACACACACTAGCACATGAGTCTGTAATACCTTCATTAAATTAATTAACTGAGATCACTCACGAGTGATTTTCAGATCAAGTGGTATCAGAGCTCTAGGTTGTAAGGTTAGATAAGCTTGTGCTGGATTTAGATGTTGAATGCTAACTAGATCAAAGCTCAAATTAGGAAAAGGAGAGTTCGTTGAAACTAATCCTGAAATTGGGAGAGTCTATCCTCAGAAGACAATGTCAGAGGAAGGTTCTGTGGGGCTAGACCCTCAATTTATAGATAGTTTCCTGGCCATAAGGTTCATGGTAGAGGAAATGTATAAGGATTTTAAAAAACATAAAGATGAAGACTCATCAGGCTCTAAACAAGATAAAAGAGAAGAAGATTCTTTCCTCCATGACCACTCAAAAGGCAAAGGGAAAGAGGAAAGCTTTCTCACACCTCCTAATAGCCCTGAACATAAAAAGAAGACATCTTTGATTAAACTAGATGTTAAATTCGATTTACCAATATATGATGGAGAGTTGAATGCAGAAAATCTGGACAATTGGATCAGACAAATTGACGTTTATTGCAGAGTGCAGAGTATTGACTCAGACAAGAGCAAGATTCAGCTGGCAAGCCTATGCCTTGGAGGCACTGCCTTGGTTTGGTGGGAAGGCAGGACCCAAGCTGACATGAAGAGACATGGTAAGACTCTTTCTGTCTGGAGTGAATTTTTTTCTACAATCAAAAAGCAGTTCTATCCACTAGCCTACATGCAGCAAGCCATGATGAGCTGGCAAACTCTTCGATAGTTAAAAGGGCAAAGTGCACAAGGATACACCCAAGAATTTAGAAAGAGAGCATTGATTCTAGGAATCTCATTAGACTCACCTGAGACTTTGTTGAAGTACATTGGTGGTCTACACAGCTACATGAGACACACTATCCTCATGTTTAATCCCACTAGTATAGATGAGGTATCTATTCAAGCTACGCATCTAGAAGCTAGAGGAAAGAATGGAAACCCAGAAGTTGGGGGATCATCCCAACCCATTGCAAGCAAGAATAAGGAGAAAAGAAAACAAAAATGGAAAGTAAGGAAGGCCAACACTGCACAGAAGAGCAAGTATTCATGCACTCACTATAAGAAGGATGGGCATGATGATGAGCACTGTTGGATTTTGCATCTGGAGCTGAGACCTAAGAAGTTTGAGGGTAAGAAGAAGAAGAATGGTGCAGCTATTCAGAAAGATTTGGGGTCAGACTTAGGAGATGAAACAACCATTGCAGCCACAGGTATAAAACGTAAGAATTCTGAAGCAGCTACTAGTAATTCTGCACAATCTAATATTGATGAAGAAAATGAGAGAAAAAGACATGAGCTTTTCCATATTCGAGTTATTTCCAAACATCAAAAGATTGATACTTTGTTTGATAGTGGCTCGCAAGTAAATTTAATTTCTGAAGCAATTGTAAAGAAATTGGGATTACTGACTACACCTCACAAGAAACCATACCCATTAGGATGGTTAAGTGATAAAGCACAACTACAAGTGACTAGACAATGCAAACTCAAGTTTTCTTTTGGATCGACATTTGTAGATGAGGTTGAGTTAGACATAATTCCTCTGGATATATGTGGAATTGTTTTAGGAAGCCCTTACTTGTATGACAGAAAAGCTATTTTCTATAGAGATGAGAACAAATATCTACTCCTTAAAGATGGAATTGAATACTTTGTAAGAGATCATAAGCTCAAGAATAATTATACTCTCATAAACTTAGGGCAGATGAAATGAATGATAAATTCATGCAAACAATTTTTACTGATGGTTGTAGAGGAAAAGAAACCTGATAAAACCAATGTATTTGAGGGCTGTGATGCTAAACAGCAAGCTAATTTAGAAAGCATTGTTTCAGAGTATGTTATCTTATTTCAAGAACCTAAAGGTCTGCCACCCAAAAAGGAAATAGTGCATGAAATTAATTTGCAGCAAGATGCTCCATTGCCTAACATTGGAATGTACAGGTTGTATGCTTTAGAGAATGCAGAAATCAAGAAGTAGGTGCAGGAGTTGCTCGAGAAAGGGCTCATCAGACCTAGCACATCACCATGTGGATCTCCAATCGTTTTGGTGAGAAAGAAAGATGGCTTGTGGAGAATGTGCATTGATTACTGAGCACTGAATAAGATAACAATAAAAAATCGCTATCCCCTTCCTCGCAAAGATGATCTGTTAGATCAATTGAAAGAAGCTGTTTATTTTTCCAAGTAGACTTGCATAGTGGATATCATCAGGTCAGAGTTGCAGAACAAGATGCATGGAAGACTGCTTTCAAAACAAAGCAGGGATTGTATGAGTGGCTGGTTATGCCTTTTGGCTTAACTAATGCTCCTGCTACCTTCATGGGAGTAATGAATTATGTTCTCAGACCTTTTTTTGACGATTTTGTTATTGTATATCTGGATGACATTATGATATTTAGCAAAACATGGGAAGAACATTTAAAGCATGTTAAGCAGACACTAGATGTTTTAAAAAGAGAAAAACTTTCTGTTAAACTCTCAAAATGTGAATTTGGCAAAACATCTTTGAATTATTTGGGACATATAGTAGGGGGTGGTGAATTGAAGATAAATCCCTCTAAGGTGGTATTCATTGTAAACTGTCCTAAACCCAAATCTGTTATAGAAGTTAGGAGCTTCTTAGGAGCAGCACAATATTGGAGAAAGTTCATTTCTAACTTTTCCTTAATTGCAGCTCCCTTACATGCTTTAACAGGATTGACCAAGGTGTTTCAGTGGGGAGGAAAACAGTAGAAAGCCTTCGACACCTTGAAAGAAAATATTAGTACAACACCAGTACTAGCACTGCCTGATCTTCAAAGACCATTTGAAATACAAACAGATGCCAGTGACTATGCCATGGGAGCAGTGTTGACACAACATGGTAAACCCATATGTTATCATTCCGAGACATTTAATTCTGTAGTAGTTAACTATCCCACATATGATAAAGAATTGTATGCATTAATACAGAGTATGAAAAAGTGGAAACATTACTTAATGGGAAAAGAGACAGTTATACATACTGATCATCAACCACTTCAATATCTACACTCCCAAACTAAGTTGCAGCAATCAAGACACTGTAGATGGATGCATTTTCTACAAAAATTTCATTTAGTCATCAGATATAAAAAGGGCATACACAATAAAGTTGCAGATATGTTATCTAGACCCATTATAAATGCATCTACTATACTTAAGCATAATTCTGTGTTACATGAGAGCTACATTGAACAATATGCTCAAGATATAGATTTCAAAGATGTATGTGCAACTTTAAGTAAAGGCAAATGAGTAGAAGAATTGGATTATCATGTAAAGGATCGACTCCTATATCATTGTGGGAAGCTATGCATTCCACAAACTGAAAGAGTAAAGATAATTCGAGAAGCACATACTTCTCTAATATCAGGTCACTTTGGGGTAAGTAAAACAATTGCACAGTTGCAAAGATTTTGTTATTGGCCAAAAATGAACGAGACATTTTCTAGATATGTAAGAAGGTGTACTATGTGTGCTAAAAGCAAGCCGATCAATAGAAAACTAGGCTTGTACACTCCATTACCAGTTCCTTCTCATCCTTGGGAAAGTTTTTCCATGGATTTTGTTGGAGAACTGCCTAAATCTAGGAAAGGCCATGATTATTTGTATGTTGTTGTGGATAGGTTCAGCAAAATGTATATTTTGATACCTTGTAATAAACAGATTACAGCTGGACAAACTGCAAAACTGTTCTTTCAACATGTATGGGTTCATTTTGGATTACCCACTTCCATTGTATCTGATCGAGACACCCGATTTGTGGGGAAGTTTTGGTCAAGTCTGTGGGAACTGATGGACACCAAACTGAAGAAAAGCACAACTTTTCATCCACAAACCGATGGCCAGACCGAAGTAGTCAACAGGATGGTGATCCAGTTGCTCAGTGGATATTGCAGGAAGCATCCTAAGCTTTGGAATGAACATTTGTGTTATGTGCAACATGCTTACAACAGAGCCAAACATTCTTCTATATAGAGATCTCCTTTTGAGACCTGTTTTGGTTTCACACCAAGGTCTCCTTTGGATTTTGTCTTTGGTAAGGACACAACAATTGAGGGACACAACGATGTGGACAAGGCAACTAGGTTCATCAAACAAATCCAAGAGATGCACTAGGCAGTACAGGAACAATTGGAAAAGAGCCAGGCCAAATACAAGGCAAGGCATGAAAAGCATCAGATGGAGCATAGTTTCCAAGTTGGTGATCAAGTTTGGTTGTATATCAACAAGGACAGGATGCAAGGTGAAGGTAAAAAGCTAAAACTATCAGGTATGGACCTTTAAAAATACTTGAGAAAACTGGTGAAAATGCTTTTCGCCTTGATCTACCAGCTTACATGCACATCTACTCAGTCATGAATGCAGATTGCTTGAGATTGTTTGAACCCTCACTAATTGAGGATCTTGAAGAACAAAGTCAATTGAATTCTATTGATGACCTGTTACCTGAATATCTTAATGAATTGCAGGAAGACACAGTTCTGGACAGGAAGGTGAGGACGACGCGCAGGGGAGATGTTGAGTACCTCAGAGTTGTGCTCAAGGGTTCAAAGCTGAGCAATGAAAAATGGATAGAGATTCAACAAGTGAGATAGTTATATCCTCACTTAGTTGATGCTTGAAAACTAACTTTTGGTGGTCCAAAAGCTTTTTCAGTGGGAAGGCCGTGATCCAAATTGGATCCATGAAAATTAGCAGAGTTCTATGATTGTATCAAAACAATGACAGACTTCAAAATCTTGTAGACAATGAGCTATCAGGAAGACCTCTGGATAGTGGCAGTTTGTAGCCAGCACGGAATGACGAGGACCTCGGTCAAAGCACGCTGAGCGAGGCCCATGGAGGTCGCGCAGTGGCGCAAACTGGCAATTGGGAAATCCAGATCAGAAAATAGAGGCCGTTTTTGGTGCGCAATAAGCACTTTCGCTATGCAAAACCCCTAGAGAAGGAAAATCCCCAAGCGCACGATCACAAGGGAAGACAGATAACCGTGGGAAAAGTGCCAAAACTGAAGGCGGGTCCCACGCTCCAAAACTGGCAGAATATCGGAGGTGTTTTAGACGGTAAGCGGGTTTCTCAGGAGAATGAGCAATTCCATACGTTGGATGACGTGTTTCCGACAGATGAGAGAGAAAATTGCTCTCATCGCGGGCTAAATTTTGAGTAAGTCAACTGCGTGATAAGAGCGATAACCATGGGATCTGGAGGCCCCAGATCTAATGGCAAAGATTGCGCCCGATGGGAAACCAGATTCAAAGGGAGAAAATAAGCTACAACGCATAAGGTTTGAAGTCCGATTCGACCGCTGACATGGCAGATGAATCATTTCACAAGGTAACTAAAATACCAAACCATTTGAGGAAGAGCTGGCGCTTAGTTCGTGAAGGGACAAGTGGCCACCTCCCTGTGAGATGTTACACAGTGGCAATGACGCAGAGGCAGGGAATTCCAAGCAGATAGCAGCAGGCAATCCGAAGAGGCGGAAGAGGAAGCGAACAGTCAAGGGATGGATTGGCTTTAAGCCATGAACAAACAGAGAACAGAGGATAGTGAAAGGAAGAAGGAGACAGTGAGACAGAGAAAACAGAAAGCGAAGCAGAGAACATAGAGCTGAGTTGACCTGTAGAGCTAAGGCAGAATCGAGTAGACAGAACGAGGCTTGAGAGGCTCAAGCAATTCCTGTGAGGATATCTATCGGGGAACTGAGTACCAAATTGGACTCATCCCATCAAGACCAGTCAGGGTTGAGACTTGGTAAGGAAGAGTCTGTGCACTCTAGTGGCTCGGGGAATCCAAGAACCACCCTACTAAGCATCATATGTTCCAGGAGACTCAAATTGAGCTCCTCATTGTAAAACTCTGCTTAATGACACAATAAAATAAGGCCACCACTGAAAGCTGGACTAGAGACATAGCCCTGGAGGATAGGGTGAACTCCATATTAAATTGTTGTGTTCTGCATTTTGCTTGCTGTGTTTCTCTTATTGTTTTCTAGTGTCTGTGTATGTTTGCAATCTTATCGTTTTGTTGCCTAAGATAACATAGACACACACCAACGCATGAGTCTGCAATACCTTCATTAAATTAATTAAATGAGATCACTCACGAGTGATTTTCAGATCAGAAATGGTAAAAATGAACAATCATTTTGAGTATATATGGTCATATTTCTCATTATTTTATTCATATTTAATGTTTTGACCTAGTAATGATCCATTTTTACTATGAAACAAATATGTTTAATCCTTTCTGTGTTGTTCTGAGAACGTTGACAACTGTTAATGGATTTTGTTGTGCTTTAAATAGGTGATTTTGATTGAAGAGTATACTTTTATCTCTTTTTCAGGCTCTTTAAACCTATGAAAAAGGAACCCCTTGGAGTCCTATTTCAACTCTTTTCAGACTCCCAAAACATGAAAAGATTTCCAAGCACTTGTCTTTTAGAACTTGTAAAATTAAATGAAAAGATGTCTACTTAGTATAAGTTTAACCCTTTTCCTGACTGAGATAGACTATTTACGAAAAAGGAATACCTTAGTCGAGCATGGCTAAGAGATTCTCTTGGGTGTTGTTTTATACTTTTTCGGACCTAAGGGACTACCTACGAAAAGGGACATCTGGAGTTTTATTTTTCGCCTCTTTTTAAAACTCTCTAAACATGGAAAGGAAGTCTAGTTTACCTTCGCTGGACTCGTTAAAACATCAAACATCGATGGACTTGTCGAACATGAAAAGGCTGAACCACTCCTTCTAAGGGATTGTTAAATATACTCAAAGAAATAAAAAAATAAAGAGGTACTGACCAATATGGTTGGGGAAATTGGGAAAACAAGGTAATCCATTTGTTAATGGCACTGAGACGCTCTTGAACACGACATTCTTCCACTTCATCTCCGTGGTTGTTGGGTTGGATAATATGCTTGTCTTTTGGTTCATCATACCTTCACAAAACCTCCATTTCAGTTTTGGGTCAATGCTACTAACTCCAGTCAGTGTCGCCATTGTGTTCAAGAGAAGTAGTTAAATTGATATCCATTATGATACTCTTAAGCTTTCATTCCTTGTTTTCCTTTCCTGATCCAGTTCCATATCTTCATCATTCTATCTCAATCATGATACCTGTTTCGTGTTGTTGATGGGAGATACATCAAGACCCTCCTGCGACAGATCGCTTCTTGTCGACATCAACTCATTATATAGGAAGTTGACTTAGAAACACCCCTTGGTACCTTGGTGTTTGCATACATCAATCACAAATTTCCTCACTCTCGGTGATAGGTTTACATCATTCGCCTTCGACCAAAATATTCTCTGTGCTGTTTGACATCAACTCATTTTTTCACACCATATAGATTGTACTTGAATACCTTGAGAGCCATAAACATCATCGGTGGTTTATCTTGTGTCCGGTAACGAATTACATCATTGGCCAATAATTATATGGTGTCTACCATGTTTGACTTCAACTCATTGATCACATGGTCATTGGTTGGTCGTGTGAACGATATAGAAGACCCTAGATCTAGTTTCGTCCATCCGGGATGTGATTTCAATATTATATAAACATCACCATTAACGATGGCTATGATCATACTGATAGTCATCCAGTCATGGGTCCACCTTCAGTCATTAGTGGATGTGTCTTGTTGATCATTATGCATGTAATGTTAGCTTATGTGTTGACAATGGGAATGCCTCCCTTAGAAAAAGATATATCATAATGTAAATGTATTGTAACAAGAGACAACCTTGCACGTTTTTCTTGATCCTGACTTGTCATAAGGTAAAGCACTTCAGTCATCAGTGATCATCTCTAACTTTGCACTTTAGGGGGCACTTTGTTATAGCCTATTTTGTCACACTTGATCAATCAACCTCCTAATGGGATCAATCAACATCTTATTCCCCCTTTACATCATCATTGCATAAATCCCTATGCATGACTCTCTCATTCCCCACAATTTCTACCCTAAACAACATCATCTGAGCCAGTTTTAGGACCAAGGCACCCTGTCCTCTTGTTGGAAAACCTTCACCTATAGGTTGCTCCGTTGTGGCCTGCATCGATCACCTATAGGTTGACATATTTGCACCTGTGTTGGTTCTAGAAATCCAGGAAAAAGAGAGAGAATCTCAAAGCCTCCATTTCCAGAAGCTTCCAGGATCTATTGTAACCATTTACCTCAAATAAAACACTTGAATACTATCTTATCCTACCTTGGAGTTTCCATCCCTTATCCTTAGATCTCATCCTCCCATCAAGGGTGGATCTCAATCCCAAGATTGGTAAAAGGATAAGAAATCCCAACTTCCCTTACTCGTTTATATATTTACAGCCTTCCATATGCAAGGGGTTGGCTTTTGGAGAGTGATTCTACCCTTATGTTGCTATTGTGAGAGTTATCATTTCATGCATTTAGGGTGATTGGAGGTACAATTTGTGACAAAGGAAGGACAAGTCAACAACTTGGAGGAGTTATTCTACAAGATCGACACCTATTTATGGTTGTAACTCACTCCATTTATATCGATACAAAGAGTTCTTTTGTTTCCTATATGTGATGTCGTTATTTCATATATTTCGATACCATGTCGATCTATTGAATAAAGTATATAGATGATGCTACATATATCTCGTAGTTTCTTGGCTTGTGTTGTCTGGTTGCACGTGTTCTAATTTTGGCAGTTGGAGTTAGGATTGGAGCATTCAAGCCAAAGAAGGAAAGAAACATACGATAGATTCCAAGTACATTTCTTCCCCTCATCTACTTACTTTAAGGAAAACATTGGGTCCTTTGTCATTTTGTTTTTCTAGGTTAGCCACCAAACCTAGGGGAGATATTTTTGTTTGCAGTCATAAATCTCGCATAACAAAATAAACAATTTCTATCTTTTTAACGATATTGGGTTCAACTTTTGTTCATTCCGTCATACACTCTTGCACACTTGGATCATTCTTGGAGCATTCTAGGATTCGCTTGGACTTGGATAAAGAAAGTAAAGGACAAGCAAAGAATGGTGGGAAGTAGAAAAGAAAGTTGGATCAACAACTACAATAGGGATACTTTGCAGGTAGCAGGTTACATTTATGATTTCCTTGTTGATTTAGGTTTGCTCGTTTATATTTTTCCCCTTCTTTGTTTCTACTAGTTGGATAAGCTTGAAGACACCAAAGCAGAAAAATTGAGTATATACATGAGGTTTCCTGACTAGACCTGCGATCATGGTTGGACCAAAACTCTCGTTACGGACGGAGTGTATTTTCCGTTGGAACTTCATTGGCCAAAAGATGTCACCAACACAAGGAAGATGGACAGAAGACTAGCCAAATGATGAAGTATCACAAGACTCTTTATAGTTTGGCCACACACATAATTAGAAGCCATGACATATTCATGCATAACACTTATTCACATAACATAAACCAAAACAAAATTCAAGCAACACAAGAAAAGACTATGTACATAGTGTAGGGCACAACCCCAAATTTTCATTGAAAATATTGTTTCAAGTCTTCGCCAATGACAAGGAGAGAGTCAATATTCGTGGGAAGTGATTGAAGATGATAAGTGTGTTGGCCAAGGTTTTTGTGCACCATGGATGGCCCAATCAACAGGGACTGAAACTTAGTGTGTTTACCTTTGTCCTCGTGGGCTTTATCCCACTTTAAGACTAAGTCACCCACACTAAAGTTGTTTTTCCTTGCAAAATTCCTATCGAACCACCTCTTAATATGATTCTGGTGAAGATAATTTTTTTCTTTAGCTTTCAACTCTTGCTGTAGCTTATGAAGAGTTTCCATCGTATGCTAAACTAATAGACATGGCTTGCCTTGGGGGTCTTGTGAGAGATGGAGAGCAGGCAAGTAGATGTTTGGCAGGAGGATGGCTTCTTTTCTGTACACTAGGAAGTAAGGGGAGGTGTTTAGGGAAGGTTTTGGCGTGACTCGGTCAGCCCATAAGGCATTCACCAAAGCAGAGTGTTAGTTTCGTTGTTAAGAGAATATGGTCTTTTTGATAATGCAGATAAGGTTATTGTTCGTGGATTCAACAAGAGAATTCCCCGGCGGATAATAATTAATTGAATGTTTCAATATGATACCATTTTCCAATACAAAATCATAGAATCTTAACAATGAAAAATATGTTTCATTGTAAAAAAAAAGTGAAGTAGGAACACTAAACCTAGAAATGATGTTCTGTTGTAGAAAGCTGATGACTTCCTGATCATTCACTTATTTTATAGAAACTGCTTTACTCCACTACTTGAATTTATATGTAGCAGTTAAGATGTAGTGATTCTTCTTTGACGAGTGTGGGAAAAACTCCCCAATAATGTCCAAGCCCCACTGTTGAAAAGGTTCTTCCACTACAATGGGTTGCAGTGGGGCGATTGATTTCTTATTTCTGCCGACACACCTTTGACAAACTAGACACTTGCGGGCATAAGCATGAACATCTCTAAATAATGTAGGTCAGGAAAAGCCGACCCACATAACCTTATACACCGTAGTGTTTCCTGCAAAGTATCCCTCAACTGGTTCGCCATGGAGATCACACAATACCTTTTCTGAATCATGCACCTCAAAACACCTAAGCAGTACTCCATTGTGGTTATTTATGAACAACACCCCATGTACCAACTGATATGATAATGCTTTAATTCTGAGTGCCCTATTTTACTGTGCGTCAAAGTGGGAGGGAATTGTGTCATGCTCAAGGTATTGTCGCACATCTTTGGACCAAGAGTTTGTGTTTGTAGCGGGGGAGGCTCTCTCATCGTTATACATCTCAATTTCTTATTCCCATCCTGAAATATCTTCTTCTTCCTCCTTTGCATTTAATGCTTTTGCTGCTAGTTGGAAAAGACCATGGCCCTCGATTGTGTGAACTAGCTTGATTTCTAGATCATGCTCTTGCATCTCGGTCATCCAGTTCTCTCTCCTTTCACCAATCTCTTGTTGAACAAGGAATGATATGATTTCTGGGTGCGGGACAAAGATAACACAATGGTTCTTCAATAGACAGGCCTAAAATTCTTTACCACCTTATATAATGCATAATCCTATTTGTCCATGGAAGGGTAGTTAAGCTCTGTTCCTTGCAGACTTGTGCTCATGAAGGAGATATGTCGTTCATTGTTCAATTCATCCTTCTGAGTGAGTATAACAACAAGAGAGGTATCATAAGTGAAAGTATAGAGCAAGAAATCTTTATCCAATTCCGAGTTGTACAATGCGGGTGCTTCTGGTATATCTTGCTTAATATGGGAAAACAAGTCCTTTTCCCTTTTATCTCATTTGTAGACTGCGTCTTTCTTCACCATCTCCTGTATTGGGTTGACAATCTAGGCATAGTCAGAGATGAATTTGCAGAGGAAATTGATCTTCCCCAAGAAAGATTACATGGCTTTCTTATTCACTGGGAAGGGAATCTTCGTGATTGTCCTGACCCTATCTGGGTCTACCTTAATCCCACTCTTAGCAATGGTGTGGCCCAAGAGATTACCCTCGGACACTGCAAAGATACTTTCTTGGGATTTAAGGATATGTCGTACACTTGGGACATCGCTCAAAAATATTCTTTAAGTGGCATATCCGGTCTGACCTCTATTTGGAGAACACTGTTACATCAACAAGATATACCACCATGCTGCTCAATGAGTCCACGAGAAGCGATGTACATAGCACATTGAAATGTTGCACCAACATTTATTAGACCAAACGACATTCGTCTGAATGCAAATGTGCCCCACTTCGTTTTCAACATAGTTTTAAGTCTGTCAAGCTCTGCAACCAGAACCTAGTTGTATTCAGATACCCGTCTAACAAAGAAAACATTTCAGACCCTATTGTTTGTAATATTTGTTGCATCGAAGACATGTGGTAGTTGTCCTTGTTCGAGGCATGATTGAGATTTCAGAAATCTACACATAGGCGGATCTCCCTGGACTTCTTCCTCACCGGGACCAAATTTGACACCCATGTTGAGTGTCACACTCTGTATATGATCCGAGCATCCAAAAATTTTCACAATTCTTTCTAAATAAGAGGCTCAAGTGTTGAATGTACTTTCCTTAGCTTCTGTTTGAATGGCTTGGCCCTTTCCTTAATTGATATCACAAGCTAGATGATTCACGTGTCATATGTCTTGAGTTCATTTTATGTCCATGTGAAGACATCACGATACTGCTTAAATAAGAGGATAAAGGATCGTCGTTCTTGTGGTGTGTAGCAAGTACCGAGATTGACATATTTCAGATCCTTATCTTTTCCCAAGATAATATGCTCGTGCGACAACGTGGAACTGTGGGTCTTGGCATTGATCAATCCCTGGAAGCAATTTTATAGGTCATACAACTCTTCCAATGATACCACACCCTTGGGGATGAGGTTTCCTTTGCTTGCACTGGCTGCATCCTACAATGTCTTTTCATGCTCGTCCTCATCAATCATTGCATCTTTAAATACATCAACGTTCACCATGAAGTACAATAACTTCTCGTTATCATAAAAAACATGTAAATTAGTGATATTATCAGGGACAAAAGGCTTATAAAGAATTTCAATAGAAAAATCGTCCCTCAATGGTGACAACCTAGCAACAATGTTTGCTAATGAATCCACAATTGCGTTACACATTCTTGGAACATAAATAATATTAAAATATTGGAAATGTGAAATAAGACACCATACCTCTTGTTGATAACTTCTAAGATGAGGTGAGACACAATGTATGGTGTTACGTACCTGTCATACCACAATTTCTGAGTCACCTACCACTTTTAGGATGGAAACATTGAGGTCAATGGCCTTTTGTAAACCCAAGATGAGTGCTTCGTACTCTACAGTGTTGCTTGTGCACTCAAATTCCAAGTGTCTAGAGATCAAGTGGTTTCTCTGCAACGGGTCTATTAAAACACAACCAGCTCTAGAGCCCTCTTGCGTTTTGGAACCATCGAAGAAGATAGTCCAAACATCATATGTAAAGGGACTAAGAACTACACTAGTACTAATACAACTACTATTAAATGTACAAAGTTCATTATCGCGATTTGGATAGGGAAGGAGATCCAACTGTGTATTTGGTGGAACTAGGGATGGTCATGCAAGATAACACCCGAGTTGAGTTTCAAGGAAGGAATTGATGAAAAGTAATTCTGTGAAAGCCATCGGATCATTATGTTTGTTCAAGGGAGTGATAATGTGTTTCATATATCACTCTGATTATTTATGCCCCTATACAAAAGCCATAAGTGTGACCAGTCTGTGGCAAAGTATCCTTATAGCTTGCTAGACTAGGCTTTGCTCAACAACACTTTGTATGCTTCCAGAATGTCCACAATCACTAAGTTGATACATTGGTGGACTCGTCCATCGAATTATGAGCTAATGATGAAATCTTTGAGTTCACTAATTTCCTAGACATGAGTCTTGTTGAGCTGAATAATCTGTGCATCTATTTTGTCCCATTTAGAATTGATTTTCTTGGCAACAGATAATGGCATTACATTCACCGATGCACCAAAATCAACCAAGCAATTATGTACATTGAAATTGAAAATTTTGAAAGTTAACAAGAAAGGTGGGTAGAGTGTATTCACATCCATTGTAAGTGCATTGAGTACAGATTTGAGAGAACCAGGAGACTTACTAGATCCCTTGTCTAAAGAGGTAGCGTTACCTATGGAGGTTTGCCCAAGTGCCTATAGGAGGATGTCCCACTGGCTCATGATATTTGTTAATTCAAACATTGAAATATTTGCACGAACCTTCTTCATATCATTGACTATGTTATATTCCACAACGGGAAGACTAATCGAGGTGTCTGGGGATGTAAACTGGTTTGTGGTTTCCAGAGTGATGGTTCTGTCCTTATTGTTGACAGAAACACTTTTCGTTGAGACTATTTTACTAGACTGTCTCGAGTGTCCTGCGCTGTGTTGGTGAGTGGGTTTATTTTCCTTAACAAATTTTCTTTGAATTTCTACTTCGATAACTCAATTATAGTGTCCAGCCCTTGGATTCTCAAGTTGTATTGGTTGGTCTGCTTCTAGGCTGGACCATCACTCAGAGGTTGCTTATCGGAAATACTCTTTTGGGATGTGAGTATACAGTTAAACATGTTCACTACATGCACGACACTTGGAGTTTCACTCGCTGTAGTAGCTTCTTCCTTTTCTTCTATAGGCTCAATATGCTCTTCAACCATTACTGAATCAACAAGCTGCATATCAACCATGGTCATGGCTTGATTCCACTGTAGGTACGTTTTCTCTGGATGATGTTCTTGATGAAATGTGTAATATTGATCTATGCCCGACTTCTCAATGTTCAACATGACATTGGAGCTCTATGCAGACTTTGTCAGTTGGTTGTTGCTACTTTTAGAAGCTATGATCCTTCTAAACATGTTGAATATGGGAGGCTTGTTTCTTACGGTGGTATCGCTTGACCTTTGTTTGAGCTCTACCATTTCATTGGACAGAGACTTGACAAGACAAGTCAAGCTCTCAAGATTAGATGGTTCTTTCTCTTTAGACCTGCTCACAAAGGCCTGAGACCTCTTACCCATTTCCTTTGAGTTTTTTGTTGGTTTGTCGTCTGAGATGACTCCAATAGCACGCAAGTCCTTCTCAACAATGATAGCCTCTTCATAATTTTTGCTAGTGTTTGTTTCATAGTTCGCTTCACAAACTACGCAATGCTTGTTGGAAAGGCAAAGGTATAATAATCTATGGTGATGGAGTCATGAGGTTTCATGTTTTCCAAAAAAAATTTCAAGATGCGATTGAACCTCTAGTTGAAATATTTCACTTTTTCCTTTTGCTCCATCTTAATATTACCCAGCTCTTTTAATAACATGGCGGGGGTCTTATCATCAACAAATTTTTCAAGGAAGATCTTCTTAAACCCCCTCCAATTTTGGATGGATTTTGGAGGAAGGCTGTGATACCATACAACTGCTCTACCATCCAAGGTACATGGGAAAAGTCTACATGCAACATCATTGTAACATACCTCAAGTGTTTGTAGATGCAGGTAAAAGTTGTCCAGATGGTCTTCAACCTTCACTATCTTATCAGGGTCATACTTTGTTAAGAGCTTCTCCGAATTCCTTGGCATCTTGTGTAGAACACTTGGAAGTGCGAGTGGGCCCTGAGTCATCCAATCCAGATTTTGGTCTGCCATGTCTTCTTCTTTGTTGTCCTCCTCTTATTTATTAGAATTTGATGGCTCTTCTTCCTCTTCTTCTTCTCTGCCTGTCCCGCCGAAAGTTGTGTTCGAGAGTAGAATGTTGTCTCCATCACCACCATGAAAGAGTGAAGGCTCTTCTTGTTTTTCTACTAAGTCTACTAATTCTTCAAGAGTGGAAAGAACCACGTCTTCAAGATTCTAAACTAATATCCCCGTGGAGGTGGTCTTGTTATTATTTGGAGAATATGGAAGATTGATTACTCCCGGAATCAATCCAACAATTTTTGAAAATTGACCAGTTACAGGGCGGATGACTTGAATTTGATCATACATAATTTCACGTTCAGGCCTCGACTGAGAAGAGTCACCATATTCTGAAGCATGTGTAGGGGAGGTGCAATGAACGTTGTTTCCTTGACCAAAAGATGGAATGATGGGGTTGGTGAGTTTATCAACCATAAAATACTAGTTACCCTCCTTTTGACACCAGAAATGTTGACGGTGCTGGACCTGCCAACATTTAGGGGATCTCCTAGATATGAAGTCCCAATTAGACCTCACATCGTTTTGTGTAGGATTCCCATCTGGTATGAAGGCCCGATTACCAAATTTTAAAGATTTTCCTTGGCTATAGCTGTCAGCACAAGAAAGGGCTGCAATGGTGTCTTCAAAAAGAAAGGGGGTGTGCCTAGTGAGTGTTTAGTTGCGATTGTGTCAAGGTTCTTCTACTGCAAAGGGGGGATAAAAGTGAGCCTATAAGTGAGAGGTAATAATAACACCCAAGAAGAGATGCACATGAACCAGAAGGATCCATCTAACATCCAAAAAAATAGTCCACAATGAATGTGACAATCGTTACGACCAATAAATGAGGAAAGATTTGTTTAGTATAATGCGAAATGGTCCACAAGGATGGGACAACAATAACAACCATAGCACTATAATGACCGAAATAGTACAACTATCTTAGCACATGTGAAAGAAAACATTAAATACAAACGTCCACAAAATAGTCTTACAAACATTCATAGTCCATGTATGAAGAACGGGCTGGCCTTGAAGGCTTATGATATTATGTAAAAGTTCTAAGACACATGTTTACAATGTATATCACTAGCCCCCATAGTGGGACATTGAAGCCACTCCTTGCTCCTCAAAGAACTAGTTGATCTCTCTAATGCCTTGCGGGAGGAGCCAAGGTCAAAAGTCCTTTGCTCATACAATGAGGGAGTATATATAACCAAGGGTGACTACTTGATTAGTCTCATGATTGTTTGACTTCTTATGAATTTTAAACTTACATGACTCTTTACATCCCATGTGTGTCCTTTAGACTTCCACTTTACAATACATTTGAATACAATATACATGGTCCACAATAGTGATGTGACATATGACCACTCATGACATGACATGACATGACACTACTAACATGGACTGCTTGGTGATGTGGCAATGTCAAGTCACTGTTGCTACTAAGTTCTAGATGTATTTTTGGATATGCTTTCTCTTCACCTCCGCACGCATTGGTGATGCAAAATATTCAACGATCTTTAGTCTAGGATGGTAGTTACAAACTTGTGTCCCTTTGCTTTCTCTTGATTGATCAACTTGTGAGTTTATCTACAAGATAGTATTTAGGAATGTTTCCTTCCTTATCCTTCTTCATCACCTCACCATGACATGCTAGTGTACCTGTTCCTGCAATTCACTCATGACGGGATGACATTAATCCGAAAACCCCCTAGTCTAAGATGATACATTCTTATCCATCAACTGAGCCCAAGACAAGTGACAGACTGGGGAGAGGGGATTAGTGACTATGAATTGCATAGTTCCAATAGTTAGGGGGATAACTTGGGCTTTGGGACTACACAATGCGTAGCTCGGAGAGGCTTGAAGGACATAGCTGTGCATTTTTTGGGGGTAGTGGGGTTTGGTTGAGGGAAAGGAGAATGGGAGAACCAACTGTGTAGTTTTGGATGTCAAGGGAGGTTGGGCTTCTGCGCATTGCAAAATTCCAGTAGATAAGGGAAGATCTTGAGGATTGGAGATGAGAAGTGCATAGTTCAAGGTAGATTGGGAGACATAACTGCACAATTATGGGGGTCAAGATCATGAGCTAGACACATGAATTATGTGGAGAAGCAGACCTGGGGGACAGGGACTATGCATTGTGTAGTTCCAAATAGCACGGTCATATCTTAGAGGGTTGAGACTACACAATGTGCAGTTCAGATGGGGCCCAGTGAAGCTAAGTTGCTCGATTGGGAGGATTCTTCGAAAATGGCTAAGTGTGGGACGGGTGATGAACTGTGATGAACCTTGACTGTGACCACACACTTAGCATTATTTGATGACATGACAATATATATCATCGGAACACATGAATAAACAATTTCCCTTCATGTGACTGCCTTACGACAAGATATAACAAGTGCGACACTTAAGATAAGCTTTAGGATGATTGTGATGACACTTGTGCGAAAATGCTCAAGACTTTGTGTATGGATGCGACAAATGTTTACATGGTTGGGACAACTCATATACATAAAGACCGACCTTTGAAGCCATCATAAAAGGATTGCAAACATTTCATGATAACAGAACATGCCAAAATATGACAACTAACCCACCATGTAAAAGGGACCAAAGAACTGCAAGAAAGCTCATGAAATGAGCTCCAATGTTTGCAACAACAATGTAAAGACCAAGGAAGGCTCCAAAATTGAGTGAAAGTAAAAATTTTGGAGGGTGTTGTAACAACATGATACGTGCATGTGGTTCCATGGTTATTTGTTGCCATTGGCATGTAGATTTTCTTGGATTGATAGTGGTTTCATTCTTGCCTTGCCATTTCCTGGATAACCATGATGTAGTGGCCTCTGCATTTGGATTTCTGATCAGTTCTCAGATTCCCTATGGCTGTGGGTTGGGATAGAATCCCTGGAGCCCTAGAACAACTTGGGTCCTTGGAGGCCGTGGGTTGAGATAAAATCCCTAGAGCCCTCGACAACTTGGGAAGAGACCAATCTAATTGGTGTGAGCGATTTTTGGACCGGTTAGGTGAAATCATTGTGGTGGAGGGTTGAGGTGGTTTGACTTATAGAAGTCCTGGTTGGTTCTATTTTGGTTTAACCCATATGATCCCATAATCATGCTTAGCATATGGCACAAGGGTGATTGGCTGAAAGAGAGATTTGATTCAACCCAATCTATGGTCGGGTGGTATGTGGAAGTCCCTGACTTGGTTGGATTTTGCATATATTAATATGAGCTATTTTCCCTATTGTGAATTATGAGCAAATGTATTGGTTATTATGTGATCTTATGGATGATTTTTCATGGTTTCTATTTTGGTTATATGTTGGTATATGCATGGTTCTATTACTTTCTCTAGCTATGGATCTTATTCATGATTTGATAAGTTATTGAATGATTGATTAATGCATGGGCTAACAACTGTTGTTGCAAATAGCTTGATAGTGCATACAACCTTCTTAGTGATTATTAGATATGAACTTCAGAAGTTTATGATCATATATGCATTCATGATCTGTAGCTTTCATGATTACCATCTGTTTGACTAAATGTTCGTTATGTACAAGGAATGTCTTGGACATGATCTTGCTTGATTTATGACTGTGTAGACTTATTTTCATCACTATCATGTTTATGGAAAGTTTTGGTACTTTTGGGCAATGACCTGAAGGCTAGCCCTGAAAAAGTAGCAAAAATCTCGCAATAGACGACACAGAACAATGGTTTTTGGGTCATAACCACTTGTATATAAGCTTACAATTGCGATTGTAGCCTCCCATCAGCATGCATGATGTGTTATGGGTGTGGTTTTGGAGTGTAGTTGGTGAAAAAGTGTTCCAGGTTAGGGATTGATCACTTGGGGGGGTCACTAGGCTCCTGAGTGATTTATAGTCTCTAAGGGATTGAATTTTGCTTTTGGTTAGTTAGCTCCACTTCCATAACTAGAACTTGGAGGAAGGGTCATATCATAGTGACATTCAACTCATGTTTACCTTGAAGAGATTGTAAAAGTTTGTAAATGTGGGGTGAGGGCATTACAAATTGGTATTTGAGATTCCAAGTTTAAAAACTTGGACTGGGTGGGATAAATGCATATCGTTATGCATGCATGTTAGTTGTTTATGTGTTCATCATGCATGCATGTAGGTTACTTCTTGTTATGGTCATGATATCTATGTATGAGTTGGTATGCTTGTGATATTATATTGTGCTAATATGGATTGATTTGTGCATATGTGATAGCCTCCCCTGAGATACATTGAGGTATGATTTTGATTATGTGTCTATTTGGTTTATCTAACATAGCGTGTTTGCAGGAAATAGAAGATTAGAGATGAAGAGTAGAATGGTGGACTACAATTCACATGATTCCCCTTATAGGCCTGATGTGAATTCAGTGGAATGGGAAAGATCAGTTGAGCAACAAGGAGAAGAGTCTTCTCATGAACTAGAAAATACACTGAAAAGTCTAAGGGAAGAGATTAGAAGTTGCAAGGTAGATAATAATAGGTTGATTGAGGCACAGGAAAGACTTGAAAGAACTCAAGAAAAGCAAGCAGAAGTTAATGTAGTCATCCTTCAAAGTCTTTGAGATTTTCAGAAGTAAGGAAAAATGGGGATCAATTATGGACAGGAGGAGAAGACTAATGGGGCATATGGTGGTAGGTCTCATAAAGGACACAGGATGGATAGAGATGATACCATGAGAGGTGGAATATATTTTGATACACTTGATAGGAGGGTAGTACTTATGGATTTCATTCTAGTTCCGGTTCTGAGAGACACCATCACCATCACTTATGTCATCCTTACAGGAGGAGTGGGAAGGGATATTTGCTAGAAGAGGTCAAGAAAGCTGAGCCTCCTACATTTGATGGAGAGATGAAGAAATCATAAGATTCAGAAGCATGGTTGCTTGGAATGAATAATTTCTTTAGATTGCATGAGTTTTCAGAGAACATGAAAGCTAAGATAACTACCATTAGTCTCGAAGGGAAAGAAAATATTTGGTGGGAAGATGTGAAGAATGTCAGAGGTATTAGAGAAAAAGCACTGATTTCGGATGAGTTTGAGAGACTTTTCAAGAAGAAGTACCTATCTGAAAGATACTGTGATGACAAGGCCAAGGAGTTCTATGAGCTAGAGATGGGCTCTATGAAATATGATGAGTACACTAGCAGATTCTTGGAGCTATTGATGTATGTGCCTTATCTTAAGGATGAGAAAGTGAAGATCCAAAAGTTCATAAGTGGGTTTCCAATGACATTCAAATATCAGATTGAGTTTGATGAGCCTTGTTCATTGGAGGAAGGCATCAGAAAGTTGAAGCATTTTTATGAGCAGTCAAAGCACAAGTCTGCAAGTGTGATTGGAAAGGAAATGGGAAGAATAAAGGAAAGTAGCCTTATAAGTGAGGAAGACCTAAAGATGCAAGTGACAATGAAAATGTGGAAACTAACAAGAAGTTCCATGTAGTTGAGAAAGGTCATGGGGCTAAGCTTGAGAAGCAGAACAAGGGCGATGGTAGAAAATCTTTGAGGTGTTGGACTTGTGGTGGAGAGCATTGTAGGAGGGATTGTATGTAACACCAGGGTGATAGGCGTTAGATTTACATTGCTCATGAGGCACAAACAGATCGAGATGTTGGTCAGAGTATCCCTTGTATTTATGCAGCAGTGCATAACAAGGAAAAATCATCAGGCATCCATTATTGAGATGAAAGGTAAGATTTTTAATCAAGGTAAGTGTTGCTTGAGTAAAGAAGTGCATGCAAAATCTTGGTTGGTGTAGTTGGCTACAAGGACGAAGAAAAGAGTTCATCATTGGGTGAGATCTTATGAATTTGAGTTGAATGGTATGCCTACATCAAAACATCTAAATGTGATTCCTTTGGGTTCATATAGTATGCTTTTGGGTATGGATTGGTTGTTCATTCACATGACTAAAGTGGAATGCTATGGAAGGGCTATTGAGTGCTTGGATGATGATGGAGAAAGGAGAATTTCACAAAGAAAGAAGAATCCTACATTAGTGAGAATGGTTACAACTATGCAAGCAAAGCACAATCGTAGGAAAGGATGCTTATTATTTGTAGTGCATGTTTCTAGTGATAAAGGGAATCATGTTGAGGATGGGGAAGTCTTGAAGAGGTATCCTATTTTACAGTAGTTTCAGGATGTGTTTCTTGTAGTTATTCTAGAGCTACCGCCTTATAGGGAACTCGAATTCTCTATTGAGTTGATGTCAGGAGCAACGCTAGCATCTAAGGCACCTTGTAGGATGAGCACTCCAAAGTTGGTGGAACTGAAGATTCATCTTAAGGAAATGCTTGATAAGGGACACATAAGGCCAAGTGTATCACCTTGGGGTGCATCAATGTTGTTTGTAAGGAAAAATAATGGTACTCTCAGATTGTGCATTGATTATAGGTAGTTAAACAAGGTGACTATCAAGAACAGGTATCCATTTCCGAATATTGATGACTTTTTTGATCAGCTGAAGGGAGAAACAATATTTTCAAATATTGATATGGGATTAGGATATCATCGGGTGCACATTAAAGAATAAGACATCTACAAGAATGCATTCTATATGAGTTATGGGCAATATGAGTTTGTGGTGGTTCCTTTTGGTCTTACTAATGCCCCAACCACTTTCATATGTTTGATGAACAATGTGTTGCATCCTTATCTGGACAAGTTTATGACAGTATTTGTTGATGATATATTGGTATATTCGAAGAATGAGGAAGAGAACGCAAAGCACCTAGCAGTAGTGTTGAGATTCTTGAGGGAGCATCAACTATATGCCAAGATTAGCAAGTGCAATTTCTTTCAGTCTTAGATTCACTACTTGGGACATGCTATTTCCAAGGAGGGGACAATAGTGGATCTAGAAAAGATCAAAGCTATCATGGAGTGGCCAACTCCTAGGAATGTGGATGAGGTCAAATCATTCATGGGACTAGCATGTTAATACAAGCAGTTCATTAAGAACTTCTCAAGGATTGGTTATCCTATTACATCTTTAGAGGAAAGGGAAGAAGTTGAATGGACTGAGGAGTGTGAAATTAGTTTTGAGAAATTGAAGAATTTGCTTATAAATGCTCAAGTCTTGAAGATTACAAATCCTGATAAGGAGTTTGTGGTATGTACATATTCTTGCAGGGAAGGACTTAGTGGAGTCCTAATGCAGGAAGGACATGTGGTATGTTATGAGTCAAGGAAGTTGAATGAGCACAAGTAGAACTACGTGACTCAAGATATTGAGTTGGTAGCTATCATTCATGCATTGAAGATTTGGAGACATTGTCTCCTTAGCAGGAGGTTTGTTTTGATGAGTGGTCATAGTGGGTTGAGGTAATTGTTTGCCCAACCTAGTATGAATGCCAAGCACACTAGATGGTTGGCTATTCTTTGTGAGTTTGACTTTGAGATAAAATACATTAAGGGTAAGGAGAACATGGTTGCAGATGCTTTCAACAAGAGAGTGTAGGTTAATCACATTTCAATTGTGAGTTCTTATGGGAAAAATTTGTAGGAGAAAATATTGTGTGCAAGGAAACATATGAGAAGTACCAACAACTAAACCACAAGTTGCAACAATAGGGTGAAGGTGATATGGATGAGGAGTATCACCTCACGACAGATGGCTTGGTTAGATTTAGGAACAAGATTGATGTGCCAGATAACAATGATTTTAAGAAGCTTATCTTGAGTTAGTTTCATGTCAAACCATATTCAGGCCGCTCACAATATCAAAAGACTTTGACAACCATTGAGAAGTTCTACTATTGGCTGAACTTGAAGAAAGAGGTGGCTGAGTTTGTTGCTAGATGTTTGGACTGTCAGCAGGTGAAAGATGAGTGTAAGCATTTAGCTATTATATTGTAGCCTATTCTAATTCCAGAATGGAAATGGGAGGTCATTTCCATGGACTTCATTACAGGATTTTCGAGGAAATCAAAGAAACATGATTACATCAAGGTTGTGGTTGATAGGTGGCTCACTTCATTGCAGCGAAGTCTACGAATTCATCTAGTGAGGTAGCTCATATCTTCATCAAGGAGATAGTGAGGTTGCATGGTGTTCCCAAGAATATCATCTCAGATAGAGATGCTAAGTTCACTTCTAGGTTTTGGAAGGAGTTGTTTTCAGGCTTGGGGATAGAGTTAGCCTTCAGTACAACTTCTCATATACAGAAAAATGGATAGACAAAGAGAGTTAACATGATTCTTGATAGCGTGTTGAGGACGTATGTCATGCATCAACAAAGGAAGTAGGAGGAATATCTTCCACTGGTGGAGTTTTCTTATAATAATGGGTATCAGGAATTCTTGAAGATGAGTCCATTTGAGGCTATTTATGGGTGGAGTTGTAATATTCCTATCAACTGGAGTGATCCAGTGAACAGGGTGCTGATTGGATCAGATATGTTGGCTAAGATGGAGCAGGAGATGCATGTTATCAAGATGAATACAAAGGCAACACAGGACAAGTGAAGATTTATGCAGATCAACATAGAGCATTCAAGGAGTTTCAGGTTGGGGAGCATGTGTACTTTCACATCAAGCCCAAGAGGATCTCCTTGAGGATTGGATCATGTGCCAAGTTAGCACCTTGATATTGCGAGCCTTTTGAGATCCATGAGAGGATTGGACCAATGGCCTAGAGACTTGTACTGCCACCAATAGTGAAAGTCCATAATGTTTTCAAGGTTTTATTGCTTAAGAGATATGTGCTAGACGCTGATCATGTGATTGATTGGTTTGTATTGCAGGTGGAACTAGAGGGAGAGTTCTAGCCAGAGCCTCAGTGCATTTTGCAACAAAAATAACTCATGCTATGGAACTGAGAAATAGAGCAAGTTAAAGTGTAGTGGAAGCACTTTGGGCCTAATGAAGCTACATGGGAGATGGTTGATCAGATGCGGGCATTGTATCCTTCATAGATTTATTGATTGAGAAAATGTGTTTGGTATTTGTATTTTGGTTTGTACTTATATATGCATATGTGTATTGTAAATACTACAACGATATGTGTTAATAAGCTCTAATAAGTAGTATGTTGTAAATACTGCAACGAGCTATGTTATAGAGTTCCAATAAGCAGTATGATCGTCACGATTTTCAGTAGTTTGGTATGTTGTAAATGATGCATCGAACCGTGTTATAAAGCTCCATTAGCAACATGTTTTGCTAGTTATAAGCATCATAAAACACCAAGGACTGTGTTCCCCTAAGGGGGAGGGATTTGTAACAACCCCTAGTTGATTTTCTACGTAAATAAAATAAGACCAAGGTCACAGGACATGTATTCCATGTTGAAAATATAACAAGAAAATCCTAATTTAATTTTTTCCTTGAATTAAATTGGGAATAAAATTGTAATTCCACATCTCATGACAACTTGTATTAGTTAACTAACTTAATTTGAATTAATTGGCCCATTTATTTTGAGTTGAGGGTGTAACTCGAGTCATGTAGAATGTCTCCTACATTATAGGAGCTTTGATTGATTTTATTTTGAGTTGTAATTAATTAATTCAGTTTAACTGAGTTAAAGTCAGTTAAACTAGTTCCAACGATTGGAGGAACTAGTGGGAGGTATAATAGTGTGGTGTTGCCCGCAATGATCAACTAGTAAACTGATGATTCACTCATAAATAGCTCATGCATATTAGATCTGAGAGTTATCCAATTGAGATTGGAGTTCAAGGACAATGTACTATCAATTATATAATCATCTGAAATGTATAGGTGGTGCATGAAATCAGAAGAAGGCCTATGAGGATTGTGCAATTCTAATTGAGAAATTTCCCTAATTAATAGGGGCTAATTCCTAAGGAAAAAGTACAAGGAAATAGGGACTTGAGCAAGAAGAAAATTGGTTAAGTATTGACCAAGGCTTGTCTAGGAAGCAGTGAGATAGATAGAGATAGTGCAGAGGTTGCTCGAGCTTGAGAAAAGCATTGTAATCTTCTCATATTTTTAGACTAATTCAATATACAGATAGCAGGGGTTTTTAGCTATGGATTTCCCTTATAAATCATTGTGTAATATGTTGATTGAATTCTTTCTCTTATATGCTTCGTGATTTCGTGATCGTTTAATTATTTCCTCTGATAAGTAGAGTAAATTCAAGTCTATTGTTTTAGTAAATTACAATTAGCATTTTGAATCTACAAGGAATTTATACATGGTACCAAAACAAAAATCACTCTAGAAGAGGAGATTACAAGTTTGTCTTTTGCAGGTGAAATCAAATTTGTAGTATCATACTTCAGAGCCAACAAGATGTCGTTCTACAGATTGAGACTTGAATATACCCTTGAGGGTAGTTCGAACTATATTACTTGGAAGGATAGGATGGAGGAAATGTTGGAAGACAACAGGCTTAAGGAATTCATAGACAAAGATATTCCTAAGCCTCCAACAGTAAATAGTCAAGATCTGGAAGAGTAGAGAAAGTGTGTTGAAAAGGCGATAAGGATTATCCTAAAAGGAGTTCGAGATCATATTGTCTCGAACCTCCATGGTAAGGAGACTCCATATGCAATGTGGAAGGCCTTGACAAACATGTTTCAAAACAACAATGACCACAAGAAGCTGACACTGAAGGGCAAGCTCAGGAAAATCAAGATGGAGAAGGGAGACATAATACAAAATTACTTGACCAAGTTCACGCAATGTAGGGTAGAGCTTGGAAGTGTCAATGTTATAGTTTTTGAAGACGATCTAGTCAACATAACACTTTTGCACCTTCCCAAGAGCTGGCACAACTACCAAGACTCAGTAAATGGGAGGGAGAATCTACCAGAGTGGGAGAATTTGTGGTCCGACTTGGTGCAAGAGGAGATTCAATGGAACACCAAAGGCGGATCCTCATCCAAGCATGATGATGATGAGAACCATGCCTTAGATGGAAAGGTGAAGAAATGGAAATGGAAGTCATCCCATTCCAAATCAGATTCCAGTCAAGGTGACAAGAAGAAGGAATTGTCAAAGATTAAATGTTTTCACTATCATGAGTTGGGGCATTATGCCATGAAGTGTCTGCACAAGAAGGATGACAAGAAGCCCTCAGGAGGAGCGACAGGTGAAGCTCTTGCTTCACAATTTGAGTTGGATTTCACCCTCATCACTTTCATGGTGACATCAGTGATGAGTAGTGTGTGGTATCTGGATAGTGGAGCCTCATTCCATATGACTGACAACAAAGAATTCTTTAGTGACTTGGAGGAGAAGGACCTTGAGATGCACATAAAAATGGGAGATGATGCGAGGTATAGCGCAACTAACAATGATATTGTTACCTTTCAGAGGGAGTCTGATTCTCCTCTCACATTAAAAGATGTCATGTATGTTCCAGGTTTGAAGAAGAATTTAGTTTCAGTTGCCATGTTGGAGGACCATGGCTACGATGTGATATTTATCAAGGGAAATGCTTTCCTTCATCACATAGCCTCAGGACAAGTGAAGTGGATCGGGGTTCGGGTGAAGAACCTCTATAAATTAGATGTAGAAGACTGTGTTTCTTTGAGCACAAAAGCAGAGAAGGTGCCGAGTCGAGCCATCAGTGAGTTGTGGCATAGAAGATTGGGTCACTTTCACCACGAAGCTTTGAAGATCATGCAACAAATTTTTGGAGGACTTCCCAAGGGTACACTAGAGTAGAGAGACACATGAAAAGGGTGTACAATGGGGAAGTACACCAAAGCTACATTTCATGATAAGGATAGTCAAGCACAAGCGATCCTTGAAAGAGTTCACTTAGATGTGTGTGGACCGTTCTCGACAGCCTCTAGGACCAAGCACAGGTATTATGTAATATTTTTAGATGATTTTTCTCGTAAGTGTTAGATTTTCTTCACGCAGAAGAAAGATCAGGCATTCACAAAATTTTGTGAATTTAAAGCACTTGTCGAGAAAGACAACTGACAGGAAAGTTAAAGCTCTTAGTAGCGATAACGATGGAGAATATGTGTCAAATGAATTCAAGAACTTGTATGCATCAGAAGGAATTCGACGGCATTTAATAGCACTCCATAACCCACATCAGAATGGGGTGGCTGAAAGGAAGAACATAAGTATTGTGGGAGTTGCACGAGCAATGTTATATGATCAAGGCCTACCATTGCACTTGTGGGTTGAAGCATGCAACACAGTTGTATATGTGCAGAACAAGATTCCACATCGGATTCTTGAGATGAGTACACCAGAAAAATATTTTTTAGGTAGAAACTAGATGTGGCACACTTCAGGATCTTTGGTTCATCAATTTACTGTCATGTTACCAAGGATGCAAGGGAATAGTTAGAACCAACAACTGAGTGGGGCATATTTGTGGGGCACACTGATACACCTCACAACTATCGGGTGTACCTTCCATCTCACAAGATGATATTGGTTTGTAGAGATGTGAAGTTTGATGAAGAGAAGGCCATGAGATGTTCCCTTGAGAGGGAGTTTTAGTTGCATGGAGAAGAGGAAATTTTAGCTCCAAAGGAAAAAACTTAGGATGATGTGGAGCAGCCACATGCAAAGGAGCAGAGAGTGGAAGTAACCACTCATGCAGAGAGTTCCAGAGATGGGAGGAAGCAGACCAGAGAGGCTAACAGATTGATGCATGATGCAAGAGAGAATGTGGGAGCACCCACATCACAGTGTAGGAAGAGGATGTAACTAAAGCGGTACACTAGCTACATGGCTTTGATGAGTGAGAGTGTAGAGATTGAGCCATCATCATTCAAGGAAGCAGTGCAAAAACCAGTATGGATGGATTTCATGGTTGAGGAGTATGACTCCATTATCAGAAATAATGTTTGGGAAGTGGTGCCAAGACCACCCGACAAGTCAGTGGTGATTTCTAGATGGATTTACAATGTAAAGCAAGAAACATATGGGAGTGTGGAAAAACACAAGGACATATTTGTGGCCAGAGGGTTCTCTTAGGTGGAGGGAATTGATTATGAGGAGACCTTTTCTCCAGTAGAAAGGTACTCTTCAATCAAATCTATTATAGCACTTTTAGCGTAGATGGGATGGAAGATACATCAGATTGATGTGAAGACAACATTCCTCAATGGCGTGATTGAGGAAGAGGTGTATATTAAGTAGCCAAAAGGATTTGAGACCTTCAACAGAGAGTTTCATGGGAATAATATTGTAATTCGACATCTCATGACAACTTGTATTAGTTAACTAAGTTAATTTTACTTCGTTGGCTCAGTTAATTCGATTTGAGGGTCTAATTTGAGTCATGTAGAGTGTCTCCTACATTATGGGAGCCCTGGTTGAGATTATTTTTAGTTGTAATTAATTAATTCAGTTTAACTGAGTTAAAGTTAGTTAAACTAGTTCCAACTATTCTGAGCCCTGGTAAGATTTGAGAGTTACCCAGTTGAGATTAGAGTTGAGGGATAATGTACTATTAGTTTTATAATCATCCGAAATATACATGTGGTGCATGCAGTCAGAGGAAGGCATATGAGAATTGAGTAATTCAAATTGTGGAATTTCTCTAATTAATAGGGGGCTAATTCCCAAGGAAACAACACAAGGAAATAGGGACTTGGGCAAGAAAAAATTTGGTTATGTATTGGCCAATGCTTGTCTAGCAAAGCATTGTAATATTCTCATATTTTTTGACTAGTGCAATATATTGATAGTAGGGGTTTTTAGCTGTGACTTTCCCTAGGAAATCATTGTGTAATGTGTTGATTGAATTCTTTCTCTTGTATGCTTCGTGATTTCAGGATCGTTTAATTTTTTTTGCTGATGAGTAGAGTAGATTCAAGTCTATTGTTTTAGTAAATTTCAATTAGCAGTTTGAATCTACAAGAAATTTCTACAAAGATGAATGGTGGGAAAACATTATAGTGGGAATCACTAGGGGTTTATTGATGAATGTAGAAATTGACAAAGGAAAAAAGGAATTAAATGACATTTAATTATAAAAATAAAGGAAAATAGGAGAAAAGGAAAGTGAAGAGACACAAATATGCATGCAAGGGAAATTAGAGAGAAAATAAAGGAAAATGAAGAAAAATGAAACCTTAATGATCAAAAGGCATCAAAGAAACAATTGCTAGCTTTTTTACAGTTTTGGGTTTAGCTCTTGTTTATTCCCTCATACACTCTTGCACACTTAGAGCATTCTAGCATTCACTTGGACTTGGAGAAAACAAGCAAAGGATAAGCAAGGAATTGGTGGGCAGTAGAAAAGATGGTTGGATCAACAACTACAACGAGGATATTTTGTAGGTAACAAGTTGCATGTGTGATTTCCTTGTTGGTTTTTCGATGCATGATACATGCATGCGGTTCCATGGTTATTTGATGTCATTGACATGGATATTTTCTTTGATTGATGGTGGTTTCAGCCTTGCCTTTCCATTTCCTAGATAAGCATGATGTAGTGGGTTCCCCATTTGGATTTATGATTGGTCCTTAGGGTCCCTAAGGATGTGGGTTGGGATAGAATCCCTGGAGCCCTATAACAACTTGGGTTTTATTGATGGAGCTAAAAATATACTAGTCAAGGGGTTTCCCCGTCATGAAGTCCCAATTAGACCTCAAACCATTTGGAGTACGAGCCCCATCAGGAATATCGGCCCGGTTTCCATATATATTTAGACATATGCCTTGGCTCTAACTTTCAGCAAGAGAGAGGAGTGCACATGGGCCTTAAAAAAGCATGGGTGTGCCTGGTAAGTGTTCAATCATACATGTGTCAAAGTTCTTTCACTGGGGAGGGGAGGAGAAGTGAGCCTCTAAGAGAGATGTAGTAGTACCACCCTAGTAGAGGTACACATGAACCATAAGGGTCCATGCAACATCAAGTGGAATAGTCCACAAATATGCGATGGTCGTTGAAACCAATATAATGAGGAAGATCTGTCTAATATCCAACGGAATAGTCTACAAGGATGCGACAACGATAATAGAAATTACAATACATTCTCAATATGATAAGTACCAAAATAACCAAAATAGTTCAACTAATTTAGCACAGATGAAAGAAAACATGAATTATAAACACTCATAGAATAGTCTTACAAATATCCATCATCCATGCATGAAGAATGTATTGGCCTTGAATTCTTATGTTATTAAGTAAAATTTCCAAGACACATGTATACAATGAAAATCACTAGCTCCAATAGTGGAGCATTGGAGCCACTCCTTGCTCCTCAAAATATCTGATATGTCTCTCTAATGCCTTGTGGGAGGAGCCAAGGTGAAAATTCATTTTCTTATACAATGAGGGTGTATATATAACCAAGGGTGACTCTTTGACTACCATCATGACTGTTTGACTTCCTATAACTTTTCAACTTACATGACTCTTTACATTCCATTTGTGTCCTTTGGACTTCAACTTTAAAATCATTTTTTATACAATATACATGATCCATGATAGTGAGGTGGCATATGACCACTCATGACATGACATGACATGACATGACACTACTGACATGGACTGCTTGATGATGTGGAAATTTCAAGCCACTGCTGTAGCTAAGTGTCGGATGTCCTCTTGAAGATGATTTTCTTTCCACCTCTGTATGGCTTGGTGACGAGGAATCTTCAATGATCTCAAGCCTTGAATAATGGTCGCAAACTAGTGTCCCTTTGCTTTCTCTTGATCGATAAACTTGTAAGTTTAGTTGTGAGAGAGTCTTTGAGCATGCTTCCCTCCTTCTTCTCCTTCTTCATCATCTTTTCATGACATGATAGGGTACCTGTTCCTACAATTCACTCATGATGAGACGACATAAATATGAAAACCCCCTAGTCTAAGATGATGCATTATGATCCACCAATTGAGCCCAAAACAAGTGACAAGCTAGGAAGAGGAACTCAATGATTCCACAGTGCACAGTTCCAGTAGCCAGGGGAAAATCCTAAGCCCTAAGACTGCATAGTGCATAGTTAAAGAAGGTTTAAGCGACATGACTACAAAATTTCCGGAGCTAGTGGGGAAGGCTAAAGGGATGGGCACTCGGAGAGCTCACTTCACAGTTCTAGGAGTCAAGGAAGGTTGGGTTGCTATGGAGCTACAAATTTCAAGGGATTAGGGAATGAGCTTGAGGCTTGAGGTTGCGAAGTGTGTAGTTTAAGCTGGGCTGGGGGACAAGACTACGCAGTTTTAAAAGCTAGTGGGACAAGATGAGGGAATGAGCACTGAGAGGACAGATTGCACTGTTATGAGAGACAAGGGAAGAAAGGATACTATGGTCTACGAAGTTAAAGGACTCAGTGGATGAGCTTAAGGCTTGTTATTGTGTAGTGCGTAGTGGAGGTCGGGCTGGGAGGAATGACTGCACAATTATGGAGGTGAAGGCCAGGGTTTGGGCACAAAAACTATGCAGTGTAGCAGTTTTGGGAGGTAGAAAATGCGCATTGCGTAGTTCCAAGTAGCAAGGTCATAGCTATAGGACTGAGACTATGTAGTTCATAGCTAAAGGGAGGCCTGGTGAAGCTAGGTTGCCTGATCGGGAAGTTTTTTCGAAAATGGCTAAGTGTGGGATCAGTGAGATCGGTGTGAATAGTGATGAAATTTGATTGTGATCACACACTTAGAATATTTGATGACACAAAAAATAGATCATCTGAACACATGAATAAAGTGCTTCCCTATGTGCGACAACTTTATGACAAGTTACGACAAGTGCAACATCAATGATGTACTTTGCGGCGACTGTGATGACACTTGTGCGACAGTACTAAAAACTTTGGAAATGAGTGCGATGGGTACTTACAAGGTTAGAACAACTCATTTGCACAAATATGACCTCTTAGAACCACCAGAACGAGATTATACATAGGATACAACATCCAAAATGCTAAAATACAACACTTTTCCCAGCTTGCAAAGGGGAACACAAGACTCTAAGAAAACAAATGAAATCATGTTCTAACACTTTTCAAAGCTACATGAGCCTGAATTGCTTGTCTTTTGCCTTCGGCTTGAGCTAAGTCAAATTTATCTATTCGAAAAGAATCCTGGGCTTCTTGGGGATCGATTTCAAAGTTTGCGACAATGACCAGCAAGATCAAGGAAGGCTCTGAAATTGGGTATAGGCCAAAATTTGGAGGGTGTTGTAGCAACTACAACACTTGGCGACAAAATGGTAGAATTCTAATTCTCTATATCAATTGAATTTTCTCTATGCAGGGCCTTGGTTCTTCAGGGAGTATTGATTCATCGTGTGGATTACTTTGGTGTTCTCACTTACCCCATGAATATACATGGTCCCCTTTATGCCTTCTTGGTTGAACACACCATAAGATTTAGCGATATCACAATGTTTCAAGTTGGGAAGGGTAGTGTAGCTCACAAGGTTAATATTTTTAGAGTATAGTTTTTCATCTTTGGTGTTGCTTTGTTACCAACAGTCCTGGACAGGACCCCGACGAAGTCACCCAGGAACATAAACATTACTCTACTGCCAGCGAGTGTGTGGACAATACCCCAACGACGTTGCTTCCTTCACCTCTCCACGCAGGAATCCTCTCTCTTCTTTCACCTTTATTTATTTATTTTAAGAGGACTATGCATCGACACTTATTTTTTTTGGGGCGAAAAAGGGATCCCGACTTACTGAGAGCAAAAGAGGTTGTTTCTCTAGAGAAGCATATAGAGACCTCTGATTTAGGTTTACTTGTTTAGATTTTTCCCTTCTCCGCTTCTACTAATTGGATAAGCATGAAAACTCTGAAGAAAATCGACTATAGGCATAAGGTTTCCTGAGTAGACACAGGTTCATGGTTGGACCAAAACTCTCCTTACGGATGTATTGTATTTTCCATCAGAACTTCATCGACCAAAAGATACAACCAACACAAGGAAGCCAGATTGGAGGTTAGTCAAATTTTGAAGTGTCACAAGACTCTTTAGACTTCAGCCACACACATACTAAGAAGCCAAAATAGGTCTAGGCACAACACTTATTCACATGATGAAAACAAAAGGAGACAAACAACAAAAAAGAAAAAAGAAAATAAAAAAAGCGAAAGGAAAGACAACACACCACAAGGAAACAAAACCAGAAGACAAGAAAAAGAAGCTAAACCAAAGCATAATGCAAGAGAAAATTAATAAAAGACAAGAGAGACTAAAGAGAACAACACAGGATGAGTTCAAGATAAGGAAAACTAGGATGCAACTAATCCTACTCCTAACCTAACAACTAGAAGGTTGGGGTCACGTATAATGGAATTTCCAATGTAGTGACCATAATCGTTCCCAACTTGCAATCACAAAGATGCAATCGATTAAAACAGATATAAAGTAATGTGCAAGAGAAAAGATGAAAGCTTGAATGATTTAAACAAAAATTTGAAGGCCTTTCCCGTGGATAGAAATATGTGTCGCAACCACTACTTTCATTCAATTCACACTCTTACCTCTCTGACAGAAAGCATAATCAAACAAGCCTCAAAGACTTCCCGCGAATGCACCTTCTTTTGTGTCATCCTACTTAGAAAGCACGAGAAAAGGCTGAAAGTTGTTTATTGCAATGGAGCTTACCGAGTAGTCATGTCAAGACAATGAGGACTTACATAACCATCAATGGAGACTAAAGTTCCTCAACCACTCGACAAAAATATGAATATTGAGATGCTAAATGATGAATATCAAAGGATGTAAAATAACTGCCATTGGGTATATTGGTAGGAAAATGATAACATGAATTATAGTCATCAAAGATAAAATAATGATTAGATGAGATGATCAAAGTATCAGATTCCCAGTTTATAATAAATGAAGATAAATCAATTTGAACAGTTTTGTGAATGCTTTGAACAATCAAACCAAGTTCCTCACAAGCCAAATGTGACAAACTGTTTTCCTGTAACTAGTGACAAACTGTGCAAGCATCGTAATCATGATTTTATTTTAGAAGGGATGTTAGCACAATAGATACATGAGACCAGTCAGGACATGGTGCATGAAGAAGAACTTGATACATGCAATAACTCATACATTCTTTATTACTTAAGAGGACTTTAGGTGCAATGACAGGGAAGATTTGCAATATAACATTCGCGAGAAAAACAAGGCGCTGACTATTAAGAGATGAATATGATAGACATGATTCCTTCGACCAAAGATAGTCTTTGAAATGATCAAATTCAAAATTCCATGACTCTATGAGAGGCACACATTCCAAACCTATGTTTGATGCAATACATTTGCATGAAGATGAATAAACTGAAAAAGATTACTGAATTGGGTCAAAAGTAAAACCTTGAAAATTTGAAAGATCATACTCGAAATAACAAACATTTTTCAAAAAGAAAATCATCGAGTGAAACCATGCATATAGAAGGATTGTGCAGGAAAAATAAACCTGACGTAGTTCAGGGGGCTTACTAGAGTTGCGAGACCCTGACATAATCATCAACAGAAGTTGAAGTTCCTTGACTCCCTGGCAGGTCCAAAAACTTTCAAGGATTGTAAAATAACATTTTGAAGAATGAACCAGATCGTGCATGGTGTGAGCATATATGCTACCACTGGTTTCAATAAGACCACTGCTCATCAGATGACAACCACCTCTGTCACTGGTTTGACTAGATTCTTCAACTTCAACAACCAGATTACTCAAGTCGAAAGATTCTTATGATCACATATTTAAAGATGAATAAATTAGGGAAATTTCATGAGCACGCTGATTTGAAGAGTTGTCTTCATGCAAGAGAAGAGATGATGAGGGCTGGGAAGAGTACTCAAAGACTTTATTATTTTCATTGGCATCATGGATAACTCACCAACTTGTGCCAATTTAGAGGTTAACTCATCGGATGATGGATTTGAAGAACATGGAGTATGTTGGGTGCAATCCAACTTGGTTTAGTTTTGGTCAAAGACTCCGTATTTTGAGGAGTGGAGCGCACGGAGTCCACGAAGTTATATTTGCCGCGCGATTCTTAGGGGCTTTGGGGTGGGTCAAAGTCCCTCATTTTGTAACTAGTATTGGGTGTTAGTTCATTGTTTCGGATCCATGGTACATGGACCACGGTCTTGTAGTAACGAAATCTATATAAGGAGATGTAATACTTTGTCGAGGATAGAAAATTCATAGATGAGTCATTGATAGTTTCTGTCTTTAAGTCTGTATTTTTAGGCCTGAAGAGAAGGCTCCGCAACTGAGTGCACAGAGGCCTGGAAGAGTCCGCAACTGAGTTTGCAGACCACCTGTAGTTGGGTGTGCAGGTTGAAGAAGTTGTATGCATTGAATATCTATCTTAATAAAGAAGAAGAAGTTTGGAAAAATCTTGTATATCTGTGTTTATACATACTGTTATGCATGCTTTTTACTGAATTATGTGAAATAATATATGTTATACTATTTCCTGATATGTTTATGCAATAAGTACAAATCTGTGAAGTGAAGCATATGTGTGAAGTATTTTATGTATGCAAAGTTGTAGATAAGTATAAAACATAAGTAAACACATGGGCACCACAACTTGCATATCCCTCTGGTTATAGAAATCTGGTTCTGCAACCTCCCATAACCGCTTTGGGTGAGACTGTGATTTTCTTGCAGGTTGTTGCTGAAAGGGCTAGTGGTTGAGGGTTTTGTTGGTGCACAGTACCCTAGAGAAATTTAGCATCGCATCCCCCCCTACCCCCCACATCTTCTCACAACTATTGGTAGTTGTGTAGTTTAGCTACCTAGTCATAGATTTTCACAATTAATTCAAGTATATAAGAAAATTCCCCTAATCCCACGTACAACTCTTACCCTCAAGCAAGCTTCCCTCTTGAGCATCAGGATCTGTGTGGCCACTCCCTTCTTTAGCTTTAGAAATATATACTAATTAAAATGAATGTTTACATCATAAGGAGTTCGTCAAAGTGTCCATGTTACTCATCTATCATTATCAATCTTGCATATTATAATTTTTTTGGGATTAAAAATGGGTGTTACAACTATCAACACCACTTTCTTGAGCCCATATAGCCTAAGCATTGTAAAACTATTTCAATACCACTTTGTAACACGCCCAACCTCCATAAATAGCTTAAGGGCATGGGGCATCCAAATCCATCTTCTTACCATAACTCTCTAGCCAATTTTAGGGCCATAGTCATATGTTTCTTTTTGAGAGCTTTCCAAAAACTGAAATTTTGCCCATTTATGAGGTCTAGGCATCGAGATATGGCCCTTGGTCGGATATCCTCCTTTTCCATGTGGCATTTGTACCTTGAACATGTGTCACTTTACAACTTACTTTTACCTTTAATACACATAAGTAGGAAATTAAACTATTATTATGGTAGAATGTCTCTCATTAATATCACATTATTAAATATTATTGTTTTTTCTACAATTATGGTAATTCTTCATATGTAGTCTAATTAATAGCTTTTTTTGCGGTTAATTTTGCCCAAAAATTTAATAGATATTTTTTAGAATCATAGGTTTGACCCATGTAATCTGCAAAATCTAAGTTCCCTAGGGATTTTTAAGGGTTTTGAATCCATTTTTGCATTCAAAAACACAGTTTTGTGTCAAGAGATGCATTATACAACTCAATATGAGGGAGATGTGTAAATCCTTCTATGCTCAACCTGGAGTTAACATGTGTCCTTTTAATAAAAAAACTAAGAAATATTTACTAAATAAAAAACTATGTCAACTATAACAATAACAAAAAATAAATATAAATAAACATAAATTATACCAAAGAGTTAATAGAATAAATTAAATATACGTAAAACATCAAAATTTCATTATGCTTGCTTGCTCGATTCACTTTTATAGTAGGGTTCGTTGTAATCCTTGGAACTCTTACTCTACCTGCTCTCTTAGGTTGCTTTGATAGTTTGGCTCATTGTGATCCTTGCTAATTACACATTATACCTGACAACTATGATCCTTGGTAATTAATAATGGGGTTTGTTGTGCTCCTTGGTAATTAATAATTAGATTCGTTGTGATCCTTAGTAAGTACAGTCCTTTATTATTCATTCAATTTTTTGGTTTGCATAAGAGCACAAATCCTCCCACTTAAAACATTTGTGAAGCGTACTCATTTGACCAACATAGAATTTATTGTAAAGTGAAACTTTCAATAATAGTATTTAAATTGCATCAATGAAATCATTATTCATTGGTTTTACATGAGGAATAAAAATAGCTCTAGTTTACTTGTTATATGTTTTCGAGTTTTTACAAGCATATTTTCCAGTCAAATTTTCCCATAATGTGGTAGAGATTTGTTGGAATCACAAGTTTGAGTTGGGAACTCTCCACAATATGAGTGCCCCGAGGGTTTTTCAAGGTGTTGAATCCATATATGTAGTCAAAAACACATTTTAAACAACAACAAAAACAAGATTTGACCAAAAATTATTTAACCAAGTTCGAACCAAAAAATCAAATACATATAATAATTAGACAATGCCATCAAAATAGAAAGCATACTCATTATGAATCCCTTAAAATATGCTCTTATCAATTTTCACTTTACATCATTATGAATCCCTTAGGAATTTGATTGCGCTTGTAAAGCATACTCATTTGACTGCATAAGAGAACTCACCTTGGAAACATCCCCAACAAATTTTCTATTTAGTAACCCTTTAAAAAATAATCACATTTGAACATGCACACTCCTTTGTTTCAATGTCTTATTGCATATAAAATAGATGTGGATAGCTCAGTTTATTATTATTTTGTTTATTCTAAGTTTTATTTTTGGGTTTTTGTGGACATCTCTATAGAGTGTGACAAGTTTTTCGAACTTTCTAAATTCTAATTCTGGTAAAATTACATGTTTTGTTTTTGGTGCATACTCACATTTTTCATTGAAATGGTATTTTATAACCAGAAAACAAACATTTCATTTTCCATATTCAACTCTCTTTTCTTCTCTTTTGCTTTCTATTCTATCTAATAACTATCTATTCTTCTCTTTTGCTTTCTATTCTATCTAATATATCCATTAGATAGAATAGAAAGCAAAAGAGAAGAAAAGAGAGTTGAATATTAATTTTCCATATTCAACTCTCTTTTCTTCTCTTTTGCTTTCTATTCTATCTAATGGATATATTAGATAGAATAGAAAGCAAAAGAGAAGAAAAGAGAGTTGAATATGGAAAAAGAAATGTTTATTCGCTTGTTACGAAATACCATATCAATGACAAATGTGAATATGCACAAAAAAAAACATGTAAATTTACCATAAATAATATTTAGAAAATTTGAACAACTTATCACACTTAACAGAGATGTCTAAAAAAAGGAAAAACAAAAATAAAAATGCGCACTTATGCTTTTATCAAATTTCATTTTGCATCATTATGAATCCCTTAAAACATGCATAGGATTGTGTTTGTAAAGTATACTCATTTCAATGCATAAGATCAAGCACTTGGAAACATCCCCAACAAATTTTCTATTGAGTAACTATTTGAATAATACTCACATTTTAACATGGACATTTCTTTGTTTTAGTATCTTATTGTGTAGAAAATAGATTTAGATAGTTCTGTCAATTGATATTTATTTATTTATTGGTTTTTATCTTGGTTTTTGTAGACATCTATGCATATGTGATAAGTTGTTCAAACTTTCTAGATAATAATTATGGTAAATTTACATGTTTTATTTTTTTATGCAAACTCAACATTTGTCATTGATATGCTATTTTATAAGAAGATTGATAAATTTTTTTTTTCTTTCTATGTGGTTCACAAATATATTATATCTATATACATGTTTCTCCATAGCCTTGATAATTTTTTTGTCTTTCTATGTGGTTCACAAATCCCAGAGATTAGTGACTGCAACATCCACAAAATATTTGTACTAGGCAAATCCACTCAAATGGATCACTCCCTGTTGGCTCAACCACAAATCTTGACCTCAAAGGTGTCCAGAGAATTGAGCCCATGACCTCTCAACAGAAAATGTGCTTTAATGAAGAGGATATGATGACCAATTGATCTAACCCTCAAGGCTTTTACTAAACTATTTAGTAACCTTTCAAATAATAATTCCATTTTGACATGGATGTTTTTTTTTTAATGTCTTATTGCACAGAAAATAGAGCTCTCTCTCCCCCTCTCTCTCCCCTATATATATATATATATATATATATATATATATATATAGATAGATAGATAGATATATATATATATAGATATATATATAGATATAAAATTTCAAAACTCTCTCAAACGTATATTTCCCAACTCATCTCCATTGTTTGATTGTGGCTCTTTTACTTTGACCCATGAACATGAAAACTAAAGTTAATGTCAAAGTGAACATTGATGATAGTGGTTGGGTTATTCATGTAAAGCCAAGTTGCAACCAGATAAATAAGAGGTGTTTTGTATGCCAATCATTAATATGTGAAAATAGTTATTGGCACAAAAGTTGGAAGCGTACACTCGCAATCTATTTCGATCGAACCCTATCACAATTGTAAAACTGAGATTTATGATATGGACCACTGCAAATTGGTGGTTGATAACAAATTAAAAAAAAATCAAAATAGACAAGTGTGATCCTGGCATGATGTAAGAGTTAAGAAGAATGATTTTGATATCGGGAGCTACAGTCACTAGTTCATCGACTATAAGGAAGAAACCTTTGTGTGGATCTTAACTCTAAATGGCACTTTTCTTCTTGATTGTTTGCGCTCTAACATGGAAGTCAAGCAACTAGGATGAGCACTAACTTCACCTTGAACTCCATTTTCAAAGTTTTAATGATGTTAGAAAATAAATTACTACTTTTTCTTTTGAAAATACCTTTTGAGTTTCAGTTGGGTTCTAAAGCGAAGGTAGAAGAGAGCCTCTCCAACCTACTCAGTTAAGAATTACAATTAACAATAATAATAAAAAAACAAATTATCAGAGTACATGGATTCTTATTCAAACCTTTTACATATTGTCAATATACATGCTTAAGTTTTGCATATATACAATTATGTGTTTTAGCTAGATGCATGTTTGATATCTTGCAAACCATTAACACATGTCTTCACATATTCAAATCCATTCCCAATACTTTCCCAACCATCAAACATATGTCTTCAAATATACCATCCCCAATACATTGACATCCATCAACAACTCGACTAGGTTAAATAAAGATCAATACACCTAGGCAACAACATAAGTTAATAAATCCTTACACCTCATCAACTTCAAAAATCCATACAAACCATCTCTCAAAACACCAATTTATGAAAGTGCTACTTTACAATTACTCTCAATATAAATGAATTTTATCACAACTCTATTATTTCTTCATGTATTACAATGTATTTGACAAGAAATAGAAATTCTAGAACTAAAACGAGTATTAACATGAAGAGTATTATTATTTTTTAAAATAGAAACAAAAAAATAGTGCCTATAATGGAATTGAAAATGAAGTCCAATTAAAGAGGAGAGTAAGATATGGCCTATTACAAACATTTTTTTTAACATTGATGAGTATAATTTTTATAAAATCACGCAGCCAAGAAACTAGGATATTTACAACGAGCTATGAGATTTAATTCTTCATCAGAGGAAGACATACTAAGAATATCAACAACATCATACACATTGATTACCCGAAACATACACACTACTAGCATGCTTGCAACTATATAGACGACAAAATTGGCCACATAGACGAACAATTTTACAATACTTTATCATTTAAAAAAAGGAGGAATGTTGGCTTCTTGGGGCTTGACCCAGGTTTAGAGTTAATTAGCCAAGCAAATCCCTACACTACTGGCCCTTTCGGCATCAGCCCACAGAGCGTGGACTGAAGTCTCACTCAAAGTAGTATGGGGGGCTGCTGGAACCAAGTTTCCGCACCCTTGAGATGTCTGAGGTGTTGGTTTAGTCCAACTGGGACTACCTTTGTGCAGGTCACTTCGCACACTATCCTGAACTGCGATACCTTCGTGATCTATTATAATCGACTTCATGTAGCCCTAACCAGGGACTGAGGTGCTTTCGCGTTGCTATGGCAGCGATCCTTACTATTTTCCCAAGTTACACCACGTATCTTACTTATCTTCTTACAAATTTTAGTTAACTCCACGTAAATAGATACTTTATCTTACATTCATTTAATCAACACAGTCATATATGTTTGCGCACCATATAATAGTAATAATGCAATTCATAACCAATATACTCAATGCATAAACACAGAAAATAGATACACATAATTGATGTGAAACCTCTCTTTATTAATGCTTCAATTGTTACAAACTCGACTCACCCTGCACACTCAGCTGCAAGGGTCCGCACACTCAGTTGCAGACTACTAGGCTTCTGTGCACTCAGCTGCAAAGCCTTCTCCTACTTTACGACCTAAATACTCAACTCTACACTTCAACTATGACTCAATTCTTGATCCTTAGATTTTCAAATGAATTCCTTTTCAACTTAGAGCCTCGCTCTATTTATACAATCCCATGGTCCATGGACCATGGGTAGATCTCTAAAGCCGAAATTACATTACAAAATTAAGGGTGGACAACCCTATGACTCATTTACAACTTCGTGCTCTACGCCCACAAAATGTGGAGTCTTTACATCGGATTTACAATTTTTAGCCAAAATCTGGGCTTTAAGCCCCAAAACTTTCCTTGGGGGATCTCGTGCCCAATAGGCCCCCAACACAAACATCGTGACTCACCCTCGAGTCACTCTGTCAGTGCGGAGATCTTTGCATGGAGACCTCCCAACTCTACCTGGACTACTGCAAGGTCGGCAACGCACTTAGTGGCTGCCTGCTGCACTTCCTGGATGTGCTATTTAGAGGCCATAGTATCTGAACTGCTTCCCTGAATCTGTTCCTATGTTTCCTGCATCTGTGCAAGCTTGGATTCGATCGAGGCTGTAATGATGAATGCCTCATCAATCCATGGTTGTACGCACGCCTTCAAAACGACTTCCTTATGTCATGTGTCATCTATCTGTTCCTTGAGCACTTTTGCCTACTGCATCTGCCTGAGCCTCTACATAAGGGCCACCATTTGCGCGGTTCATTTTATTTCATCATACTGTTGCTGTAGCTCGCGTGCCTTTGTTTCTAAGCGTTGTATGTTTGGGTCCTCCTACAGAGTGGTGAGGACCTCGAATGACTCTTTAAATAGTTTGGTGCAGTCCTTCACTACACTACTGATCTCCGCTATTCCTGTTATCATGGCACTGGCGCACTGTTCCCTCACCTCTGGTGGAGTTGAAGGTTGTGCCTTCAATTTTAGCTAAGCTATTTGAAGGTTCAGCTCCAGCTAAACCTTAGCCATCCCTTCTTTCATCTCGCGCACCCTTGTTGCTAGTCTCCGGATGCGTGCCTGCATTGGTTCCTCTGCTGGGATGGCCAACTCAAGGACCATTTGGCAGGCTTCCTCGACCACCTGCACTAGCTATCTATTCTGTGTCACGACCTCGTAGTGCTGCAGGCTCAATTTTTCAACATTAATTCGTTGCTTGTGTTGGAATTATGATTCAGGTTTGGCGCTATGGCACAGGTGTTGTACTTGATGTCAACTCACTCAAGTGGCAAATCTCTGTTCTGGCTCTCAAAATGATGGAAAATAAAGAGGTTCGCAGGTACACCGTTCAAAAGGTGGGGACTCACAGGCACGCTGTTCACCAAGTGCGGTCATGTCCGCAGGTTATCCGAACAGAAGGTGCGGACCCCAGTCCACTCACTCCAATGCAGAGAAAGCGCGCACACGTGGGAATTCTTATGTCTGGCCCATGGTATTTAGCCCGATGTTCATGATCCTATGGTTTTGGCCCGTGGTATAGGATCTAAATTATTGAACCCCGGTTTGGATCCCTTGTATTGGTTTTCGATGGTTTTGTCCCATGGTGTGAATAAGGGCTTGCCTATAAAAAGGAAAGGAGATCACTTGGCTAGTCACTTGTGAAATTTGAATATCTTAAGATCTGAAATTTTGGGTGATTGGTCTTAAAAGCTAGATCTAAATCAAGGTGAAATTTAAGGTGAATCTATTGATAGGTCGTGATCTCTCGGGCGCATGATCAGATATGTGGATTTGACTGTCTGTGGCACATTGGAGGACTGTTAATTCGGCTCTATTCAGAGGTCTGCAGCGTAGCAAAAGGCGCAAGTGCGGGGGTCCGCAGCGAAGTAGAAGGCGCTGGTGCGAGGTATGCAGCGCAGCAGAAGGCACAGTGCGGAGGTACACAGAGGAACAGAAGGACCAGGTATGGAGGTATGCTGTCAGGCAGACAGTGCAGGTGCAGATCTGAGCAGAGGTATGCAGTGCAGCAGAAGGAGTAGGTGCGGAGGTACGCAGAGCAGAAGAAGGACCAGGTGCGGATCTGCGCAGTTTAGACACAGAAGAGCTGCGGATATTCACAGGTTTATATTGGTGAAGTTGCAGACTTTTCTTGAAATATTTGTTGGCTGTCTTTTATCTATTGCTGAAGAGTTCTAGGTTTATATTACTGGTATTGCTGATCTGGTTACTGCATTCTGAGAAGTTATTGGTTGATTGAAAAAGGAGATTGGTTGATTCACATGTACTTGATGATTATTTTATGTTCATGGATCCAGTTTGAAAATTTATGAAAAGTGGTCCTTGGAAGAAAAGAAGTAGGTCAGCACCTACGTACTAGTAGATTAGCTAGTACAAGAGCTAAGGGGGTTGTAGCTCCCTTCCAAGAGAGATTGGAAAATGAGAGAGGGTTGTAGCTCTCAGCAGGTTGCAGCCTGCGTACTGGTAAAGGACTGCACCAGTACAAAATCATTGTAAAAGAAGTTTCTAATTGAAAGAAGATAGAGACATATTGTAGCAGGTGGTTTTCACCCACATTGGGTTTCCACCTTATATCTGGTGTTCTTTGGTGTGATTATCTGTTTTTCTTGTTCTTGCTCATTATTATATGGTACTGACATACAATCTAATGATCAATATCTGAAGAATAAATCAAAGTATAAATCTGGAAGATGTATTGAAAAGAATTTGATAATACTGATTCACCCCCCCCAGTATTATTTCCAACAGCTCGCTCATCACTTGGAGCACGCGGCCCTCCTTGGCCCGCAGTTCTATAGTCACTCCGTCCTACAGAACATAGAGCGTCTCCCGAGGGAGCGCAACCATGTTGATCCCAACTCCCTTCAGCGCACTGACGATAGGCCTGTTGGCCTCATTTTTTGTAACTAGTGCTCCCTTTGGCAGTACTATAGTGTTGGTCATGTCGGCACGCAACATTTCCTCAGCCGTGGTCATGCCTATTGTGAGGCTGGTCGACAGAGTACCAACCTGAGGAGTGCGCACCTGCAACTCCTGTATCTGTGCCCAGAGGGCCCCCAACACCATTTGGTTTTCCTCCGCAAACTGCTGAAGGGCCTCCGCGGTGATGTCACGCACCATCTCCCCTATGTCATGGAGATCCCCCTCAGTGAGGGTGATTGGGTCGAAAGAAGTCTTGGAGGCTTTCCAATTCTTCTGCGGCCCCACTTGCTCTCTCGGGTGCTGTCGCTTCAACTGTGTGGATGTTGTCTGTGGGTCCGCGCCACCTTCCTTTGTTTCTGTCTCCTGTTTAGGCGAAGGCGACTTCTAGCCCTCGCGCTCCTTCTCTGCTACCTTCTGTTGTTCTTCTGCTACCTTTGTAGTGTCCTGTGTCTCATGCGCCTTTGCTGCTGCTGTTTCGTTCCGTTGCTTTTCTGCCAACTGCACCATCCGCAGTTTTTCCTCCTCCTTCTTCCTTTGCATGGCATACTTCTCTGTTTCCACTGCGGAGTTGGTTGGAGCGCTCCACTCCAACGGCCGCGACTCAAGCATGGCGAAAATGACATCGTCCGTCGCCAGGTAAGGTAACTCATTCCATTTCTTTATGGGGTCCTTCCATGCTCTGATATACATGTGATGGAAGTCTGCCTTGAACTTCGCGAAGCTCTACAGACTATTATAGACAGTGGGCGATAACTGTGGCTTGCGATTAATTCCCATTCTGATGTTCATCTCCATGAACACCCAGAATATTTTGGTGTCTCTGATCCTCTGCGCATATTTAGTTGCCCATAGTGAAGCGTACTTTGCTACCTCCGGAAGATCCTGCGCAATAGTTGGGAACTGGCTGTCCTTAGGCAATTCCCAAGCCACCATCACTATGGACAGCAGAAGCCATGCATAGTGGAAAGTCTTCCCCTATTCCTGTGCCTCGTGACAATTCTCTAGGAACTCCCTGCACAAGTAATCTGCTTAGTTAAACTGGACCCCCTCTATGCATTGCGTGGCAAGTGCAATCACCGGCGCGGGCACCTCATCCGCGCGACACTTCCACATAACCTTCCCAGCCAGTATCTGTTTCGTGACTCTGACCACAACGTTATTGATGTTGGAGATTGTGTACCCTCTCTACTTCTTCTACAGCTTGAACTTCTTTTTCATGGCCTCCGTGATGGCTAAATCATCATTTTTACCCTCCGAGATATTCTCTAGGTCCTCCCCCTTGCAGGGGAGTTGGGTAATCCTATGAATTAGGTGGTCCGTGATGGGGATGGGCTCCTCCAGCCACAAGCACCCATCATGCACTAGGCAGAGCAGCTGCCACTAGGGCGTGATGGTAATGCAGTACCCAGAGTAGGTTTAACAACCCTGCCTTCTCTACACCTCACAACCACTTGTGTGGCTCCAACTCTATGACTCCCACCACTGTGTTTTTCTTTGGCCACATTAGCTGCGGTTTCCAAATGTGGGAATTTCTCATGGTCTGCTAGATCCCAGTCTTCAAATTTCAGAACCGACACCTGGCCCAAGTGCACTCCATAAAAAACGATATCATCGGGTAGTAGCAGAGTCTGCAGAGAGCTCTTGCTCTCATCTAGGCCCTTGGGCACCCTTGCTTTCCCCTTCCACGGAGGAACATACGCAGGCAACCTGGTTAGAGGGTTTGTAACCTGGGTTTCTTCCTCCATTTATTCGTCATCCTCCTCTTCTACCAGGATTTCCTCAAGGTCTTCCTCCTCCTCATTGGCTTCCAAATTAATCGCCTTCCCCTTTTCTTCCATGGTAAGTTTAGTTTTCAGCGGGTTTCTAGGGGACATGCACACCGGTACCATAGGCTGCTTGTCTTTCTTGGGTCTCAGTGTGTGCGGCGATTTAGGGATTTCAGTGACTATCCCAGCGCTTTCTGGGGCATCTCCTATTGTCATGGCCTGTGCGACCTCTTCAGCGGTCATTTCTCCGATATCCATGGCTTCTTCTGATGCTGCCATATTGTTGTTCCACAAATCTCTCAACGGCTCAGGTAAGTGCTCAAACAATGCCTCCAACTTCAAAAGGTCAAACAGATCTGGGTTCATGAATCTCTGGTCGCACAACAACTCAATTCTCAAATGGCCAAGTGTTGTTTGCTGGGTAGCCCTTTGCAATTTATAGCACCTTTTGAATTCGAATTCGACCGTTCCCCCTAAATCTAGTCCATTAATGCTTCCTTGGCGGTAAATTTTCCCAAATCTATCCCATAAAGTTCGCCTAAAATGCCTGTTACCCGTTCCATTTGGTCTCAAACCAAGCAACACATCATGAATAGTGACTGTAATGATTACTTTCTAGCCAACCTGCATGGCAGCGCAGCTACGCTTGCGCTATCGCGGACGCTATGACACCTCGCTTTTGCGTGCAGTCCTGACATCGCGCAACTCTTGGGAAGAGTAGTTTATAGTCTCGCGCCTCCTTTCAGCTTTCGGGAGCACTAAGACTGTGCTTCCCTCGGCGAGTCAGGTTGCCGGGCCACCTGTGTATGGCTTCAAACGACTACTATTTACTTTTCCTGGGAAGAGTTCGCCATTTAACTTCACCAACTGCACTGTGCCACCATATGTGATCTCCTTAATAACATACGATTCCATCCAATGCATCAAACTGATAAACTCTCAGTGGTAGTCCCCAAGTTTGTCAATGTAATCGAGCTCATCCTGCTTTATCACCACAGTCTTTCTACTAAGAAAGTCCTTCTTTATTCCTTCCTCAAGCTTCTTGACTTCTGCTTCTGCCATGGTGCTTTTCTCCCTCAACTGAACTCTTTCATCCATGAGTTCTTGGAGCGTAAGATCACCCTGCTAGATCTCTTCATCGAGTCCCAACCGTTCTTCTTTGATCTCTTCCAACTGCGCGAGCCTTTCTTCCAGGGCTTCGCAGTCCATCATACCTGTGAGCACCACTATGCACGGACTAGGCATGATATACTTCATAGGAATTACAACTTCTACTCTATATGCCAGCCGAAAAGGCGTCTGTCCTGTTAGGTTCTTGCATGTTGTCCTATAATCCCATAATACTGCGGGTATGCGCAGGTCCAAATCATTTCACCGTGCATAGCATACCTTGTTGACTGCGTTGCATACCTTGTAAAATTCTTCCACGTGGGTAACCTTCTGTGCAGTTGTTCTTCCCACATACTGTCTGTCCAACATGTAGAGCCATTTTCCAATTTTCCCCCCCAACACATTCTTATTGACCATACTTCTCAGTGCAGAGTTCATGTGCATCCGCGTAGGTGGTTTTCCATATGCCTGCACCCACCTGGCTAGATGTGTGCGCAGACCATCCTGCCCATTGTATTTATCTGCCACTCTCACTCTAGGCTTCCCAAACCATGCGTGCATCATCCTCCTACATTCATGCCAATCCTCAAAGCTCCCTTTGTGCGTACCCCACCACCTTGCAAGCGTAGCGCGCAATACCCAATTCAAGGTCTGGAAACGTTGCTTTTCTGGCACCTCCCTTTCAAGGCATCTACCTCACTTAACCCATCATAAGTAGGCAGATATCTCACTTCTGTTGATATGCAACGCAGTGATCTTGTCATCATATTGCAGTTAAGTGTGGTTACCTCGTGTAACTGGTTCTGCCATTGCTCTATCTCCTCATCAGAATCTGAAGTATAGGAGCTCTCACATTCCCATGAAATTCACCCATCTACGGTGGGATTTACCTAGTCTTGCTCTCGCGTAGTTATCTTGTAGATGTAGTCCAAGTCATCGTCACTTTCATATTCGCACACCGGCTCTATATAGCGCGATCCTTCAGCAGGGTCCAGGGGTATAACTACGCATGGTGAATTCTTCTAAAAAATCATCTTGCGCTTCTTTAGATTAATCACCCCATTCATGTCAGTGGCCCAATCAATTCCTAAGAGCGCAGGGTAGGGATTGCTGTCATCAACAATCTCTATCACTTCAAAGTCTGCTAGCATTCTTTCTCCCTCAATATCCACAGTGATTCCTTGTAATCACCCCATGGGTATTATCTTCTGCTAGTTCGCCATTCACAGTTGAATAGGAGACCACTACAGCTTAAGTCTCCCCATTTGCTCCCGTGTCTACTTTCGCAGAACGTTCGCATCTGATCCTAAATCCAGAATTACTTGGTCCATCTCATATTCACCAATTTGCGTGGTAAGTCTCATTTCTCTTCTCGTCCTTGTATTATGCTTTCCAATCTTTTGGACTACGCGCAGTTCTCCTGGTATGGTCCCATCGCATCTGTTAATGAGTTCCTGTAATCCTTTTACAACCTTACTATCGCGCAGTAAATTCATGCATGTTTCCAGGAATGTCGTAAGCATAGATGGGTCCATCTCCGGCTCTGGTCTATCTTTGCTTCCTGAAGTGGAGGCATCGGCGAAGCTCTTCTTAGCTTCCATAAATGTTTCTCGAGCGTGCTCCAAATCAAACTCTGCTTCTTTCGCCAAAGCTTTGCGAATCCAAGTACTATCTTCTAGTTGTTTGCCTTTATCATCTCCCATCGCGATTCCACTTCGGAGCACAATGTTCACATTTTGATCTTCCTCACACGGCTCATACCTCATCATCTGCAGGTTCTGAGTCGGGGGAGGTGGTAGCGCTCCTTTGTCGCATATCCTAGCTATCAGCGTAGGACAATCTTCCGTCTCATGATCAAACAAGGTGCAATACAGACATGACGGATGTGTTGGGTTTGTAAAATTGTGGGCATAATCTCTTGACCCTCTGCAATTGTAGCATATCAACTATCTATGAGCTCTTCCATGTCTTCCTCTGCCTCGGCCTCGTCCACGCCCTTGAAATCTGGTTCGCACCACTCCTGTGTTCTGGTCTAGGAGCTGCATTTTGGCCTGAACTCTGTAAGTGGGAGTTCTATCCATCATTAACTCATAGCTTCTACAAGTGTGCTCATCATGTACAACCGATCTACAAAAATTATAGAACAACTGTTGCGAATTCTGCGTGTACTTCTGTAACAAATGGCAGTTGTTTGTAGCATGCTTTCCACCTATTTGACAAATTGCGTACCACAAAGCAGGCACCGCGCTAGATCCTGCTTACACTTCCAGTCTTAACGGCATCGGTCCTCCTCGCGCAAGGTAATTTGCGAACACTGAGCAGTGGTCCTTATTGTGATCCTGACCCTTGCATTTTACGCACCACATCTCTTTGCGCACTCTTGGTCGAGCTGTCCTATCCTATTTTAGACTTTGCATTTCAAGGCACAGGTTTTTCAGCTGCGTGTGGATCTGCTGAACTCCTAAGTTGGGATCCTGCATTGGGGTTTCATGTAGCCTCATCGTGATCTCTAAGGCCTCTACCTAAGTCGTTAGCTTCTGCTGTGATAGCGCACTCCTCAAATGTGGCATTAGCGACGCTACAATCCATTCACAGTGCTACCCATCCGTCAAATTCATATCTGCTTCGCGAATCATACACTTCAGCCTCTGATCCAACTCCCAAGGAGTCTCGCATGCTAGCATTGTGATCTCTTTGAATCCAATGATCGACTGTGCTTCTGACTTTGGCTGGCTAAATTCCTTATTTAGCACAATTTGGATATTCATGATTCCCGCATTCGGATTATCATTCGAGTGCTTAATATACCAGGTCAGTGTGCGATCCTGCAGGGTGCTAACCAGTGTTGCTTTCTTTATATTGTCATTTGTAACTCCTTGTGCTTCCCATACAACTCTTACCACGAACCAAAATTGGTCCCGTTCTTCATTTCCCAATCCCTTAAACACGGGAAACTTTATTGTGCTTGCTATATTGAATAGCGGTGGTGGCGGAGCTGGTACGGGTGAAGATGGAGGTGTTGGCGGTGAAGTTGGTGGTGGTGTGGGCGGGGGTGGTATTCGCTGAATTCTTTGCCTTATCAAATGGATTGCACTTCGCGGAGAGACCTTCGCAAGCTCTTCCTCATCCCCTCGTGGAGGTGAAATCAAAGGGCTATTCTCTGGTCCCTTACTTTCTTCGTTCCTGTAGCTTTTTCCACTTCACGTAGCTCTGAAAATCAAGGTAATTTCATAACCCTCTTTTCACACAATAACATTTTAATCCAAGTATTCAGAGACTTTACATACTTACCTTGCAGTCCTTTGAGAAAGTGTCACTCTGCCTCACTATAGCTGACTAAAGTGTCTATCTCAAACTCAGTAATGAATCCTCCTATAATCCGATCAAGCTAGTGATCAACGGTGCGCACGATCTTATCCTCTGATGCTTCCAATCTGTGCACCAACTCTGCGGTCCACACAATAGGACCGTTGAGCTTCCACATTCCTTGGCTATTTGCTAGCTTCACGATCCACTCGTACAACTCAGTAGGGAAAGATGTGAAGAAGATTTCGTGGATCTCTGTGTACAGGTAGTAGTCTAACCACTCTTCTTTTGTCAGTTGCAGATTCCTGTTCTCTTGCATCACGAACTCGTGAATTCTCCTGTCCAACTAGCTTTCAATTTCCTTCTTAGTTGGATTCCAATGATACGACATCAGACATCTCTATGCATATTATGTTCCTGACAACAAAACCATTTGTTGGCTTGTTGGGGCTTGACCTAGTTTCGGAGTTAATTAGCCAAACAAATCCCTACACTACTGGCCCTTTCGGCATCAACCCGCGGAGCGCGGACTGAAGTCTCACTCGAAGCAGTATGGGGGGATGCTGGAACCAAGTTTAAGCACCCTTGAGATGTCGGAGGTGTTGGTTTAGTCCAACTGGGCCTACCTTTGCGCGGGTCACTTCGCACACTATCCTGACTTGCGATACCTTCGTGATCGATTATAATCGCCTTCGCGCAACCCTAACCAGGGACTGAGGTGCCTTCACATTGCTAGGGCAACGATCCGTGCTATTTCCCCAAGTTACACCACGTATCATACTTATCTTCTTACAAATGTTAGTTAACTTTGCGTAAACAGATACTTTATCTTACATTCATTTAATCAACAAAGTCATATATGTTCGCGCACCATATAATAGTAACAATGCAATTCATACCCAATATACTCAATGCATAAACACAGAAAATAGATACACAGAATTGATGCGAAACCTCTCTTTATTAATGCTTCAACGGTTACAAACTCAACTCACCCTGCGCACTCAGCTGCAGGGGTCCACGCACTCAGCTGCAGACTACTAGGCCTCTGCGCACTCAGCTGTAGAGCCTTCTCCTACTCTACGACCCAAAGACTTGTCTCTACACTTCAACTATGACTCAATTCTTCATCCTTGGATTTTACCATGAATTATTTTTCAACTTAGAGCCTCACTCTATTTATACAATGGGTAGATCTCTAAAGCCAACATTACATTACAAAATTAAGGGCGGACAACCCTACGATTCATTTACAACTTCGCGCTCCGTGCCCACAAAATGCGAAGTCTTTACATCGGATTTACAATTTTTAGCCGAAATCTGGGCTTTAAGCCCCAAAACTTTCCTTGGGGGATCCTGCGCCCAACAATGAATCTACTGAAATATTTTCAACCTAGTTTTCACTTGTGTTTATTCTTAAGATTTGTTGTCTTTCAGCATGTTCTGATGAGGTGAGGTCATCCGTTTGGCTGCGAAGGGAGTCTATTTCATCATTCTTCTTGTTGATCCGATCCTGAAGCCTTTGCATTCCTTCAAATTGTTCCAAAACCATTTGTGAGAGCTGAGGAAAGAGATGATAAAGAGAATGATAGTCAATGTGCTCATTGATAGGAGGGTGAGGGAAGAGAGGGCATGAATCTAAGGCTCCTTCACACCCTTCTTTTCTTCGAGAATTTTCCATTAGAGCCTGGAAACCCAAAGACCAAAAATTCAAACCTCTGGCACCCAATTGCTACCTCAAAAATGCATGAAGACTAGGAACTACATGAAGCAATGGTTTCTGCTGTAGCTTTCCACCCAAGATATTGCATTCATTAACCCAAGTCTTGAACTCAGTTGGATAGAGCTTCCTTTCCTAGTCAAGAGACCAATTGCAAAAATTGGCTTCATAATGAAATCTCGAGGAATGGTTTGTAATCCATGACACTGAATTGTTGTGGAACCCTCACTCCAAATATTTGCAGGCTCAAGAGGTTCCCCAAGGCAGGGAGATGACAAAACTAAATTCTCACATTGGTCCAATTGTCTCCATGCTCCTTTAAATAATTGAATTCCATACTGAATAAATTACGAACCGCCATGAATGTGAGGATCAAGCTTTGTACCTCCCACACAGAAGCCATTTTATCCTCAAAAGAGGGCAATAAAACTCCTAGGTCGAACTACTTGGATACACCTTTCTCGCAGCATGAAAATTTAAACCATATCTTTTTGTCCATACTCACCTTAGGTGAGTGACAGAGGGGGTGTGTGGCCTGCATGCTGGCTGCTTGCCACCTCCCATGAATTACTTCACTCGTACAACTTGATTAAACTTCACATTAATGACTTGAGTTTAGGACACATTTAATCCAAAGATTTGGTCATTCAATTCTATGCTTCACACCTTGGCTCAAATTTTATTTTTGATTGAACGTGGAAGGGAGCATGCCATCCCCATATTTTAAATCAAGGTATGGTTCTCAACCCCCCTTTCCCATTGATCTTCGTTTTCCCCTTCACTAAACTACATGCTTGATTAGCTTGCTTATTTGCTTCAGTATTTTGGATCTTTAGGATATGATATAAACTTTTATGTTGAAAGGAGTCCATGATGCCCTTGATTCTCTGGAGGAGGAGATTTAATTTATTGGTCTTAAGAGTCGATCCATTTTGCAGAAATTGAATTGTTATGAGAGAGTCCCCAACAATTGTGATCCTGGAGATTCCTCTTTCCTTAGGTAATTGCAGGCCTAACATGATCCCGTACAACTCTACCATGTATTGGTTTCTTTACCAAGACCCCAGGAAAAATTAATTTCATGTTGCTCATCAGGATCCCAAAAGATCACTCCCCCTCGTGCCGCCCATATCTAATAACAACACATTAAAAAGGGGAAAAAGTTATAAAAAATTAATAATGATGTAAAAAATATAAGAATAAACAATATACACATAAAATCATGTGAGGAAAGTATGAAAAATTAATAAGATAAAATAGAAAAATTCAACAATAAGAATAAACTATAATCCTAAATTTAAAGGATGTAAATATGATAAATAAAAATATAAAAAGGAGGAATAATAATAGAATATAAAATAATAAATGATACAATGGTGAAATTAAAAAGCAATAAAAGAGTGAAAAGTGAAAATATGAAGATTAAAGAAAATAAAGAATAAAGATATAGATCGAGTTTAAAAAAACAAGACTTACATATTGTTGTCGAATATAGGAATGTTGCTTGGCATCCATAAAGATGTTGAGATATTGAAGTAACTATTGAAATAAATGAGAATAACTAGGTCCAGATCTAAATATGAAAATTAATATAGTAAAAGGATATCCTTGTAGCTATAGAAATAGAAATAAAAATTGACATCAACATATACATTGGAATCAATGCATCGATTTTAGTGTACATGGATTGATAAAGTACTCTAAAGAAGAAAAAATGACATATGTATACACAAATCAAGTAGTGAATTCTAAATGCCAACAAGGGGAATTAGAACCAAAAAAATTCAACTCTCTTCTATACATAATCTATTAATAGGATTAACTCGATTGCACAAATTAATTACATTGCAATAGACACATAGAGAGAGTGAAAAGGAAGATGACCACCATTTTCAATCACAATCCTATGAGAACCCATGAATACCAATCAATATATTAATATCTAAAAATATTATTTATGTCTCTTTGACAATAAAAAATAGACATAGACATGCAAGTTAGTGAATCTTTTCCATTCTAGAAAACTTGATTTTAGTGTACATGCATTAATTTCAATGTGTATTTTTCATCATTTCTAGTTCAATGAATTTAGAAATTGATATGCACACTAGAATTAATGAGTTTGAATGTGAACACAAGTTGAAATAGAAATATAAATAGAAATTTAAGTCGAAATATAAATAGAAATGGAACTTGAAAGTCAAATTGACGTGTACACTGAAATCAACACATTGATTTTAGTGTATATTATTCATTATTTCTAGATCAAGTTATGTAGAAACTCACATGTACACCAAAATTCATGTTTTAGAAATTGAAATGGAAATTGAAATTGACATTGAATAGAGAGAAATTGAATATAAATTGAAATTGACATGTACACTAAAATCAATGTGTTGAAAATTGACATGTACACTAAAATCCACAGTACCAAATAAAAATAGAAATTGACATATATATTGAAAATGAATAAGTTAGAAATTGAATGGAAATATAATGTGAAATTGACATGCACATTGAGACCAACACATCTAGAAATTGAAATGTACACTTATATCAACACATTGATATATGTGAACATGCATTTATTTCAATGTAATTTTACATCATTAAACATTGTTACATTATTTCTATTCAACTTATTCCTCATGTAATTTTTAAAATATACTTTTGAATAATGCTCTCTGTGTTCTCAAAAAACCGAGGAAACAAAGTAAATTTAAAATCATCATATTGCTCTCATACATATACATAAGCAAATTTTTTATTATCTATAAATTGTATCTCTTTACTAAAAACAAAAGATAATAGATTGACATTGATCCTTCTTGAGCAGTTTGAGAAGGATTTAATATCTTAATCATTTCATTTTGTTATTGTTCAACTTCTTCATCACTCAAATTGTTACTTCGTTACTATTTGGATTCACAAAAATGTAGCTTTCAAAGAATCAAGTTCATCTCAAACATATACATATACTTAATGTGGATCATCTAAAAATTTCACACTATTGATTGCAATTGGGACCAACGTACGACTATCTTAACTCTGGATCTACCATGCATCAAAAGGGATCAAAATCCTCGAGGTGCAAACATTTCCCGAAGTTTTGCACTTTAAAATGAAGGTTTCCCCCTCGAGGGATTCGATCCCTCTCAACACATGATAAATTTGAAGTTAGGATGGATCTATGTTGATAAATAACATGAAATCACAAACTCACTCAAAACTATATTGCCATGTTTCGATAAAAAATACCAAAATGTCTATTAATTAAACTACACCATTATTTACATACAAGGTCTTTTTTCCTTTAGAAATCCATTTTAACCCAAATTTCTATAACATTTTAATGATAGAGATTAACATATTTACATTATATATACCTCTATAATAATTAGATTATGTCATATCTAGAGACTTTGTCTAGGTTTCTTTATCATAATCCCACTTCACGGGATTTCTATATCATCTTGGCGACCCCTCCATTTTCCCCCCATGGCCCTCACCTACACGTTTTCCGTGTGTCACACTAGTAGACCTTGTCAAGTTGTTTTATGAGGGTTCTTGATCGAGCCATTCCATTCCTTTTTTTTTTCCGGGGAAAATAGAGTTCGTAATTTCTATTAAGAAGAAGTAATAGAGATTACATGTTGTAGATGCCAAGGCATATGCATATGTGTGGTATCAACCACAGTTCTGAAATGTTACAAAAAATACATTCAGTAGGTGTCTCTTGGATACGAAAGGACTGTATCCATACAATATAAACAGATATATAACTTAGAGTTCAGTAGAGAAGCAAAGAGTGAGGTATGACCTCCGGTCATGTACTGAAACAAAAATAACAGTGACTGTCATGTAAAGCCGATGTGTACAAAAAGTTCTGTATATCCAAAAAAATTTTAGATGGGGAAGCCTCCCCCAAGTTGGTGACCATCAATATACGGACGATGAGAGCCATTCCATTCCTATCACTTAAGTCTCATCATTATTGAATAAATCAATTTATAAATCTTCACTCCACAAGCATATTAAAGCATTATTAAATATTCAATCCACAATTAAAAAAATTACTCAAGCATTATTAAATATTTAAACAAAAATTGAAAAATAAACTCATTAAATTACGCAGTGACATTATTATGTTATATTATTTTATTATTATCCCCAACGCCATGCAGAGATGCTGACTAGGTATTATTCAGTAAAATGTATCAAATATTTTTTTAATTTTACAAAGTATAATTTTGAGATTTTTTTTTTTCAAAATAATTTTATTTGTATTTATTTATCATTTAATTGTTGTTTATTTGTTGATGTTATTTCCGAATACCATATCTTAGTGTAGATCTAATTATATATATTTTAATTTATATAACCTTTAATGCGATTTTTTTGGATACATATTGTTTGTCCTAACAAATTTGGCCTTTTAAAATAAAGCGATAATTAAATTTTATGATTAAATTTTATGTATATTTAATTTGGTGATAAATTATTTTTAGTTTTTTTTTGTTTTTTATATAACTTATAATAATTATTATATAATGGTTAATCAAACTATTTAAATATTTTTTAATATAAGTTTTTTAATTTTATGGTTTATTTTTTAAATAATAAAATATTATTATTTTTAATATTAATAAATTTAATTTAAACAAAATTAAATAATATAGTATTAATTTTCCCAAATCAATTTTGATAAAGAATATTAGCATTCCATTTTACCCACTAAAACTTTATAATTAATAAAAAATTATTCAAACTTTCATACATTAATAATCCATTTTCCTCGTTGACATTCTTATAATTGATACAAATATGGAAAGATTGGTTCTTATTGACTTATGTTTTAACAAACATAACTCTAATTGTGAAATTGATCGTACTTATTTTTGAAAAGCACAAAGTACATGACAAAATTATTGACATGGAATAATATTGATTATGAGCAAAAAAAAAACTATACTAATAACCAATTCATGTGCTTCTATTATTTTGCTTTTATGAAATCATTAATATAGCCACTCACTAAATGATGAAATGTTTATTGGCAAAATGTGCATAACTTTAAGGATTGTATAATCAATGTTATGACATCATTCATAAATTTATGTCAATATAAAGTGGAATAATTTTTTAATGGGAAAATACATTTTTATAATTGCATTTACAAAATATAGTAACTAATTTTTTTAATATATAACAATTGTGATCAGATATTTTCGCTAGTTTTTAACTAAGGGAAAGGGACAAACTACCATGTAATACTTGTTTAATAATAAATTAATAAAATAATTTCCATTAAACTTTTCCTCTTCCCACTTAAAATAATTTTCATTGTAATATTATATCATTAACCCACCACCTTTTCCATTCCTCTTAATAACCGAGGTGTGTTCCATTCCTCTTAATAACTAAGGCTCAACACACCGACTACCTTTATTATTTATTATTTACTATTATTTTTTATTTTATTAATAAATTTCATAAATTTTATTAATAAATTTCATTTATGATAAGAACTAAATAAAATTAAATCAACATAGGATATGTATACTCATAGATAAAAAATTTAGTTCTGACTAAGCACTTATATAACTCTCACCCTCACCCACACCCACGTATGACATTTTGCAGCAAATATTATTAGAGACACAAATTTCTACAATTCTTATAAACACCATGACCTTCCAGCTCTACAAATTTGCATGCCACCCAATTAAATACTTAAGTTTATTCCCATATATGTAAAAATTTATAATACTTTATTGGGTTGATACATGAGAATTTATGTTCACATAATGCCTTTTTTTATTGAAGGAAAATAACCACCCTCTCAAGCATTTAGGGATGCGAAGCAAATTTAGGGTAAGCTCTAGAATCCAACGAAATTAGAGGAGGGTTTAAGTTACCCAAAAATTGAGGTTAAACATATCCCCAAATTAAAATACTCTTTTAGGAACGTAGGATTTAATTATTGTTATCTAAATGCATTATTAAATGATGTTTTTTTACATGAAAAGAGTTTGGGAAATTGTTGTAGGCTCTAATCTAAGTTCCAGTTAAAATGTGTAATTCTCAGCTAGATTTTTCCAATGGGCTATCGAGTGCACCAAATGAAGATCATACGTAAAGTACGACCCTAGGAAGTTGATGGACCCACTGATTAGATCAAGGCTCACAAACCTTTTTGTGTTTCATCTTCTAGGGTTAGTTTTTTGGACCTCTAAGGTTCTTGCTTTATGTTAAAAAGGCTAGTCTCTCAGCCTCTTGTGATAACGTTTTACAAATGTATGTAGCCGCCATATATTTTTTGTTCAGAGATAGTTGCCACCATTCTAGCGAGTTTGTGTTATACAATTATTTGCATTTCATTTATTAATAGACGTTGGGTTTTCACCACATTATTGTACTAGTTGCTATATTTCTCTGTTTGTTCCATTTATTTTCCTGCATTTCATTTCATTCCTTATATAAACTAGATCATATAAATAATGCAATAAAATAAATTTAAATAATAATGATTCATATTTTATTCCTAACCATGATTTTTTAGAACATATATTTAATAAACATATAAAAACTTAATAAACTTTATATATATATATATATATATCTATATATATATATATATATATATATATATATATAGTCTAACTAATAGACGAAATGGATTTTAGCATGAATCCAGTAATACAATTTCTAGTGAGATTGTGATTTCTTTGTTAGAATTTCCATGCACCCTAGATTTGTTCTATGTCATAACTAGAAGCATAAACACACTAGCAATTCCTAACTTCAGAACAACTTACGTAACAAAAATATAACAACAATGAGATCAATATAGTACAGAAGAATTTATGGCCCAAAACTTATTGGTTATTAGTCCTTCAATAAGAAGACCTTAAGGCTCCATACCAGGGATCATGACCCTTTACAATCCTTGTACAATTGCTAATATAATGTCTATCCTTTCACATGTACTTCTAGGGCTAAGGCCTAGTACATTAGGTTCTCATCTGTCCCAAACAAAACATTACACCAACTAATTTACTTGTAGTACATACTTAGGAAAATCCCTTTAGCCCACTATCCTCTTTGATGATTGTTGTTATTTGTAAACTATCCCACGGTCCCCCTTGATTGAATATTTTTGTCCACTATGGAAACCATAAATAGGTACCAATCCTAGTTATCTTGTTGCCCACACTCTTAGACCCATTGTTACAAACTCAACCTTCTTCAACCAACCTATTGCAAGCCTCAACCTCTTTCTTTTGAGCTTAGTTGGTCTGATTTACAAGCACTTCCACAGGAGCCTTTCACCTATCCTTTCAGCCCCTCCCTATTCAACTAATGGCCCTCCTATTTAGCTACAACAAGGCATAAATTAACTGTACAAGATTGTACCCTTACCTTAGGGCTACAACCTTTCTTGGCTTCTAGCGACCCCTGTGGCCCTCCTATGGTTGTCTATATCCCTGCCACAGATTCCTGTGACCTCCAACCGACCTCCCAAACACTTTGATCATGCTCTAATAGAATTCCATGTGTTACTTCTCTAAGGTCTGCAACTCCTTATTTGTCACACAAGAGATGTCCTTGATCTTATTTCTCCATCCTATCCATTGGCTTCTAGTTATACTATTCCAAGGGGTGTGAAACCCCAAGTGGTGTGTCTCTTGGCCTTGTTGATCGAACCAAGCCTATTTGAATTGTAATTAAACTAAATTTATTAAATTCATTTTCTTGGGTTTCAAGCTCTCTCCTTTGGGTCGAAAACCCCAAACTGAAAACCACAAAGCCCCCAAGGGATTTTCCACCTAGAAGTATCTTCCTTGCTACCAAATTTCAACATTCTTGTTATTTCAAATACACTTTTGAATGCATAAATGGATTCAACACCCTAAAAAATCCCCGTGACACTAGATATTTGCAATTTAAACAACTTAAATTTATGATTTTAAAAAATCTATATCAAATTTTGAACAAAATTAACTAGGAAAAATGTTAAAAGTTTAGTTTAATTAATAAGCATATAAAATTTCTCTCTCTCTCTCTCTCTCTCTCTCTCTCTATATATATATATATATATATAATTTATCTATCTATCTCTATCATCAATGCTATACATATAAAATTAAAATTTTAAATTAAAAAATATATATATAAAATATGTTAAAGAAAAATATTTGATATATATGTAATTGTGTTGAGAGGCTCTCTCTAGCCCAGTGTGTAAGAGATGTTGTAAGATTTTGTTATTGTATTGAGAGGTGCTCTCCAACCCATTATGGAAGAGACATTGTAATGTCATATTATTTTATGTTATGTTATCTAAACAAAAATACTAAAACATAAAAATAAAAGTAGCCCTATGTTAAAATAAAAATTACTCCAAACTAAAATAATAAAAATAAAAGATCTAAGTTATTAGTATTACTTTTATTGATTTTTGTTGGGTAGTTAAGGTAAAATTAACTCGGTCAAGTTACTGATAGTTTTTAAGCTCCAGGGTTATGAGAATCCATGGCATTGACTCATGCTATTGATGTGGAATATAAAATATTTAAAAGGGGGGATTAAACGAGCCTAGATCCATCTTAACTCTGAATCTATCAAGTGTCGAGAGGGTTTTGTTGTAGCGGCTACAACCACCCTCCATAATTTTTCCTTAGCTTCGTTTTGGAGCCTCCCTTCCAACCTTCAGAGCAGCTTGCCTTGCTTCGTCAAGTTCACAAGTTTCCGTGTCTTTCTTGCACAAAGGCAGCTTATCGACCCCTCACAGGTTGTTCACCCGGACTTGGTCCAACTGCAAGCTAAGCAACTTCCCCAAGAAAACTGCGCATTTCTAGAGGGAAACCAGCCTTCCCTCCAGAAATTGTACAATCCTGCCAGTAAACACTCCCAAAAGGAATTGCACAATTTTCCCCAGCAGAGATGCTTAGCCCAGAATTTGCGCAAATATGAGCAGCAGTCAGCTGTTCTACCCAGAAATTGCGCAAATCTCCTAGGCAGCCAACCCATCTCCTAGCCAGAAATGTGCATTTTTCTCTAGTGGTCGAGCAGTCTCTTACATGTGCAGCTGAGTTGATCGATTCCCCTTGGGAAGGAGCAAAAATGACTTGCATGCATGAGCTGCTTCTCCCAAGGCAGCATGTAAAGGGATCCCTTGTTTCAAAGATCTATGTTTAGCAGTTGGAGGTTACATGCAAGGATCATTTTAGAAACCTCCCACCAAGTGTCACTTCCCTAGATTTGTGGCATGCGCGTCACAACCTCGATGTTATCAAAACTCATCAACTAGACGCTGTAGAGCTCATTCCTCACATCAACCTTGCAGCTCTGACATCCCACATCACATCTAGGAGTAGTCAGTACATTCAACTCAACTGTTTTGGGGTAAGCGCACTTCCTATGCCTTATGTTGCATTTCTGTCACTTTTCATGTTTTCACATTAATGAGTATTGTTTGTTTGATTTCTTTGAAAGCATGTTGTTGTTTACATGTATATTAGCTTTTTCTAGCACTGTTTCAGTTTTCATCAACATCTCACTACTGTCGCATGCATGAAACTATTTTCCATGGACGGTCGCCGATTCGGTGACTTGCCCCACCCACATGCATGTCGTTCCATTTTCTGAATTTTTCATTCACCATTTTCATGCATTATCATTCACTTATAATTACACTCAGTATCAGCATGAATTTCACACTCACATTCACTTTCAGTTACCCGTCGGCGAGTTTGGCCAACCTTGGCCTGGACTCTGCCTCACCAAGATAGCATTGCGCAATCCTGAGAGGGAAGGTTATGTCTTCCTCCCCAGAAATGCGCATTTCTACCTAGCAGTTGTTCCCCAGGCCTGTTTTGTGCAATCTTGAGGGACAGTGACTGCTGGCCAAGAAAATTGTGCAATGCAATCACTGAGCTTGTAGCCATTGCCAGCTGAGATTGTGCATTACGCAATCCCAACAGTTAGCATCTAGACTAGACTGTGCATTGTGCAGTTCCAACAGTCAGTCAATCTCCTAGCAACCCAGACTGTGCCTTGTGCAGTCTTGGCAGTCAGTCTCTCGACCTCTCGGTCGAAATTACACAACCTTCATGATCAGTCACACAGGTATGTTGTCAGTCAGTTCTCAAGTTCATTTTGGTTTTCGACTGAAAAATTGCTTGCCATGAGTGTTTCCATGTCTCCAAGTATTGTAGGTGTTCATCTTCCTCTCAACAGTGCAGGTACAATGGTTTCCAAGAGAGCAAAGTCGAAGACACTGTCCAAAGCACACCTGGAGATGCAATTGATCAAATGTCTATGAGCTTGCCTTCTCACGAAGATATCAAGTTGTTGTAGACAAGGACATCAAGATATGACAGCAGCAGCATCACAACAAGCAGCATCATGAACAGCAGTTGAAGGCAGCATACCGAATGCAGCAAACACAATGAATGCAACAAACGCAGCGGATGCAATAAATGCAAGAGGAAGGTTGTTGACAACACAGAGGCGAAACAAAGTTGCAAGCTCAAGCAGATCCACTAATGATGAAAGAAAGTTTGGAGACTCAAGATATGAGGTGACAATGCGACATGAAAATTGCGTGAAGATAGGGAATGGAACAAAGAACAAGTTGCATGTGTTGAAGTAGCAACTCAAGGAAGAACATGAAGTTGCACAAATAGATGAATGAGTTGTGGCAGGATTAGGAACAACAATGGGCGCAACGTGTACTCACGGATGAAACTGCGCCCGTACGAGTTAAAGATCCATTTTAGCAACTAACATGGAGCAGACATGGTGAGAAGTGTTGGTATCGCATGCAATGGATTCAGTAGCATGCATGTCAGTGTGCGCACGCATACGACCCAACCCATTCAACACACTCACCAGGGCGAAAACAAGAAGCAAGTCCAACTAAAGCTGAACATGTACTTCAGAAAGTTGATGCACATGACCATCAACACACACTTGAAGATCAGCGCGGACACTATGCATCAGTGTGTTGTAGGTTCATCCACACCCAAGAAGACCATGCACATGTTAGCAGACGAGTTGGGTGAAGGGGTCGAACCAATGCACCAGTTGCAACAGAGGTAAGAGTTCGCTTCAGCAAGATGTCACCATGAGGTGCATGTGCACCATCACAGATGACCAAGCTTGGCATCAGCTCACCACCTTCACCACCATGAGCATGCCAAAGAGTTGGTCTCATCAAAGCAGACCGAGTGTCAGTGATATCTTGCTCTAGCCATGTTGTCTCACATGAGTACATATGCATTGTAATGTTGAGTCATGTCAAGTGTAAGTCAAGTGTCAATAGTTGGATGTAACAGTCATAGAGTAGGTGAAGAGTCATGAGGGTAGTTGAACTGTCACAAAGGGGAATGTCAAGGGTCACCCCACCCTTTGCTATAAATAGTCCCTCATAACTCATTGTAAGGGCTTTTGGTCAGCCAAGCTTCTATTAAGACTACCTTGAAGAAAGCTTGGACAGTATTGTAACGCGCCTTGGCTTCTCCACTGCATGGAGCTAGTACATCTCTTTGGAGGAGCAGGCGGATGTGGCTGTAACGTTTCACTATTGGGGCTAGTAGGTTTACATGGATGTATTGTATGATGGGAACTTACACTTCTTTATATAATAAGAGCCAACACGTTTTCACACATGTATTGTATATGTTGTAAGAATGATCTTTAACACTTGTAATGCATGTTGCTTTAACCTGTGTTCTACATCTGAACTGATTCATTTGTTGTAATGCATAATCTATTAATGGAAATGTGTTGTATATGTTGTTAATGTTGTCTCGTCCATGTCGACTACTCTGTCGGACATCAGACAAACCTTTCACATGAACCTTGCCATAACAACCATTGCACTCATTCGAACTGATCCATGAGTGTTGTACGTGTTATCTTACATTGTATGTTGTGACTACCACATCCAAGTGGACTGCTCTGCCGGAAGCTGTGTATGCCCTGTGTGTTGTGTGTTCCTAGCCAAGTTGGGACTAATCCCTTTCAAGCTGGAACTCACCTTCACCCTCATCTCAACCCACCTGTGTTAGAACCTCTCATACACCTTCCTTGACTCATTGCAGTTGTCACACCCTTGCTACTAACATAGTTATCTTACTTTCCTTTGTGTGACATCGCGGTCAAGGCATTACTTTACGACCCACTGTTGGGAATCCTACACCAAACAATATAAGGTCTAATTGGGACTTCTTACCGAGGAGATCCCCTTACATGTTGGTGGGTCCAACACCGTCAACAGGTTCAAATCTCTTTTGTACTAAAAAAAAGAGGTTTTTCACCTTGAGAGATTTGATCTCTCTCAGTGCTTGATAAATCCAGAGTTAAGATGGATTTAGCATGGATTTATGTTATGTTATATTATGTGATGTGATGTGACATTGTGTTATGTTATGTTATGTAAACATTTTGACATGGTCGAATTACATGGAAAAAATAAATAAGTATAGCTATAATTATTAACCACCCTAGATCCATCTTAACTTTGAATCTACCAAGCATTGAGAGGGATCAAATCTCTTTTCACTCTTAAATAGGTTTGCACCTCAAGAGATTTGATCCCTCTCAACACTTGGTAGATCTAGAGTTAAGGTGGATATTGGCTAGTTTAATTATTGATTATAATTATTTATGTTTATTTTTATATAATTTGATAGATTTAAAATGTTTTAATTAATAATTATAATAATAATTATTTATTTTATTATTATGTAATTTGACCGAGTCAAAATTCTCAGATCTAGGGGACAAGAGGAGAGAGGAGAAGGGGCAGGTTTCCACAACCCCACCTAGCCAATAGGCAGGGGGATGTGGAAAAATGCCCGTGTAGTTGTCAGGAATGAATGTTGGAACGCTGCCTAGCTTTGAAATTGATGACAGAGAGTAGGATGCCAATAATTTTGGTTTGCAAAGACGAGAGCTATGAGTAGCATTCATGGTGGAAGCACATAATTTTGTGTAGGTGATATATGGAGGACAATAACGTTGTCCTAGTTTATGAATTCCAATGGATTGGCAATTTAATGTTGACAAACATTCCTTATTGGGGAAGGTGTTGAGTGTGGGTTGAAAAGTTTTGTGATCATGGAAAAGGATGAGCACTTGCTCGCAAAACAATCATATATTTGTGGCTTGTATGCATTGTTTCCTATAGTAAGGCTAGAGGGGGTTTGAGACTGACCAAGCGAAGCTTAGGGCCCCTAAACAGTGAATTAGTGAGGTGAATTCAAATCTACGAGTGTTTACATGCTTGGTGAAGGTTGAGAATTTGACAACATGCTTCAGAGTGGGTGGGAACCTTGGTAAGTCAAACAACATCTCACTTTGAGTAGGAATGGTTATTGTGGGCCTTTGCGAGAAATTGTGGAAGTTTTTCAATGGAAGAGCTCCATAAGAGGTAAATATTTCTTAAGGTTTGTGGATGGGGTGGTTTGAAATTGAGGCTTGCTACAACATCACAAATTCTATAGGTATTTTTCATTCGTTTCTCTGGCTCATTGTCATGGTTTTTGATGTAACTGGTCCCCATAGATTTAGTTGGTGTATTACAAGATATTTCGTTGTTAGGTTATTAACAAATATAAATTTTTGTTTAGAGAACATTGTTACTAATTTTCTAGGTGGATATTGGGTCTATTATAGTTCTATTATTTGTAACTAGAGGTGAAGATAAGCCTAGATGAGTGTGGCAGGGGTTGTTCTAGCAAAAGAAAAATTACTATTTGGCTCTAACACTAGGAGGTTGAAATTAGTAAAAAACCTTATTTCTATGGCGGGGAGAAGTAGGCACAGGGAGAGGGAACATATTGGTGGTAGGTGGAGAATATGTTCTAGGATAGCAAAGAAGAAAAGACTTGTGTATCTTTGGGTTATAAACAAAATTGCCTCCTAGAGGCTATCCTCTGTTTGGATGGGCTAGTGGGTTCCTTATTCATAAAAAGGTAGAATATATAAATGGAAGTACAATGGATATTGGTATGACTAGAGGACTGAAGGATTTCTCACTATGTCGTGTGAGAGAGGAAGACCTAAGAGAGGCTCAATCTATTATGAGGAAAGAGCTTGTCAGGTTAGTGATTGGCTTCAGAAAATATTTGTTAGGTTTGCAACCAGTTACCATGAAAAGATTCCAAAGGATGTTCAAGAGGAGATATTAATATTGGAAAGGGAGGCATCCTCTCAGAGAACCTCCCTTTTTGATGCAAAAGTGAGGGCTCAGTGGGAAAGATAGATTCAAGATGTAAGCCAAATAAGGAGTAGAGTGAATGAGTATATGAAGGAAATTAACTTCTAATGGAAGATGAAATTAATCCAGGGACAAACACTTTCGGATAATTAGGAAGAAAAGAGGGATTTACTATAGACATTGTATCACCTGCATGGACACCTTGGGCATTATGATTATAGGCTAGAAGTAATGGATTGGAGGCTAGCATGGACAGAAAAACACCTTGTGATTCCACTAGCAACCCCCAAACCCTCAACTACACCAAAAAATCCTATTCCCATAGATGGATAAAACTCAGACCTTGTTCCCTAAGTTTTTGATGTATGTTTATGCTGAGTATGAAATTCCTCTTTCTAGTGTCCATGGAGATGATATTATTAATCAAATTCTTGGTGTTTTTATTTTTAAGTTATGTTAGATATTGTTGGTCACTTATGGCCCTCCACAAGGCCCAAATTTGGGTATGGTCTAATCTCCTTGGTGATAGACGGGAAAGAGTTATATTTTTTATGTAAATTCTTTATTTTGTGTTAATACTATTCACCTTACACAAAAAAATTGACCGATTTGAATTGTTTGCATAACATAATAGGATAGGACATTACAACCTATCTTTCATACTGGCCTGGAGAATAACATAACAAGAAATTCCCAATATACAGTCTCAATTCCCTTCAAGTACCTTGTCGGGAAATTCCTTTTCAATATATGTATCCATATATTACAGGAGCTTGAGGGGATGTGACCTCCTCTTTTTCCTTCCTCTAGATACAACCTCTTCTCAAGTGTTCCTCACCACATAACCAAGTGGAAGTGTACTGCAATAGCCCTTAAAGGTAAGATAAGTTATGCCTCAATACATAATTCAACTTGTCTAGATCCTTTTGGCTCCTAACAAACCTTCGATTCTTTGCCTTGCAACTTTTAAGCTCAACCTTCACATCCCTAAGCTTAGCTCTCAAGTCCTTAAGCTCAACCTCCAAAATATTGAAGGTTCTATTTCTTTGGAAGGATTTCCCTATTTCTTGTTATCGATGGATTTGGTCCATATCCTACTACACCATGCCATGATACATGTTTCCTTTCACTGCCACTGAGTCTTGTCATGTGCTACCACATACACTCAATTTTTAGTTCATTAATTAAATAAAAATACATATTCCAGTGGTCATCTTACCAAGTTAAATCCAACACGTTACCTTGCAACTGTTTACACATCCATATAATTGTTATCAGCCACAATTACCATCATGATACTGTAAATGTTATAATTCAACCCTTGATCCAAACTAAGCATAATTAAAATCAGGCCCTTTATCGACACCATCAATATCATATTAGATCAAATTTTAAACATTTTAGAGGAATTCAACCTTATTATTAAGTCCAATAGTCATGGCATCTATAACCTCAAAGAGTCAGTCAGGAAACCATTAGGAAACCACATTTATTTATCATACTTTATAATTAGTTTTCAGATTCACAAAATGCATCATATGACCTGCATGCAATCTAAATTTAACACATGACCATTCCATCTCATCAAAACCTTTCCAATGATATAAAATTTTCCTCAATTCGACTCTTAGATCAAAATATATGGTTGATTATAAACTGGCTTATTAGATATTGACACGTCATCTAGCCTACAACATAGCTCCCGTGTGGTCCCCACATGGCTATCCAAGTCATAGACCACATGGTAGCTATCGAACCGATCATGCTAGCTCACATTATATCAACTACCAACATGTTCATAATCGATGCCATGCTAAACCCTTTCCTAACGAATAATCAGATAATGTGTGTGAGTTATGTGGATGCAGGGCCCTCCATGGCCACATCATCCTAGGAATAAACTGCCAGATAAGATCTTCCAGGGTTACGTGGACACTTAGTGGACCCATCCTCTAACGTGTCCCAATTCTATTAATTACCGCCACAGCTTGGGTTCCACCACGCCACATCATCTAGGCCTATTTTATTTTGCAAGGCATTCAAACCACCAAGGTGATGTGGAAGTCAACTTGGCCATTTGCCACATTGACTCTGCTTCAACCATTCACATGGGTCATGCCCCCTTACATCTATGTAGGTTGGCCCCACTACTGCCACCTCACCTCAAAAACAAAATATTGGTGGGATTATGCCCAAATCCACGAGAAATCATTGAGGTGAAGGTGTCAAGATGATGCCAACAACTTATATCGTCAGTGTGACATCACATCCTCCTCATGGATCCACTACATGAGTATCACATGTCACTCAACTACAGGCTTCTTATCCCTACCAAAACCACAAAACTAGGTGAAACATGTCTTGCATCCCTAGCCACCAAGTGACAGTTACGCCATGTTACCTTCCACGCTGACTGTGGGTCCCACCTAGTCCTCCATTGTATGGTAAAAATGATTTCAAGTTATAACTAAACTCAGGGTCCTATGCTCTGATTTGGCAAACACGAGGCAACGGTTCCACTAAGTCACATCATCTCAATGGGATCATTTATGTCTCCTTTAGAAATTGTTGGGGTAATTCCTCTGGATATGTGGACAGTGCAAATGCTTCCTCAACATATATAACTTGGATCTCTCTCTCATGCGCCCTTGGTCATGGCTCCTATCCATATAAGGCTTAAACCTTCCTTGCTCCTTTGGACCTCGAAATCTATACCCCATGACACATGTAAATATGTTTTGGGCTTTTCCTTGTCGTTGGTGCTTGGTTATAGTGCCAAGGCACATGGGCCTATACAATTCAAAGGCCAGACCCCTTAACGCCTTAAGCTAAGCCCCCACTCATTTTCCATGTGAGTGCAAATATATTGTTGCAAATCTCTTAGAGTTATCCCTCTTGATCTTGTAGAGTCTTTAGCCCATCCTATATATATCACACACGCACACACACACGTGTGTGCGTAGATATATATACACACACACATAAAGTGATATCTCTCTTGAGCTTTTTAATGTTTTGGTTGAGTTTGGCCTACAACATACTTACAATATATGTAAGGAAGTTCTATCCTTCCCGAGCTTATAATAAAATGCTCTTGGAACTTAGAGGATTTCAAGGCTATCTCTTTTGAATATTAAAATTTACAAACAAAGGTCTATTGTCAGAATTCATTTTAATGCAATAAACTAAATCGTAACAGAGATTCACCCATCTCTTGCACATTTAGGCCATTTAGTCTAATTTAGGTCCATTTTCGCACAAAGATACATATAAATGCTACATTCAGGTAGTTTGAGATAAATTTAGGCCCAAGAAATAAACACAGGAGTGGAACCATTCCTTAAAACCTTTGCACAAGACATTAACAATCTTCATTTATGCAAAAAAGAAACACCCCTTAGCAATTTTTCTTAGCATAGTAACATCACATTAAATTAAGACTTGAGGTCCAAATGCACAATGCATCTAATGATACCTATGCTTCTCACAATAATCACACAACACATGCCCACTGATACTATAAAATTTATGCACACACGATTAATTAAGATGTAAAGGTTCAATCTCCTCATATACCCAATCGTTGTCCTAAATATTAAACTTAGAGTAAATGCAGAGATCAAGAACTAAACCATTCTACAATAATCACATAGAACTATACCATTCCCAAGATCATGTGAGAGTTATTCTACACAATCATAATCGAGATAAATAACAAAATACACAATGTTATGAGGTTTACATGCATACAAAGCTATATGAGTACATATATGGCAAGGAAGAACCTCAAAACTAATATTGGGAATTCAACTCTCCACCCAAACTTAGATACACTGCAACCAGGTCTTTCTTGTAGTAGTCACCCCCAGGCTAGATTCTGTAGCTTGAGGATGAGTGCTTAAAGGATTAAACCTATTATGTCAGCTGAATGTAACACCCTCCTCCCACATCTACTAAAGTAACTAGCCAACCGAGGTAAACATGTGACAATAAGTTATTATGATATGATTCGACTCCCTATGTGTCAGTTAAGGAAGTGGAATCAACATAAAAACATTGTACCAAACCTTCTGCACCTACTACAAAACTCCCAGAATGCATCCCAGTCATTCCCCGTGACCAATCTATGGGTCCCACTAAGTTTTAGACCATTAAACCCCTGGACGCTCCCTTGATATGGACAAGGGTGCATCTAGGAGGCTTCACATGCTCGCACAACAAGGTATGCATGTGTTTGGGGACTTTTCTCCTTGGACCTGTACCTTTGACTCCAAGATTTATGCCACTTTTCAAGCCCAGAATCTAGGTCACTGCGCAAAAACCCTTGTAGCTTTCAAAATCCATAATTTATATGACAACAAGACTTGCAAGCCAAAACTAGCTCCAAGACTAGGCATGACCATCCTGTTATAGACATTTTTGTGCCTTACAGCATGAAGCATGAAATTTCCATAATCTAAGGGATCCAAAGTCCCTAAACATGTTGTTCCTACCCCTAGAGGAACAAGGTCAGCAAACCACAGCACTGAAAATAAGTTCTCCACCTGAAAACACTCAAAAACAAGCAAATTCTGGATCATGTCAACTGCTCCACTGAGCATCTGCGCTGAATGTCAACTGCCCCTCTCTGTACCTGCGTTGAATGTCAAATCCAACAAAGGCTACCTGCATTGAGCGAGATTGGACAAGTGGCACAGTCATTCCTCAAGGTGTCAATGCCCATGAAGCTTCCAAAATGACACTTGGATCAGGGAATTTGCCTAGTGATGAGTAAGAGGTTCTTAAACTCCAAGTGGAAGCAAGGATCTCCAAGTGGACTCAAGAACTGAAGTATAACTGAAGTGGGAGAGGACACTAGTCAGCTCTCAAGCTGACTCATCCTTTCTCCAAAACTCCTATATATAGAGCTCTCTCATGAGGTCTAAGGAGGCTGGAATTTTGTGAATGTAAGGAAGTGCTGTTGGTTTGAGTTTAGAGCTATTGGGTGATTGCTTTGAAGGAGGTGAAGAGGAGATTTCTTTCTGCTGGGAGGTGTTGCTGGATTGGGCCTCTTATGGTTGTAACACTCCTTGAACTTTACTTCTTCCATTAATAAAGCATTTGAGGTTCTTCTATATGCATGTATCTCAATGGTGTATTGTTATACTTGTGTATTTGATTTATTCTAATCCTTGAATCAATTATGAATGTATGCTTCTTGTAGTTTCCCTCTCTTGCCCTTTTGCAGCATCTTTGTGTAGCTGGGCCAGTGAAAGAGAAAGGAGCTGGGAGCAAGCAGCAAGGAGAGAAGATTGGATCAATCATTAGCGAAAGACATCGGTTAGTGGATCCCTTTCTCCCCTGTTTTACTTTCATAAAGAAGAAATCTTAGATAGCTTTGCTTCGGTTGTTGCTGAGGTACTATCACCCTTAGAGTGGGATAGGGTCATTCCGTATTGGATACTTTTCCCTACAACAAATTGGCGACTCCACTGGGGAAGAACTTTGTTTTAAGTCATTTTGTTTGAGCTTGCATCATTGTTTACTTCATAGACTCAACGGCAACAATCGAACTGCTTTGCAAAGTAGAATGTTGCTGCTTTGATCCTTCACTGGGTTTTTGTCTATGATCTTAACAATGGACTCATAAATGACTTGATGATCCTTTGTGATAGTCTTTAGTACCCTCTCAAAGAATCCCTTTGTTTATACCTTGCTTGTGTTTCTGATTTGGCCTGAAACGGTTGATTTTTGAGCATTTTATGACCCGGAACCCAAGAGAAACGAGAGTTTCTCTTTCAGCGCGACTGCTGTGAAGGCATTCTGCATTTCAGCGCAGGTCCCGTGAAGGCTACCTGCACTGAATGTCAAAACCACAGTGTTGAGGTTGCGCTGAACCAGTTTTGCCTTGTGCAGCTGGGGTTCTCTGCTGTCTTTTGCCCTGTTTTGATCTCTGTTTTTGCAGCCTTTAACCAGCATAGGTACCAGTCTGATAACCCCTTTTCTTTGCTTGAATTCCGCCTCATTTTTGTACAAAATACTGTAAGTGTTTTTATGTGTTTGTGGCATCATTTACAGTTTTCCTTTGCATGAGCGAAATAGTCATCCTGTAGCCTTGATTTAGATCTGATTGACTGATTGATTGTGATCTTAGGAGAGAGTTCATTGGCTGTTTGCAGTTTGATTATCATTTGCTTTTGCTTATTGGTTTGAATTTGTCACTTTTAAGTGTCGAAACAAGTATTTCTTTCGAAAAAATCGCAAAGTGATTGTAATCTCTTCTACCCTTGCTGATTTGGGAAAAAGTAAACTTGTTTATTTTTCAGTCATTTAAAAGCAAATTCGAAGTTGTGCAAAAAGATTTCTTTGTAGGCATTTATACTAAGAAAGTGAAAACAAACACCTGCATTGTGCATTTGCATTTTGATAAGTTTGCATGTTGGATTTAGGAAGAGTGCATTAGAGTGTGCTGATTGCTCTTTGAGAAAAGATAGTTGCTCTCTTTTCCCTTAGTAGCTAGGATTTTCAAAGTTGAAAGATTATAAAGCTTGCTTATCATCTTAGACTGCATTTAGGAATTTGTACCAATACATCTCGTGGTGATCCTAAAAGACAAACTTTAAAAAGATCAACTTAAAATATATTGAATGAACCTAACAACGCTTTGCAACATAACGCTCATCGTAAAGGTCTAGGTAGAGACGTGTTCCGGCGTCGTTAAACGTAGTGACTATCGATCTCTAAGAAGGTGGGTGATTCCTCCTGAGGGATGATAACACTAATACAGACTTGTGCTCCCACGTACCGTCGCGTATATATTGGGAGACCCCTATAGGCATATATCCTTTATCCTTAGGAAGCCGTGTCGGTCGCCCTACTGATCGCAATGCAGTGAACACAGCATTCACGAAGATCGACCACCCGTACCGTAAAACGTATTCTGTGGTTTTGCGAAAAGTTTGGCACACCCTCTGCCTAGATCTCCAGAGCAGTTTCTTTTGGCCTTTTTCAGACTCTATAACAGAAAAAGTCCATCCGAGCATTTGTCACTTCGGGCTCGTTAAAACATCGAAGGAGACTAGAGTCATCTTTAGCTTTTTCTCGACTCTTTAAAACTGAAAAAGCAAGTTGTGTCTAAAGCGTCGTTAACAATTTATTTTAAACGGAACAATCACCCTTTATTCCTACGTTGATCTTCGAAGTTAGTCTACCTTCATCACAAAGTTCTTGTAGAATCGCTAGGAAATCTTTTGGATAGACTAAATATGTCTGAACAACCGTCGACATCCAGGACTGTGTCATCCGACACAGCAACGGCAGAGCCTCCTGCTGCTACTCCAACGATGTTCGCTGGTATACCATCTGTCCCGGCAAATTGTCAACAACAAGATGGAGTCCAATCAGAGACTGTTTCGACGACATGGTTAGTTCCTATTTCTTCATCCGGATTATCATCTGGTATTTCTTATGTTGAAACTCAACAACTTGATCCAATGTGTCTTCAAAGGCCAGTCTACCCTTTAAGCACTGGATTGCCACCATATGGAGGGAAGTATGCCTTTTCATTGTTCCCCCCCGGAGAACAACCATATGGGAGTTTACAACAAAGTTCAGGTTAAACTGGAATTACATCCAGCGGATGGGTACCAATACTGCCTCAGCAACCAAGGGTTGCATATTCAATGCAACTAGTCTACCCTGTGTCGAATGTTGCCACTATACCTGGTATGTTGATTGCGTCGCAGGTACAAGCGCTACCTGTTGTATGTCAACCCCAAGTTTCTCAGGTTGCCATGCAACAGCCTCTTGCCTCGACAACTCAATCACAACCTCCGGTTAGTGCCTCCTTATCTGGAGCGACTCAGGCTCAAACAAGTACTATGACTCCTCATCTTGGTCAATCATCCAGTATTGGACAACAACAAATGGTCCAACAACCAGAGCTGGTTCAAACTCAACAACCGCAATTCCAGCAATCATATCAAGGACCCGAGCAACAAGTCTTTGTAAGTAATGGGCAACCGTATAATAACGGTTATGCCCATCAATCTTGTCAAAGTTGCCAGCATCAAATACATTATGCTGGTATGCAAAGACCCACTGCTCAGGCGATTCCATCTTATCCTGGGTATGCTCCGCCTAACCTGAATCAACAGTTGCCCTTTGTAGCAACTCTAGAATTACCAGATCTAAACCGGCTGACGAATGATCCAATTGCTTATGCCCCTTGGTGGCCAGCGATTCTACATAAACTTCCATCGGACATTCCTAAATTCAATGGAAATCCAGGTGAAGACCCATCGAATCACGTCATGACTTTTCATCTGTGGTGTTCGTTGAACACCCTGAACGATGATTCGATAAGGCTTCGCCTTTTTCAGAGGACATTGACAGGTCCAGCGGCTAAATGGTATATTGAATTACCTAGAGCCTCTTTCGACAATTTCAGTTCCCTAGCCACGACTTTCTTAACCCATTTTCAATTACCAATAAGGTATGAAACTGGAACGGAAATCTTAACCAACTTCAAGCAGACGACGGCCACACATATATCCGATCATATACATGAGTGGCGTCGTCGTCGCAGGATGGTAAAGACTTACGTTCCAGATCAGCTGTTAGCTGAATGGTTTATAAAGTCGTTACTTCCTGCCATAACGGAAGATGTGGCCAAGGGGGGAGTCGTAACAGAGGAGCAAGTTATTGCTCGTGCACAATATCTAGACTTAGTATATACTCAGTCCGGCATGCTCTATGATAAAATACCTGACGCCCCTAGACCGAAATTTTCAATTCCTCCTCCTCCTAAATCAAATAGTGACTCTCATGCCGGCGATGGCGTGATTGGCGCAACAGACATGAAATCGACAAAGGCTATATCTAAAAAGGCCCGTATGATTTCCGGTCAAAATGCAAATGAGGAACTTCTTGCCTCGGAAGTAAGTGCCGTGTCGGACGACAAGGGCAAACGACTGAAGCAACCAGGGGGCAAGAAGAAAAAGAAAGGGAGAAAAAGGAAACCCCCTACGGGGTGTCATATATGCGATGAGGATCATTGGACAGCAGATTGTCCATACAAAGCTGAGCTTAAAAGATTCTTTAAGAGTTCGAAAACCTCAGCTGTGTTGACTGATCCGTTTCCAAGCCCGAGAACCGAACTGGTTGCTAATCAAAATGCTTCCCGATCCCAAGTGCTTATGTTGTCTGTATCAAAGCAGCAAAATGATGCTTTGACGAGGAATAAGGATTACAGGAATCCAAAGCTGTCGAACAACAAGGCTAATGAACGACCTAGTAGTTCGACAACAACTTTGACCGAAGTTGTGCCACCCATCGTCCCTGGGCCAATGATAAAGTCGCAAAAGGGAGCAGTACACAAAACGACATTTAATCCTTGTGCGAAAATAGCACAGATAGAGGACCTGGCCCAATCGCCGTCCGTTATGTCGACACTTGAGGTACCGAAAAATTGCCCCTCCTAAGAGCAAGCTTTATTATCAGCAATAAGTGGGATTGACCCAATGGATTCCAATATTGTGGCCTTTGATCATAAAGGATATGACCCTCAGTTACCAGCTCAACTAGCGTTCCTTATTCAAGTGAAAGCCCTCAAAAAAACTGTTCATCAGACAATTATTGATGAGGGGGCATCTACATGTATTATGTCAATGAGTTGCTGGAAGAATTTAGGCTCACCACCCTTGTCGAGATCGTCAACGACGTTAAAAGCATTTGATGGACGATCATACACTCCATACGGGATTTTACGTAACTTGCAAGTTGAACTAGGGGGCAAAACAGTAGGAATTGATCTTGAAGTAATTGATGGAAACCTCGATTACAACATCCTACTGGGAAGGCCCTGGATATATACCATGGCCGCAGATGTGTTGACCTACTTCAGGAAGATTGCATTTCCCTTTCAAGGAGGAATTATAGTCGTCGACCAACAAACTTTCCTCCCCGACAGTTCACAAGTTACGGGAAGCATTCCAATGATCCATGGAAGCAATCATTCGCTTCAAAATATTGGAGTAGGTCTCCTAAAAGACCCTGCCTTAATGGGTACTTTTGCCCTACTGCCTGCAAGTAATCTGGCGGAAGTGACCACAGTGGAAACCTACAATATGAAATCTTCTATATCTAATGGATTCGGAAGATTTCTAAACATTTTGTCAACGTGGATCATCGCCCTAATGGAAATACTGTAAATACAGTGGGCTCCGAGGACAGTTCTTATCTTGTGTCAACCTCATTAAAAAATGAAACAAATCCCCTTTCTCAAAGGTAAACCTTCATTCCAACCACCGAGTTGAATGCAATGAAGCTTGGGGGGCATGCACCTCGATTTGCGTTATTATGCTGGGGGCATGCAAACTTATCAACGAGCAGTTTTAGCATAAAGTTCATGCTCGTTAAAAAATAAACGCAAGATCCGAGCAGTTTTAACGCGGAATTCATGCTCGTTAAAAAATGAACCCATCCCGATAAATAACTATTGAGTATGTAACCTGATCAACCGTAAAAAGACCTTGGTCGTGTTTTGTGCACCTTCACCTCCACCGTTCATTTGGCCGATCGTTTACCTCCATATGATTGTTTACCCATTTTGAGGAACAGCTGCGAAGAGTGATTTCACCTAGCCATCCTTGTGACACTGCCGTGATTGGAAAATTCCAACCTGTACCTGGAATTAGCTGCTAACCCCGTTCATCACTCGTTCCTCAAAAGATGAGTCTTCTTTAAGCTCTTTTCAACTGACTCGTAAAATATGAAAAGATTGCCGAGTTTTGGCCTTCCAGCTCGTTAAACGACCGGAAGAGCTATCCCTCCTCTAGATTTTAATCTTTTTGGACCTGAGGGATTATTGCACAAAAAGATCGAGCGTTTGTCTTGTTCGGCTCGTTAAAACTATCGAAAACTCATCCCTTCTGTATTGTTTTATACTTTTTCGGACTTAAGGGATTAGATGACGAAAAAGGAATTTTGGAGTTAACTTTATGTACCTTTTCAGACTCTCTAAAAATGAAAGGGGCCGAGTTTTCTTTGTCGTTAGACTCGTTAAAATCACTAAATAGCGACAAACTTGTCTTTAGACGAGAACGAGTTTCCCTATCGCTAGGCTCGTTAAAACATAGCGATGGGCTTGCCCGAAGGGCAGGTTATAGAACAAGCATATGTTATCCTCCTCAAGCTTGACAAAAATAAAGAGGTACTGGTCAGCAATGACTGGGGAAAAATTGGGAAAAATCAAGAAGTCTTTGATGGTAGCAGGTCGCTCTTGAACATGACACTTTTCCTCCGTATCACCTCGGGTTGGGTTGTTTCATTCACCGGTCACATCACCATGGTCTTTGCCACACCATCCATACTTGGGGTAATGCTACCGATCCATCGCATCAGTGTCACCATATGTTCAAGAGAAGTCGTTCAAAAAGAGTCAACCAGGTCCCATCCACTGCCATACGTTATCCTTCATCCATTCATGACCGCCACCCTGAATCATATGTCACAGATCGTTTTCACCTCCATTAAAATCATTAGCTCCGTTCCGTGTCACTGATGTGGGATTCATTAAGGCCCTCCTTTGACGGATCGCTTCTTGTCGACATCAGCTCATTATCCAAGAAGTTGATCTAGGAACAACCCCCTCAGTACTTTGAAGCTTGCATGCCTCAACGGCAAGTTTCTCACTTCCGGCGACAGGTATACATCAATGGCCTTCGACCAGAAGATTTTGCGTGGTGTTCGACGCCAAGTCCTTTATTCACACCACGTGAATTGTACTGCAGTACCTTGAGGGTCATTATCATTATCGGTGATTCCTCTCACGCTTGTTAACGGTTTACATCATTGACCGGTAATCAAGCGATGTCTTTCCATGTTCGACTTCAGCACAATTCTCACATGGATCGACTTGTACTTAGAGTGAAGATCGAATGAGTTTGAAGACCCCGGATCTAGTTTCATCCATCCGGGCTGCGATATATATTCAGGAAAATAAAGACATTTGACATGTACATCATTGCAGCAGATGATCATCCTACTCAAAGGATGATAGTTTCGCCAGAATTATCAGTCTACCATCAGACGATCGTCTGTTCTATGTACCAAAATGTATTTAAAAAGCTGAGCATGGGAATGCCCGCCTCAGCTAGATCATGAAAGCAGAATGAATCATAATGTATTGTATTGTATCTTATTACAGGTCTCCTCCCAGCAAATGAATGAACTTCGGACTCCCCTAGATAAAGCATTTCACCCGATAAACGGCCTCATACTTTAGGGGGCAACTGTTATAGACATTTTTGTGCCTTACATCACTGAGCATGAAATGTCAATAATTAAGGGATCCAAAGTCCCTAAACATGTTGTTCCTACCCCTAGAGGAACAAGGCCAACAAACCACAGCAGTTCACAGAAGTTCTCCACCTGAAAACACTCAAAAACAAGTCAATTCAGGATCATGTCAACTGCTCCACTGAGCATCTGCGCTGAATGTCAACTGCTACACTGGCTACCTGCGCTGAATGTCAACTCCAACACTGGCTACCTGCGCTGAACGTAACTGGACAAGTGGCAGGCTCATTTCTCAAGGTGTCAATGCCCAGGAAGCTTCCAAAATGACACTTGGGTCAGGGAATTCGACTGGTGATGAGTAAGAGGTTCCAAATCTCCAAGTGGAAGCAAGAACCTCCAAGTGGACTCAAGAACTGAAGTGGGAGAGGACACTAGTCAGCTTCACACCAGCCTCAAGCTGACTCATCCTTTCTCCAAAACTCCTATATATAGATCTCTCTCATGAGGTCATGGGAGGCTGGATTGTATTGTAAAGAATTGCTGTTGGATTGTGGTTGGATCATTGGGTGTTTATGCTTTTGAAAGGGGCTGAAGAAGGAATTCCTTGCTGCTGGGAAGGAGATGCTGGGTTGGAACCCTATGGGTTGTATCTCTTCCTGAACCCTGTTTATCAATCAATAAAGCTTCTTGGTTCTTTCCTATATGCTGGTGTTTATTGTATGATTTGCATTAGTGTATTTGATTTACTTCTAATCCTGAATCATTTATGAATATGTATATTTGCCTTTGTATTGTGTCCTTCTCTTGTTGCATGTAGCTGTTCTCTTGTCACAGGTAGCTGTTCTCTTGTGATCTCGTGGGAGCAAAAGCGAGGAGGCAAGTAGCTGTGGACACACAAAGGGGAGAGGATTTAGATCGAGGGACAACCGAAAGATAACGGTAAGTCTACCAATCTCCTCTCTTTCATATTTCATAAAGGAAGAAACCGAAGTAGCTGCATTTGTTTGTTGCTAAGGCACTATCACGCCTTAGGTGGATAGGATCGTCCTGCATAGGCATTTTTCCCCACAACACATCCCCAACCGGAACTAACATTCTGCCAAACACTTGGCATCAATACAATCTATAGGACATGAATACAAGACAGAGAATAAATGACTGATAACTCATATGGGACTTGACAAGAAGGATCACCACCCTCTTCCCATAACTTTTTTTACACCAATTAGGTCTTGCATCCATTATCCTTTCAGTTACAAGTAAATACATGAAATAACCATGACTATAACCAGTCATATAACCATTTTTATAACCAACATTAAACCATGTAAATAACAATGATATAAAAACTATTAAAGCCACATAATAACAAGTAAAAAAGCGGTATAACTTAGCTTTTATTAAACATAGGCAAGAGTCGGCCAGGTTCGGGACTTCCATGTACCACCCAACAATAGACATAGTTGAACCAAATATATATTTCATCCAATCATCCCCATTCCATATGCCAAGCATGAATGTGAGATCTCATGGATAAACCAATCCAAAAAAAAAAGGGAATCTAGAGCTTAAGCCACCTCCACCCTCACCAAACCATGATCTCTCCAAAACAGGCACCGAGATCACAAAACCAAACCAAGATTGGAATGCCTCTGAACCCCATCACTATCCTTGAGGAATTTTCTGACTCCTTTTCTTTTAGGCTTTACCACAATCCACACTAGATCACTAGACCCTAAACTGAGACACCACCCTTTACCATGTATCCCGCCAAAACTAGTAAAGGGATTCCTAGGCCTTTGGGAATTTCCTAAGACCACCTCCATCCCAGATTCCAAAACCATCCGACAATGCCAAAGCTAAAAATCGAGAAACAATCCCATCACACCATGGCTATCCATAGAAAGGCAAGGCAAGGTTGAAAACCATTGTCATAACCCGAAAAAACCATGACACTGACAACAAGAGAACCATATACCAACATGAAAATCCATGCCTGTCAAAACCAGCTAGGAAATCACACATGCAATTTGTTACTTGCAAGTATTCCTACTGAAGATACTTGATCCTTCTCTTACTTGCTTGCTCTTTGCTTTCCTTTCCCTTCCTTGTCATTCCTTTGCTTTCTTTTCCATTCCTTGCTCCAAAGCTAGAATGCTCTAAGAAAACTATGTGTCCAAGAGTGAGAGAGAGAGAGAATAATGAGAGAGCTCCAAAACTGAACTGAAAAAAGCTACAAATTTATCCTCATAATCCTTTTTATCAATGAGGCCTCTATCTTCTTCATTTTCTATTATTTTCCTTCAATTTCCTCCTCACATGCAACATGTGACCTTCCACCTTCCTTTTCTCCGGTTTTCCTTTATATTCGTAAATAAATGTGCCAAAATACCTTGTTTCTTTTTTAATGCCTTAGCCATTGCCTTTGCTAATTTCCCTTAGCCATAAAAACATCCAGTGATGCTCACTAGGATATTTTTGCCCAACATTTAGCTTGGAATAAGTGTCCCTTAATCACGGTCTTATTTTGTCTTTATTAACTTTTATTACATGAACTTTTAACTAGGGGTTGTTACAGTGAAATAGGGACTCCAAAGGACATGTAGTCAAATCTCATAGGGTAATCCATAGGTCCACCACCTCCATAGGGTAATCTCATAGGATCTACCATTACTGTATGAAGCAATGAATCCAGAATCTTAACACATCCACCCTCAACAATTCTTTCACATAGTGATTGCACCCAATCTTGGGAATCCATAACCCATTGTAAAAATTAGAAAACAAGCAGAGGGGGCTAGTTAAATCTCATTAGTAGGAATCCAAGGAACAAACCTCCACCCACGTTGTTAAGGGAATCCAGAGAAAACCATCTCCACCCTCCAATATTACAAGGAATCTAGAGAATATTGCCCTCACCAGAGAGCTATTCTTACCACCTCCTAATGTTGGGTCAAATATCTACCCTGCTCCTAGCCTTTCGATAGAAACATTGATGTTATGTGTTATTTTCCCCCTTGTACTATGGCTTTCTTTCTCCCTCTATGTCATAGTTGTTTCCTCTATAATTGTCTTCCAGTGAGAGTTTTTATTGATGTTCTTGTTCATCAATCCTCTCTCCATGCATTCTTTGTTTTATTTCCTATTTGTTGAATTGTGTCTCATCAATGTGTGAATTGTGATGGGTGACAGTGCTAGTGTCGTGTTCCCCCCAAATTCTCCATTGCTGAAAAATTACCTTTTGTTGGAATCCCCTCTCTGTAAATCCTCCCACTACAATGTTGCAACCACTTTTAGTTGCATGGGAAAACACTCTTATCGCCCATGACTTCTCAAGACCATGATGGTTCCATCTTTTCTGAGTGATGGTGGTTATGTTGTTGTGCTAGCTCCCCCTTCCTCTTCTTGTTTGATGACTTCAAGTTGTCAGCCATGCCTATGCATCCCATGCTTCATCATTTTTGTCCTTCTACCTTGTGGATTTATCCAAGGTAGGCATGGCTCCTTATCCTCTTGCACAACTCCATTACTTGATGTGATCAACTCAATTTAAAACATACTTGACAACTATTCCTAGTTATAAAACAAGTCAAACTTCCTTCAAATCCCAAGCAACCTCCTTCCTCAAACTTTAAAAATTTGTGTCACATTTCTTAGGCCTTTTAATTTATAATCAAATATATGAAATATTTACAATGCTTGTAAGAGGTGGAAATTTTCCCAAAGGGGATGTCACATGATAGATATTGATTTAAGATAGATCTAGGTTGGTTATATATATTATTAGGATTTTGAATAAAATTAAAATTAAAAATATTTCTTTATATAGAGATGTGAAATTTTTATAAATATAAATAATATTATTAATAACCAACATATATTCATATTAACTCTAAATCTACAAAGCGACAAGAGGAATCAAATCTCTCGAGGTGCAAACCTTTCGTCGAGTTTTACACTAAAAAATGGCTTTACATCTTGAGAAATTTGTTCTCTCTCAACAATTGGTAAATTTGGAGTTAAATAGAGCTATGGTGGTTGTATGAGAATGGAAATCCATAGGATTCAGTTCATAAATGAAACAAAAAAATCTTATGGTTTAATTTGTTAATGCAAACTAACAAGGATTTGATTTATACATAGAATAATCCAATCCATCCACATAAACTCAAGATTCATTGTATTTGATGGGAGATGGTGGTCTGCGGTCTACGGTCCGTGGAGAAAAAATATTTATCCTACTACTAGCCTTCGTTAATTGTAGCAGGGATCATGAAATATTGATTTCTAAGTATGGGTTTAGGCTATCATTTTCTAGGGGTCTTCGCCGATCTAGTTTTGTCAAAATTCATTTCCATGGTTTTACTCTCTTTATTTTTACCATGGATGAGGAGGTGAACTATGACTACGACCGTAGTGATAACATGATTCCCTGGACTGGGGCTCTAGCTTGGTAATAAAATGTGGAGGTTTATGGGATAAATGGCAACTCTACAATAGGGTTTCCTAAAGAGATCCAGTTCGAAATGTTATATTTTCCTGGCACTGTAGAGTCACAAGCCTTAGATCAGGTAAGGAACATTTTGTTGTCACTACATACGCCTACAATATTGAAGGGGTTTTTTTCAGCTTCTTTTTCTTTCAATGCGTCTTCTGGAGCGTCATATTTGCAATTATTCCTTTTTCAACTACTTATCCTTTCGTTGGCGTGGCCATTTCATAAGGAACCATGCTTCATGAGATCTTCCACTCTATGCTTTTTCCCTAAGGTGAAGGGTTGTTTTAGGAGAGGTTTTCATCAGGAGTATCATGTGGTATAAATTCTATAGAGGTGGAAGGGCTACTTGAAATCATCCCTTTGAGCCGCAGGAAAGAAAACCCTACCCTCGTATTGCACACGGAGCAAACCAATCTTGTCATCATAGGACTCCCTTTTAGTTGCAAAGATTAGGATCGACAACCAGAAATAACTGGGGTTCATGAAACCCTTGATGGTGGAGTAAATAAGTCAAATGAAGAGGTTAGGGTTAGACCCCTAGTATCCCTAGAGTGTTCAAGAATCCCAACCAACTAGAGGCAAAGTGGGCCAAAGAAGAAGAATGGGAAGAGTGTCAAATGGAAGCAGGGCATTTGAAAATTGGTCTAGGGCCAGGATGTGCAGATGGAAAAAGTAGTGATAATGGTAGAGAAGGTGTTGGTGGTGAATATTAGAGGGTTCTTATTATCACCAGAGTCCCTAATTAAATGGGAAAATAAGGAGTGGGGCGATAAGATTGGTAAGATCTCGCCATTCAACCTCATGGAAAAGGGGTGGTTCATGCTAAGTTTCAAATTAAATAAGGATGAAACATGGGCTATGAGGAAGGTATGATGTATTGATTCATCCCTTATTTTGATGAAGCACTAGTCCCCTCTTTTCAATGCAAGTAGAGAAAAGTTTGATAGGGCTTCATTCTGGGTTCAACTGTTTGGAATTCCACCTCAATTATGGTCCATGGACATATTTTTGGAAATTGGAAATCATTTGGGCAATGTGTTGGAAGTCGATGTGTCCTATCTATCCACCAAGATTATGTCCTATGCATGAATTATGGAAATCCTGGATCCACGCGAGGGTTTGGAAGTGGAACTTGACCTAACCCACAGGAAGGTGCTTGAATATGAAGGAATCTTGTGTTGCTATCAGAGGTGCCACAAGTAAGGGAATATTATAAAAAATTACTCATACCCCTTCTCAAGAAAGAAAGGGATGGGGGATAGAAAATCTAGACAAAAAATCCTCGTAGTCATCCTTGAGTCGAATTTCATACCACAAATTGTTCAAAGGGTATTAGCGGCACAAGAGGAAGTGAGGACCACCCAAAACCAACATGTTAGTGTCGTAAAGGATGTGGAAAATGCAAAGGACAATACGCAAGTTTAAGATGCAAGGCCTTTTGAGGGGACAACCCAATCTAGTACCTCCATTTTTCCTCCCACTTTTTCAATTATCTCTCATTTTGATTGCATGACTATGGGGTTGGGTCATCTCTCCAACATTAATAGCACCAATCAATAAGTCTTTTCCATGAGCCTTTCTGGGCATGTTCAATGTCCTTCTACCATAGTCGGTCCTTTGATCGCCCCCCCCGAGACTATCTACAACCTCAACGACTAATGAATATAAGGATTCCACGTCTCATTACAATATCAAGCCTAGAACATCAAATGGAACTCATGAGTTTGGTTTTGGAGGACTTGTGGCTATATACCCTATGAAACCAACCAGAAAATCCAAAGGAAGAAAATATTATCTTTCTAAAGCCCAAACTAAACTACACATGGATGTAGCAAAGGGGAAACAAAAATTGATTGTAGGGGAATTTAGAGCAGCGTAGGTCTCAGGACAATCACCTCCATGATTGTGTTATCTTTTAATTGTAGGGGTCAAGCTATCCCCTCTAAAAAATTAGCTATGAGAAGGATGGTAGAAGCCAATCACCCTGATATTCTTCTACTTTAGGAAACGTTGGGGGTCAGGGTTGTGATTATAAATTCCCTACAATATATATTTCCAGGATTGTTTTTTATTTCTTCTGATGCGCAAATATACTCCAAGGGTCTGGCTATAGGATGCAACCAAAAATCATCAAAGTCCTTCAATCCTAGGGCAAAAGCATGGTTTTAGGAGATTTCATTTTCTCTACTTATTTGGGAATGAAGATTAGAGTGATTAATATCTGTAGACCCTATCAAAATATATCCCCTTTTTGGGAAAATTTAATGAAGAAATCCCTTTTGTTAGCAGAAAATTTGGTGATTGGGGGCGACTTAAATTTTTTGATTGGGGCCTCGACGATCTCAGATGCTCATGCCAGAATTGATACCCTTTTGGACTATTTTACAAAACTATTTACAGCCAAGAAATTGGTTGATACATATTTGATTAAATGTAAACCTCCTTGGTGTAATAGAAGGGTGGGCAATGAAATGATTGTGAAGAAAATAGATCATTTTCTCATGGCCTAGTCCCTATTGGAAAAGATTCCTCATGTTCATCAGTGGATAGGTGTCGAAGGAGAATCTGACCACCACCCTATCCTCTTAGAACTAATGTATGGCATGTGCAAACCTCCCAACCCTTTTAAACTCAATGCTACATGGATCCAATATGACCAATTCATTGACATGGTCAAGGAAACTTGGAAACTTGGATCACATGCATGATTTGAAATTCCCTATAGTGACCCAGTTTACAGACAATCTCAAAAGGGTTAAGTAGGCAGTGATCCAATGGGCCTTTCAAAATAAAAAAATGGATAAGGAGGAGCTTAAATAGGTGGAGTGAAATATCCTAGTTACATTTCGCACTTCATTTAGACATTGTAAACATGTTGAGTTAGGGACATGGATTCTCAGGCCAAGTAGGATATGATTCTTGGAATAGATGTAAAGAAAAGGGGAAATAATGATGTGGCATTCAAATGATTGCCCTGCAAGAATTGGCAGTAAGACCCAAAAACCAAGCAAGGATGACTGGGCTAACTAATGAAAATCTAGAAATTTGAGGGAAAAATGGAGGAAGGTTGATTAGTCTAGAGGATTGGATAAGATGGAGAATATAACTACCCATAACATAGATAAAACATCTCCAATGAAAATGGGGGGAACTGACTTTTACATCACACACAAAGATAATAAAAGAATGAGAAAAATGCAGATAAAGAGGAGACACCAACGATGTAGGGATCATGGCTTTATTTTAAGCAGCACATGAAACATGTAAAAACAAGAGAAAAGGAGTCCCATCAAGCCTTGGGACCTAGCTCAGGGGAGACAACTGCATAAGCATTCTGGTTACAAATAGTTATTGGATTGGAGGCATTGTCCTTGACTCAGTTGCCCATCGTTTGTGGACGTAAGCCCACCGAATTACTATGGCCATTAGAATGTTGAAAATGGTAGCTACTTTGGTAAGTCAAAATGTGGTTGCAAGTTTAATGGATGCACTGTTATTTAGTATCGTGTGAATGTTCATGTGATGCCATATGAAGGCCATGTTATACAATGTTTACATTGTATTTTGTACAACCTCATAACATGGGCACGTGTATCCGTAATGTATTGATTGTTGTGAATGTATGGAATGTATAAAATATATGAAGTGATCCTAATAAATTATGTATGGTTTTAAGCTACACAATGTGGAGTGAATGGTATATGGAGAACATCAGTCTTGTAATTGAATGTATTCCTACCATGTATACTTCCTTCCCCAAACACCAGACTCTACAACTGATAAAAGGAAGTTGCATCTATTGAAGAGTTCGGATTATGCATATGAGGGATATATGATACTCTCCCTGCATGCTAGCCATATATGTAGTTTAATTCCTTACAGGTTGCACAATCTTAGGAATTGTAAGCATGCTCTGTGAAGAGTGATGTTCGTTTGGGACACAAACACACAGCTCATCTCTAATGAGAAATAAACCAATATGAAAAACTATGGGACCCTGTGTCTACAAATTGGTAGGTATTTGAGATTTTGTGCTTCTTGTGGAGTACTAAAAAGGTATGTTTTTAATGATCATTTTAGTGGCTTTTCAGTAGGACTTATGAATCTTTTACATCATGAATGAGGAAAACAATAGAGAATTGTGGTAGAATACGTGGAATTAGTATGCAAAGACTTATCCGCTGATAGTTGTCATTCTCCTGTGCAGGAAAGGGTAAAAACGAGGAGCTGCTGTTCCAAAGAAGAAGATAAGAACAGGGTAACTGCTGTCCCTTTGACGAAGGACCGAGTGCAGACGAGGCAAAGCAAGCTGAAGCAAACCGATCCAGAAAAGGAGGAAAAGGCACCAGCTCGGCGGAAGAGAAAGAAGTGATTAGGGATTAACAGTTTTGCGAATCCCTCAGGATCTTTGATCCTGAGGGATCGCTGCTTTATTTATCTTATCACTTAGACATCTCCGTCGTTACCCTTATATAAAGGGACGACACTGTTAGTCTGGGGAAGAGATGCTTTTATGTAACTTTTTGTTAAAGACTTAACTTTGATCATCGAGTCTCGTTGAACTTGGCTCATTGTACTTTCTGTTTTATGCATTAATATAAACTTGGTGATTATCTCATCTTTGCGTCTGGATTAGCTTAAAGCGGTGTACCCTTCAGGCTAAGGGCCTGGCCCCGGACGACACTTGCTTCTGTATCACTACGATTTGATTTCTGCGTGGTTTGCTTATCGTCACTAGTTGGTAATCTGATATGCTTTATAAGTTACATCACATGCTCTGCTAAGATTTGTTCATTAATGTTCTTTCCATTGATTCTGCATTATATTATCAATACTTTCAGAGTGGATGAAATCTTATTAGATTCAACTGAATAGTGTTATCCTTGTGTTATGAAGCTTCTATGCTAAGTATGTGTGTTAAGGTAATTATCTGAAAGGAGTGTTCTTTATGATTCAAGATTCATGTTGTTCCATTTTGAAACACAGTTGTTATAATTCCTGTTGATGATTGGTATTAAATCAGATTGCTTCCTTAGAGTGTTACGTATGATTTTCACATGCTGTTCCATAATTGAGAGTTATTGTTGTTCCTTTAGTTGGTTGCGTGATTTGCTTGGAGAATGAAAGATTGGAGTTTTGATTACGATAAGAGCTTTTGGGTTGATAGGATAAAATTTGATTGTTACTCGCGAGGTTTAGTTATAGTGATTGCTTTTCCATTTCAGAATTGCTGTTCCATTTTAGCATTGTTGTTCCTTTCTAGATTTACTGTTTAATTTCCTATTTGTCGTTCCATTTTTATCTGCCGTTTCATTTACTCACATTTGGTGTGAGAGACGATCTGTGGCTGTAGTGAGCCTCTGCATTTACTGCCTTGCTCCCAGACCCGTGATCCATGCTCTAGTTTCCTTTCCATCAGTTTCCAAAGGGATGGACTACTGCTGTCGGACCCTTGACTGATATTTTGAGAGTGTGTGCTTTAGTCATTTGAAGGAGCTTAGTTCTAGACAAGCATCAGTTTACTCTTGTATTTTGTAGGATGCTGTACTACTTGCATTACTTTGACAAATAGCCTCGGATTGAGTCACTCTTTGAAATAACCAAACGTTCCCGGATTGACATATTAATGTGAGGTAATTAGAGGTGAAAGAGACCCTTTTTATAGCTCTACATTTTGGCGCCGTTGCCAGGGAAAGAGTGTAGCCATTTGTTTTTTTTAGAGTAGTGTACGAACCTGCTAGGAAAGAGTTGGATTTTAAAAACGAAAGGTAAGAACCTGCGTACGGAGCATGTAAAAGCCCTGCTCCATTGTCCGCTTTCCTAACAGATTTGCTTTTGATTGAATAGAATTTAGCAGTTTATTTGAGTGCATGACTAAGCAGAAAAAACCAGAAAATAATATCAAGCTTCCATCCAAACCTGAAAAAGCTAAGGGGCCGGTGACCCTTGGCCGAACAACTTTCATAGACGAAATCTATAAGAAAACAGAATCTCAGCCATCAGTAGGTTTCAGGAAAACCATTTCTAAGCAGCCTACTAGTTCCCTTCAGGCCACAGGATCACCATCTGTAGCCTTTGCTGAGGTGCATAGTTAAACTGAAGAGCAGGACTTTCAGGAAATTGAAAATTCTACTCCAGAACTATTGCAGGAAGGGAATTCCAGTAACTTTTGTGAAGGAGAAGGGGAAACAGGGGAAACATAAGAACCAAAATATCCCATTGGAACAAATCAGCCATTAAACAGCCTAGATAAGGGGAGTGCTGCAAAAATCATTGTTGAAGGAATTCAATCTCCTCAAACATCAGGTATTCCTCTTATCCCAGATAAAGGAAGTGCCATTAAAACTATCCCTACTAAAATCGTTCCCTCTCAACCTAGGAATACCCTCCTAGATATCCCAGAAGGTTATTGGCACATATTTGATCCTATGGCTCGGAATCAGCCAAATACTCAAACCTCTACGTTACAATATCCTATAGTGGATTCTGCAGCAAATGCACCCATGAAAGCTATCCCTCTTCAACATATCCCAACCTTTCACGGTCTTACATCAGAAGATCTGGATGCATTTTTATTCGAATTCGATGTGTTGTGTAGGGGATATGATTACACCACCAATCCCCAAAAATTGAAATTATTCCCCTCAACATTAAAAGGGGCTGCTCTAAGATGGTTTATGGGACTAGGTGGTGGGGTCATCAACAATTGGGATTAGATGAAAGAATCCTTCTTAAAAAAATATCAGGATTATTGTAGGTCTAGAGAATTGAAAGATGAAATATTTCAAATGATAGCCAAACCAAACGAAACATTAGAGGAATATGTGGAACGTTTTCAATATAATTTACAAAGATCTTCTTATGCATCACTACCTTTACCTGATAATGTGTTAAAAACTGCATTGATAAGGGGCATGAAGGAACAGTGGATCGAAACATTAAACATTATGGGAAAAGGGGATATTTATCAAGAGAATTTTGCTGACATTATTGATTCATGCATCAGGAGTTCGAGAGGAAGCACAAGAATAAAACCGGCAGAATATGATCGGTTTGCAAGAGACAATAAGATAGCAACAGAAGGAGTAGCGTGTGTGGAGATTGGGAATTTATTAGAAAATTTTAAAACTGATATTCTAGGGACACTAACTACACAACTTGATATTATGCAGGCCAAGCAGAAGCAGATGGAGGCAGAATAGAATTTGGCAATCTTCTGCCCCCGATGCAGAAAAAAACATAGCCACAAGGAGTGTCCACTGGATATAGTCCAAACATGTGCCATCTGTTCAAACGATCATCTTACGGAAAGCTGCCCTTCACTTCCTGGATTAAAGGAAGTATATAAGGAAGCAGAGAAAGAACCAGAATCAGTGTACTTGATCAACCGGCGCCGCCAGTGGCAGCAAAGACAATCTGGTATGTTTTCAAACCCAACCTCTTCTTTTCAGCCTCCACAATATAACACTCAACAATATAATATGTGGCAAAATCAGCCCCCACCCCCATTCCCAAATTTGTCACCACCACCGTTTCCTTCTTCAAACCCATGGCTGAATCATCCAAATCAATCTAGTTGGCCGAATTTCCCTTATAATTCACCATATTGGCAAAATATCCCATATCCTCCGCAATGGACTCCCCCTACTTCACAAGGTTCATCCTGGCAGAAAAACTGGCAAAGACCGATGCAACAGCCAGTAGGAACTATTCCGCTCCCTCAACCTACTCTGCCAGCTCTACAACAAAATCCCCAGTCTAATTTGAGACCACAACTCCCAGCCCAACCCAACCCCAATCCAAATAACAGACCGGTCCAATCTCTTCAAATCATTGAATCACCAGAAATAGGACCTGATCTGCGGGAGTGTAATGATCTTCAATTACGATCTGGACGTATCATTCAAAATGAGGGAGATAAAACAGTTCATAATGAAGATCAGTTAGTAAGAGAACATCAATTGCAACAAGAGGATGTAAATAATCAACAGTCTCATAATCAAGCAACCACATCCTCTCCCCCATTCCTAGAACTTTTAGTCATACCTCGACCTTTACAGTACCCTGACTTTGACATTCTGGGGGAATTACAAAATTTGTACATAAAAATCTCATTCCTCCAAGCCATTCAAGACATTCCTATATATGCAAAAACTATTAAAGAATTGTGTATAAAGAAACCAAGGAGGAATATAACAACTAATCCAAGAGTCCAAGTAGTCGGTATTTTATCTGATCTTTTATCTGGGAAAGAAACACCCATCAAATATGAAGACCCAGGAAATCCAATTGTAACTGTTCAAATTTACGGTCAGACCTTGTCTAATGCCTTAGTTGATCTAGGAGCTGCAATCAATATTTTAACAACCACCACCTGTCAAAAACTCGGCATTACATCTGTAGAACCTACCTCTACTTTGTTAGAATTAGCTGACCGATCTGTGATTAGACCAGAAGGTACTCTACATGATGTCATGGTCTCTGTAGACTCCTGGGAATATCCGACCGATTTCCTGATAATTAATCCAAAAACCCGACTTGATGGACACCCGCTAATCCTAGGAAGGCCTTGGCTTGCCACCGCCGATGCTTACATTGGTTGCCGGCAAGGAAATATGACCATAACTAAAGGACCCGATATTAAGAATTTGGTTCTATACCCTCCAGCGTAGCCAAGTCTCACAATAATTAAAACTAACAAGTATCCTGTATCATACCTTACTGACAACATTAGATCTCCATTGACGTTGCAAGAGGCACTTGATTTTAAAGATCAAACAGAAGATGATGCCATTAATAATTTCATCAGTCAAACTGAAGCTGAATCCTGCACATAATGTCACATGATAGAAGCAGCATTTGATAATGAATTAGAGGAAGATCCTCTGAAAGATACACATGATCAAACAATACCTGTTACTTCTGTCGCAAATAATAAAATTGTGGAAATTGAACCGGGAAAAACTTTAAATATCAATGCCAACCTCACATCTGAACAAGAAACTAAGCTCATCCATGTATTAAGAAAATATCAACAGGCATTTGCATGGGATTACCCTGATATGAAAGGAATCGATATGGAGATCTTAGGAGAGGAAGAGAAATCTTCCTCACCCGTAATTCATTAAGGAATTCATTTCTTTTCACAATTTGTACATAATCTCTTTTTTTCAAACTTAGATTTCAATTTTTCTGTCTTTCCTGAAACGAATGGCATTTGCATGTTTCTGTTGTTCCTTTTCAAAAGGAACAACACTTTTTGATTTTCTGTTGTTCATTTTCAAAAGGAACAACACATTTTGATTTTCTATTGTTCCTTTTCGAAAGGAACAACACTTGTTGATTTTATGCTGTTCCTTTTCAAAAGGAACAACACTTGTTGATTTTCTGTTGTTCCTTTTCAAAAGGAACAACACTTGTTGATTTTCTGCTGTTCCTTTTCAAAAGGAACAACACTTGTTGATTTTCTGCTGTTCCTTTTCAAAAGGAACAACACATTTTGATTTTCTGTTGTTCCTTTTCAAAAGTAACAACACTTGTTGATTTTTTGCTGTTCCTTTTCAAAAGGAACAACACTTGTTGATTTTCTGCTGTTCCTTTTCAAAAGGAACAACACTTGTTGATTTTTTGCTGTTCCTTTTCAAAAGGAACAACACTTTTTGATTTTCTGCTGTTCCTTTTCAAAAGGAACAGCACATTTTGATTTTCTACTATCCCTTTTCAAAATGAACAACACATTTTGATTTTCTGCTGTTCCTTTTCAAAAGGAACAACACATTTTGATTTTCTGCTGTTCCTTTTTTCAAAAGGAACAACACTTGTTGATTTTCTGCTGTTCCTTTTCAAAAGGAACAACACTTTTTGATTTTCTGCTGTTCCTTTTCAAAAGGAACAACACATTTTGATTTTTTGCTGTTCCTTTTCAAAAGGAACAACACTTGTTGATTTTCTGTTGTTCCTTTTCAAAAGGAACAACACTTGTTGATTTTCTGCTGTTCCTTTTCAAAAGGAACAACACTTTTTGATTTTCTGTTGTTCATTTTCAAAAGGAACAACACATTTTGATTTTCTGCTGTTCCTTTTCAAAAGGAACAACACATTTTGATTTTCTGCTGTTCCTTTTTCCAAAAGGAACAACATTTGTTGATTTTCTGCTGTTCCTTTTCAAAAGGAACATCACTTTTTGATTTTCTGCTGTTCCTTTTCCAAAGGAACATCACTTTTTGATTTTCTACTGTTCCTTTTCAAAAGGAACAACACATTTTGATTTTCTGCTGTTCTTTTTCAAAAGGAACAACACATTTTGATTTTCTGTTGTTCCTTTTCAAAAGGAACAACACATTTTGATTTTTTTTGTTCCTTTTTCCAAACGGAACGACATTGCTGTGTTCTGCTATTTCTTTTCTAAAAGGAACGGCATTTGCACTTTTCGAACTTATGCTCCTTTATTCATCTAGTATACTTCTTCTCTCTTTGTGACACAGCTAACCTCTTGCTGGTCCAAGTAAGGATGCTTCTTGCCCCTATTCTTTCAAAGTCTTTTAGAGACAAGCGATGCACTTATGCAATGAATCCAAAATCACAACACACTGAAATCAGGCAATTATAAATCGCTATCTTTATAAGGCTATGTATTGGTAGAGGACAGAAGGAAGGATGTACTTATCTTTTGTTATCATTGTCTTACTAATCTTGCCCTGATTGGTTATTTTTTATCATGCCATTCTTTTCTTTGATTTTGTTCAGGAATAAGAGCAAAGGGTTTATATCCTCCTATTGAGATGATAAGACTTCTTCCACCATTCCTACTCTTAAGGAGTGTTGAACCACCCTTTTTGGATATATAAGGAATAGTGATTTATCAAAAAAGAGAAAGAAAAAGCAAATGAATTATAAATTGTCAAATGTAGGATAGGGAGTCTCATCAAGAGCCAACCTACCATGATCATGAGGATGGAAGCGAAGTGGCATTCCCACTATGGCCACCACACAAGGGATATGGTCCAAAAGGTATATTAAAAGAAAAAACCTTGGAACAGGAGGTCTCATCACGAGCCGGCCTACCCACTTTTTGCCCCCTCCTCGTGAATGGCATTATGGCTACCTGGTTACCAAGCCAGCATAATGGCCTACATTTTGACATCACATTCCTTAATATGCACATAAAGGATCATGGTTCCGGGGGTGAAATAAACAACTCTGCCAAGGTTATGGACACTTGTCGGCAACAGAGCACTGTTAATGGTATCGAAGTCACATTAATTACACCAATAGGTAGGATACTAATACTCTTTTGTTTCTTATATCCTAGGCACTAATCATACATTATCTCCCGACTTATATACCGCATGGACATTTATTACACCAATCATGGCAAAGGAGGTGACAATGACCACTTAAGACTTGGCAAGTACGACAAACGTCCTATCCCCCGGCCTCGCATCATATCACAACAGCCTCTTACGTAATACGCGATCTAACTTTACGCCTCGATTTCGGCAAACCGTTGTTTTTCTAAACATGGCATATTTTCATACGCTATTCCTTTATGACTTGGTTATAGATCGGGGTGCCGCTCCTTTCTTTGACGGCTGGGGCAGCCTATCGCATTGTGGGGGGGAGGTTCACCTCATGATTCCCCGGGTTATGTGTCAGCTCACTATTCAGGAAAGATAGCATACCAGGAAATGGCACGGTTTAACAGCATGACATTTCTATTTTTTATATACAAGTTGTTGTTCATAACTCATTTCTGTTGCATACTCTATGTTTTTTTCCAAATCCGATGATCACTACTCTCTCTGTGTTTCAAACAGCACAAGCAGCTGTTGTTCCATTATGAATCCACAATGAAACCATGGGAGGCAGGGCAGTTCGAAGCAAACCACAAAAGTTGATAGTCTCCACTGTTGCTCGGAAGATCCTGGAAAGAGCAGGGTGGCTGACTTATCTCAGTCGCCTGAAGGAGTCCAATGAAACAGTAGCGATGGAATTTCTGCAGAACCTGCAGGAGGATCACTCCGCGGTGTGGGGGAAGCAGATAGCAGTCACCGATGACATAATTGCCGAAGTCTCGGGACTACCAGCCAGCGGACCTATATGGACATTGAAGAAGGAAAGACTCCAGAAGATCATGGAAATTTTCCAGGATGAAGACTAGAGCTTAACAGTTAAAGGGAAGGGAGTCCTGCCAGCAACGCTAGGAGAACCCTGGGCAGAATTAGCGAGAACAGTGCAAAGCTACATCACCTGCGAGGGGAGAAACGACGTGGTAAGGCCACGACACCTTAAACTCTTAGCTGTTTTAAAGTAGAAATGCTCTGTAAACCTTCCCGCACTTTTGAATTCTTTACTCCATGACGCCGCACGAAGCCTGAAAAAGGCACAGCATGTAGAATAAGTTGTCAACCACCATGGATTAATCCGACTAATAGTTAGTCATAGTCTCACCCAGCAGCAAAGCAGCTGGAAAGAATTAATTGAAACAATTGAGGGGAGAGCGACAACACCTTCCCCAAAATGTGAACATACTCTAAGCACACCAGAACGTCTGGAAAAACATAGAGAATTAAGAAAACAAAAACCTCTTGCAAGCACATCTGAACGACTAGAAACCCGCCAGGAGTCAGCAAAGCGGAAGCATGACACTGAGACACCAGAACAACCAGAGAAACACAGAAAATAAGTCTAGTTAGCTCGGATAAGAGGAAGACTGGAAAAACTCCAGGAAAGCACTAGCCAGCCAGTGGTAATTGAGGATGAACAACCCGCACGACCAGAAATAGAAGAAGAACAAGTTGAAGGAGAAAAGGAAGGGGAGGCTGAGAAGGCTAAGCGATCCGAAGAAGAAAATGATGAAGTAGCTGAGCCTCCTGAGACAGAAGCTGAGCCCCCTGAGACAGAAGTTGAACATCCTGAGATAGAAGCCAAGAACCCTAAAATGGAAATTGAGCATCCTGAGGCAGAAGATGGACAATCCAGGCAGGAGGAGGAAATGGGACAACAGGTAGGTAGCCCACCACAGGACCCAGTGGGAGAAGAGGAATTGGCCGCAATCTTGGCCAATATGGGTGAGTATGGCCAACCTTCCACTCCACCATACCTCCGCGACAAACCCCAGGAAGAAGATGCACCTGAAAAACCACATGCAGAAGAGGCAGAGGAAGGAAATCTGCCCGTTCATGATGAAAAAGAGATAGGAGATACTGAGAGGGAACAATCTGTTCCCACGGCACCAGAAGAAATTCCAGAAGAAGTGAGAATAGAAAGCGAAGCCACGGAATCAGCTAGGGTTCTTACCCCGGAACAGCCAGCACAAAATAGTGAAGAAGTACCCCAGGAGAAAGATCAAGGGACTAGTCACGGCCCAGAACGCAGCAAAAAGCCTGTTGTTCCTTCTAATAAAACATTGGAAATTAGAGAATTACGAAAGGAACAGCGGAGGCTATTGAGCATAATAGCCCAACTCCACCAGCAGATCAGGATTCTGAAAGCAAGGCAGAGGACAAGGAAGACCGCCAGTAAGAAAAAGATGACCACTGCAGTAAGAAACCGCAGGATAAAACGGCGGAGGACTAAAAATCGCTCTGTTGATCAAAACCCTGCCCAAAATCCAACTGTTGTTCCAATTGAAGCTGAAGGCCCAACTGCTGTTCCAAATGAAGCTGAAGGCCCAGCTGACATTCCAAATGAAACCGAAGGCCCAGTTGACATTCCAAATCAAGCTGAAGTCTCAGCTGCTGTTCCAAATGAAGCTGAAAGTTCAGTTGTTGTTCCAAATGAAGCTGAGGGACAGACTGCTGTTCCATTTGAAAAGGAACAACTGCCAGCCGGTATTCATGTTAAAAAAGAAAAATACCACAAGGAGATTCAAATAGAGGCACCACCCTCAGGGGTGATAAGGGTTCTGAACTCAAAGCAATGCAATAAGAAAGTTCAGGTAAAACTCCCGGCCTCCACTGATGCATGGAAAAGAGATCCAAAGACAAGGACCTTGCACAAAGGATTGAAAGAGGCTCAGCAAGAAATGGAGAGGCTTAGAGAGCAGACAGTCCCTCGTGAGAAGTATGAAGAACTCCAACAGCAACTACGGAATGTCAATCAATCTGAAAGCCAGGCCTTTGAAGGGTGGCAAAAGGAACAGGAGAAAGTTGCAAAGGTAACCCGTAGGTTAGATACTGTTATCAAACAGATGGATACCTTGTGTTCTTTATACAATGACGTTTTAGCATGTAGGGCCCCTGCCAAAAACTATGCCTTGTCTTTTGGAACGATACTTACAATTAAAGATAAAGGCTGTTAAAGCAGGTGCCCCGATACAAATTAATACTGTCAATGACTTTATAGATTGTTGTAAACATTATGGAGTGAAGGTCCAGAGATTGCTATGTGAATTCTATTTGCATAACCTCGTGCTAGATCAGGAAACTGAGTTGAACCCTGGCCCTTTTGTTGGGGACATTCAATTGCAAGCATTCATCTCATTCGGGGTCAATTAGATTAAATGGCTCAAAGCCTATAACACTTTTCAGAGACAGGAAAATGGCCTAGACTTGTGGGTAAGGGTTGAGCCTAGGGACCTAGCACAACTATGGAGAGCACATAGAAACCTTATGAGAACTCCGGGTGTCATTGAAACATTAGGACCCATGCACAAGGCACTCATTCGACAAAGTTTAGAATATTTTCTTTCTATCAAAGACCTCGCCATTGATGTAGCCAAATTCCGGTACCGAACCTCTAATCCAAACATCCAGCTCAGGGAGCCATTTAAGTATGAGAATTTTTAGTTAGCCGCCAATCGTTTGAACCTCTATGGCGAAAGCATTTTGAGGGTAGGACCATCCTGGTTAGGATATAGATTCCGCAGTCCAATTATCTGGCATCCTGCACCCGGATATCAAGCCCTATATGAGATGCCTGAGGGTCAAACAGGCCAGTTCTTTGACTACCTAGTCACTCACCATGGCTGTAGGCCTCCGCATGAGATTCCTTCTCTAGCCTACTCTCTCACTGCTTTGCATGTCAACTACAACGTTTTCATGAGGGCATGAAACAGGGTAAGCAGGGGGGTGTGTGGAGTACTAAAAAGGTATGTTTTTAATGATCATTTTAGTGGCTTTTCAGTGGGACTTATGAATATTTTACATCATGAATGAGGAAAACAATAGAGAATTGTGGCAGAATATGTGGAATTAGTATGCAAAGACTTATCCGCTGATAGTTGTCATTCTCTTGTGTAGGAAAGGGTAAAAACGAGGAGTTATTGTTCCAAAGAAGAAGATAAGAACATGGTAACTGTTGTCCCTTTAACGAAGGACCGAGTGCAAACGAGGCAAAGCAAGCTGAAGCAAACCGGTCCGGAAAAGGAGGAAAAGGCACCAGCTCGGCGGAAGAGAAAGAAGTGATTAGGGATTAACAGTTTTGCGAATCCCTCAGGATCTTCGATCCTGAGGGATCGCTGCTTTATTTATCTTATCACTTAGACATCTCCGTCGTTACCCTTATATAAAGGGACGGCACTGTTAGTCTGGGGAAGACATGCTTTTATGTAACTTTTTGTTAAAGACTTAACTTTGATCATCGAGTCTCGTTGAACTTGGCTCATTGTACTTTCTGTTTTATGCATTAATATAAACTTGGTGATTATCTCATCTTCGCGTCTAGATTAGCTTAAAGCAGTGTACCCTTGAGGCTAAGGGCCCGGCCCCGGAGGACACTTGCTTCTGTATCACTACGATTTGATTTCTGCGTGGTTTGCTTATCGTCACTAGTTGGTAATCTGATATGCTTTATAAGTTACATCACATGCTCTGCTAAGATTCGTTCATTAATGTTCTTTCCATTGATTCTACATTATATTATCAATACTTTCAGAGTGGATGAAATCTTATTAGATTCAACTGAATAGTGTTATCCTTGTGTTATGAAGCTTCTATGCTAAGTATGTGTGTTAAGGTAATTATCTGAAAGGAGTGTTCTTTATGATTCAGGATTCATGCTGTTCCATTTTGAAACACAGTTATAATTCCTGTTGATGATTGGTATTAAATCAGATTGCTTCCTTAGAGTGTTACGTATGATTTTCACATGCTGTTCCATAATTGAGAGTTATTGTTGTTCCTTTAGTTGGTTGCATGATTTGCTTGTGTTATCACCAAAATAGGACCCTGATAGGCTGCTGATCAGACTATCTCAGTGTAACTATTTCAAACCAATCTTTTAGCTAAGGCTTAGCCTCCTTAGCCTGAGAGGGCTCTCTCAAAGGGTTAATGATATTGATTAAAGATATGAATAGATGGCTAACTCTATGGTTTGGATTTTATATGTTTGTAGATTGGAAGATGGAGACTTGCTACCATTGGGCTATGGAGTCAGTGACAGAGATAAGGACAACAAATAGCTCTTCTTATAAAACTGAGGCTTGTATATACTTCAATGAAAGAGTGACACATTCAAGAAAGTCTCAATAACTTGAAGTTCATAGGAGTCAGAGCATGTGAGCATGAATTCTGAGTAATGATACATCAAGGTATTCAAAAGGAAAGAATTTCAAGTGATAGATCATAGTTTAATACCTAAAGGAAGTCAGGGCATTCAGCATTTAAACATTCAGAACATAAACTCATATGGGACCACACAGTTTATGAATGTATACAGGAAGTCAGAGCACATTCAGTGAATTCTGAGTGATTATACATCCATACCACTGTAAGAATTAAGGAAAGGACAACATCACATATTCTGAACATAAAAAATCCTTCATGAATCCTGAGAAGTAAGCATTAAGACTATGGAAGTAAAGCATTTCAAAGATAAAAGATGAAGCTCACTGAAGTACACTAAGAATCTCAGCTTTAGAAAAGTCCAACTGCTTCTGTATATATCAATCCCTGCATAGCATTTACAAAAGTAGTCTTTTTCTCTAACATTTTCCAACCCTTAATACATTAGTTCTTCTCCCATATATAGAGTTTATGTAGATTCCTTCCTCCAGCATGAGGGGAATTCGAATTCCTCCTAATTTGACACCTATTGATACTCAAAACTAACTATTAAATTCAAATGACACCTAACTAGCAGTCCTAGAGACCTAATACAACTAGGAGTGTAACTCCTTATCATGATTACAACAACCTTATATAAGCATTAAACACTCCTTTTGACACATAAAACTCCATGAAGTCGAATTTGATGAAGCCCATAACTTTCCAGCTGGCCCTTGATGACTCATCCTTTTGGTGTTCCTAGAAACTAGGAGACTGTCCCTTGCTCTGTTATGGCTGAAAAATAGGTCTTGGGACAGAGCTCATAACTTCTCGTACAAAATGTATTTGGAAAAACTGAAGGAGGATTTTGTGAACCAATCCATGCTGAACAAAAACCTCTCTTGGTTTTTTGAAAAACCTCCCCTACATCCCAGAATGTGTCTTTGAAAAACCTGTTTCAAACAGAGAAATATGCCTGTGAAAAACTTGCACCTACAGCAGTTTCATAGCGCAAGTTTTAGTCACCTGTTTCTCCCAGCTCATAAACAATTTGAAGAAAATGAAAGAGGTTTTTCTAGTTCAATGTGTTAGGAATAAAAACCTCTTTCAATTTCCAAAAATATGCTTTCAGTTTCTCTAGAGACCTCCTGGAATTTAACCACCTAAAACAGTTTTTCTCCTGAAAAACGTTGCTTCAGTGATTTCGCAGCGCAAGGTTGAGCACGTGTATATGTCTTCATTTCTTGTATTTGCTTTTCGATTAGGGCTCAAACATTCTCAAGTGATCTGATTAAACCTTTGCAGCAACATCCCTTTACCTTTGCTGCTTGTATGCCTTGTAGACATTCCCCTTTCAAAATTCCCGTTGCAGTGAGATTTCTTTATGGAGATTCTTGTAGCTGGCTCAACTGTATCTTTACGTAATTTAAATTGTAATATACCTCCAGCTGCTCCTGAATTTTCAACCACAAGAAGTGTTCCCCTGCTTCCATGATGGCCACTTTACTTTCACTATTAAAGGAATCAATCACTGATAGCAACCACATTGCAACTGTTCTGGCTGAAACATAGGTCTTGGGACAGAGTTCATATCTTCTCATAAAAGTTGTATTTGGAAAAACTGAAGGAGGCTTTTGTGAACCAATCCATGCTTAACAAAAACATCTCTTGGTTTTTTGAAACATATTTCCTACTGCCCAGAATGTGTCTTTGAAAAACAGGTGTAAAACAGGAGATGAAAAACTGCACCTACAGCAGTTTCGTAGCGCAACTTTGGTCATTAATTTCTCTCAGATCATAATGTATTTGGAGAAAGTGGAAGAGGTTTTTGTACTTAAGTATCTTAGGAATGAAAACCTCTTTCACTTTTTAGAGATGAGTTTTTTAACTGCTCAGAAATGCTCCTAGAAGTTGACTAGTTAAAAACAAGGAGAGAAAGTTCCCCCTTTTTATGCTTTTCATTCTTATGCTTGTCTTCGAATCCTTCTGCTGACCATGTTGTCTCCTTTGGTTGATGTTTATACCTTGTAAGTAATCCCTTTCCTTTAATTGGGCAATCTCAAGGTTGGTAGACATCAATTTCTTTTCTGACTTCCTCAAAGCTACATTCTTCTTCTTGAGTGCTAACTGCCTTACTTGAGTTTAAATGGAAAACTCTGATGTATGTTGAACCTGAGCTTTGCCATGTGCTTCTTATGCGTGAAAGGAGCATGAGAATAACCAAGACCAATTCTCCCTTACCTTACCCTTTTCCTTTGAAATCTTTTCAGTGATAAGAGCTTGGAGAATGAAAGATTGGAGTTTTGATTACGATAAGAGATTTTGAGTTGATAGGATAAAGTTTGATTGTTACTCGCGAGGTTTAGCTATAGTGATTGCTATTCCATTTCAGAATTGTTGTTCCATTTTAGCATTGTTGTCCCTTTCTAGATTTACTGTTTAATTTCCTATTTGTCGTTCCATTTTTATCTGCCGTTTCATTTACTCACATTTGGTGTGAGAGACGATCTGTGGCTGTAGTGAGCCTCTGCATTTGCTGCCTTGCTCCCAGACCCGTGATCCATGCTCTAGTTTCCTTTCCATCAGTTTCCAAAGGGATGGACTACTGCTGTCGGACCCTTGACTGATATTTTGAGAGTGTGTGCTTTAGTCATTTGAAGGAGCTTAGTTCTAGACAAGCATCAATTTACTCTTGTATTTTGTAGGACGCTGTACTACTTGCATTACTTTGGCAAATAGCCTCGGATTGAGTCACTCTTTGAAATAACCAAACGTTCCCGGATTGACATATTAATGTGAGGTAATTAGAGGTGAAAGAGACCCTTTTTATAGCTCTACACTTCTCCATATCTAAATTTCTTTATTCCAATCTACTCTCAAGTAGTAAAATATGTTGGCTTCATTCTCATAGTAAAAACAACAAAATATGCTCATCTTGTTTTTTGTAAGGTTTAGGGAGACCAACCTACAATGTATTGTTTCGAAAGGTTGTTGTCAATAGGATATAGGGCTTCACAACCATTTAACCAGTTTTATGGTAGAAGGAGTTGCAATTTACCACCTACCAAATATTAAAAAACAAAAAGTTATTTATAAGTACCTGAACACAAGTTGAGATTCCTAATAACTAGGATACATAACATAAGAGACAATCGATTTATCCCTTGCAACTATCTTAGGATTTAAATATGTGATTATGTGGCAATGAAACTCTTAACTACAATGTAATATGGATAAGGATGCCTAGAAAATACTTGGTAAACATATCCTCTATCCATACTTTTTAATGCTTGGAACATTCCAAATTGATATCTAATTATTCCTTTAGCTCCAGGAGCTTCCAGAATGCCATCCACAACTAGTAAAGATCTATTGGCATCATTAATGTTCCACACAAGTGAATTGTCTATTTGTAAAGTCTTATGGGTTTTGTGAATATCCTTTTAGCATCTATGTGCCCATGTTGCAGAAGAAGCCTTATGGTTTAGGAATTAAGAGTATCACTGAAGGTTTTAACCTGTAAGAGAAGTATTAGTTCCTATCGCTACTCTAGTACTACAAAAGCACATTACTAGCTTGTAAATACTTATTCTTGTTTTGGAATTAACACCATATTTTTGTTCTCTTAAGTAACTCATTTTGTAAGTTACATGAGAGCCATCTTGTATGTGTGAGGACTAAAGATCTGATGTAATGTTGATGAACTTCAATATTCCCACTTCTGGCATGAATTATGTGAGTTTATGATGAAATCAAATTCATGAAATAAAGGAATTCCACACCTATTTCAAACAAGTACATGGACTTATAAATGACAAATACCTTGCAAAATACTTTATAACTGATAACTACTCCACCAAAGAGTTATCCTCCAAAGTCTCTTGACTTTCTCCCTATCAAAACGTTACCTCTATCAATCATTCCAAGTGAGTTCCTAGTTGATTGTGGAACGTTTCTCTCAACTTACTCCTCATTCAATTAAACATGAAATTCAATATATGCATTCTCATGTGATATCTATGATTTAACATCTTCCATTAAATGATTATTTTATGGTGTTTACCTACTTTAAGGGGTTTCTAATGAAGCAAGATGGCATTTTTTCCATTCATGGTTGTATGCTTGGTGAAGCATTGTTAGATCTATTAAAGAGCATAACAACATAATTCTTCTTGTGGGACCTCTACAATGCTCATTTACCCCTAAAAGATTTAGTGACATTTTCAAAAAATTGGTCTTAGTTCGCAGTGATACTTGAAGAAATTTATAGCTCTATATTTGGTGGTGCTTAGTAGCCCAACATACACTTGTATATCTATCATAAAGAAAAAAATCCCTATATTTTATAGTTCTTTCAACTATATTTCAAAATTAATACATACACCTCTATTTCAACTAGTGCTTACACAATACAATCTATCTTTTGTTACTCAATTTTGCATATTGTTGAACTAGTAGGGTTAGAGGCCCATCAGAGTGAGTGATTCTCACCTAAAAGAGATTCATAAGTGGAGGGTATTTGTAACAGCCCTGGTGAAAATTCCATGTAATAAAAGATAAAAATAATAACCATGGTCGATGGGACACTAATTCCAAGTTGAATGTTGGGCAAGACATCCTAGGGGTGTTCATTTGGTTGTTTATGGCTAAGGAAATTGGAAAAGGAAATGGCTAAGTCTTTGGAAAGGAAAAATGGCATTTTGGCACATTTATTTATGAAAATAATGGAAATTAGGAGAACAACGATGTCATAGGTCATAGGTTGCACATGAGGAGGAAAATGAAGAAAATAATGGAAATGAAGAAAATAGAGGCCGCATTCATAAAAAGGATTCTAAGGATCAGTTGGTAACCTTTTGTCTGTTGAGTTTTGGAGCTCTCTCATTATTCTCTCTCTCTCACATACTCTTGGAAACTTAGAGTTTCTTGGAGCAATTTTGGCATTAGAGCAAGAAAGTCAAAGAAGGCAAGAGAAAGCAAATATCAAGCAAGGAAAGGTAGGATCAAGCCGCTACAACAGGGTTCATTACAGGTATCAACATGCATGTGTATTTTCCTTGCTAGATTTGGCATGCATGGCATTGCATGTGGTTCTTTTCTATCATGTCGTGGGTTTTTCCAGGTGTAACAAAGTTTTTAGCCTAACCTTGCCATTTTCAGATAGCCATGGTGTGATGGGGTTCTCATGTTTTCGTTGAGATGGACTGCCAGATGGATTCGAAGTTGAGAGGGGTGGATCTACGAATGATATAGCACATGACCTAATGGTCCTTGAACTGGAATGTGGATCACGATAAACCCATTGGCCTAGTGACCCCTAAGAGATATTGTGGGTTTCGGTTAAGCCAATATTGTGTTGCCTCGGTGGGCCTAGGAATCCTTGCTGATGAATGGAAGGATATACAGTAAATCCAAGAGGTGGTTTGCTCTTCGTTGGACCTAGTAATCTCTAGTTTGGGATATGCGGTAAAGCCTAGAGAGTGGGTCTCAGTTTAGGGCCTATTGATTTGGGTTTAGATTGTGGTAAATCCTGAGAGACTAGGAGACAGGAAAATTCCTCACGATGTAGGTGGAGAAATCCGGTGGCATCCATGCTTGTTTGGCCTAGTGATTGGGTGGAGATCATAGTAAAGACTATTATGATGTGTTCATTGTGTTGGCCTAGTGATTCAGGATGGATTACAATAAAGCCTAGTTTCTGTTGATGAGGGTGAGGTGGTTTAGCCTCGGTATTCCCTGGTTGGTTCTTTTGGTTTGATTCCCACATTCATGCTTGGAATATGGCACAGGGGTGAATGGATGAAGAGAGATTTGGCTCAACCATTCTATGGTTGGGTGGAATGTGGTAGTCCCATCTCTAGTTGGTTTATTTCATCCATTAATGATAAATTCATTCCCTTGATTTCCATATGCAAATGTATTGATGTATATATGGATTTTTATGGCTGATATGTTTATGGTAATTTTGTTCCTATTATGTTGGTTATATGTATATTTTATGACAGCAACTATGTATGGCTCTCAGCATGTTTTTACTTGTAAATGAATGGATAGTGTATCTATGGCCTAATGGATGAAAATGCAGCAAATGACATGAGGGAACAATGGTTCATAGAGATTCTCAGATAAGTATGAGATCCATACACTTAAGTCTATTGTTTACACGTATAGGTTACATGTTGATGATATGTTTGACAAAATGCCTGGCATGGCTATTAGGGGCCTAGTTATGGTCTAGTTCATAATATTGCTTTTGCATCATTGTTTCCCTATATTTTTAATGATTTCAAGCTACCACTCCATTATGGGCAGTGGCCTGGGTTTTGGGCCTAAAAAATGGCTTAAATCCCGAGGTTGTTGGCACATAACTGGAAATTTTGGTCTCTATTTGCTAGTAGGCAAGCCTATGAGAGTGACTTTAAGTTGTTGGTCGCTAACTTTCCCATAGCATGAGAGCGACTATGGTCTAAGAGATCCAAAACAACAGTGGGACCCAGGGACAAGCTGTTTGAGTGGCTGACATGTCTCCTAAGGGTTCTATTGCTAATGTTGGATGATTGTGTGTGATGTTTCCATCGATTCCACTTCCTTAAGGTCACATAGGAGGTTGAATCTAATCATAGTAGCCTCTCGTCTCATGTTTACCCCGGTTGGCATGGTTACTTGGGTGGATGTGGGAGGAGGGTGTTACAGAGTGGTATCAAAGCATGGTTCACCCCTCGGACTGGATGGGCATTGTGTGTTAGTCATGCATGCATGTTAGTTGTATGTGTGTCTTTTACACTTGCATTCCATGTTCTTGTTGCATTGGCTTGATGATTGATTATGGTTGTAGTATGGTTGTTATGTTGAATTTGATGTTGATTTTGTGGAATGCATTGGTCATGGGTATCTGACTGGTTGCATATGGATCATATGTTGCTTACATGTTGATTTATGTCACCTACTTACATCCTTGTATGTTAGGTTACATTCTTGAATATTTGATTACATGTATCATTCTTGTAGGTTGATTACAAGAATTGATCGCTTATGCTCGACTACATGCGTTTATGCATATGTGTAGTTGATTATCCATTGCTTATGCATGTTGATGGTTTCATGTGACAATGTATACAATGGAGTAATGGTTGTTGTCATGCATGAGGTCATATCATGCATTGTTGATATGGCCTTGCATTGATGTTTGGACCCTAACTAGAGTGATTTTCACATGTTTATACATTTATTTGTGAATGTATATATGTTGTTATGTTTATGTTATATATGTATCACGCTAAATTGGTGATCTTGTAGACAAGGTATCCTCCCCAAGCTATAATAAGGTATTTTGATTTATTTTGATTTGGTTTATCTGAAATATTATGCATTGCAGGAAAGAAATTAAATGGCTAGAAAGATGGTTGACTACAAAGAATCTCCCTATGAATCAGAAGAGCAACACAATGTTGGGAACTCTTTCTATTTGGAAGTTACATTAGGAAGTTTGAAGGAAGAGATAAGGAGTTGTAAGTAAGATAATGACCAGATCATACAGGCACAAGCGAAGCAAGAAGAGGTTAATGTTATACTTCTTCAAAGTTTGTCAGACTTATAGAGACAAGGGCCACTTTGGATCAACCATGGACATGGGGATGGAACTAATGGGGAATATGGCAGTAGGTCTCTTGGTAGACACAGGTTGGATAGATCTGACACAATGAGAGATGGCAGGTTGTTGGACACTCCGGATAGGAGGGGAAATGAGTACAAGTACTATTTTAATTATGGTTCTGATAGACATCATGATCGCCATTGCTATCATCCTTATAGGAGGAATGGTAGGGGATACTTGCCGATTAATTCAAGAAAGCAAAACCACCTACTTTTGATGGAGATGTGAAGAAGCCGAAAGATGTAGAGGCTTGGATACTTAGGATGAACAAATTATTTGAGTTTCATGAGTACACAGATAACATGAAGGCCAGAATAGCTATCTTCAGTTTGAAAGGTAAAGAAAACATCTAGGGGGAATATGTTAAGTGGGTCCGAGATATCGGGATGGAGGATTTGAGTTGGCAGGAGTTCAAGGGGATTTTAAGGAAGAAATACTTGTCAGAAAGGTACTACGACAATAAGGCTAACTAATTCTATGAGCTAAAGATGGGATCAATGACAGACAAAGAGTACACGGCCAAGTTTCTAGAGTTATTGAGGTATGTACCATATCTTACTGATGAAAAGGCTAAAGTTCAAAGATTTGTCAGTGGTTTTCCATTAGCATGTAGATATCAGATTGAGTATGATGAGCCTTAGTCACTTGAGGAATTTATTGGGAAACTGAAGCATTCCTATGAACAATCAAAGCATAAGAATGAATCTCAGCATGGATGGAAAGGAAGGGACAAAGGTAAAGGTAAATGGTAGCCTAAGAGGACAAGGCCTTCGCATTCGTATGAGAAGGAGAATGTGGCATTGAATAAGAGATTTAATGTAGCTAGACAAGGACATGGGTCATAATAGAAGTAATAGCATAGAGGCGAGGGAATTGATCAGTTGGAGTGTTGGACACGCAGTAAGGAGCACCTTAAGAGAGATTGTCCATGAATCAGGGTGGTAGGTCTCAGATATACAGTGCACAGGAGGCGCAGACCATTGGGGATGTTGGTCAGAGTGTTCCATGTATCTATGCAACAGTGGACAACAGGAAGGCAGAACACCAGGCATCTATCATTGAGATGGATGGTAAGATTTGTGATCAGGTTATTTCTATTTTGATTGACCCTCGATCTAATTGTAGCTATGTTAGTGCTGACTTGGTGGATAAGTGTGGCTTGAGTAAGGAATTGCATGCAGAGTCTTGGTTAGTGTAGTTGGCTATAGGTACAAAGAAACAATTTCATCACTGGGTAAGAGCTTTTTCATTTGACTTGAATGTTATTCCTATCGCAACACATTTGATTGTATTATCATTGGGTTCATATAGTATGTTGTTGGGCATGGACTGCTTGTATCTTCATAGAACCAAGGTAGATTGTCATGATAAAGCCATTGAGTGTGTTGATGACAATGGATAACCAAGAGTCTTATAGGTAAAGAAGAAAGCCACATCAATTAGGATGGTGACAAGTATGCAAGCAAAGCGTAGTGGTGTGAAAGGGTGCAAGTTATTTGCAGTGCACATGTCTAGTGATAAAGGTAAGGAAGTTGAGGATGCAGATGTGTTGAGCAGATACCCAGTTCTACAGCAGTTCAAGGATGTATTTCTTAAGGACATTACAAATTTTCCACATCACAAGGACGTATACTTTTCTATCGAGTTAGTGTTAGGGGCAGCTCCAGCATCAAAACAGCCTTACAAGATGAGCACATCTGAGTTGGTTGAGTTAAAGTTGTATTTAAAGGAAATGATGGACAAGGGATACATTAGGCCAAGTGTATCACCATGGGGCGCATCGGTCTTGTTTGTAAAGATGAAGGACGGTACTCTCAGATTATGCATTGATTATAGGAAGTTGAAAAAAGTGACTATCAAGAATATGTACCCCTTGTTGAAGATTGATGACTTGTTCGATCAGCTAAAGGGCAAAATAGTGTTCTCAAGGATCGATCTAAGATTTGGATACCATCAGGTATGCATCAAAGAAGAGGACATTTACAAGACTGCGTTCAGGACCAGGTATGGGCATTATGAGTTTGTTTTTGTTCCATTTGGCTTAACTAATGCTCCAACTACATTTTTGTGCTTGATGAATAGTGTGTTGAGTTCATATTTGGATAATTTTTTAATTTTGTTCAATGATGATATATTGGTATATTCTAAAAATGAGGAAGATCATGCCGAGCATTTAGCAGTAGTGTTGAGGTTGTTGAGAGTGCATCAGTTGTATGCTAAGCTTAGCAAGTGTATTTCTCTCAGACTGAGGTACATTACTTGGGGCATGTTATCTCCAAGGAGGGAATTATAGTAAATCTAGAGAAGATAAGAGCCATCATGGAATGGGTAGCTCCTAAGAGTGTGGATGAGGTGAGATATTTCATGGGTTTGGAAGGCTACTATAGGAGGTTCATCAGGAACTTCTTGCAGATTGCCTATCCTATCACATCATTTCAAAGGAAAGGTAAGAAGTTTGAATGGACTGAGGAGTGTGATGCTAGCTTTGAGCAGCTTAATCAGTTGTTGACACATGCACCAGTGCTACATATTTCCTGAGAAAGAGTTTGTAGTATGCACAAATGCTTGCAAGAGAGGACTTGGTGGAGTCCTTATGCAGGATGGATAGGTGGTATGCTATGAGTTGTGAAAAATAAACAAGCATGAGAAGAACTACCCGACACATGATCTTGAGTTAGCATCAAGCATACATGCCTTGAAGATGTGGAGACACTATCTTCTTAGCAGGAGGTTTGTACTCATGAGTGATCATATTGGGTTGAGGTATTTGTTTGACTAGCCAAATCTAAACGTTAGGCAGGTTAGATGGTTGGACACGATCAACGAGTTTGATTTAGAGATCAGGCACATCAAAGGTAAAGAGAACAGGGTGGCATATGCTCTCAACAGATGGATACAAGTACATCACTTGGCAGCTATGAGCTTCTATGGGACATACTTACAAGATAGGATCTTGCAAGCAGGTCAGTAGGATGTCAAGTATATGGACATGGTGCATAAGTTGCAGCAGGGTGCTAGTACGGTACAAGTGATATTACAAATACAGGTACATGTACATGTAGTGGTACATATACAGGTGGCAGTACATGTACAGGAACATGTACAAGTACAAGTATAGGTACAAGTACAGGCGTATGTGCACATGGTATGGATTATTGTCTTACAGTGGATGGATTAGTCAGGTTCCAAGACAAGATATATGTACAGATAACAGTGAGCTCAAGAAGGTGATATTGAGGGAGTTTCATGCGAAACCTTATTCAGGTCACCCAGGTTATTAAAAGACACTGACAACAGTGAAGAGATATTATTATTGGATGAATTTGAAGAGGGATGTAGCAGAGTTTGTGGCGAGGTGTTTCGATTGTCAGCGAGTGAAAGAAGAGTGTAAACATCCAGGTGGAATACTACAGCCGATTGTGATTCCAGAATGGAAATGGGAGGTTATTTCCATGGATTTCATCATAGGGTTGCCTAAGACAGTGAAGCAACATGATTCCATCATGGTCATTGTGGACAGGTTAACAAAGGTTGCACATTTCATTCCATTGAAGTCTACGTTCTCAGCTAGCAATGTCGCATGGGTATTCATCAAAGATGTGTTTAAGTTGCATGGTGTTCCAAAGAATATTGTGTCAGACAGGGATGCGAATTTCACTTCCTAGTTATGGAATGAGTTATTTGCAGGTTTGGGCATAGATTTGGCCTTTAGTACAACTTATCATTCGCAGAAATATGGACAGACAGAGAGGGTCGACAAGATATTGGAGGACATGTTGAGGATGTATGTGATGCATCAACATCAGAAGTGGGAAAAGTATCTTCCTTTGGTAGAGTTTGCATACGACAACAGTTATCAGGAGTCATTAAGGATGAGTCCTTTTTAGGCATTGTATGGGTGGAGTTGTAACACTCTAATCAATTGGAGCGATCTAGTTAGATAGGTATTGATTAGACCAGATATGTTGGCATACATGGAACATGAAATGCAGGAGATCAAGAAGAATCTAAAGGCAACACAGGATAGGAAGAAAATCTATGCAAATTGGAATAGGTTGTTGAAGGAGTTCTAGGTAGGGGAACATGTGTACTTGCGCATCAAACCGAATAAGAGTTCCTTGCATATTGGATCATGTGCTAAGCTGGCACCATGGTTTTGTGGACCCTTTAGTATCATTGAGAGGATTATGCCACTAGCTTATCAACTTGCGCTGCCTCCAACAATGAAAGTCCATGATGTTTTCCATGTATCTTTGCTTAAGAAGTATGTTAATGATGTTGATCATGTGATTAACTCGTCAGTATTGTAAGTGGAACCAGATAGAGAATTCTAGCCGGAGCCTTAGTGTATATTGCAAAAAAAGGTGCTCATGCCTCGAAACCGAAAAATCGAGCAAGTTAAAGTGAAATGGAAGCACTTTGGGCCTGATGAAGCTACATGGGATATGATGGATCAGATGCGAGCTATGTATCCTTCCTTGTTTGCCGATTGAGGCAAAGAAACTTTGATATGGTGGTTTGGTATATGCTTTGATATGGTGTTTTGGTATGTGCTTTGATATGGTGTTTTGGTATATGCTTTGATATGATGTTTTGGTATATGCTTTGATATGGTGTTTTGGTATATGCTTAGATATGGTGTTTGGTATATGTTTTGATATATGTTCTGGTATATGATTTGGTATATATTTTGATATATATATTTTGGTGATATTGCTATATGTACATATGTATATAGATGTAAATACTGCCATGAGCTATGATTTAAAGCTCCACTATGCGGCATGGGTGTTATGTCCTTATGATTATGTTGTCATGTTACTATGCTATTATGTGGTTATGTTATCATGATGTTATGATGTCATGTGGATTGGCACTTAGCAAGATGATCATTGTAAATACCGTAATGAGTTGTGTTATAAAGCTCCACTATGCGGTATGTTATCATGTTGTCATAGTGTTTTGTTTTGAGCAGATATTTCATTGTAAATACTGCATCGAGTTGTGTTATAAAGCTCCATGAGAAGTATGTCTTCTATCAGCAGATTGTTGAGGTGTATGTGTGATTGAACACCAAGGACAGTGTCTCCCAAGGGGAGAGTTCTGTAGTAGCCCTGGTGAAAATTCCATGTAATAAAAGTTAAAAGCAATAATCATGGTCGATGGGACACTTATTCCAAGCTAAACGTTGGGAAATACATCTTAGGGGGTGTTCATTTGGTTGTTTATGGCTAAGGTAATTAGAAAAGGAAATGGCTAAGGTTTTGGAAAGGAAAAATGGCATTTTTGGCACATTTATTTATGAAGATAATGGAAATTAGGAGAAAAGGGAGGTGAAAGGTCACATGTTGCATGTGAGGATGGAAATGAAGGAAAATAATGGAAAATGTAGAAAATAGAGGCCTCATTCACAAAAAAGGCTTCTAAGTATCAGTTGGTAACCTTTTGTTAGTTGAGTTTTGGACCTCTCCCATTATTCTCTCTCTCTCTCATACTCTTAGACACGGAGTTTCTTGGAGAAATTTTGGCATTGGAGCAAGAAAGGCAAAGAACGCAAGAGAAAGCAAAGATCGGGAAAGGAGAGGTAGGATCAAACAGCTACAACAGGCTTCATTGCAGGTATCAACTTGCATGTGTATTTTCCTTGCTAGATTTGGCATGCATGGAATTTCATGTGGTTCTTTTCTATCATGGCATGGGTTTTTCTAGGTGTAACAATGTTTTCAGCCTAGCCTTGCCATTTCCGGATAGCCATGGTGTGATGGGGTTCTCATGTTTTGGTTGAGTTAAATTGCCGGATGGATTCGAAGTTGAGTGGGGTGGATCTCTGAATGATAGAGAACATGGCCTAGTGGTCCATGAACCAGACTGTGGATCATGGTAGATCCACTGGCCTACTGACCCTAGAGCCAGATTGTGGGTTGCAGTAAAGCTAAGATTGGGTTGCCTCTGTGGGCCTAGGAATCCTTACCGGTGAATTACAGTAAAGCCAAGAGGTGGTTTGTTGTTCGTTGAGCCTAGTAATCTTGGGTTTGGGATATGAAATAAATCTTGGAGAGTGGGTCTCAGTTTAGGACCTAGTGATTTGGGTTTGGATTGTGGTAAAGCCTGAGAGACTAGGAGATATGAAAATTCCTCGTGGTGTAGGTGGAGAAATCCGATGGCATCCATGCTTGTTTGGCCTAGCGATCAGGTGGAGATCACGATAAAGCCAGTTATGATGTGTTCATTTTGTTGGCCTAGTGATTCGAGATGGATTACGATAAAGCTCAGTTTCTGTTGATGAGGGTGAGGTGGTTTAGCCTTGGTATTCCCTGGTTAGCTCTTTTGGTTTGAGTCCCACATTCATGCTTGGAATATGGCACAGGGGTAAATGGCTGAAGAGAGATTTGGCTCAACCATTATATGATTGGGTGGAATGTGGTAGTCCCATCTTCCATTGGTTTATTGCATTTATTAATGAGAAATTCATTCCCTTGATTTCCATATGCAAATGTATTGATGTATATGTGGATTTTGATGGCTGATATGTTTATGGTAATTATGTTCCTATTATGTTGGTTGTATGTATATTTTATGACAATAACTATGTATGGATCTCAACATGTTTTTACTTGTAAATGAATGGATAGTGTATCTATGGCCTAATGGATGATAATACAACAAATGACATGATGGAACAATGGTTCATGGTGATTCTCAGATAAGCATGAGATCCCTACACTTAATTTTGTTTTTTACACTCGGTTACATGTTGATAATATGTTTGACGAAATGCCTGGCATCGCTAGTAGGGGTTTGGTTATGGTATAGTTCATCTTATTGCTTTTGCATCATTATTTCCCTTTATTTTTAATGATTTCAAGATATCACTCCGTTATGTGTAGTGGCCTAGGCTCTGGGCCTGAAAAAGTGGCTTAAATCCCAGGGTCACTGGCACAGAATTGGAAATTTTGGTCTATGGTCACTGGCAAGAAAACCTGTGAGAGTGAATTTAGGTTGTTTCTTGCTCCCTTGCCCATAGCATGAGAGTGACTATGGCCTAAGATATCTAGAACAACAGTGGGACCCAGAGACAAGTTATCTAAGTAGCTGACATGTCTCCTAAGGGTTTTGTTGTTGATGTTGGATGACTGTGTGTGATGTTAATATTGATTCCACTCCCTTAAGGTCACATAGGAGGTTGAATCTCATCATAGTAGCCTCTTATCTCATGTTTAACCCGGTTGGCATGGTTACTTGGGTGGATGTGGGAGGAGGGTGTTACAGTATTCATATTTCCAAGTAAATATCTTATTTAACAAGGATTGGCTCCTTTCCTTTGGTGAGACACTTTTCGGGCAATGTTACACTTTAAATCATTCCAACAAGGTTCATCCTAACCATTTAGCTTATATTAAGGATCGGTCCATTGAATTTACTTTCACTTGCATGGAATAAGAAGATTGTTTTTTTTTTCCATTTTAAAAATCTAGGAATGGAACCCTATTAAGGTAGTCTAGTACTTTCTTGAAAGAAGAAGCATTCTCTTCAGCATAAAAATTAGAATTCAAACTTTGTTCAGGTGTATAATAATCAAGCATGCTTATGATATGACTTATTTTCATTACTATAATAGATTTTCCCAAAATTTATAGACTTCTGAATAACACTTGATATAAGTCTTACGATTTTCTATAGTACTAATGGGGCTTGGTTTCTTGTTACAAATGGGGTATATTTACCAATATTCTAGTCCCTTAGAGACATGTTTCCCTGTTGGGGGCCTGGGTCGTTTCATTTGTTTGGGGCCAAGTGTAATATTTGCGTGATTTTATTAGAATAAATGCTCCAATAGTGCTAGCTTTCACAGCTTGTGAGACATAACTACTTAGTTTTAATTTCCCATGTCATATGGTGCTACCTAAACATGCTGATTAGAAGACTCAATTAGGGAAGAAAATTACAATACCTTTTTTAGTATGCTAGCTATAATTATGCCTAGTTATATTTAGTGTCTTGTGTTGAAAATACAACCATTCTAAAGTAACTTCTGCAACAATGAGTTTCCTAATCCTTATATGTCAAACAAAAAGTTGTGCAACCTAATTTGCAGCAATAATTTGTGTGGTCCTTTATGGAATAACTGGATGTACGATCAAGCATGTAAATTGTGAGCAGTGCATAGTATGGCACATACATTGTGCACCAAATATTTTGCAAGATTGTGCATATAAGTTTATTGTGGTGGTTAAGAGGATTATATTAATATGAGAATATATATATATATATATTGCAATATAAGGGAAGAAGTTTTTAGCTACTCCCCACCAAGATAGTTCAGAATCTAGGTTGTATATGCACTACTTTTACTCTTATACTTTTCCCATTTTTGTAATTGCACCTCGAGATTCAGGTGAATAATAACCACCTCTCTTATCAGGTCAGATGAAGAGGTGGTGTTATAAATGGTATCAGAGCACCCCCATGTTCAACACTTGGACATGTTGGGATCTATCACAAGAGGGATGAAGATTAAGGGCTTAATATTTTCATGTGTCTGTAATTTATAAAGTGATGTTGTTGTTGACTTAAAGTGGTGGTATATTTGTGGTTGAATGCATATGAGATTCTTATCTTGATATTCAAGAGGACTAGTCTACTTCTTGTCTATTCATGCTCATCATATCCTCTACATTGACTTCAAGAGTGGCCTAGACATGATTGTTTGAATGGTAAGTTAATCTAGTATTGAGAATTCCTTCACATAATGGACCTCTACTTCATGAGGCCAACTATTTATTCCCTATCGATTTTATTCCTTCAAGAAGTGTCCAGGTATGTCATTCACAAGAATTGCAATAGTCAATTATATCATTTCCAATCTATTGGTAATCTTGGAACAATCCATTGTATCATATGACAACACTACTTTTTTTGTGCAGGGAATTGTTTCGACAAATGAAAACCCAAGCATAGTCACTGGTATGTAAAAGGGATCTAATCATCTCCCTAATTATCTTCTAAGTATCCAAATTGGTTGGCATTCCTTTTGGGCAGGAGTTACCCTAAAGAACATGGGTAGTATGGGCACTCGAAGGTTATTTGGGATGCATACCCAACCTCACATATGGTATGGGGTTCACAAACCATAACTTAATTTTCATTATACTAACTCTCGTTTCTCCATGGATTGTGCACAAGGTGCTCAAAGCTAAATTTTCATTGAATTGTGCAACTTCTACATGTCCTATTAGGCCTTAGGACTAAATTTACTAGGAGTTGTTATTAGATTTGGAGGAGATAACAATGCTTTGGGAAAATATGAAAAGGATGGCATATGCAACCCCAAATAGTGGAGTCAAGACCTTAAAGTTTGATGAGGAGCTCCTTGACACTATACTGTACAATTTTGTTAGAGGGGTTTTTTCTATTTTTTGAAAGAGCTCTTGAGGTAATTTCTTTGATGGAATGACATAAAATGTTTGTTAATAAATTTAACTATGTATACTTAAGATATCATAGAGACCCTTATAAAAATAAATAAAGGAACTTCCAAAGCACAAACTAAAGCACAATATACAAGGAGAGAACAAGTAATGGCTCTTAAAAAAAAATCGGCAGGTTTAGATTGAACTGTCATTGTTATTTATTTTCTAAAGTTAATGTGATCTTGCATAATCTAAAGCTTGGGTATGACTGCTATATAAATGTGATTGGTAGAAAGAGAGAATTTTGTATCTCAGATTAAGGGTTTATTTTTTTATACATGGTCCTATTTGGTTTCCTTACACTTTGGGAATACTAATGTATATTTGGAGCTCAACCTTTCTTTCAATTATATATTTACCAAGCTTAGAGGACTTGCATGTTACCTACATAAGAGAAATGTGCTAAACTATTGAAGGTTGTTAGAATTTAGTTTTCCTTTAAGATATTTGAATTATGTATTTTTGAGATGCTATATGCCCTGACCATCTGAACAAAACTCATTAGGTTTATCTAGTTGGCCACAAAACCCCACTTTAAGACTTGTTCCCACCTGTATTTTTTTTTATGAAATGGAAATTTTCTATATAGGGGTTGCAGGTTTGAACAATGAATTCATCAAGTATTAGTTAAGGAATTCATAGCATTAGTTATTAGTCTCTTCCATGTACAAATATCACATTTTGTATGATTGTTACTAATAATTGAAACACTTCTCAAAATCATCTTAATCTAGAATCTATCTTTTTTTGCATTTTTGTAAAGAATGTATATCAGTCTTATATATAAGTTACATTATGCAAAAGGTTTACATGGATCAGAATCAACAGTTTTGCAAAAGGCTTGGAAGTATTAGAGTCAACAATTTTTCCTTCGCAAACTAATCAAATTATGCTCGAGAATAAGCATGCTCCAATATTCCTTATTGTGAGGACCTTTTAGAAGACTAGATTGCTACACTAAAATCAAGGCAATAAAACTGGTCTTACAAGAACTACCATGCATTCAAGCCAATACCACTTAAGCTTTTGTACTTGGATGGAGATGTCAAATGCTTATAGTCCAATCCCTTTAGAACACACCAGCTTTAGGAAAAGGGTAATGATAGTTCTTATGCTATGAAAATATACATAATATCTCTCTCGATCATAATCATTGTCTATCATCTATGCATGAAATGCTTTCAACCAGGAATGAAACAATAATCTAGGGATGAGGAATACTCTCAAGTTTGATAAATTTCTCCAAAATATCAACATAAATAGCTCAATTTCAATAAACTAATGCTTCATTTTCTTGGAAATAACTCTGATAATGAATATTTGTGGGAAATAATGGCCTCGAAGAGTTCCTATCAACATTTTTTATGTTACTATTAGGCTGGAACTGAGAAAAGCATAAAAGGAAAGGGGATTCTCATTTTATTCTATTAATTTATCTTTAGAATGATTTTGTTTTGTTATTGAGATTAGTTGGACAAGCCTTCAAGCCTGAGATTATTTTCCCACAAGGATTATGTGTTAAATTGAGATTACATGCAAGGATGCAAGGATTGATGAACACCAATGTGGCAGGAGGTTGTAGGTATCATGTCTACTGGCCTTGATAAGAAGGCCAAATCCGTCTAAGTAGATGATTTTAATGATGATAATAGTTTCAACAAAGAGGATGACTTTCATAAACTCTGTCAATAAGGGTTTTATATTGAATGCTAACAATTGTAATTGTAGGATGGTAACTATGGCTAATATTCATATGTGCTCTTGAAATTGAAAATGAGCTTGGGTAGATGTTGATTTGACTATGATTTAGAACTGATAACAATCTGATTATTTTGTGAACAGCTAAGGGCCAGCATGTTTTAATTCACTTAATAAGAGGACAATTGATATATGTATTTATTTCAATTTAAGAACTAATAGCTAAATGCGTGTGGCAACACATGGGAGGAATGTAAGACTTGAAGGCTTAGCTCAAGGAATTGGAAATTAAGATTAGGATTTGCAAGACAGAGATAAAGAAACTTGACAAGCAATAATCAGAACTGGCAGATTGGAACCAGGAACTGCAGGAGCACTTGTAGGAATTGACATGTCAGGTTCAACCTTTAAAGAAGGGAAGTGATGATGGAAGAAAAAGACCTTGTGAGATTGAGAAGGAAAGAAAACCTATCCGGCGTTGGTCATGTGGGGAAGAGCATATAAAACAAGATTGTCCCATAGGCTGAAAAGGAAGGGAAATTGATATATGTATATGTGTATATATATATATATATATATATATATATATCTATATATATATATATATATATATATATATATATATATATATATATATATAGATACATGGTTAATGATTGACAAGGCCACGAGTGTTAGACTCAAGGCATGGAGTGAACTTTTGGACTACTTGTTGATATTGTTATGTTATGCATTTAAACTTTGAACTTATGACCAACTATTTAATGATTTTTGAATATGCATGTCCATGTTGTTTTGATTATTGTTTCTTTTATGATTGAGGTTATGGATTTTATTTCCTTTTGTGACGTTTCTTTTATTGTTGCCTCTTGCATTACCTACTGATTTTATAATTGACCGTTAATCACATACTTGGGGGCCTTGAATAAAGTTGGTTGAAGTGGCAAGGAAGCCATTGATCCTCGAGAAAAAGGAAACACATAAATTCCATATAGAGTATGAACATGATAATAAGTATAATGAAAACATAAGTGATTGGAAAAAATATTCCGCTTGACAACAATGTGACAACCAAATAGGTTGGTTGAGTCCATGGAAAGGATGGACAATAAAATGGTAAAAACGAGTCCTCTTAATCCTAACCTTATTGCACATGTACTTATTTATTGCATACATGTTGATATATGCATAGGTATATGAATGAAAATGTCATTATGTCTGACAATATTGTTAGGGATATTCAAAAGGAAAGACAACTGCTTACAGATTGCATGAAAGGAGGAATCTAAACATGACGTTTACATTGTCAACATTGAACAATAAAAGAGGCAGTGTGTCCCGGTTCACACAGATAGAGACGATGTGTGTTAGAAAATTATATATTAGGAGCAATGGAACACATAAAATATTGCAGAAATATAAACACAAAAAACGCACAAAACAAGAGAGACACAGATATACGTGGTTCACCCAGTTTGGGCTACGTCCATCCCGAACAGCCAGTCCTTCTTTTCTATTATCCAGCAAAATGAAGAGACACAACCTACATCAAATTCGCTGTAATATCCTCTGTTTTCTCTCACAGTCTCACCTCTATGTTTCTCGCTCACAGAATACACATCTATATCACAGCCTCAAATACAATACCCTCATACAAAGAGAGGGGTTGCTTTCTAGGGCAAAAAACCCTAAACTAAACATAAGTTCTACCGTCAGATCATCTACCTAATGTACAGCCCAGATTGACTAGAAATTACTATACTTTTACAAGGCAATTTTACATTTGTTTTTAGCTTCAGGGGCGCTGCCCCCGAGCCCCCGCCGGGGGACCGCTGGCCCCCGGACCCCGCGGGGGGGACAAGTCCCCCCCGCACCCCCCCACGTGGAGGGGTGTACAAACTTCCTGGGGTATACATCCGGCTGAAACAAAGACCTCTGAACAATCATGCTCCACACACAACAATCTCCCACTTGGAGAATGATTGTAGAAACTCCACCGCTGCTTCATTTGCTGGACAATGACTCCTCTTTGGACCTGGCTGTTTCTCATCTTCATCGTCATCCTTGAAGACCAATTGAAACTGAGAATATTCTCAGTTTCTCCCTGGTTACAACTTTTGTTAGCATATCTGCAGGATTCTGGCTAGTGTGTATCTTTTCCAGCTTCAACTCTCCATCTTCCAATATTGATCGTATGAAATGGTACTTGAGTTGTATGTGTTTAGTCCTAGAATGAAATGTTGAGTTATTTGCAAGATGAATGGCACTTTGACTATCACTGTATAACGTGCCCATATTATGCTCCTTACCCAATTCACCCATAAACCTTTGTAACCAAATCATTTCTTTACTAGCCTCTGTAGCAACAACATACTCTGCTTCTGTTGTTGAAAGTGCAACAACACTTTGGATTTTTGAAACCCAACTGACAGTTGTTCCTCCAATAGTAAATACATATCCTGTAGTGCTCCTCCTGTTATCCCTGTCACCTGCCATATCTGCATCAACATATCCTGTAGAGAAATGTTTGCACCACCAAAGCATAATGCTTGATTTGTGGTACCTTTCAAATATTTGAGAATCCATTTCACTGCCATCCAATGTTCCTTTCCTAGATTTTTCTTGTACCTACTTACAACTCCCACTGCATGTGCAATATCAGGCCTTGTGTAGACCATTGCATACATTAAGCTTCCAACTGCTGATGCATATGGAACTTTAGACATATAATCCATGTCTTCTTGGGTCTTTGGGCACATTTCCTTACTAAGTTTGAAATGGCTAGCAAAAGGTGTACTAACTGGTTTTGTATTGTGCATATTAAATCTTTTCAACACCTTTTGTATGTACTCATTCTGAGACAATGTTAATTTGTGATTTTTCCTGTCTCTAGTGATTCTCATACCAAGGATTTGTTTTGCAGCTCCCAAATCCTTCATTGCAAATGAATTTGCCAATTTTTTTTTAGTACATTTATTTCCTGCATGTTAGATCCTGCAACAAGCATGTCATCCACATACAATAACAATATAATATAGCTGCCATCATTTTGCCTTTTCAGATAAACACAATGATCAGAGTGACATCTAGTATAACCTTGTTTAGACGTAAACTTGTCAAATTTTAGATACCACTGCCTTGGAGCCTGTTTTAAGCCATACAAGCTCTTCTTCAACCTGCACACTAGTTTCTCCTTCCCTTTTACCTCATATCCTTGTGGCTGCTGCATATATATCTCTTCCTCCAAATCCCCATGGAGAAAGGTTGTCTTTACATCTAACTGCTCAAGATGCAAATCTTCAACTGCTACAAGACTTAAAATAGTTCTTATTGAAGTGATTTTAACAACAGGAGAAAATATTTCATCAAAATCAATACCTTTCTTTTGTGCAAACCCCTTCACCACAAGTCTAGCTTTGTACCTCTGTTTTCCTCCATCTTCTTCCTTCAACCTGTAAACCCATTTATTCTTCAATGTAGTTTTTCCTGCAGGCAACCTGACTAAATCCCAAGTCTGGTTATGCATTAACGAGTCCATCTCTTCTTCCATGGCTACCTCCCACTTCTTCCTGCTTTCAACCTGCATTGCTTCTTCATAACATTCGGGTTCACCAGAATCAGTCAAAAATAAATAATATAATGAAGGAGAGTATCGTTCAGGGGGTCTACTTATCCTGGTAGATCTTCTAACACCACTTGCAGGTGTTTGGGGTGCCTGTTGCTATTGTGGTGGTTGCTGTTGTTGATTATTATTATTTTCAGGAACCTTTACCTTTTCAGTGATTTCATCAAGAACTGCGTATTCCTTGTTTTCTTTTTCCTGTTTCTTTTCCTGCAACTGATTCTTATACAAGACCTTTTCATTGAATATTACATCTCTACTCCTAATGATTTTGTGATTTTCGTAATCATATAAGCGATAACCAAAATCATTAACACCATATCCAATAAAGGTACATTTCTTTGACTTTGCCTCAAGCTTTGTTCTATTTTCTTTATCAATATGGACAAAGGCCTCACAACCAAAAGGCTTTAAAAAGGAGTAGTTTACCTTTTTACTTGTCCATGCTTCCTCTAGAACACCACCATCCAAGGAACTTGAAGGTCCTCTGTTTATTAGATAAAAAACAGTATCTACAACATCTGCCCAAAACTGTGAAGGCAATCCTGCATGCAATCTCATGCACCTTGCATGCTCCATGATTGTTCTGTTCATCCTTTCTGACACACCATTTTCTTGTGGTGTTCTTGGAACTGCCTTCTCTTTGCGAATTCCATGTTCTGAACAGTACCTATCAAACTCTTTGCTGCAATATTCACCTCCATTGTCTGATCTAAGACACTTCAATTTCTTTCCTGTCTCAATCTCAACCAAAGCTTTCCATTTCTTGAAAGTATCAAATACATCAGATTTATTCTTAATACAATAAATCCAAGTTTTTCTAGTTGCATCATCAATAAAAGTAACATAATAACGAGAGCCACCGAGAGATGATACCTGAGCAGGTCCCCATACATCTGTATGCACAAGCTCTAATTTTTCGCTCTTCTTTTCTTTTCCAACTCTGAGAAATCTGACTCTCTTCTATTTTCCATAAATGCAATTCTCACAGAAATCCAAATCAACATTCTTCAAACCCAGCAACAAATTCCTTGAGTGAAGAATCTTCATCCCCTTTTCACTCATGTGTCCGAGCCTATGATGCCATAATGTTGCATCTGCTCCTTTGGAAGTTAAAGAATTAACAGAGTTAGAAATACCATTGCATAAATACAATGTACCAACCTTTTCGCCTTTTGCTATTACTAGGGCTCCTTTGGTGACCTTCCAAGATTTATCTGTGAAGGTTGTCACACAACCTTCACCACCTAACTGCCCTATTGAAATCATATTTTTCTTTAGATCTGGAACATGCCTTACCTCCTTTAGTAGCCATTGGTTTCCATTCTGCTATTTTACAAGAACCTTACCCATTCCAACAATTTTACATGGTTTATCATCACCCGGACGAACTTGTCCAAAATCTCCTTGAACATAGTCATGAAAGTATTTCTTATCAGGTGTGGCATGGAATGAGGCCCCTAAATCTACCACCCAGGAATCAGTAATATTTTCGAAAGAAAGAATCAAAGCATCTTGCAACACCTCACCTGTCACATTTGCTTCATGATTGTTTTCTTGCTGTGCATCTCCTTCTTTTCCCTTCCGAGATCTACAGTCTTTCTTTAGGTGTCCTTTCTTTCCACATTTCCAGCACACTATCCCCGATCTGGACTTGGATCTGCCTTTCCTTGATTTACTGCGGTATCCTGAGCTCTTTCCTCTTTCCATTTTTCTTCCTCTAGAATCTGCACTCAAAGAATTTCCCGATGTCTCACCGGAGCTTTTCCATCGCATTTCCTCGCTAAGGATAGCACCGACAACATCATCAAACTTTAAAGTACTAGATCCAGAAACGGAGTTACTAATGGCCATTACCAAACCATTCCAACTTTCTGGTAACGAGCACAAGAATAACAGAGCTCTAACTTCATCATCAAAGTTTACCCCTATAGAATTTAACTGACTTGTAACTATATTAAAATCATTTAAATGGTCTACAACAGATCCACCTTCCGACATCTTCATATTAAATAATCGTTTCATAAGAAATACCTTGTTTGAGGCCGAGGGTTTTTCATATAGTTTCGTCAACGTCTGCATCAAACCCTCTGTCGTGGTTTCCTTCGAAATGTTGAAGGCGAATGATGCAGCAAGGCACAACTGTATTGTTCCGAGTGCCTTTCTATCAAGAAGGTTCCATTCTTCGTCTTTCATACCCGTAGACATCTTTGTTTTTCCGCCCAATGGTAGGTATAGATCTTTCTGATACAGATAATCTTCCATCTGCATCTTCCACAGCGAGAAGTTTTGGCCGTTAAATTTCTCGACCCTAAACTTACTATCTTCTGCCATTTCTCCCACTTGAACCAGGAACCCTTCTTTCCTGCAAGTTTATCAGCCAAATAGACCTTCGGCTCTGATACCAGTTGTTAGAAAATTATATATTACGGAGCAATGGAACACATAAAATATTGCAGAAATATAAACACAAAAAACGCACAAAACAAGAGGGACACAGATATATGTGGTTCACCCAGTTTGGGCTACGTCCACCCCGAACAGCCAGTCCTTCCTTTCTATTATCCAGCAAAATGAAGAGACACAACCTACAACAAATCCGCTGTAATATCCTCTGTTTTCTCTCACAGTCTCACCTCTACGTTTCTCGCTCACAGAATACACATCTATATCACAGCCTCAAATAAAATACCCTCATACAAAGAGAGGGGTTGCTTTCTAGGGCAAAAAACCCTAAACTAAACATAAGTTCTACCGTTAGATCATCTGCCTAATGAACAACCCAGATTGACTAGAAATTACTATACTTTTACAAGGCAATTTTACATTTGTTTTTAGCTTCGGGGGCGCTGCCTCCGAGCCCTCGGACCCCCACGGGGGGGGACAAGTCCCCCCCGCACCCCCCCGCATGGAGGGGTGTACAAACTTCCTGGGGTATACATCCGGTTGAAACAAAGACCTCTGAACAATCATGCTCCACACACAACAGTGTGGTCTCTAGTTTCTATGTTACAATGTGTAATGTGTTGAGTTATGTGTATATATGCATGTATTGTACATGTGTATATGTATACGTTGTATTGTACCATGTGTACATGTATTGTGTTATGTGTATGTGGCACTATGTTACGTGTATATATGTGGTGTAACTGGTTTAGGGCAGTCCAATATGGGATTGTCCCGACCCATGTGCTATGTATTGTTTCTAGGTGGAGACGGGACAACCTTTGGATTACCAGTATTTTTTTCGATAGATTACTAACCTTGTTTGGTAGCACCCATAGCCATGAGTGGGCTTATCTAGCATGGTTGTGGGGCGAGTACCTAGTTAGTTATCTTGGAGGGTATCTAGAGCCCTAGAGCAAGATGATTGTGGGGTAGGTACTTGGGAAGTTAGCCTGGAGGGTACCTGGGCCCTACAACAACATGATTGTTAAGTTGGTACGTTGAGAAATAGTCTAAAGGGTACCTAGAGCCTTGGAGTAGCCATCTTGGATCAACACTTTCGTCGTGGAGGACATGTTATCGTCTGGGTGCTTGCTAGGATAGCAATCAACCCTGTGTGTGTGTGAGAAAGGAGTAAGCCATTAAATCAAGATAAGTACAATACTTTATTGAATTTATGAATTTTTAAATTATGAGCATGATTTAGTATCCTAATAGCTTAGATATTGAGCTAACCCGATGATATGTTTTAGCTTATGATGGTTTGGTTTATGCACTAACCTAGTTTGTTGTAGGAATTATGGAAAACTCCAAGTTCACTACAAGGATAAACTGCTAATAAGGTACAAATTACATTCATTACATTTTTTTATGATGAGTCACATGGGATCTATGTGTCTAGGATGTGGGAATAGACATGGGATTTCTCACTTCAGATGAACAAAGTTTGCCACAAGATGGAACAACAACAATGTGAAAAAACCAAATATTTGAAGTACGAGGCGATTGTGGTACATTAGAACCAATGATTCCAATTGATTGCTATAAAGCATGCTATGACCATTGTGATAGTTTGAGGCACGAATATGCCTTTGTTTTCAGACCACTTCAATGCGAGGAAACATAGAAGGGGGGGTGATCAAATTTCCTGCGGGACTGGGAAGCAGAGAAGGGAAAGCCAGAAAATATATTTTTTTTTGGTAATTAGCATAGTTGGTTGGAATTAGAAGCACATTAGGGGTATGATCGGAAAACATTGAGCAGGGAAATGTTTGTTGAAAGAACAAGAAGAGTAAGGATAACAATGCAATACATTGGAGGCATGAAACAATTAAGAGAACGGGAATGAATCCAAACCGGATTGAATAAATCAAGCACCAAAAAAACTACAAAAAGGAACTTTGGTAGATGGCTAAATTTATAAAGTGATGCTTAACGAGTGGGTAGGTGAGCCACTATGCATATGATTTCTATTGTAAGAAAATAAAATTGAAATGAGTTCTACATATAAAGCTTCATATCATTTGTGTTATGTACAAGAAGTATTCTTATATTGTATATGGTCATGGAACACTGAGGAAGGTGTTCCCCCAAGGGGGAGGGGTTTGTAAAAGCTCACTTACATTTCCCATTTGATTTAGACATTGTAAACTAGTTGAGTTAGGGACACAAGTTCTAGGGCTAAGCAGGACATGTTGCTTGGAGAAGATGGAAAGCAAAGGAGGAAGAGATGATGTGGAATTCAGATGATTGGCTTGCAAGAATTGGTAGGCATACCCAAAAACAAAGTAGGGGAATTACTAGCTTGTAAATACTTATTCTTGTTTTGGAATTTACACCATATTTTTGTTCTGATGAGTATTCCATTTTGTAAATTACTCAAGATTCATCTTGTACGTGTAAGTACTAAAGATCTAATGTAATGATGATGAAATTTAACATGCCTAGTTCTAGGATGGATTATTGAGTTATCACATGAATTATGTGAGTTTATGATGAAATCAAATGAGTAAAATAGAGGAATCTCACATCGATGTCAAACAAGTACATGGACTTATAAATGACACATACCTTGGAAAAGGCCTTATGACTGACAACTACTCCACCAAAGAGTTATCCTTCAAAGCCTTGTGAATTTTCTCCCTATCAAAACATTACCTCTGTTAATCTTTCCAAGTGTGTTCCCAATTGATTGTGGAACACTTCTCTCAACTTACTCCTCATTCAATTAAACTTGAAATTCAGTATATGTGTTCTCATGTGATATCTATGATTTAACATCTTCCATTAAATGATTATTTTATGGTGTTGACCTACTTTAAGGGTTTTCTAATGAAGTGAAATTCCATTTATGTCTATTCATGGTTGTATTTTTTGTGAATCATTTTCAAATATATTTAAGAGTATAACAACATAATTCTTCTTGTTGGACCTCTACAATACTCGTTCACCACCAAAAGATCTAGTGACATTTTCAACAAATTGGTTGTAGGTAGCAGTGATACTTGAAAAAAATTATAGCTTTGGATTTGTTGGTTATTAGTAGCCCAACATACACTTATATGTCTATGATAGAGAAAAATTATCTATATTTTACAGTTATTTCCACCAAATTTCGGAATTAATACATACAACTCTAATTAAACAAGTGCTTACACAATACAAGATATCTTTGGTTATTCAGTTTTTCATATTGTTGAACCAGTAGAGTTAGAGGTCCATCAGAGTGAGTGATTCTCACCTGTAAGAGATTAATAAGGAGAGGGTATTCATATTGCTAAGTAAATATCTTATTTAACAAGGATTGACTTCTTGCCTTTGGTGAGACACTTTTCAGGCAATGTTACACTTCAAATCCTTTCAGCAAGGTTCATCCTGGCCATTTAGCTTTATCTTCAAGATAATTTCATTGAAGTCCATTAAACTTGAATGGAAAAAGAAGATTGTTCTGTTCCATTATAAAAATCTATTAATGGAACCTTGTTCAAGAAGTCTAGTACTTTCTTGAAATAAGAAGATTTTTCTCTTCCATTGTAAAAATTTAGAAATAAAGCATTGTTCAGGTGCCTAATAATCAAGCATTCTTATGGTATGCCTTAATTCCATTACTATAATAGATTATCTCAAAAATTTTCAACGGGGGTATAGTTATTTTTCTTTCAATATTCTTGTCCCTTAGAGATATGTTTTCCTATTGGAGGCCTGGTTCATTTCATTTAGTTTGGGTCAAGTGTAAGATTTGGGCGATTTTGATGGAATAGATGCTCCAATAGTGCTAGCTTTCACATCTTGGGAGACATAACTTCTTCATTGTAATTTTCAATGTTAGACGGTGCCACATGAATGTGTTTATTAGAAGACTCAATCAAGGAAAAATATTATAATACGTTTTTTAGTATGGTAGTTATAATTATGCCCACTTATATTTATTGTCTTGTGTTGAAAATATAACCATTTTAAAGTAACTTCTACAACAATGAGTTTCTTAGTCCTTATATGTGAAACAACAAGTTATGCAGCCTAATTTGCAGCAATAATTTGTGTTGTCTCATATGGAATACATGATGTACAATCAAGCATGCAAATTGTGAGTAGTGCATAGTATGGTACATATGTTGTGTGCCAGATGTTTTGCAAGTTTATGCATATAATTTTATTGTGGTAGTTAAGAGGATTATAAATATATATATATATATATATATATATATATATATATATATATATATATATATATATATATATATAGATATAGATATATCTACTCCCCACCAAGATCTTTCAGAATCTAGGTTGTATATGCACTGCTTTTACTCTTAAATATACTGATTAAAAAAAATGTATATATATATATATATATATATATATATATATATATATATATATATATATATATATATATATATATATATATATATATATATATATATATATATATATATATATATATATATATATATATATATATATATATATATATATATATATATATATCCCATTTTTGTAATTGCGCCTTGAGTGTCGAGTGACATAATAACCAGCTTTCTTATCGAGTCAAATGAGGAGGTGTGTTACAAATGGTATTAGAGCACCCCCAGGTTCAACACTTGGACCTAATTGGCTCTATCACAAAAGGGATGAAGATTAAGGGCTTAATATTTTCATGTGTCCACAATTTATAAAGAGATGTTGTTATTGACTTGAAGTGGTGGTTTATTTGTGGTTAAGCATAAGAGATTCTTATCTTGAGATTGGAGGATTAGTCTAATTCTTGTCTTTTCATGCTCGTCAAATCCTCTGCATTGACTTTAAGAGTGACTTAGACATGATTTTTTGAATGGCAAGTTAGTATGGTAATGAGAATTCCTTCACATAACGAAACCTCTACTTCATGAGGTTGACTATTTATTCCCTATTGACTTTATTCCTTCAAGAAGTGTCAAATTATGCAATTCACAAGAACTGCAATAGTCAATTGTAGCCTTTCCAATCTGTTGGTAAGCTTGGAACAATTCATTGTATCATATTACAACATTTCTTTTGTTGTGTCGGGAATTGTTTCGACAAATGATGACCTAGGCATAGTCACTGGTATATAAAAGGGATCTAATCATCTACCCAATGATATTCCAAGTATCCAAACTAGTTGACATCCCTTTTGGGAAGGAGTTACCCTAAAGAACATGGGTAGGGTGGACACTCCAAGGTTATTTGGGATGCATACCCAACCCCATATAGGGCACATGGTTCATAAACCACGACTTCCTTTTCATTCTACTAGCTCTAGTTTTCTCCATAGGTTGTGCACAAGCTACTCATCACTAACTTGTCATTGAATTGTGCAACTTCCAGACATCCTATTAGGCCTTAGGACCAAATTGACTAGGAACTGTTATTATATTTTGAGGAGATAATGATTCTTTGGGAAAATATGAAAAGGATGGCATATGCAGTCCCAAACAGTGAAGTCAAGCCCTTAAAGTTTGATCAAGAGCTCCTTGACATTATAATGTACAACTTTGTTAGAGGGGTTTGTTTCTATTTTTGGAAATATATCTTGAGGTAATTTCTTTGATGGAACAACATAAAATGTTTGTTAATAAATTTAAATATAGACATGTATACTTAAGATATCATAGAGACCCTTATAAAAAAAATAAAAGAACTTCCAAAGAAAAAACTAAAGCACAATCTACAAGAAGAGAACAAATAATGGCTCTTAAAAAAAAATCAATGTTATTTATTTTCTCGAGTTAATGTGACCTTGCATAATCTGAAGCTTGGGTTTGACTGCTACATAAATGTGATTGATAGAAAGAAATAATTTTGTATCTTAGATTAAAGGTTTCTTATTTAATACACGAGCCTATCATGTTTCCTTAGACTTTGGGAATACTAATGTATATTTGGAGCTCAACCTTTCTTATCAGTTATATATTTCCTAAGCTCAAAGAACTTGCATGTTACCTACAAAAGAGAAATGTGCTAAACAATTGAAGGTTGTTAGAATTTAGTTTTCCTTCAAAATATTTGAATTACGTATTTTTGAGACGCTCTATGCCCTGGCCATCTGAACAAAACTCATTAGGTTTATCTAGTTAGCCACACAACCCCACTTTAAGACTTGTTCCCACCAATATTTTGTTGTTGTTGATGATGAAATGGAAATTGTCTATATAGGAGCCATAGGTTTGGACAATGAATGCATCTAGTCTTGGTAAAGGAATTTGTAGCATCAATTATTTTGTATGATTGCTACCAATAATTGAAACACTTCTCAAAGTCATCTTAATCTAGAATCTATTTTTTTTGCATTTTTGTAAAGAATGTATATCATTCTTATATATAAGTTACATTATGCAAAAGGTTTGCATGGATCCAAATAAAAAATTATACCAAAAGCTTGGAAGTATCATATTCAACATCTTTTCCTTTGCAAAATAATCAAATTATGCTCGAGAATCAATGTGCTCCAATATTCCTTATTGTGAGTACCTTTTAGAAGACTAGATTCTGACATTAAAATCAATGAAATAAAATTGGTATTACAGGAACTTCCCTGCATTCAATCCAATACCACTTACGATTTTGTACTTGGATGGAGATGTCAAATGCTCATAGACCAAGCCCTGTAGAACACACCATCTTTAGGAAAAGGGTAATGATAGTTCTTATGTTTTGAAAATATACATAATATCTCTCTCGGTCACAATAACTGTCTATTATCTGTGAATAAAATGCTTTCAACAAGGACTAAAACAATATTTCAAAGAATTTGGACGAGGAATACTCTTAAGGTTGATCAATTTCTCCAAAATGTCAAGAGAAATAACTCAATTTTAGTAAACTAATGCTTCATTCTTTTGGGAATAGATCCTATAATGAATATTTATTTGAAATAATGGCCCTCAAAGAGTTTCTATCTACATTTTTTATGTTACTATTAGACTGAAGCTGAGATAAGCATAAAAGGAAAGGGTTTTCTCATTTTAGTCTATTAATTTATGTTTAGAATTATTTTGTTATGTTATTGAAATTAGCTGTAAAAAAATTCGAACCTGAGATTTTTTTTCCCTCAAGGATTATGTGTTAAATTGAGATTGCATGAGAGGATGCAAGAATTAATGAACATTAACATGGTTGGAGGTTGTAGGTGTCGTGTCTTTTGGCCTTAATAAGAAGGCCAAATCCTTCTAAATTGTTGATTCTAATGATGATAATAGTCTCGAAAAAGAGGTTGAATTTCATAAACTTTGTCAATAAGGCTTGTATATTGAATGTTAACAATTGTAATTGTAGGATGGTAACAATGGCTAATGTTCATATGTGCTCTTGAAATTGAAAGTAAGCTCATGTAGATGTTGATTTCACTGTGATGTATAACTTATAGCAATCCTATTAATTTGTGAACAACTACAGGGAATCATGTTTTAATTCACTTGGTAAGAGGACCATTGATATATGTATTTATTTCAATTTATGAACTAATAGATGAATGTGTGTGGAAACTCATGGGAGGAATGGATGACTTGAAGGCTCATCTTAGGGAATTGGAAACTGAGCTCAAGATCTGCAAGGCAGAGATAAAGAAACTCGACAAGCAACAACAAGAACTGGCAGATTGGAACCAAGAACTGCAGGAAAAATTGCAAGAACTGACATGCCTGGTTCAACCCTCAAAGAAGGTAAGTGATGATGGCAAAAAAAGACCCAATGAGACTAAGGCAAGAAAACATATCTGGTGTTGGTTAGTAGGGGAAGAACACATAAAACGAGACTGTCCCACAGGTTGAAAAAGAAGGGAAACTGATTTTTTTGTATATATATATATATATATAGGTTAATCGTTGACAGTATCATTAGTGTTAGACTCGAAACATGGAGTGAATTTTGGACTACTTGTTGATATTGTTATGCAATGCCTTTAAACATTGAGCTTGTGACTGGTTGTTTAATGATTTTTGAATATGCATGGCCATGTTGTTTTGATTGTTGTTACTTTTATGACTGCGGTTATGGATTTTATTTCCTTTTACGATGTTGCTTTTATTGTTTCCTTTTGCATTAATTATTGATTTTATAATTGACTGTTAATCACATACTTGGGGGCCTTGAAGACAGTTAGTTGAGGTGGCAAGGAATCCACTAATCCTCCAGAAAAGGGCAACACATAAAATCTATAAAAATTATGAACATGATAATAAGTATAATGAAAGCATAAGTGGTTGGAAAAAAATTGTTGTATGACAACAATGTGACAGCCAAATAAGTCGGTTGAGTCCATGGAAAGGATGGACAACAAAATGGTAAAACAAGTCCTCTTAACCCTGACCTTATTGCACATGTACTTATTTATTGCATACATGTTGATATCTATATATCTATATATATATATATATATATATATATATATATATATATATATATATATATATATATATATATATATATATATATATATATATATATATATATATATATATATATATATAGATAGATAGATATAGATATATATATATATATATGCATGAAAATGCCATTATATCTTACGGGATTGATAGAGATTATTTGAAAGGAAATACGACTACTTACGAATGACATGAAAAGAGGAACCTAAACATGACTCTTACATTGTGAAAATGGAAAAACAAAAGAGGTAGTATGGTCTGTTTCATATTGATAGAGACGATGTGATATCTAGATTCTATGTTACAATGTGTAATGTGTTGATTTTTTTTCCCGTAGAAAAAGTCGTAATTTTATTCATATGAAAAAATTACATTTTGTAGATGCTTGAAGCATATGCAGATGGTTGTTCCTGTAATGACAGGAATCAAAAGAAAAAGAGAGAGAGAGAGAGAGAAAAAGAATAAATTCCAGCTAGCCTAGACTTTTCTGCCCTTCTTCTTCTCCACTCGTCGCCAACCTCCTGAGTCGGGAGTGGGTGCAATAATAGCTAGCTGGTTTTCCATTATGATCATTGGAAGTTCTTTGTCAGATTCCGAGCCCTCGGATCCATGAGTTCGTTTGATGCCACTTACTTCCAGTTGTGGTTCTTGTTGCTGTTTTGAATTGAGTGGCCCCAAATGAGTAACTGGGGCATTCTCTTCCTGTGTATATTCCTGTCCCATTTGTGTGTCAGGTTCTGTCTGGTTCTCTGTAGGATCTATGTTCACGTCCTCTTCTTCCAGCGGGTCGGTGTGTTGCCATCCTTTGGGCTTTTTTTGTTGTTTCTTATTCCTTTTGGGGTCCTTTCGAGCCATTGGGCAGGCATATTGGAGGTGCCCTGTTTGCATGCAACTGCGACATCTGAATGTTGTGTTCTCGTAGTCAAGCAGTTGTGTCCACAGAGAATTATTGAAGTTCAAAGTGATGTGATCAGGTAGCCCCTGACTCAGGTCCACTTCTACACATATTCTGGCAAATGTGAATATTCCCCTAATAGCTCTGTCTTCATCCATTTTTAGGAATTTCCCCAAGGAATTCCCAATGGCTATTAAAACTTTGTGATGCCAAAAATGTAGAGGGAGACTATGTAGCCTTACCCAAACAGGCATTGTTGAGACTTTCATTGTATTGGCATCAAAATCAGGAAACCAGGGGGTGGTGAAGAGGCTAGCACTGCCCCAAAACCAAGGCCCCTGATTGATAATGCTATCTCATTCTTGTTCTGTGTTAAATCTAACTATAAAAAACCCTTTTGGGCATAGGTAAATTTCATAGTTAGATGTCCATGTAGAAAAGATCCATTGATGCAGAGCATCTGATTTTGGCCAGAACCCATTAAATCTACAGATAACAGCATTTTTGGATAGATCTGTGTGTAGATTAGTTACCTCTGGCAAAGATACTTGAAGCGTTGGAGATTCCGGTTTTTGTTCGACAATATAGGGGCCTGGTAGCTCTGGTGGTGGTGCTAGTTTATTTTGCATTTTTTCCTTTCCTTTGACTGCATCCCAAAAGGAACCTGTATTTTTTGAGCTGGCTCCATTGCATCTGCCGCACAGTCACAGATTTAGAATGATTGTTGAATCTTTGATGATGCCGTAGTGCTGAAGTGTTTGGTTATCCTGCAGACTATGTCCTGTGTATATCAGGTTTTGATGTTTTGTTGGGGTTCCAAGTTGAATCTAGATTTCCTTCTTTAAAGCTTGGATACTCATCCCCTTGCTGAGCCGCATGCAGTAATGTCTGCCCCCTATCAATTTGATGAAGATCTGTATCAGATCTTCATCCATGCAGAGTGGATCGATCTTTTTGAGGCCTCTCTCTATTGGATCGGGCAGTTCCTCTGTGAACCCAAATGCACCATTTAGTTTTGGATCCTGTCTACGCCTTGGTCTCTTCGGATCTGGCTTATTGGGATTGTTTTTTAGAATGTGTTGATTTATGTGTATATATGAATGTATTGTACATGTGTACATGTATACGTTGTATTATTCCATGTGTACATGTATTGTGTTATGTGTATGTTATGTGGTGTAACTTGTTTGGGGTAGGCCAATATGGGACTGTCTCGGCCCATGGGCTATGTATTGTTTCTAGGTGGAGGTGGGATAGCCTCTGGATTCCCAATATTTTTATCGACAAATTACCACCTAGTTTGGTAGTGCCCATAGTCTGAGTGGGCTTATCCAACATGACTATGGGGTAGGTACCTCGATAGTTAGCCTGGAGGGTGTCTAGAGCCTTAGAGTAGCTTGACTGTGGGGTAGGTAATTGGGCAGTTAGCCTGGAGGGAACCTGGAGCTCTGGAGCAACATGATTATTGAGTTCGTACCTTGACAAATAGTCTAGAGGGTACCTAAATCCTTGGAGCGGCCACCTTGGTTCGACACTTTGTCCATGGAGGACATGTTATCGTCTGGGTGCTTGCTAGGATAGGAAATCGACCCCATGTGTGTACGAGAAAAGCAGAATCCATTAAACAAAGAAAAGTACTAGTACTTTATTGATTTTCTGAACTTTTAAATTATGAGCATGATTTATTATCATGATAGATTAGATATTGAGCTAACCTAATGATACATTTTAGCATATGATGGTTTGGTTTATGGACTAACCTAGTTTCATGTAGGAATTATGGAAAATTCCAAGTTCACTGCAAGGATAAATTCCTAATAAGGTACAAATTATATTCATTACATTTTTATTTATGATGAGTCTCAGGGGATCTATGTGTCTATGATGTAGGAATAAACATGGGATTGCTCACTTTAGATGAAAAAAGTTGGCCACAAGATGGAACAACAACAGTGTGCAAAAGCTAGAGATTTCAAGTATAGGGTGATTGTGGGACATTAACACCAATGGTGCCAACTGATTGCCATAAAGCATGCTACGACCATTGTGATAATTTAAGGTGGGGATATGACTTGCTTTTGAGACCCCTTTGATGAAAGGAAGCATAGGAGGGGTGGTGACCGAATTTCCTGAGGAACTGGGAAGCAAAGAAGGGAAAGCCAAAAAATAAATTTGTTTTTGGCAATTAGCATAGTTAGTTAGCATTATAAGTTCATTGGGGGTGTGCCCGAAAAACATTGAGTTGGGAAATGTTTGTTGAAAGAACAAGAAGTGCAAGGATAACAACGCAAGACATTGGAGGCAAGAAACACTTAAGAGAAAGGGAATGAATCTAAGTCAGATTGAATACATCACGCACCAATTTTTTTTCAAAAAGGGCTATTGGTAGATGGATAAAATTATAAAGTGATGGTAACCAAATGGTTGGGTGAGCCACTATGCATATGATTTCTACTGTAAAAAAAATTGAAACAAGTTGTACATATAAATCTCCATATCAGTTGTGTTGTGTATAAGAAGTATTCTTATATTGTATATTGTCATTGAACACTGAGGATAATGTTCCCCCAAGGGGAAGAGGTTTGTCAAAGCAAGTTTGCATTTATCGCTTGATTTAGACATTGTAAACTGGTTGAGTTAGGGACATGGGTTCTAGGGCTAAAGAGGATATGATGCTTGGAATGGATGGCAAGAAAAGTGGCAAGAGATGATGTGTCATTTGGATGATTGGTCTGCAAGAATTGGTAGGCAAACCAAAAAAAAAAGTTGGGGAATTACTAGCTTGTAAATATTTATTCTTGTTTTGGAATTTACACCATATTTATGTTCTAATGAGTAACTCACAATGTAAATTACTTGAGAGCCATCTTATATGTGTGAGGACTAAAGATCTAATGTAATGGTGATGAAATTTAATATGTCTAGTTCTAGCACGAATTATGTGAGTTTATGATGAAATCAAATGAGTAAAATAGAGGAATTTCACACCTATGTCAAACAAGTGCATGGACTTATAAATTATACATACCATGCAAAAGACCTTATGATTGACTATTATTACACCAATGAGTTCTCTTCCAAAGTCTCTTAACTTTTATCCCTATCAAAACATTACCTCTATCAATATTTCCAAGTGTGTTCCCAGTACTGCTCTCAGCTTACTCATTCAATTAAACCTGAAATTCAGTGGCATATGTGTTCTCATGTGATATGTGTGATTTAGAATCTTTCATTAAGTGATTATTTTATGGTGTTTAACTACTTGAAGGGTTTTCTAATGTAATGAGATGGCATTTATGTCCATTCAGGGTTGTATGTTTTGTGTATCATTTTCAGATCTATTAAAGAGCATAACAACATAATTCTCCTTGGTGGACCTCTACTATACTTATTTACCCCATGATGGAAATTGTAACAAGGTTCAATATTCATAATTAGTGTTGTGTTAATGTATTTGTATATTTTATGTAAAAAAAAAAAAAAATGATTTGTCAAGCATCTCAAGTCAAATTATTATTTTATTGAAGCATGCTCTTCATGCTCATTATTATTTGTATTGGTCAAAGTTAAAAGCTTATATATAGCCAAGAAAAATATTTTTCGAATATGTAATTTGGGTCAAAATTACCTCTAGATACCAAGTTGGTGTTACCCCAGAAGACATGTCTATTCAAACCCCTCTAGACAGTGTAAATAGGGGGTGAGTTGAGGTCATTTGGATACACACAATTCACATGATTGGTTGTGAAATATCATAGAAGGAAGGAGGGCCAAAGTCTAAAATTGACAAGTGAAGAAGGGTTTATCTTTAGCTCAAATTTGTGGAAGCTCTACCTTGACATATCTCTTGTTGAAGCTTTGTTTCCTATGATGTACATGTTTTTTATCTCTTGTTGTTGATGGATTTGTTGTGGCATCTAGAGGGTTGAAGTCTTTATGTGGTCATGGATCTTGGATATCTCACTTTGATATGATTCTATAAGAAGATAAATTTTTTGGGTTTTCCCCTTGGAAGGGTTTTTCCCTGCCTTAGAGCCTATATCTTATGTTCTTTGTATTCTTGTGATATTCATATTTTGTATGTTTGGTAATTTTTTGATAAAGAAGAACATAATAGAAATTATTAGGTATCCAACACCATTCACAAACAATTATCAAAGCAGAGAAATCTACTCTAACTCTTAAGCCTCTTGGTTTCTCAACATGGTTTCAGATATAAGGTTTGAAGCAAGAGGCTTGAAGATCACAATATATTGGCTTATGAATTGATGTTTGATGCATCCTTGAAGAATCTCTCTCTCTATGTGATTTTATTGGATGAAATTTATGTGGCTAGTATTGATAAATTATTGTGTATTAGATGAGATTCTGGACTTTGTGACATGGCTCAAAATTCATTTGGCTTGCTCATATTTTATGAGAATTGAATAAATGGTTGGAGGATTATATTTACTATGGAATTCAAAACTATGTGATACGCATCATTGCATAGTGGATTGCATCATACCTCACAATGGCTCGAATACACAGTGGCTCAATGCTTGTGCTTCGATTGTATAGATTAGTGACATCACAATGATTAACTGTGGTTTGGATCGATCTCTTTGTATATGTAATGACTCATATAATCATTTCATGGGGCCTGCTTCATACATTGTAGCGATTCACTCTCGCTACAGTGATTTGTATACCCCCTCAATAGCTCATTGACTTTAGTTGTGGTTTGTTATTTGTGGTTCATATTGTCTTTGTGGATCATTAAGAAGCTCACACACTTTGTCCTGTAGCTCATTTTGGTAGCTCAATTCATGTGACGGAATCTCTAAAGCTCGATTTATGGAATTGCATTCTTTGTGAAAGTACAGTGCCTCCAAGAAGTGTCGCTCGTGGCTCATTGTGACTCATATTTTGTAGCTAATCTATATATATTATGTGCATAATCATTCACTGGATGGAATCTATAAATCTCTATGATGACTCGTCTATAATCTATGCATCGAATCACCTTTCTTCGTCTCGCTCAACTTATAGTGATTTCTCTGGCTCACTTTATATTTCTCATTCAATATGTGGATAACATCTTATCTCCATATCTCGCATTTGTCACTATTGTGGCTCATAATGCTTTAAGGCTCGTAACATGTTATATGGCTCATATCTGACTCGACTATCTAATATGAGACTCACTATAATTCTCTTAATATGGCTCGTTGAGCTTCATATTTATATAATAGTGGTGCATGGCTTGTATTTATGGTGGCTCTTGTAGAAAATCTTGTAGAATCACAAGCTCATGCAATGTACTAAAGCACAGGACAAGAATCTACTTCTACTTTCATTCAAAAAAAGCCAATAGATCGATGAAAACAATAATCGAAAAGAGGAAGATAATCAAATATACATAACACAATAAGTATCTGGGGAAAGCCACAACTCAAAACCCCGCTATATGTATTGCATATATCAAAAATTCAAGATGATAATATAATGTTTGTTCTCACAAGAAAAATCCCAACACTCAATACAATCAATCTCCAACTCACAAGCAAACTCTTGGCCAACATGTAGCCAATTCTATAGCTCTCTGAGTCCCTATTTCCTTGCGCGATTACTATGGTTCATTAGCCCATATTAATGGGAAACCAGTGCATCCATAATTGCGCAATCCCTTCAAGGTTTAGTTCCTGATTGCATGCATGATCTATACAACTCAGTAAATCATACAACTGATAATACATTGTCCATGCACTCTAGTCTCAACTAGGTCTTTCTCAAAATCAACATGCATGAGTTTCTTATGAGGGAATCTTCAATTAACTGGAGTAACACTAGTTAATGCATTAGTGCACCAACTGACTGTTAATTCACTATTAGTTCCTCAAATAGTTTGGAACTAATTTAACTAAACTTAACTAAATAAACTGAGTTATCTAATTACAACTCATACTTAACTCATCATGGACCCCTATAATATAGGGAGAACATATACATGACTTTAGAAAGACTTCCAACTCAAAATTACTAAGCTAATTAAGTTAATTAAACTTAATTAACTATTTACAAGTTTCTATGAGAATAGAATTCAATTTTAATTCTCAGTTTAATTCAAGGACAAATTAAACTGGAATTTCTTGTTGCCATTTATCAACACTCCCTCTCAACAAGAAAGGGATTATCAGCTACCCTGATCCTATCTCTGTGAAACTCGAATTTACATCTTGACAATGCCTTTGTCAAAATGTCAACATATTTCTCCTCTGTGGGAATGTACTCTAACAACATAATCCGCCTCAATACACAATCTCTAAGATGATGATATCGGATATCAATATGCTTGGACCGATCATGAAAAATTATATTTTCATAGAGTTTGATACAACTCTGGTTATCGTAGTAAATCACAGTTGGATCCATCTGCTGCCCAAACAACCCAACCAGGATCTTCTTTATCCAGATGGCCTCGCATGTTGCTTCAATCGCATCCATGTACTCGGCCTCTACCGAACTGAGTGCAATCGATCTATGTTTCTTGTTGTACCAAGAAAATTTCACTGACCCAATACTGAATATCCCGCCTGATGTGCTCTTCCTATCGTATGGAATCCCTGCCCAATCTGCATCGGTGAAGCCTTGAAGCTTCACTCCCTCTATCTATTTGTACCATCATCCATACTGAGAAGTGCCCTTGAGGTATCTCAACACATGCTTTGCCGCATTCCAATACAATTTGGTAGGCCTATCCATCGCTTTATTAAGTTGGTTAAATGCATAGCACATATCCGATCGTGTGTTCACCAAGTACATGAGTGAACCCACATGCTACCTGTAAACAGTAGCTTGCACTACTTCCCCTGAAGTAGCATCCTCCTTCCTCCAGTTACCTTCTAGAGGAGTCTCCATGGGTTTGTTTCTCTCCATGTGGAATCTCCTGAGTATCTCGTTGGAATACTTTCCCTAAGACACAAAAAAATCCCCATCTCCCCTGCCATACTGTTGAAAATGAAACAAGATGATGGAGCTTAGTGGAAAGGAGTCGCCTTCACTAAGTGGGCCCGCAGGCTATTTTTGGCACAAAGTCTATTTTTAGACTATGTCTATTTTTAGACATATGGATCATGGTCTATGAGTTGCAGGATGCTATTTGTGGATGATTGGTCATGTTGGTAAAAATATATGGACTTCTATTTTTATACATATGGGTGGAGTCTATTTTTAGACTATCAGGCTAAAAATAGAACAGTCGAATATTATTAGCTCATAATAATATTTGGACTATAAACATTATCTTATCCTCTTGGAGCACTTTAGTTTAAGCTACAGATGTGGCACATGCAGCTGTCAGAAGGAAATACGCTTTTCTTATGGGTCAGTTGAGCTATTGCATGGTGGACTTCAGTTAGAACTCAAGTGGTTGAGTTTGGTGGAGTTGATTGAGGAGTTGATGGAGTTGTGTTCAGTTTGACTTGGTTGAACTAGTTGTATTTAGTTTAACTGCAAATGCACTAGTGATGAGTGATGTGAATTAATTGTTAATTAATTCACTAATTATTAAATCATAAAGCAACTAAAGAATACATCAGTTAACTTAGTGCATGGACAGTTCAATGGAGACAGGTGTTAGAGGTTGAGATTGCTATCAGTTGTGACTATAGTTGTGCATGAGATTTGCACAATCAATGGATTGAGTATTGCCAATGAGGATTGCGTGGTTTAGCCAAGGGAAATGCGAGTTTGGATCAGCCATTCTCATCTATTCTTAGGCATGATTTCGCAGTGGAGGCAGGCAAAGCAGTGGAGGAGATTTGAACCTGTGATTGATTCAGATCTGAGCTAGTTTTGTGTGTAACAGGTGGAGATAGTACTGAGTACTTGTGAGGAGTATTGTACTATGTATCGTTACATGTTCTCAATCATTATAATATATAGATAGTGTGGGGTTTTCAGCTGTATGCTTTCCCTGGGTTACATATTGTGTTAATGTGCGCATGCGATTGATGTTTCATTGTTTTTAATTCCGCAAAATTGATGATCAACGTAGAGGAGGTTATGTATTATGCATGCATTCCGCAATAGTGTATAATCAGGATAATCTCTATGAATAAGTGTCATATTATTCAAAAATTTCTACATGGTATCACAGCAGAGTTGATCATCAGATCTATTATTCAGAAAGTGAATACATTTTATTTCTTCAGGCAGAGTCTGTAATCGGGCCAAGTAGCCTCGGGATTCATCCTTCTTTTGGAAGGTGAGATATCCGGTAAAAGCCCATACAGTCAATCTCTGTATGAGAAATACTTTGTTCTCACGAATTTTAGATCAGAAGCGGTTGAGTTTTGAGCTGGTGGAATTCGAATTTGCAGCAGTGTTTTCTTGGTGTCAAAGTTGAAATGTCCTTCAGCGGATTGCGATTGGAGTATGCTCTTGAAGGCAACTCGAATTATATTGCATGGAAAGACAGGATGGAGGCGGTGTTAGATGGCAATGGGCTGAAGGAGTTCATAGAGGCTGAGGTCCCAAAGCCTATTGATGCTTCTCACGTTGAGGCTTGGCAAAAGAAGACAGCAAAGTGTCGAAGGATTCTATTGGAGGGTGTGAGGGATCACATTGTATCCAGCCTGCATGGAAAGGCTTCTCCATACTTGATGTGGAAAGCGTTGACAGATCTATTCCAAAGCAAGAGCGACCAGAGGAAGTTGGCACTCAACGATAAACTCAGAAATATTAAGTGTGAGAATGGAGACAGTATGCCCTAGTATCTCACGAGGTTCACCCCATGCCAAGATGAGCTGGGAAGTGTGGAGGTGACTGTCGATGATGAGGACTTGGTGATATTGGCTCTTCTTGTCTTCCAAAGAGTTGGCATTCCTATTATGACTCTGTCAATGGTCGAGAGAAATTTCCAGGATGGGAGAGACTTTGGTCGAATCTTGTGCAAGAGGAGATCATGCGGAATACCAGGGACGGATCTTCATCAAAGGCATCTGATGAAGAAAATTGCGCTTTGGCTACCAAAGCAAAGAAGGGGAAGGAGAAGGGTTCTCTTTCCGAATCCAGTTCATACAATGACGGGAAGAAGGTTGACAAATCGAAAGTGCGATGCTTTCATTGTCATGAGGTGGGCCATTATGCTGCAAATTGTCCATGGAGGAAATGCAAGAAGGGATCCGAGGAAGGATCTGAAGGTGAGGCACTTGCTTCACAGTTTGAGTTGGATTTCACACTCTTTGCATGCATGGTTTCATCCATGGTGGGAAGTGGTTGGTTTCTTAACAGTGGAGCTTCTTTCCACATGACCGGTGACAAGAGTTTGTTTAGTACTTGGAGGAGAAAGATCTCCAGATACTCATAGCGAAGGGTAATGATGAGAAGTATAGTGTCTCAGGTGTAGGCACGGTTATTTTTCAGAGGGAGCATGGAGATCGCCTTACCTTAACCAATGTCAAGTATGTACCAGGACTGAAGAGAAACTTGGTGTCGATCGCGATGCTGGAAGACGGAGGCTATGATGTAGTCTTCAGTAAGGGAAAGTTTTTCCTTAGACACATCATCACTAGATAGGTGAAGCAGATTGGTTCACGGGTTAAGAACCTATATGCTCTTGAGGTTCAATATGCATGAAAAGCCTTGAGCAGCGAGGCAACTGATGGAGACTTGGTGGTTGAGAGGGAGCGTATATTATCTCTCAACATGCAGAGCCAGAAGAAGTCTCAGACAATTGTGGAGGAGCCACGATTGGTGCAGCAGCTTCAGGAGGTTGTGGAGCAGCCACAACAAGGGAAGATAAGAGGAGACGAGTAGAGACATCTACTCATGCAGAGCCCTCAAGTAGGGGGAAACTTCGAGCTAGGTGGGCTGAGGGATCACATGCAACCATACCTCCAAGTAGGAGGTGGGGCGATATAGAGTGATCGTCCCAAGGAGGAGGGGCAGGATCCTTGAGGTACCCAACCTCTTGGATGAGACCTTGCTACGGGAGCCCCGATTTGGAGTAGCAGGAACTGACTGATTGGGTAGAGACAGATGCGGATGGAGCAGCAGAGAGAGCAACATTGTAAGGAATCCCAGGACAGCGCATAGCTAGCATGTTGCAGCAATGCGAGAGGCACAAGTGTTTTTCACAGTGCTAGGTGGCACAGAGAAGTGTGAAATGGTGAGAGATGCATGGAGATGTTACAGTAGCACAGATGTCAGAGAGGGAGCACTTGTCAGTAGCAGGTAGAGCTTCAGCATCAGAGTATGTTCCTAGCCCAACAGAGTGGTCAGTTGGGAGTGTTTTTGTTCCAGGTGTTGTTGGAGCAAGTGGACTGGGCGTGTTGCATGCAGAAAATTCCAAAGTTGTAGGATAGGGGTTGCAGATAATCCATATCTTGTTGAGAGGGAGTGTTGAAAATGCAACAAGATGATGGAGCTTAGTGGAAAGGAGTCGCCTTCACTAAGTGGGCCCGCAGGATTTTTGGCACAAAGTCTATTTTTAGACATATGGATCATGGTCTATGAGTTGCAGGATGCTATTTGTGGATGATTGGTCATGTTGGTAAAAATATATGGACTTCTATTTTTATACATATGGGTGGAGTCTATTTTTAGACTATTAGGCTAAAAATAGAACAGTCGAATATTATTAGCTCATAATAATATTTGGACTATAAACATTATCTTATCCTCTTGGAGCACTTTAGTTTAAGCTACAGATGTGGCACATGCAGCTGTCAGAAGGAAATACGCTTTTCTTATGGGTCAGTTGAGCTATTGCATGGTGGACTTCAGTTAGAACTCAAGTGGTTGAGTTTGGTGGAGTTGATTGAGGAGTTGATGGAGTTGTGTTCAGTTTGACTTGGTTGAACTAGTTGTATTTAGTTTAACTGCAAATGCACTAGTGATGAGTGATGTGAATTAATTGTTAATTAATTCACTAATTATTAAATCATAAAGCAACTAAAGAATACATCAGTTAACTTAGTGCATGGACAGTTCAATGGAGACAGGTGTTAGAGGTTGAGATTGCTATCAGTTGTGACTATAGTTGTGCATGGGATTTGCACAATCAATGGATTGAGTATTACCAATGAGGATTGCGTGGTTTAGCCAAGGGAAATACTATTTTGGATCAGCCATTCTCATCTATTCTCAGGCAAGATTTCGCAGTGGAGGCAGGCAAAGCAGTGGAGGAGATTTGAACCTGTGATTGATTCAGATCTGAGCTAGTTTTGTGTGTAACAGGTGGAGATAGTACTGAGTACTTGTGAGGAGTATTTTACTATGTATTGTTGCATGTTCTCAATCATTATAATATACAGATAGTGTGGGGTTTTCAGTTGTATGCTTTCCCCGGGTTACATACTGTGTTAATGTGTGCATGCGATTGATGTTTCATTGTTTTTAATTCCGCAAAATTGATGATCAACGTAGAGGAGGTTATGTATTATGCATGCATTCCGCAATAGTGTATAATTAGGATAATGTCTGTGAATAAGGGTCATATTATTCAAAAATTTCTACACAGACCTCCATGCCAAGAAAGTAATGCATGAGCCCTGTGTCCTTCATCTCAAACTCTCTTGCAAGGTCCTCCTTGCAATATTTGATCATTTGATCATCACCTGTCAGTATGAGATCATCAACATAAAGTACAATGATCAACAGTTTACCTTCCACCACTATGTGGTACACGTTCACATCCGCTTCACTCTTTGTGAATCCCAACTCGGTGAAGTAGTTATGTATCCTGGTGTACCAAGCACGGGGTGCTTGCTTCAGCCCATACAACGCTCTCTTGAGCTGGCACACATGTGACTCACAGTTAAAGGTTTCAAAACCTTCAGGTTTATCTATGTACACCTTTTCCTCAATCATGCCATTAAGGAAGGTTGTCTTCACATCCATTTGATGTATCTTCCAACCCATCTATGCAGATAGTTCCAATATAAATCTAATTGATGAATACCTTGCAATAGGAGCAAAGGTCTCATCATAGTCAATCCCCTGTACCTATGAAAAGCCACGGGCCACAAATATAGCATTGTGTTTCTACACACTACCATCCGTTGCTTTCTTTACCTTGTAAATCCAATGGGAGCTCACCATTGACTTGTCCTCTGGTTTCGGGACCACATTCCAAACACTGTTACGAACTGTGGAGTCATACTCCTCCACCATGGCATCAACACAAACCATTTGTTACATTGCTTCCTCTCTAAAAGACTCTGTTTGAGTGGATGTCTACACTCCCTGGTACTCTGCATGTGGTTGCTCCACATCAATCTGAGGCTCCTCAACCTTAGGAGCTAAAAGCTCCTCATCCGCATGTAGCTCAAGCTCCCTCTCAAGGGAAACTTGCATGGCCTTCTCCTCATCAAATCTGACATCCCTGTGAACCACTGTCATCTTGTTGGTTGGAAAGTACACCCGATAGTTGTGAGGTGTATCAATGTACCCCACAAATATCCCCAACTCTATTGTCAGCTCAAGCTTCTTCCATGCATCTTTGGTCACATGGCAATATACCGATGACCCAAAAATCCTGAAGTGACCAACATCTGGCCTCTTACCGGAATAAGCCTCCTCTGGTGTCTTCATCTCAAGTATCCGATGTGGGCTACGGTTTTGAACATAAACTGTTGTGTTGCATGCCTCAACCCACAAGTGTAGTGGTAGGCCCTAATCATGAAAAATTTCCCTCATTTCCCCTACTATGCTTCTATTCTTCCTCTTAGCCACCCCATTCTGTTACCGGTTATGCGTCAACTCTCGTTTAATCCCTTCCATTGCACAGAAGTTCTTAAACTCATTTGAGACATACCACTGTTATCACTCCATAGACTTTTAACCTTCTTGCCCGACTCTTTCTCCACCAATGCTTTAAACTCACAAAACTTTGTGAAATTTTGATCCTTTTTCTGCATGAAAAATATCCAACATTTACGAGAATAGTCATCAACAAATATAACATAATACCTGAGTTTGGTCGTGGATGTTGTCGACAATTGTCCACACAAATCTGAATGGACTCTCTCTAGAATAGCCTCTACTCAACGGTCTTTGTCATGAAAGGAATATTTGGTGTATTTTCTCAAAGTACACCCCTTGCATGTATCAACTTGCTCAAGCGTACATTTGGGAAGACCGATAGAGATGTGTTGCAATATCTTCAAAGCCCATGATGCAAGTGGCCTAATCTCCTGTGCCACATGTTATGAAACCAGCTTACAAAAAGATAGAAAAGAGAGATCAACGCCTTAGAATTCAGCCTCTTCGAGGGGGCAACCTCCTTTACATTACATAAATGAACAATTCTTGGATGATACAAATGAAAAGAACTCCTTTCTATATATAGGAGTCTAAGGGGTTATAACCTAATCAGAGCCGACATAACAATAATAATGTAAGGGCACAATAATAACAATATGATCCAGGTGGATATTGGTGGCCACCTGCCAAGTCCACCTGGACCCCCACCATTGTGTTTCTCAGCATTTTCAGTTTCCTTAATTGAAAAATTAAGGAAACTGAAAAATCTATTTTACAGAGATTTAAATCCTGATGGATTTAAGCAGGAATGCAATAGATTACAGAGATAACCATAAATACAGAGATGCGATAACCATAAAAACAGAGATGCCGCGGAAATAATACTTCATTTCATTAATGGAGAATACTGAAATATGCTTACAAATAGAAATAACCCAGCTAGGGCGATGGTAGCTTATCTCTGAGAAGAGATGTGTCGGCTACATGCCTCTGAACTGTTTCGAACTGTGCTTACAATGAGGCTCGAAGGCCTATTTATTATTGAGAAACAATGGAAAACCCTTCACATTCCAAAACCTAACCCTAGAAGATGAAACGCCAAATTGTGGGCCCCGTTTTGGGGTGAGTTGGACAGCCAACTTACCGGGGTCGCGAATTAGTCGTATTATCTCCATTTGACGCGCACGATAGCCCATTGGAAAGATCTTTCCGAGGACTACGACAAAAAAGGCGATTTTTATCAAAAAAATCGCTGGCGGTGGATTTCCCAAAAAACGTCGTTTAGGGCCTCAAAACGACTCCGGAAGTTTAGGACCCGAAAAACTGCTAAAAATAGTAAACTGTGCTATAATTAAGGAAACTGAAAAACTGAAAGAGACATTTGTGGGGGTCCAAATGGGATAGGTGGGTGGCCACCAACATCCACCTGGATCATTCCTCCCCTCTTAGAAAGCAATGGTCCCCATTGTGTTGAGTTCCTCCCTGAGATGAGGAAGCTTCTGCTGAGCTGGGTCTCTGGTGAGCTGTTCTGCAATCTCTGAGGTGTCTAGAAATGGTGGGGAGCATGGTCGGTGACGATCCACATTGAACACTCGGTGCAAGCGAAGGAATGGAGGAATGTTGTGCTTCAAAGCATTGTTGCCCATAGCCTTGTTACTGGTGTAAGAACCATGTCGGAGTGGTCTGAGTTTCTGATGGGTTCTGGTAAGGTGTTCTTTCTGCAGATGTAACCAAACTTTGTTGCCCACCTGAAACTTGTGTGGTACCCCTGTGGGTGAGGAGAAGTTGTTCCTGTGTTCTGTCATGACCGTATCCCTTTGCTGTTGCTGCTGTGTGGAGGAACCCTTTGTGGGGGTCATGGATGTGGCAACGATCTTCCCCTTACTTTGGGAGCGAACCAGACAGAAAATGAATTTCCTAGTCTGGGAGATGAGCTTGCTTCCTTTCTTGGCAGTGATCAAAGAGGTGGCGGTAGGTGGGGCTACCTCCGGTATCCTGTATAATGAATTATCCAAAGAAATAATGACAGCGCAAGGCCTTGACTCATACACAGCATGTCGCCTCCACAAGTATGGTTGGCCTAATAGTACATCGCAAACATCCAGAGGTGTAACATCACACAATACCTCGTCTGTGAAGGGCTTGATGCTGTAGGGAAGGCGACACTGCTGGCAAACTTTGAGATCTCGTCCTTCGTGAAGCCAACCGATACTGTACGGCTGTGGGTGTGGTGTAGTTGATAGGCCCAACCGCTTCACGACCTCTGCTGAAATGAGGTTCTTTTGGCTGCCACTGTCGACAATGAATTGCAGCGACGAACCCTTCACCCACATCTGTGAGTGGAAAGGACGTTCCCCCTCCTCTGGAGCTTCGGGCTCATTTTTCTGGATCTTGGCAGTAGCAACAGTGGCGCTGGGATCCGCATCAATGATCTGCTACCCTTTGTCATTCCCCTTGTCGGGTTCTGACTCAGAGTCGGAACATGCATCTGATTCGGAAGCCTTCAACTCGGCCACTAGCGACTGCTTGGTCCGACACTCACTTGTGTTATGAGTGGGACTCTTGTGGAACTCACACCACTTTCCTGTGTCCTTCCTCGGCTTCGTGGTGGTGTTCTTTTCTTGCGGCTTCAACGAGTTGTCTTGGGTCACCCCGCCTTGGCTTTGTCCTTTGGGCTTTGGATTTTCAGATCCAAAATCTCGCTTCTTCTGTTTGAACTTTTGCTCGATTTTAACAGCGTATCGGTATGCTATGCCGAGTGAGGAGATGTTCAAGAACTCCATCTCTTCCTGGATGTATCTTTGTAGGCAGCCGCGGTATTTGAGTACTAGATGCAGCTCAGAATCTTTGATACCCAACTGTGTGCGAAGGGTATGGAAAATGTTTGTGAACTCTGGCACATCTTGGTCTCGTCCCTGCCGCAGTGTGGTCCATTTGATGTATTTGTCCTCATAGCTTCTGACAGGGTAGTACTGCTCCTTGATAGCATCCCAAAAGTCATTCCAAGTGGGTGCGGCTGAAAACAATGAGCCTGTACTTTCATCCTTCTGCTCGCAGTATGTTTCCCACCAGTCCTTGACGTGGGGGGCTGCTTTGAGAAGAGCGAAAACAATCTTTTCCCGACTTGAAAATTCATGAACAGAAAAATACCCATCTAGCAGATTTAACCATTTATCTACGGCATCTGCGTCTATTTGACCCTCGAATATGGGGATTTCAAAATTAACTTGTACCTTAAACGGTGTGGCGTTTCCAGAGTAGCTGTTGGAAGCCGATGCGTCGCCTCTGGGTAGCCGTTGAAGGATCTGCGCAAAGCTATCCATCATCGCGTTCCTTTGCCGCTCGAGGGCTTCTTCAAGCAAGATTCTGATAGGATCTCCTGCCCCCTCGTCTTTCTTCTCATCCGCCATGGGAGGTCGTCGAGATTTGCGAGGCTGGTCTTGCAAAAGTTCGACCAATTCAAGCCCTAACTCCTTATATCCCGACCTCGTTGGGGACATGCAAAGAAAAACAGAGAAAAAGCAGACCGCTCTGATACCACTTTGTTTATGGGGCATTCTCCTCTTTTTTCTTATGGCAATTCAAATTTTCAGATCTTGGGGGTCTCTCCTCCCAAGATCCATTTCAATATTTTAGATCTTGGGGCCTTTCCCCCAAGATCCATTTCAAGTTTTCAGATCTTGGGGTCTCTCCTCCCAAGATCCATTTCAATCTATTAGATCTTGGGGCCTCCTCCCAAGATCCAGATCAGTGGTATCAGAGCAGGTTATGATTCCATGGGAATGAGGGTTTGATGCATATTTCAGTTTCAAATTTTGCAGCAATATTCAACAAACTTCAGGCATGTGCTACAACCTCCACAGATCACTTTCTTGGGTCAAGCAGGAAGAATTTTTCTTTTCTCATTTTTTTTGCAGGAATTTTTTTGGGCGGCGACTTTGCAGATCAGATCTAAAACATTTGGTATAGAATTTACAAAAACAAATACCAGATCTGGATTCCTCTTGAAAAATCACCCAATTTCAAAAAAAAAAATGGGTCGAATCGGAGTTCGGATGTGGGAGATATCGCTGATTTAAAATCAGCTATTTTATCAAAAATTTTGTGACGGCGGAACTGTTGCAGCGCGAATCTGAGATCTCAGAGTGTCCAGATAAGGATTTCCAACTCATGGGAAGATGCAAAATGATCCTTCTGCTTCTAAAAACAGGTTATAATAAATATTCTGAGTTATATTGGCCGAGTTATGTCCATTTTAACTTTGGAGCAGCATTCGGAGTGGGTTTCCATTGGAGACGTGCCCTCCCACCCCACTTTAGTAGGCACCTGCTTCACATTCATCAGTTTCAACATAGCATCATTCGGCTTGGGTTATTTGGAGACATGCCCTCCCACCCCAGGCTATGTAGGCACCTGCTACTTCATCAGCAACCAACATCACGGTTATGGGTCATCCACAAACCCACACTTTATCGAAGTCCATTTGCTAGGCCGCACACTGTCAGAATCACAGTTGGTCACAAGCATTATAGGGTATCTCTATCCTCGGATCTTCGTTCATTATGGTTATGGGTTAACCACATAAAACCCTTATCTTCAGTGGCTCTTCATATTCAACAAAGGCTTTGCAGGAGGGAACTTTACGCAATGGGGACCATTGCTTCTTAAGGAGGGAGGAATGATCCGAATGGAAAATGGCATCAACTCATCGTACTCATCCACCCATATTATTCATTGACCCATGGAATTTACCCATGATATTGTAAATGACATCCGCCCGTGGTATTGAATGATCCGAATGGAAAATGGCATCAACTCATCGTACTCATCCACCCATATTATTCATTGACCCATGGAATTTACCCCACCATTGTGTTTCTCAGCATTTTCAGTTTCCTTAATTGTAGCACAACTTACTATTTTTAGCAATTTTTCGGGTCCTGAACTTCCGGAGCCGTTTTGAGGCCCTAAACGACGTTTTTGGGGGAATCCGGGGGCAACATGGGTCTGTTCCAACAATGGTAGTGCTTGGATAGATCTTTCTAACGAGCTATTGTATGCGTCAAACGGAGATCATATGCCAAAGTTACGACCCCGGGAAGTTGATGTACCAATTTACCCCAAACGGGGCCCACAGTTTGGCGTTTCATCTCCTAGGGTTAGGTTTTGGAATGTTAAGGGTTTTCCATTGTTTCTCAACAATAAATAGGCCTTCGAGCCTCATTGTAACACAGTTCAGAGGCATGTAGCCGTCACATCTCTTCTCAGAGATAAGCTACCATCGCCCTAGCTGGTTTATTTCCATTTATGGTTGTAAGCATATTTCAGTATTTTCCATTAATGAAATGAAGTATTATTTCCGCTGCATCTTTGTGCATATGGTTATCTCTGTAATTTGTTGCGTTCCTGTTTAAATCCGGATCAGTGGTATCAGAGCGGTCTGCTTTTTCTCTGTTTTTCTTTGCATGTCCCCAACAAGGTCGGGATATAAGGAGTTAGGGCTTGAACTGGTTGAACCTTTGCAAGACCAGCCTCACAAATCCCGACGGCCTCCCATGGCGGATGAGAAGAAAGACGAGGGGGTAGGAGATCCCATCAAAATTTTGCTCGAAGAAGCCCTCGAGCGACAACGGAACGCGATGATGGACAGCTTTGCCCAGATCCTTCAGCGGCTACCCAGAAGCGACGCATCGGCTTCCCGCAGCTACTCTGGAAACGCCACACCCTTTAAGGTACAAGTTAATTTTGAAATCCCCATATTCGAGGGTCAGATAGATGCAGATGTCGTAGATAAATGGTTAAATCTGCTAGAGGGTTATTTTTCTGTTCATGAATTTTCGAGTCGGGAAAAGATTGTTTTTGCTCTTCTCAAAGCAGCCCCCCACGTCAAGGACTGGTGGGAAACCTACTGCGAGCAGAAGGATGAAAGTACTGGCTCACTATTTTCAGCCGCACCCACCTGGAATTCGTTCCGGGATGCCATCAAGGAGCAGTAGTACCCTGTTGGAAGTTATGAGGATGAATACATAAAGTGGACCACGCTGAGGCAGGGAACGGACCAAGACGTGCCGGAGTTCACCAATCTTTTCCATACCCTTCGTACAAAGTTGGGTATCAAGGATTCGGAGCAACATTTGATACTCAAATACCGTGGCTGCCTGCACAAGTACATCCAGGAAGAAATACAATTCCTAAACATCTCCTCGCTCGGCGCAGCATACCGATACACCGTCAAGGTCGAGCAGAAGTTTAAACAAAAGAAGCGAGACTTTGGATCTGCGAATCCAAAGCAGGGGAAAGGTGCCCCTAAACCACAGAACAAAGGACAAAGCCAAGGCGGGACAGCCCAAGACAACCAGCCGAAGCTGCAAGCAAAGAACAACGTCGTGAAGCCGAGAAAGGACACTGGAAAATGGTGCGAGTTCCATAAGAGCTCCACTCACAACACAAGTGAGTGTCGGGCCAAGCAGTCACTGGTGGCTGAGCTAAAGGCTTCAGAATCAGATGCATGTTCCGACTCTGAGTCAGAACCCGATAAGGGGAATGAAAAAAGGAAGCAGATCATTGATGCGGATCCCAACGCCACTGTTGCTACCGCAAAGATCCAGAAAAAGGAACCCGAAGATCCAGAGGAGGAGGAGCGTCTCTTCCACTCCTAGATGTGGGTAAAGGGCTCCCCGATACAGTTCATTGTTGATAGCGGGAGTCAAAAGAACCTCATTTCGGCAGAGGTCGTGAAGCGGTTGGGCTTACCGACCACAACACATCCACAACCATACACCATTAGGTGGCTTCACCAAGGACGAGATCTTCGCGTGAGCCAGCAGTGTCGCCTTCCATACAACATCAAGCCCTTCATGGATGAGGTATTGTGTGACATTGCTCCCCTTGAAGTTTGTGATGTATTACTAGGACAACCATACTTGTGGAAGCGACATGTTGTGTATGAATCAAGGCCCCGTGCTATTATTATTACATTGGGAAATAAGTTGTACAGGATACCAGAGGTAGCACCACCTACCGCCATCTCTTTGATTACTGCAAAACAATGCAGTAAGATCATTTCCAAAACCAGGAAATTTGTTTTCCTGATGATACGCCCTCAAGGAAAGAAGAAGACAGTGGCCGCGGCCTCCAGACAGGGTCCCTCTGCACGACAACTACAGATGGACAAGGTTGTGGAGGAATACGAGGACATCTTCACCTCCCCGGCAGGGGTTCCTCTGCACTGTCAGGTCAAGCACTCCATCGATCTGACCCCAGGTGCGCCGCTACCCAATGGACCAATTTATCGGCGCTCTGTTTTGGAGAACAAGGAAATCAAGAGGCAGATTCAGGAGCTCCTGCAGAAAGTCACATCCGTCCGAGTTCATCGCCTTGTGGGAGCCCGATCGTGTTGGTATAGAAGAAGGATGGGACGTGGAGACTCTGTATTGACTATCGGGCGCTGAACAAGATCACTGTCCGTAATAGGTACCCGATCCCGGGGATTGATGACCTCCTAGACCAACTAAAGGGGGCGAAATATTTTAGCAAGATCGATCTGAAGTCAGGATATCACCAGGTACCAATCGAACCCTCTGATGTGTGGAAGACTGCCTTCAAATCCAAGGAGGGCCTCTTCGAATGGTTGGTTATGCCTTTCGGATTGACGAATGCTCCTGCAACCTTCATGAGGCTAATGGATGACCTCTTGCGGCCATTCACCAACTCCTTTGTAGTAGTATACTTGGATGACATTCTGATCTTCAGCCAGAGTTGGGAAGAGCACCTCCACCACATCCAACAGGTTCTCCAAACACTGCGGCAACACAAACTATGTGCCAATTTGGAGAAATGCACTTTTGGCATGACCCAAGTTCAGTATCTGGGATACATCATTGATGAACAGGGGGTGCATGTCGATCCAGCCAAGATCCAAGTCATTTAGGATTGGCCCTCTCCAACCACTCTAACAGAGCTCCGTGGCTTTCTAGGTCTTGCCAACTTCTACCGCAGGTTTGTGTTGGGGTTTTCTCATATTTCTTGGCCCTTGAGTCAAGTCACCAAGGGAGGGGCAAAAGCAAAATTCTTCTGGTCTGAATCTCAACAGAAGGCATTCATGGAGTTGAAGGATCGCCTCTGCACGGCACCAGTGCTCGCGTTACCAGATTTACAACAACCATTTGAGGTCGAGACAGATGCCTCTGACTATGCTATTGGGGCAGTCCTTACTCAACATGGACATCCAGTGGCATATCACAGTGAAACACTTTCAGACACAGTCCAGAAGTACCCCACTTATGATAAAGAGATGTATTCCATTGTACAGGCCTGCCGACAATGGAAGCATTACATTTTGGGGAAGGAAACGGTCATCCACACAGACCACCGACCCCTGCAGTTCATACAGACCCAAGGGAAATTGCAGAATGATCGCCATCAGAAGTGGTCTACATACCTACAACAGTTCCACTTGAATATCAAGTATAAGAAGGGCAGCACCAATAATGTTGCAGATTGCCTCAGTCAACCACCGATCATGGCGTTAACCACCGTGCTCAACTCTTGTGGGCACGAGACTTCTGATTGGCCACTTCTCTACAAAAGTGACCCAGAATTCGGCCACACATACCAGACACTCTTGGAGGGTCGGCATGTTCCAGATTTTCACCTCCAGGATGCCCTATTATGCCACCTCGGTCACCTTTGTGTTCCTTCAAGAGAGCGTGCCAAGATGATTTGGGAAGCATGCTACAGTCGGGCTGCTGGGCATTTCGGGGTCGAGAAAACAGTGGCAGTACTGCAAAATTATTTCTATTGGCCGAATCTTCGACAGGATGTTGGGAAGTACATCAGATCATGTACTACCTATGCCATTGCCAAACCGACCATTAAGAAGCACAGCCTCTATACCCCGTTGCCTACCCCTAGTCGACCTTGGGAATCCATCTTCATGGATTACATGTCAGGCCTTCCTTCCACTAAGCATGGAAATGACTGTGTTTTTGTGGTCGTCGACAGGTTCTCGAAGATGGCCATTATGGTGGCCTGCAAGAAGAATATCACAGCAGAAGCCACTGCTAAACTCTTCTTTGAACGAGTATGGGTGCACTTTTGGATCCCACAGTCTATCATCTCAGATCGGGACAATCGGTTTCTCAGCACATTTTGGTCCAGTCTCTGGTCAATGCTGGACACCAAACTCACGAAGTCCACAGCCTTCCATCCTCAAACTGATGGCCAGACAGAGGTTGTCAATAGGATGATTGTGCACATTCTGCGCATGTATAACTCAAAGCATCCACGCACATGGGACGAGAGCCTCCCCTATGTTCAGCACAGCTACAACCGAGCTCTTCACAACTCCACTGGCCATAGCCCTTTTCAGGTGGGTTTGGGATTCCAGCCACTGTGCCCCATTGATGTGGCCATGCCACTTGCAGCTACTCACATAAATTCAGCTCATGTCCAGTCCGAAACAGATAAGGCCACCAGCTTCATTGAGCGCATCCAACATATTCGCCAGCAGGTCCATGACATTCTTGAGAAATCAAATGCCAAGTACAAGCAGCGACATGATCAACATCGGGTGCCACAAAAGTTTCAGGTGGGCGACAAAGTCTGGTTGCATTTGCAAAAGGAACGCCTTACTGGAGCCTATCGGAAATTGAGACCACTCCGATATGGTCCTTACACCATTACTAAGGCTATGGGAGACAATGCATTTGAGCTCAGCATTCCCCCATTCCTTGGCCTGCACCCAGTGTTCAATGTGGACCGCCTTCGGCCATACTTTCCACCATTGCTAAACACATCCGACATTGCAGAACAGCTCAAACCCACAGAATTAAATCCAGATTGCATGGAACAAGCTGCAACTGATCGGATCATGGACACACAGATCAAGAACACTTGCCAACAGAATATCCAACTGTATCGAGTTGTCAAAGCAGGCCAACTCCTTCAGCAGGGCAAATGGCTCACCAGGGAACAAGTTCAGCAAAAGTTTCCTCATCTCATGGAGGAGCTCAACGCAATGGGGACCATTGCTTCCTAAGGGGGGAGGAATGATCCAGGTGGATATTGGTGGCCACCTGCCAAGTCCACCTGGACCCCCACCATTGTGTTTCTCAGCATTTTCAGTTTCCTTAATTGTAGCACAACTTACTATTTTTAGCAGTTTTTCGGGTCCTGAACTTCCGAAGCCATTTTGAGGCCCTAAACGACGTTTTTTGGGGAATCCGGAGGCAACATGGGTCCATGGAATGGATCGATGTTGACCGTTCCAACAATGGTAGTGCTCGAATAGATCTTTCTAATGAGCTATTGTATGCGTCAAACGGAGATCATATGCCAAAGTTACGACCCCGGGAAGTTGATATACCAATTTACCCCAAACGGGGCCCACAGTTTGGCGTTTCATCTCCTAGGGTTAGGTTTTGGAATGTTAAGGGTTTTCCATTGTTTCTCAACAATAAATAGGCCTTCGAGCCTCATTGTAACACAGTTCAGAGGCATGTAGCAGTCACATCTCTTCTCAGAGATAAGCTACCATCGCCCTAGCTAGTTTATTTCCATTTCTGGTTGTAAGCATATTTCAGTATTTTCCATTAATGAAATGAAGTATTATTTCCGCTGCATCTTTGTGTATATGGTTATCTCTGTAATTTGTTGCGTTCCTATTTAAATCCGGATCACAATAGTGGGCTTCTATGGGGCACAATAGTAACAATATGGGCACTACATGGGTACATCAATATAATAAGTGGGTTATACTAATAATAATAAGGGGTTACACTAGTAGTATAGGGGCCTAACATGCCCCTCTCCTTCAAAAAGCGTTGTCCTCAACGCTTGAGTAGTTCTTGATTCTTCTGTATAAAATTCTTATCCTCCCATGTGGAATATTCAGCGGGTAAGTTCTTCCACTTGATGAGATACTCTGAAATTGATAGATTTCGTAGCTGTCGGGTTCTTGTTTCTGTGACTGCTCCAGGTTCCGATATGATTTTTCCTTCCTCTTCAATTTCTGGCAATATTGCTTGAATTAGGATCTTTTGCAACTTTTGAATAAGTGGCCATACTTCTTCATCCTTCTTCCATTCATCCCTTGCTTCGTTTATCCAATCTGGTTGGATAATATAAATAGCATAAAACAATGCTTCCACATCCTCATCCTTGAAGAGTCTTCCCATTCAGTAAGGTCGCCATTTTTTAAGTGCATGTAGTATTGCCAACATTTCCTTCTCATAAATAGCTTGCTTGAGATGTAGCAGTAAAAATACCCAATCACCTACATCAAAACATTTTTCACTACGATGTTGATCTACCTGTTGTTTCGTTTGATTTTGCACCGAAGTGGTGTTATCCTTTAAAAGTTGGAGAACTTGTTGTTGATGCTCGATGTGATCTTTCTCTGCTTGAACCTTTTTCTTCTTGATATGTCCTTCTATCTTTTGAGGAGTGGTAATTTCTTCCAGTCCTTTACAAGATATGGTCGGATTCATTTCTTGATGCTCGATGTGATCTTTCACTTCTTGAACATTTTTCTTCTTGATGTGTCCTTCTATCTTGATAGTTTGAGGAGTGGTAATTTCGTCCATTGAATTACAAGATATGGTTGGATTCATTTCTTCTTTCTCGATGTGATCTTTCACTTCTTGCACCTTTTTCTTCTTTATATGTCCTTCTATCTTGAGAGTTTGAGGAGTGGTAATTCTTGCCAATGCTTTACAAGATATGGTCTGATTCATTTCTTCTTTCTCTGGGGTGGTGTCCTGGCGTATATCCTCTTCTTTTGATGTTTCTTGATCCTTTTCTTCCTCCTCTTCATATTCTATGTAAAATAATTTCTTCTCAACACACCTATGACCTTTAGTGCATTTTCTATCGCAATTGTAACAAAGCCCTTTTTCTCTTTTTTCTTCCAATTGTTGTGGTGTAACCCTCGTAGGTTGTGGAAGGCTGGGAGAAACAACACTTCCATCTTTATAGTTGTGAGGGGTATGCTTCCTGGTTTCCATAATTTTGCTTTCCATTATGTCACAAAGCCCTTTTACTCTTTCCAATTGTTGTGGTGTTGCTCTAAAAAAGGTGTTGCTCTTTGTATCCTCATAATGTGCTATCATTTCCTCCGTGAAAATTGACCACGTAACAAGTTTTTTACGAGAACAAAGCCCTTCATACCATAAAAATTGATCTGGTTCTAAATATGAAGATGCAATACATACCTTTTGTAACAGTTGTACACCATGATCAAAATATTGCTCCATTTGAAGTATCCAATTTACCGGATCCTTGCCATCAAACTTCCTCATCTTGCTTTTTCTTGATTTTAGGAGCTCGACCTTGAAACGACTGTAACTCTGTACTTTTCAATCACCTAGTTCTGAATTTGTGACCTGTAGTAGCCCTCTGTGTCCTCTTTCTAATGCCACAAGTCTGACCCAAATTGGATTCTCCAAGGAAGAGTTATGCGAAATCTCCCACAGTGACTTGATTATAGACTAGTTCAGTAGAGCGAACTTGTACGATGTGCCACGAGTCACTGTTTTGGCCTTTGGATCTGAAAAACACCCAAAAGAAACTACAGTCCATCCTCTTTCTGTACCTTCTTACGAAACTTCAATCCAATCCCCAGAGAGAAAGTTATGACGATTTTCCCCAGGTCACATGTTTTGAATGTAATTCAGGAGTCTGCAAAAAGACCAAATTCCTTAGATCATAGCTCCGCAAATATCTCGCGAAAAGCTCTGAAATTTACACCCAAGGTTCAGCACAATTTCTTCTCAAATGGGTTTTTTTGCGACTTCTGAAACGTCACAGAAAAAAAGTTATAGCGAAAATGCCACGATGACCTGTTTGGAGCAGCGAAACCCTAGAATCCAAAGCTCTGATACCAAATGTTATGAAACAAGCTCACAAAAAGATAGAAAAGAGAGATCAACGCCTTAGAATTCAGCCTCTTCGAGGGGGCAACCTCCTTTACATTACATAAATGAACAATTCTTGGATGATACAAATGAAAATAACTCCTTTCTATATATAGGAGTCTAAGGGGTTATAACCTAATCAGAGCCGACATAACAATAATAATGTAAGGGCACAATAATAACAATAGTGGGCTTCTATGGGGCACAATAGTAACAATATGGGCACTACATGGGTACATCAATATAATAAGTGGGTTATACTAATAATAATAAGGGGTTACACTAGTAGTATAGGGGCCTAACACCACAACTCTCCAAAGTTCGGCTCTGCACCCTTTCTTCTTTTGAGCTCAAAGCGGCACACTCTCATACCCCCAACTTATAGAGACTCTTCACCTGAATCCCTATCTTCTTTACCTGACCTGTGGCTATGTGTCGAAGGAATGCCTTTCCTTTCAAGAAGATCACATCAAAGCCTCTATCCTCAAGCATGGCAATGGATATCAAGTTCTTCTTCAGCCCGGGCACATACATAACATTCTTCAATGTGAGTGGAGCCCCATGCTCCTTCTGAAAGGTAATCGTGCCCAATCCAGTAACACTATACTTCCCGTTGTCACCCATATCGATATGTATCTTGATATCTTCCTCCAGGTCACTGAATAACTCTTTATCGCTAGTAATGTTGAATGAAGCTCCATTGTCTAAGTAACATAAACTTCCCATCATTGATGACACCATGCATGAAATGAGGGAAAAGTCCAACTCGAATTGAGAGGCCAAAGCCTCACCTACTGCTCCTCCTGAGGACTTCCTCTTGGACTTCCTGAGTGGAAAATTTGTAGCAAAATGGCTTAGATCGTGACAATGAAAGCATTTAACTTTCATCATGTCTTTCTTCTTACCTCTATGATAAGAATCCAATTTGGAATGGGAAGTTTTCCCTTTTCCCTTCCTCGCCTTAATCGCTAAGGCACATTTCTCTTCATCATCAGTCTTTGATGAAGAGCCATCCTTGGTGTTCCTCTTGATCTCCTCTTGCATTAAATCTGACCACAGTCGTTCCTAATCTGGTAGCTTCTCTCGACCATTGACAGAGTCCTGATAACTATGCCAACTCTTTGGGAGTCCTAGAAGAGAAATACTCACCATATATTCCTCGACAACCGTGATTCCAACATTTCCAAGTTCATCACAACATTGAGTGAATTTGGTCAAGCATTTGGAAATAGTCTCGCCTTTCTCCATTTTAATTTTTCGAAGTTTGTCCTTTAGTGTCAATTTCCTTTGGTCACTGTTGTTTTGATACAAGTTTGTCAATGTTTTCCACATAGCATATAGAGTTTCCTTTCCATGGACACTTGAGACAATGTGATCTCGAACTCCCTTAAGAATTATCCACCTTGCCTTTGTTGCACACTTCTTCCATTCGTCCAAATTTTGTGCATCTAATGTTGCTAGCTTTGGGATTTCTTGATCAATGAATTTCTTCAAGCCATTATCTTCTAGCACAGCCTCCATCCTATTCCTCCAAGCTATAAAATTTGAGCTTCCTTCCAAGGCATACTCGAGCCGCAAACCGTAGGACACCATATTCCGACCCTGAAGTATGTATTGGAAATTCGAATTTCACCTATAACCCAAAACTAAAAACTTAAAAATCTCCTCTAGTATATTAATCTGAGATTCGATACCATGTAGAAATTTCTACAAATCTAGCTCTGATACCATGTAGAAAATCTTGTAGATTCACAAGCTCATGCAATGTACTAAAGCACAGGATAAGAATATACTTCTACTTTCATTCAACGGAAGCCAATATATTGATGAAAACAATAATCAAAAAGAGGAAGATAATCAAATACACATAACACAATAAGTATCCGAGGAAATCCACATCTCAAAACCCCACTATCTGTATTGCATATATCAGAAATCCAAGATGATAATACAATACTTGTTCTCACAAGAACAATCCCAGCACTCAGTAAAATAAATCTCCAACTCACAAGAAAAATCTTGGCCAACACTTAGCCAATTCTGCAACTCTCCAAGTCCCTATTTGCTTGCACAATTCCTATGGTTGATTAGCCCATATTAATGGGAAACCAGTGCATCCAAAATTGTGCAATCCCTTCAAGGTTCAGTTCTTGATCGCATGCATGATCTATACAACTCGGTAAATCATACAACTAATAGTACATTGTCCCTACACTCTAGTCTCAACTGGGTCTTTCTTATAATCGACATGCATGAGTTTCTGATGAAGGAATCTTCAATTAACTGGAGTAGCACTAGTTAATGCATTAGTGCACCAATTGTCTGTTAACTCACTATTAGTTCCTCAAATAGTTTGGAACTAATTTAACTTAACTTAACTCAGTAAACTGAGTTATCTAATTACAACTCATACTTAACTCATCCTAGACCCCTATAATATAGGGAGAACATATACATGACTTCATAAAGACTTCCAACTCAAAATTCCTAAGCTAATTAAGTTAATTAAACTTAATTAACTATTTACAAGTTTCTATGAGAATAGAATTCGATTTTAATTCTCAGTTTAATTCAAGGACAAATTAAACTGGAATTTCTTGTTGCCATTTCTCAAAATCTCTCTTTTGTGATCCTATTGCCCCAACGTATGAATAGTGATATTGAAACTTTGACAATGAGAAAACACTCTTGATGACAATGACAACAATGACTTGGCAGTGATATTCATATAATTAACATATATAGAAACTGTGTAAAAGTTGACCTATCTATGTAGTTTGTCAATACAATAGGAACTGCCTATAGATCACATATATATTCTTGTAGATTTGGCTTATAAGGCCCGAGGTTCACATTGTCTCTTTGACTCTGTGGATTGCAATCTTGAAGTATGAACAGTTATTTATATAATAATGATTTGGAGGCATGTGATGGTAACTTGATTGAGAGAGAGCCATGACACTGATCTATATAATAGTAAGGGATGACTATAATTTGCATGAGCATTGATCTTGTATAATTATGATAACCATGTCCTATGAAAGTTGCACAAGTGCTCTTATATGACATACCAATGACCTTGTTTAACTAAAAAAACCATGATCCATGATGCTAGTGAGACTATAATTCATGTGACATGGGCATGATTGTAACCTAAATTATAGTGACTTGAAGACAATGACAATAACCCTTGTTGCATAACAATGAAGTGATTTACATAACAATGATCTTAGAAAATTCAAAAATTTATATGATAAAGATGAATGAATTTGATAAATGTCAATTCAAGGAATAAGACTAGGTATTTGCAAAAGAGGCACGCAGAATTTTCTATGACCTATGTCAAATGATTATGATGATTTAGGTCAAGTTTTTTATCATAAAAAGGTTATGCATAAAAATAGAGACAGTGACATGTAGGAAATTAATGTTATGTTGTATATGAAGAATAGGTCTTGTAATCATATGAAATGGATTATAGGACTAACAATATCACTAGGGTTTTGCAACATTTTGCAATGCTTGGATGACAAGTATTTATTACTTTGAAGTTTCTAGAGTTTGCATAGAATTTTCAATTCTTATCGTGACAAACCTTAAAGACCTTAAAAAATCTAGGGTTTTGCAACTAACTCTCTCCTGTGGTTGTATAAATTTACAATTTGTAAGTGACAGTTATTGACATCTACGGTTTTTAAACCCTATTAAAGTATGGAATAAGAGGAGAAGCCCTAGAAATAGAAATTGTAACTGAATGTTTCCGATGTGAAAAGAAAAGGAACCTAGTTCTGAAAAGCGACAGGTATCTTATCATGTTAATGAGAAGACAAGGTTTGATGAAAATGGGTCAAAGATTAAGAGGGAGTCAACCTTCCTCTAGAGATAAGTATTCTTGATTATTACTAATGCTAATGTCTCTATATTTTGTCTCTTTGTTCTTTCATGAGTCTTCTAACCAAGGTTATAGGTCAAGACAAGTTCTATCTAAATCTTGACTAAGAGATGAAATACTTGAAGGAACATGGCATAGCATGAAGATTTAAAAGGAAGGAACAATTTGATAACTATTAGATGGAGAAAAAAAAATTACTAACCTCAGATGGAAAGAGGGAGTTGTAAAGACCTTGATTATTATGATATTGAAGTTTGTTGGTTAGTTCAAATTGATGATTGAATTTTGAAGAATGTAAAGTAGAACATTGTTGCAATATGAGATAGACCATGCAAAGGAATGTTGACTTCAAAGGGAGTCGGTAACTGTATGTGACATTAAGAATCACACACCTTGGCTTGAGGCCATTGTGATTTGGTATCTCCAATTTTGATGATTTGTTTGAGATATGAGTTCGCTCCCTCAAAAGACATATTACATAAGTTTATGCAGAGGTTGGAAAGGTAGAAGTTGAGATAACTTGTTGGACCTACATCTACCTGGTTTGATCATGAAACACATGGATTGTGTGGATAACACTATTGATAGATTGGATAAGAACGAGGGAAAATATATATATTTTAAAATCTTATATCACTTATTGTAGAAATATGAGGCAAAACTTTGTTATAGAAGGCATGTGCTGACAGCTGTGAGGAAGTTCGGCTCCTTGAAAACGACAGATGAACCAGTTGATGATAAATTTGTTTGATGAAAGACAAGATCCAGAAAGATCAAAGTTTGATATGTCATGGTGCTATGAGGAGTTGAAAAACCCTGTCATGAAGATAGAGTGTGAAATATTTGGCTTCATAAAATGTTGGCATCTAGAAATGTTGAAGCCCAGGTATGATGTAACATGAGAAAGGAGCCCTGTAGCTACAACTATATCTCCATGGAAGAACAAGTAGTTGATGGATTGATGATTTATGAGACTAGCTAAGGATTGTGATGATGTCTCCCTAATTGAGAGGGAGTAAGAAATCTCCTCCATGTTTGTGAAGGAGTAGGGATCTCCTCCCAGGATGAGAGGGAGTTATGATGGACACCATATTCTCCATGTGTCATGCACTAGGCCAAGACTATAGTCATATGTTTAGTGAAGGCATTGGGAGGGAGAATGGAGGATTAGATAAGCATCTGGGACCAATTCTCCTTGAGGATTGGGAATCTAAGATAAGAATTAGTCTTATGGATCAAAACTCTTTGAGGATTATACATGGTATCTAAGATAAGTCTGGTCGAAGAGGATTGATATCCTTTAAGGAATAGGAATCTAGGATAAGAATAGTCATGTAAGGAAATTCCTGGTGAACATCTATATGGTGTATGTGGCTTAAGAGGTGGTTGTGGTTATGGTGTATACCTCCCTACATTGTGCTCTAATCTAGTGGAGAGTTAGAGCTTGTTAGTTAAGGCCTTGATATTGTACAGATTGACAATGTTGGTTGATGCTTAAAGATGGCTTATCAGTTTGACTCTTCTTAAGAGAATATTTCAATTTGAGAAGTATACTTGTACCAGTTATGTAATTATGAATACCTCCCTAGTTAAGAGGTGGTGTTGGAAAATTAACTAGGTTTGGTCTTCATAATTAGTATTGTATTTATGTCTTCGTATATTTTATGTAAAATAAAAAAGAAGAAAAAGAAAATTTATTTGTCAAGCATGGGTTTCATGATTAAGTCAAGTTATTATTTTATTGAAGCATGCTCTTCAAGCTCATTATTATTTGTATTGGCCAAATTCAAAGCCTTATTTATAGATGGGAAAAAAAAAATTTCAAATATGTAATTTGGGTCAAAATTACCTCTAGATTCCAATTCATCCCTACCTATCAAGTTGGCCTTTCCCCAGAAGACATGCCTGTTCAAAATCCTTTGGACAGTACAAATAGAGGGTGAGTTTAGCTCATTTGTATACACACAATTCACATTATTCGTTTTGAAATATCACAGAAGGAAGGAGGGCCAAAATTAAAATTCACAAGTGAAGAAGGGTTTATCTTCAGCTCAGATTTGTGGAAGTTTTTCCTTGACATATCTCTTGTTGAAGATCTATTTCTGATGATGTACATGTTGTTGGTCCCTTGTTGTTGATGGATTTGTTGTGCAGAAGGATGGTTTGACTTGGCTTCTAGAGGGTTGAAGTGTTTTTGTGGTCATGGGTCTTAGATATCTCACTTTGATCTAATTCTACAAGAAGATAATTTTTCTGGGTTTGCCCTTGCTTGGGGCGTATATCTTGTGTTCTTTGGATTCTTGTAATCTTCATGTTTTGTACATTTGGTAATTATTTGATGAAGAAAAACATAATAAAAATTAATAAGTATCCAACATCACTCACAAGCAATTATCGAAGCAAGGAAATCTACCCTAACTCTTAAGCCTCTTAATTTCTCAAACCCCCCAAGAGATCTAGTGACATTTTCAACAAATTGGTCTTGGGTAGAAGTGATACTTGAAGAAATTTATAGCTCTAGATTTGGTGGTGCTTAGAAGCCCAACATACACTTAAATGTCCATGACAGAGAACAACTTCTCTATCTTTTACAATTTTATCCATTGTATTTCAGAATTAAATACATACAACTCTTTTTGAACAAGTGCTTACATGGTACAAGATATCTTTGATTACTCAATATTGCATATTGTTGAACTAGTAAGGTTAGAGGTCCATCAGAGTGAGTGATTCTCACCTGCAAGAGATTCATAAGCAGTGGGTACTCATATTTCCAAGTAAATATATGTTTTAACAAGGATTGGCTCCTAATATTTGGTGAGACACTTTTCAGGCAATGTTACACTTTAAATCCTTTCAACAGGTTCATCTTAACCATTTATATTATATTTAGGATCAGTTCATTAAAGTTCATTACACTTGCATGGAATAAGAAGATTGTTATGTTCAATTATAAAAATCTAGAAATGGAACCTTGTTCAGGAAGTCTAGTACTTTCTTGAAAGAAGAAGATTGTTCTCTTTGAATGTAAAATTTTAGAAATTGAAATTTATTCATGTGTTTAATAGTCAACATGCTTATGGTATGCCTTAATTCCATTACTATAGTCGATTTTCTCACAATATATAGAATTATCAATAACACTTGATATAAGTCTTACAATTTTATATAGTGCTAATGGGGCTTGGTTGCTTGTTACAACAAGGGTGTGGTTATTTGTATTCCAAGATTCTAGTCCCCTAGAGACATGTTTTCCTATTGGGGGCTTGGTTCATTTAATTTAGTTAGGGTAAAGTGTAAGATTTGGGTTATTTTGATGGAATAGATGCTCCAGTAGTGCTAGCTTTCACAACTTGTGAGACATAACTTCGTCATTGTATTTTCTCATGTTAGATGGTGCCACTTGAATGTGTTGACCAGATGACTCAAACAGGAAAAAAATTACAATACCTTTTTTAGTATGGTAGTTATAATTATGCCCACTTATATTTAGTGACTTGTGTTGAAAATACAACCATTCTAAATTAAATTCTACAACAATGAGTTGCCTAATCCTTATAAGTCAACAACAAGTTGTGTAGCCTAATTTACAATAATAATTTGTGTGATCATGTATGGAATAATAGGTTGTATGATCAAGCATGCAAATTGTGAGTAGTGCATAGTATGGCACATACATTGTGCACCAAATGTTTTGCAAGTTTATAGTGGTAGTTAAGAGAATTATATTAATATGATAAAATATATATGGTGCAAGATAGGGGAAGGAGTTTTAGCTACTCCCCACCAAGATCTTTCAGAATCTAGGTTGTGTATTCACTACTTTTACTATTAAATCACCTCAAGAGTCAGGCGACATAATAATCACCTCTCTTATCAGATCAACTGAGAAGATGTGTTACATGGAGGATTCCTTAGGATGATTGGAGGACATTAATGTTGGAGGATATGAATCAGAGGAGGTCAAGAAATGAATCCTATTATTGTAAACTACATAAAAAAGATCATGTTAGAATAAGAAGAGACATGGAGACTTAAAAGTAGAGCCACCTGGATCAAGAGTGGTGATGAAAATAAAAAATTCTTTCAAAATTTTTCCAAAGGAAGATGAGAATACACTATGGGCCCCAAACAATCCGGATGGGGTACAATCTCCTCTTTCAAGGAGCTAGAAATTTTTGGAAAAAGGAATTTCAAGAATCTGTATAAATCCCCCTGGGGGCTTCATAGTGGAAGTGGTGAGGATAACAAAGGCTTATCCACGTTTCACCAATGATGAAGACAACCAAATCATTATGGAAGCGGAGCTTTAGAAAATCCTTCACAGTATGCAGAAAGAAAAGAGCCTAGGTACGGATGGATGGACGATGGAATTTCTTTTGTCTCTTTCTAAAACAATTAGGGAGGACTTGCTAAGAGTTGTTGAGGAATATTGACAAATAGGAAGGATTCTCACCTCCTTCAATACAATCTAGCACTTATTCCTAAATATGATGATCCTCACTATTTTTAAGACTTTAGTCCCATCTCCTTATGTAATTTTATCTATAAGGTAGTTGCAAAAAATTATTGCAAACAAGATCAAGCCTATTATCAAAGAACAATTTTCTTTCCTGGAGGATTTTCAAATCCATGAAGCAATTGGAGTTTCCCAAGAAGGATTACATAACATAAAAATAAGAAGGTTGAAAGGGATGGTAATAAAAATCAATCTGTTGAAATCATATGATAGAGTCAGATGGTTATTTATGAGGTTGATTCTTACACATGTGGGATTCAAAGTCTCCTTTATTAGTTGGGTTATGAGTTGCATCACCACTATTTCATTTTTTGTTGTAATAAATGGCTCAACTTCTAAATTCTTCCATGAAAAAAAGGGGTTGTGACAAGGATTCCCTCTATCCCCTTTGTTTTTCCTTCTGGATGTTGAAGGACTCAATTGGCTTCTACTGGAGGCTAGAAGAAGGGGGGATATGAGAGGGATAATAGTGGCTAGAGATTTATCTATCATGCACCTATTATTCATTAATGACCTAGTAATGTTTTGTAATAGATCCAGGGGTGATATAGCAACCATAAAATCAACATTGGGTATTTTCCAAAAGGCCACTAGGATGATGGTGAACATAAAAAAATATTTCATCCTGTCCATCGATCTTTAAGTTGATAAATCAAGGTTTGTGCAAGAATTGTTCTTGTTCCAAGCAAATGATTTGGCAAAGAATATGAAATATTTGGGTTTCTATTTAAAACCGAATGACTACAAGAAGAATGATTGGAAATGGCTTCTGGTGAAGTGGTAGGAACAAAGGCTAAAAATCGGAAGTTATAGATGGTTTTCCTGAGCAGATAGATTAGTGTTGGTTAGATCGGTCCTGGAAGCAATTATAATGTAGTGGATATCTTTATCTTGCATCTCATAAATTTTGTATGAAAAAAATTATCACGGTTTCTTTGGGTTAGTTTAAAGGAAGAGTGAGTTTTGCCATGGGTAAGTTAGGAAAAGATTGCAACACCAATTGCTTGGGGGGATTGGGCATTAAGAATGTCCACCTCTTTGCTAAGGTATTGGTTGCTAAAGTAGGATGGTGCCTTTTGAATACATATAGTTTATGGTCTTCAGTGATGTACAAAAAGTACATTTCAGAACCATAGACAAGAAAAAACCGAATGTCTAAGTCATTTGGAAAGAAGTCTTATCCTCCTCAGTGATTGAAGAAGGCCTCGCCTAGAAAGTGGGCAATGGGGATAAAATGAGAATTGGTAAATACCCTTGGGTGGGATATAGTATTCAGTATAGGCTACCCCGTGAGTTGATAACCCATCTAAATAACCAGGGAAGGTACACCCTCAACTAGGTGGAAGATAATAAAAAGACTTTATTTTGGCCTCAAGGATGGGAAAACACGCATAAGTTGGACATCCATGATGAATTTGTAGAAACATGGAAAAACTACACAAATTTTTTGAACCTTTCTCATCTAATATTTCAAGAAAGAAGATGAATATTGATGGATCCATTCTCCTTTTAGGGTGTATACCCTAAAGATGGTTTATTTGTTCTTGATTAATCCCTTTTTGCCAAAATCGTGGGTATGGTGATGGAAGAAAGTATGGAAATTATTATATCCAACTAGGTCAAGCTTTTTCTTTGGTTTTTTCTAAAAATAAAAGTCCCTACTTGGGACAACCTGCAAAAGAGATAGAAGGAGGGTCTTATATGGTGTCCCCTTTGCAGAAATAATGAAGAAATGATGCCTCATTTTTTCATAGCATTCCCTTTCTCCCTTTGGGTATGGGATCCGTGCAAAAATACTCTTGATTTTTCTCTCCTTTGGCAATGGGGATCATTCTTAGAAGCTTGGAAAATATGGTGGGAATAGGTGAATGAAAAACAATAAAGAAACATCCCACACCTCATTAGTTGGGGGTTGTGGCTAGCCAGAAATAGGGATTTTTTCAGGATTTGAATTCTTCTCCAGAAAATTTAGCAACCCGTAATATATTCCCTTTTGTCCTCTTATGATTCAAATCGTGCCCCTCAGATAATTAATGCTGAATAAATTGATCCTTTTATTCATGGGCTTTTGATGGTGCCTCACTTGACAATAGCTCATGTGGGGTTCGTGCAGTATTATTCCTAAATACACCTTACTCCTTTAAGCATATGATTGGGCTTGGAAGAGGAACAAATAATTACTTAGAGCTCATGGCTTTAAAATACCTTCTTCATTTTTCATTAGAGAAAGGGTGTAAAGCTATATAATATTTGGGGATTCAATGATAGTTGTGAACCAGTTTAATGAAATACAAAGATGTCACAACCATGCACTTTAGCCAATTGTTGATGAAGTTATTCATATTAAACACACTTTTGATTATACATCATGTTTTCATATTTATAGGGAACAAAATTACAAGGAAAATAAGCTCTCTAAGGATAGTGCTTCACAACCTCAGGGCTCATAGAGGATCAGAAAACATCTAGATGACACCTCACACACTTTCTATCATATGCCTTTCAATGAAGGCATATTACATCAACAATAAATTTTAGGCAGGCTACTTATGTTCATGAAAATATTGATTAAGGAGTCTCTCCATTAATTTTGATATGTATATATTATGACAGAGGATATCTATATAATGATTAGATCCTTAAAAGCTAAATTGTTTACAATTTTTATTTATATTATGAATGCTATTTTAGCAGACTTTTTACTAGGCTTATGAGCAATTTATTTCCAGTTTTTTATTTTTCAGGCTTCGTCTAGATTTCCGTAATGCACCCTGTGTATTTACATAATGTAATTTTAAATCATTAATGAAAATTATGATTTTTTATATGAAAAAAACATCCAATGTGTTTGATTTTTTTTTCGGAAGTTTGGCAGTGGTGAGACTACATCATGGTCATGTCCAAGAATAACAACCAAATAGGGTGGGGAATTGAACTGATGACTTAACATCTAGGAGTCTTTAACAACGCACCTAATCACCATCTATACAAGACCCTGTGAACCCAATGTTTTCAAAGTTATGTTATAATTATAATTTCTAATATAGGTGGCATTTTTCTTATATATATATATATATATATATATATAGAGAGAGAGAGAGAGAGAGAGAGAGAGAGAGAGAGAGAGAGAAATTTTCTTCTATTTTATATGAGGAATATATATGTTTTGGTCTTCAAGAATTGTTCAAACTCAACAACAAGGTTTGAAGTCATTATAATAAAGCTCATCACTTCACTTGTGAAAATTAAATATGGAAGGGAGGATAACAATCATTCCTTTCAACCACTCAAAATAAGCCCAATTGACGAAATTACAACAAAAATTTAATAATAATATAACCTACCATATTTTAAGGCTATTACTGTATAATTTATTCATTTTACAAAATATAATAATTGCAAAATATTATGAATTTAGTACAATACAAACAGCCTTAATCTATCTTTATACATTTTAGAAGGTTTTCTAGCATATTTTCCAGCCTAATTTGCCCAAAATTCGGTAGAGATGTTTTGGAATCATAAGTTTGAGTTGTGAACTCTCCATAATCTAAGTGCCTCAGGCATTTTTTAGGGTGTTGAATCTAAATATGCAGTCAAAAATCCATTTTAAACAATAAATATCTCGATTTGACAAAAAAAAAAACAGATTCCAACTAAAAACTCCAAAACATATGACGGTTAGACAACACCATATAAAAATATTGTTATTATTATTATTATTTTCCTTCAAAGAAATGTCTTTATATTTTGTATGAGGAATGTATGTATTTTGGTCCTTAAGGGGATTTTAAATAATAAAGCTTGAAGCCATTATAAGGATATACTCATTATGAATTCAACATGTCACTTGTAGGAATTGAATTTAAATAGAAAGGATAACAACATTTTTCCTAATTACCTAAATTACATCCAATTAAAACTATAAAAATATTAATTATAGCACCCATATGTATAAACTTAAAAACCATAACACCCATGCACATAGCTCACAAAATGGTTATGATGTTCAAAGGTATGGTGTAGAGACGACATCATGTGAACTATTAATAGAAGTAATGGATACACTACAAGGAAAATAACTTCTAGCGGAGATTTTTAGTGTTATAAAATTGTCAAAAAAACATTTGCTAAAAAATGCATTTGTGATAGCAGATGTTTTAGCGGATATTTTAATGTAACTTCATCACAACTAAAAAAATCTAGGTGGCCAGAGGTTTTAGCGTATATTTTTTTTGCAGTGCGCTTCATGGAACAAGTAGCATCAGTGCACTACATATATAAATGCACCAGGCGACATACATAACTAAAATCATTGAGGAATTGAATGCAAAGTGTTAGTGTCGGTCTTGAGCCCTCCATCAGTGATCAATAACTCTTTGCATATGCATTTATAGGTGTCTCATCAGTGTCAGTTTTGCATCCCACTAGGCATGCCATAACACTGAATGGAGGAGCTGGTCTTTGTTCCCTTCTTGGCTTTGCTGGATCAGGTCATACCACAATGAAATTGAGTCATGTTTGTTTTTATTTTTGTCTTGAGGTCCCAGGTCTTAGGTCTAGGATTCTGAGTCAAAATCACTGCAAGGTCATGAGTTCAAGTTCAATGAGTGCCCAGCAAGCCAGAAGGAAGTATGTACATATGTTTCATTATTATTTTCATCAGCTACAGCTCATTTTATGCCTTGGATTTAAAATTTTTTAAGTCCAAGGTCATGTCAAATTTGTAAAAATAAAGAAATTTTCAAAAGTTTGCAAAAGTGCCGGCAACAGCCCTGGTTCCTTCGCCACAGTCCATCAGATGGTCAACCTGCAAAAAGAACGGAGTCAAACGCGTCAAAAGGCTCATTTCAGGACAAAAAGACTCTAAAACAGTGTTAAAGAGAAATGCAAAAGTCAAGACATTATAAAGTGAGTTTTTGAGTTAAATTTGTTTAAATATGAGCTTATAAAGGTAAATTCCCTCCTTGGAGGTCATCATAATGCATTTAAAGGCAAGAGAATACGAGTAAGAGAGATTGAAAGGCGATTTTAGCAAAGTTTCTGCAGTTTCAGGGCTTGGAGTGGTGCGCGACCATTCTGGGGAGGTGCGCGACCACCTGGGTGGTGCGCGACCAAACGGAGGGCAGTGCGCTGTGTTAAAATACATGGGCGCGACCATTCCAATGGTGCGCGACCATTCCAGGGTGGTGCGCGACCATTTGGTCTGCCTTCAAAAAAACTCACCCAAACTTCAATTTTCTTTCAAATTTGCTCGGATTTCTTCAAGGTATGCTTCCCTTATGATGTTTATAATCATGCCATGGATGAATAAGGAGGGTTATGGTCATTTTATCATGCAAGAAATTAATGAAAAATAGGTTAAGTGACTTGATGTCTTTGCAAGCTTATGTTAGGTTGTATTGTTTGTTTTTCAAGGTAATTTTTCCTTTATTCCCTTCCATTAGTTTCCCATTATAAATTCACATGTGTTAGAGTGTCATTTTCATTGATCTCATTTGCAAATTAATGCTAGACCCCATCCCAATTTCCTAAAAACCCTAACCCCTCCTAAACCCTATTTCAAATCCTAATTTCTCCCATGCATCCTACTCAAACCCTAACACTTTGTCACACAGTAAATTTATGTATAAAAAAACACAGCAAAATGAAAAAGAAACATTGTGAAAAGAAAAAGGAATATGATGGCAAATGCATGCATATGAATATCACAAAAAACATAGTAATATCACTATGCATAGCCTAGACAAGACAAGAGCAAAAGAGACATATTGCTGTGTAAAAATCAGAGGCAAGGTAACTAGGTGGCTGTCATGACAAAGTTAACAATATACAGCTGTACATGTTGTCAAAATGAACATTTTGCTGTGGTAAGGTTTGCATAAGAACATGGTATATTTCCCTAACCTCAAACTCTGTTTTCCTACCCTTCCCTTCATTAAAACCCTAATTCAATTGCTTATCCTTTCCCTAAAAATCCCAGTGCAATTGAAATCCCTCTTCCCTTTTGTCAACATGTAAATGAAGCTTTATTTCCCCTATGACAAAAAGCATTCATGAAGCTGCAAGTATTGTTTAAAGACCTGCTGTTATAGAGTATGGTTGGCAAAGGATTGTTAATGTATTTCCTAGTCCCAAAATCTAATTTCCTTTCTCCATCTATCTCCCTAAATCCCTTTCATGCCATTCATCTCTTTTCCCTTTCAAAATCTGTCATATAAACCCTTCCCCTCCCCTATGATCAATACAAGCAAAACCTCTTTTTCCCTTAGCATCCAAAGTCATTTTAAAATGTTGGAAAAACAGAGTAAAGTACATTCAAAGACAAAATTAAAAGAGCAGCCTGTTGATTGTTCATTATTGATGTTACCTTATATCCCTATGATCAATGCTCTCATTCCCTCCATCATGAAAATTTATATTGTCCTTTCCCTTGGTGATCATAACACAGTTTCCCTAAATAAAGTATTGATTTGCAAATGGTGAGAGATGGAATGACATGTTTAGCATTATGTGATGTTTTCCTTCAAAATTCCCTGCTTATATATATTTTTCCCTTTCCTATATGTAAATTCCCTCCCCTAACATATCCCTCATGATGTTTCCCCTTGAAAACAACATACTTCACAGCATTTTGCAGGCAGGGCAGCGGTCATTTTGACTTGTTGATTCCACCTTGCTCAATAACATCAGGTCAACCAATGAGACTAATGAGCAAGGTGATGACCGGTCTTCTTCAACGGAGGTTGAGACACAGCAGAGGCTTTTAGAGAAGGCAAATCATGACAAAGAGCTTCTACGCAACATGAAAACACATTATTGGGCCAGAATGCATGTTTACAAAGCAAGGATGAAGATCCTTCAACGGCGGTTGAACGAGGCTCTCATGAGGAAAAAGAAAAGGACAAATCCCCGTATCTTGGCTGAGGCATCCCTCACTCATCATGGTACTCATTAGCCTTGATCTAGCATCAAAATCTGAAAATTTTGAGAATTTTGGAGCATTTTGCAAATTTTTGGTAAAATTACAGGTTTTGCCCACGGTTTGGTCTCACCCCGGGTGAGACCATTTTGGAGGACTGCTCGGAATTTTGAAAACTTGGCATTTTTGGAAAGGGCATGCAAAAATAAAAATTACCAATGCTTGGGAGAAGCCTGGTTTTGAGTTTTGAGCCTCCAAAAGCTCAAAATACATCAAAAAAATGACTTTCTGCCCACTTTTTGAGTTGCAGAAAGTGACCTTGGGAGAAATGGTTTTTTAGGGGTCAAATCAACACCAAATTCAGAAATTCCACTTGGGATGGAAAGTAGACAGGCCAAGCTTTCCAATGAGCCATCTTGCACCTGATTTGGACCAGTGGAACCCACTCAAAAACAGCTGTGAAGGGGCGCGACCAGAACTTCAGGGGCGCGACCAGAACTTCCAGATTTGCCAGAATTCACATTTTTGGTCAAAAAACACTGTTTTGACTATGGTTGACTATTTTTACTTGTAGATGATGGATAAATGTAATATTTTCATGGCACTTTGATAGATTTTATCTCTCTTTACCCTTCTAGAAGCTTCCATGATGTAAAAAGTGAAAAATTAATGCATGGATGAGTTAGCTAAGTAATAGAGGCAAGTTGTTTGGCTGCCTATTTTCTAGTTCTTAGTTTAGAATTAGTTCAAACTGCTCCTAGGAAGCTGAGCTCGACCCCTAGAGGTGGGGAAAGGAGTTAGATGGTCTAGATGGTCTATATTATGCTCTCTCCTTCTCATTTTCATGGTTGGACTCTTGTGTAAGGAAGCTTTATTGTATATTGTGCATCTATTTCTGCAATTGAAGGCAAGGAAAGCCAGGGTTTTACAGACATCTTTGAGGATTCTTGTGGATCTGATTGTTGATGGTGTGTTCTCTACATGTTCTTGTAAGTTTGTTTATGTGTTTCACATCTCTCTTATGCTTCTAAATTGGACAGATGAAGTGGTAAAGTTTGAACTCATGTTTTGACATGCTCAGCTTTTTAGTTTGTTCAATTTTAATGTTTTCTACTGTCTAGAGAGGATTCGAATTGTGTGTTTGCCCTCTTTAGCTTCTCCTCTATCATCTCTGATCATCCATCTCAGATTAAGACATCAGCACTCATTCCTACCTTGCCCCTTAGATACCCCTGTGAAAACTGTGCTCAATCCCCGCACTTTGAATTGCACTTCCACCAATTGCCACCAAAACCCCCACAAATCATCAAATCAAACCCCTTATCAATTTACTAGCCTAAAATCTTTATTCTTAATTGGTCAGCCTAATCCTATTGAAAGATCTATCAAATCTGACCCGAGAGAGCCTTCTCATACCTCGTAGGGCTAGCTACGAGGTGAAATGGTTTGATGTAGCCTTGAGAGTTTGTCTATCTCAGCCTAGGTGAATTCCAAGCGCTAACACAAAGAACACCAGTGTGTAATATATACCACACTGGGGCACACAAAAAATAATTGTTGTTCCAGTGCTTTTGTTTAAACTTGCAACATTGATACATATCATTTGAATAAATGCCCCTGTGCATTAGTTGTATAAAAATTTTGGTGTTGTTAATTTTCATAATGGACCAGGATGGAAATAAAATTTTGTAGGACTGGTGAATTAGTTCTACGAAAGCATTGGTGCGTTAAGAATTACAATGCAGCAGGACGTTAATTTCAAATAATACTAGTGCTTGAAGAAATAAACGCCCTGGTACTATAGTTTTTCGAAAAGGCACTGGTCATGCAAAAAAGATGTCATCACAGTGCTTTTATATAAAATAACACACAGGTGTGTTTTTATGTTATAGACGCACCAATTTTTTGTACAATGTTTTCTCTTTTTTGGAAACATTGACCTGTGACAATGTAATTATTGTAATTTTTTAAATTCATTATTCATCAAAAAATCGACATATATCTTATATCAATATTCATATAAATTAAAATTTAATTAGTGCATTTGTCTACGCTGTTTGGATTAATTTGTTATATTATCAGATTTCGCATATCTTCATTATAATATTTAATCATCCATATATTTAATCAGTGGTGTAACATTTCACAGCAACATTGGATAACATAATAGAATAAATTAAAATGTATTTTATTATATATCAATAAGAGGCTATTTGTCATACAAAATGGGATTGTTATTGGTAACCCCTTGTCTTTCAATTGGGACACTATGTCCATTACATTAAACAAAATGTATGATTTTCACAAGAAATATTTCAAAAAATACAACAGGTTGCATTGATATCTAAATAGATCATCATTCTTCGTTGGAACTATTGTCAGTGCTCGAGTTACTTCCATGACTTGGGTTATTTGGAGGAATGTTTTGTTGATTGCATCGATTGTTTTTGTCTTCTTGATCTTGTTCCATCTGCAAACATAAAAATAAAGTGTAATGAGTGTATCTACATTGGTGAGAATAATGAAAATTGAAATAAATAATATACATCAATGTAAATCGAATAAAAATGTATCATAGAAAGAAGTGACTTATAAATTGTGCACATGGTTTCAAAACCAAGTCTCATGCCTTGTTGCAATAAGTCTTATGTTGGCATAGTTCCATATTTTGTTTCCTGCATGTTTTAAACCCCATTATAAATCATAGATTTAATATAAAGGATTTTTTTGTTCTATTAATTATAAATTTAGAGAAGTAAAACAACATAGGTACTTAGAAATTCCACAATTATTTTTTGATATGCTAACATATACTCAACCTTTATTTAACCCAATGTCAATTAATTCTTCTGATGGCTCTTCTTTGTATGTTAGCACCTATTTGAAGACATTCATGGATGGTTTCTATAAAACAACTTAAAATATACAAAAATGAAACCTTGAGTTGTTATAAGGAAATATTAACAATTACTCACAAACTTTGAAATCAACCCTTTTCTTCCTTGCCATCTTGTTTTATGTGTTGAATGAGTTCCATCTTTGTTTTCTTTTCTGCAAGAAAATACTTGCAAATTAATATTTAATACTAAAGTATTTTTCTATATGTACAAATTCGATCATGATTACATGCGTTTGAAGCACGTTGTTGTTGACATGGATCCTCATGTGATGTAATTATGTCGATTTCTTTTATCATCTCCTTATACACTTTTTTGGACATTCCTACTCGCATGTTTCGCATATCAATGCGTTGATCATTTGGGATTTTCATAATCATCCTAAAAAATTAATAAACTCTTTTTATAATGATATATGAAAATTAGATATAACAAAATCGATATTAATTAATGAATGGTTTGTAGTAATATATACATATAATTTTAGAAAATCATTTTAATTAGGAATATTACCTTTTGAATGATTCTTTTTTCTTGTTGTATGTTTTTGCTATTGCAAGCCTGACATGTCTCATTGACCATTTCTCTGGAAACACTTCATGTAGTTTAGATATAATCTGGTTCTTAGAATCATTGGATTCATTTTTGTATTGTAAATGGAAAGTATGTTTAATATACGTTTGTTCCACTAGATCCCTCTTAGTTTTGTAAAAAAAAAAAAAAACCTTTCATTAACCTCCAGCACCACTCCAGATGAGCTAAGGACCAATTCATCGTCATTTACATGTTCTATAATTTTTCTTTTCTTAGTATGAAATTGATCTTTTCCTTTGTTGTTGCTCCCTGTAGAACATTAAACATTTACGAATTAATAGATTTTTTGAAACATGTTATCTAATATTCTTAAGTATATTATTATTGAAAAAAACTCATATTGAATAGTATTTTTTCATTCACCTAATTCATCCTTCTGTAATATTTCTATCGGGCTTTTACGCTCTTCTGCACTTAGATTAGAAATAATCTTATCGACCTTCTTCATTTTGAGGCTTTGCATGACACACACCAACCAATACATATTAGTTAAACTTACTCATAGCTCAAACATATTAATTTTGTAAATAATTTACAAATAACTTGTCTTCTTTGATTTTTTTGATATGATATCATTGTGTCGATCAAAATTTTTGTTACTTAACACTTTCCGAGGAAATTTTTTATCAATATACAACATGTATCATTCAATACAAAATCCATTAAATATATTTTACAAATAAATCAAATAGTTTTCATCCAAAAAAAGTTTTGGTAAACGATGCATTTATATGAATCAACACACCGGTGGGTTTAGCCTATTAAATGCACCAGGCATTTAATTGTTCAACACCGTCATGGAAAATTAATTTTTTTAAATAATTTTAAATTATGACGGTGCGATTTGTAAGGCTTAACGCACTACAATTATTTAACGAAGCTATTTGGAAGAGGTGCATCATTGCGTTATATTACACCAGGAGCAATGATGAATAGATGGTCCGAACTTAAATAAGAATGCAAAAAAATTACACATATAACCATAAATACAAAAATGCAGCAGAAATAACACTTCATTTCATTAATATCAGAATACTGAAATATGCATACAAACAGAATGGAAATAAACTAGCTCGGGCGATGGTAGCTTATCTCTAAGAAGAGATGTGGTGGCTACATGCCTCTAAATTGTTACAGTGAGGCTCGAAGGCCTATTTATTATTGAGAAACAATGGAAAACCCTAAACATCAAAAACCTAACCCTAGGAGATGAAGCACCAAAATTGTGGACCCCGTTTGGGTAAATTGGTACATCAACTTTTCGAGGTCATAACTTTGGCATACGATCTCTGTTTGTCTATAATAATACCTCATTTAGAAGATCTTGAAGAGGAGGCTAGAGAAAAATATTAAATTGGATTAGGACATTCTCAATCTCTCTATTTTCCATAAAAACGTCATTTATGGCCTCAAAACGGCTCTGGAAGTTTAGGACCCGAAAAACTGCCAAAAATAGTAAATTGTGCTACAATTAAGGAAACTAAAAAATTGAAAGAGATAGTGTTGGAGGTCCAAGTGGAATAGGTGGGTGGCCACCAATATCCTCCTGGATCATTCCTCCCCCCTAGGAAGAAATGGTCCCCATTTCGTTGAGTGCCACCATAAGATGGGGAAACTCCTGTTGAACTTGGTCCGTGGTGAGCCACTTGTCTCAATGAAGGAGTTGGTCAGATTTGACAACCCAATATAGTTGAATCTTTTGCTAGCGGGTGTTCTTGATCTATGTGTCCATAACCCAATCAGTTGTGGCATGTTCCATGTAGTCTGGGTTTAGTTCTATTGGTGTGATTTATTCTGCAACATCAGATGTGTCCAGCAATGGTGGAAAGTATGGTCAAGGCGGTCTACATTGAACATATCAGAGCGGGCGAAGCTTGCAGTGGGTTCTAGCAAGGCGCTCCTTCTGCAAATGTAGCCAAACTTTGTCGCCCATCTAGAATTTGTGCGACACCCGATGCTGATCATGGCCTTACTTGTACTTAGCATTGGCTCTATCCAATATATCATGGACATGCTGGTGGATGTGTTAAATGTGCTCAATGAATTTGTTAGCCCTGTCAGCTTTGGACTAGACATGAGCAGAATCTGCCTGAGTAGCCCCAAATGGTATGACCAAATCAATGGGACATAATCGCTGAAATCCCAGCCCTACCTAAAAATGGTTGTAACCTGTTGAGTTGTGGAGAGCTCTCTTATAACTGTGTTGGACATAGGGGAGGCTTTCATCCCATGTGTGTGGATGCTTTGAGTTTTACATGCGCATAATGTGTACGATCATCCTATTAACGACTTTTGTTTGACCATCAATTTGGGGATGGAAAGTCGTGGACTTAGTGAGTTTGGTATCCATCATAAACCAGAGACTTGACGAAAATGCACTTAGGAATATGTTGTCCTGATCAGAGACAATGGACTATGGGATCCCAAAGGGTACCCACACTCGCTTAAAGAAGAGCTTAGAAATGGACTTTGTTGTGATACTCTTCTTGCAGGGCGCCATAATGGCCATCTTAGAGAATCTATCAACGACCACGAAAACGTAGTCATTATCGTGCTTAGTAGAAGGAAGGCCCGACATGTAATCCATGGGGATAGATTCCCAAGTTCGACTAGGAGTAGGAAAAGGAGTACATAGGCCTTGCTTCTTGATGGTTGGTTTGGCAATGGCATGAGCAGTGTAGGATTTAATGTACCTCCCAACGTCCCGACGAAGGTTCGGCCAATAGAAATACTTCTGCAATACTGCCATTGTTTTCTCTACTCTGAAATGTATATTGAGCCAACAGTAGTGTGCCTTCCAAATCATCTTGGCACGCTCGCTTGAAGGAACAAAGATGTGTCATAGGTGGCATAATAGTGCATACTAGAGGTGAAAATTTTGAACTTTCTTACCTTCCAAGAGTGTCTGATATGTGCTGCTAAATTCTGGATCGCTCTCATAAAGATGCGGCCACCCCGAAGTCTCGTGCCCATAGGAGTCGAGCACAATGATCAGCATCATGACTAGTGGTCAGCTGAGGCAGTATGCAACATTATTGGTTCTACCCTTCTTGTACTTAATTTTCAAATGGAATTGTTACAGGTATGTGGCCCATTTCTGATGGTGATCATTCTAAAACTTCCCTTGTGTCTATATGAATTGCAGGGGTCGATGGTCTATGTGGATGATTGTTTCCTTCCCAAGAATGTAATGCTTCCATTGACGATAGGATTGCATAATGGAATGCATTTATTTGTTGTAAGTGGGATAGTTTTGGGTTGTGTCTAAAAGTGTTTCATTGTGGTAAGCCACTGGATGCCCTTGTTGAGTAAGAACTGCACCAATAGCATAGTCGAAGGTGTCTGTCTCAATCTAAAATGGTTGTTGCAGGTCTATTAATGTGAGCACTGCTGCAAAGCATAGGTGATGCTTCAACTCATAAAATGCATTCGATTGGGTTTCCGACCAAAAAAACTTTGCTTTTGCTCCGCCCTTGGTGGCTTGCCTTAAAGACCAAGTGATATGAGAGAACGCCAACTCAAACCTGTGGTAGAAATTGGTAAGACCCATAAAGTTGGGGAGCTCTGTTAGAGTGGTTGGGGCTGGCCAATCTTGAATGACTTGTATCTTGGCTGGGTCCACATGCACACCCTTCTCATCAATGATGTACCCCAGATATTGAACCTGGGTCATGCCAAAAGTGCATTTCTCCAAATTGGTACACATCTTGTGTTGTTGCAGGGTTTGAAGGACCTCTCAAATATGGCGGAGATGCTCTTCCTAACTCTGGCTGAAGATCAAGATATCATCTAAATACACCACCATGAATTCATTTGTGAAGGGTAACAATATGTCATCCATCAATCTCATGAAGGTTGTGGGGGCATTCATCAACCCGAAAGGCACGACCAACCATTCGAAAAGGCCCTCCTTGGATTTGAAGGCAGACTTCAACACATCGAAGAGTTTGATAGGAACCTGGTGATAACCAGACTTCAAGTCATTGACCTATGATATGCCCGAGGTCATATTGATGGAGTGCTTGATCTGATAGTGTAGAGGTACCCCTTCAGGTGAGGCAAAAATGTCCCTGTACTCCATCACAACCTTGTCCATCTACTATTGTTGTGCGGAGGAGCCCTGTTTGGAAGTCATGGCCACAACCTTCTTCTTGCCCTAAGGGTGAATCATAAGGAAAACAAATTTCTTGGTCTGGAAAATGATCTTACTGCATTTCTTTGCAGTGATCAAAGAAATGATAGTAGCACAAGGCTACCTCCGGTATCCTGTACAACTTATTTCCCAAAGTAATAATCACAGAGCGAGGTCTAGACTCATATACAACATGTCACTTCCACAAGTATGATTGTCCTAATAATACATAATAAAATTCAAGAGGAGAAACATCACACAATCCCTCATCCATGAAGGGCTTGATGTTGGAGAGAAGGCGGCATTGCTGGCTGACATAGAGATCTCATACTTCGTGAAGCCACCCGATGGTTTATGGCTATATATGTGTTGTCATTGGTAGGCCTAACCACTTCATGACCTCTGCTAAAATGAGGTTCTTTTGGCTCTCGCTGTCGACAATGAACTACAACGGAGAACCTTTCACCTACATCTATGAGAGGAAGAGGTGTTCTCCCTCCTCTTGGATCTTCAGGCTCATTCTTTTGGATCTTGGTGGTGGCCACGATGGCACTAGGCTCCGCATCAATGATCTATTTCCATTTGTCATTTCCCTTATTGAGTTATGATTTAGAGTCAGAACACGTGTCTGATTCAGAAGCCTTCAGCTCAGCCACCAGTGACTATTTGGCCAAACACTCACTTGTGTTTTGAGTTGAGCTCTTATGGAACTCGCACAATTTTCATGTGTCCTTCTTTGTCTGCGTGGTGTTTTTCTTTGCTTGCGGCTTTGGTGGGTTGTCCTGGGTTGCCCCGCCTTGGATTTTGCCTTTGCTCTGTGGTTTGAAGGCACCTTTTCCTTGCTTTAGATTCATAGATCCAAAGTCTCACTTCTCCCGTTTAAACTTTTGCTTATTCTTGACCGTGTATCAGTATGCCTTTCCGAGTGAAGAGTTGTCCAGGAACTCCATCTCGTCTTGGATGTACTTGTGTAGACAGTCGCGGTACTTGAGTACCAAATGCTGCTCAGAATCCTTGATACCCAACTTTGTGAGGAGGGTATGGAAAACATTTGTGAACTCTGTCACATCTTGGTCCCTTTCCTACATTAGCGTGGTCCACTTTATGTATTTATCTTCATAGCTCCTAGCAAGGTAATATTGTTCCTTAATGGCATCTCGGAAAGAATCCCAAGTGGGTGTGGCTGAAAACAATGAGGATTCCCTCTCAGGCTTTTGTTCATAGTAGGTTTCCCACCAGTCCTTGACGTGTGGGGCGACTTAGAGAAGTGAAAAATTAATAGTTTCCCGATTGGAAAAGTCATGAGCTGAAAAATATCCTTCCAATAAATCAACCATTTATCTACGACATCTACACCTATCTGTCCCTCAAATACGGGAATATAGAAGTTAAATTGTACGTTAAAAGGAGTGGCGCTTCTAGAGTGGTTGATGGATGAAGATGTGTCGCCTGTGAGTAGCCATCGAAGGATTTGGGCAAAGTTATCTATCATCACATTCCTCTATCGCTCGAGGGCTTCCTCGAGCAATATTTTGAAAGGATCTCCTACCCCCTCTTATTTCTTTTCTTTTGCCATGGGAGGTCTCCATGGTTTGCAAGGCTGGTCTTGCAAAGGTTCAACCAGATCGAGCCCTAACTCCTTATACCCTAACCTCGTTGGGGGCATCCAAAGAAAAAAAGAGATAGACCATACCGCTTTGATACCACTAGTCTGAACCTAAACAAGAACGCAACAAATTACACATATAACTATAAATACAGAAATGCAACAGAAATAACACTTCATTTCATTAATATCATAATACTAAAACATGCTTACAAACATAATGGAAATAAACTAGCTCAAGCGATGGTAGCTTATCTCTGAGAAAAGATGTGGTGACTACATGCCTCTAAATTGTGTTACAATGAGGCTCAAAGGCCTATTTATTATTGAGAAACAATGGAAAACCCTAAACATCCAAAAACCTAACCCTAAGAGATGAAGTGCCAAAATTGTGGGCCCCATTTGGGTAAATTGGTACATCAACTTCTTCGGGTCATAATTTCATACGATCTTCGTTTGGTTATCATAATACCTTGTTTCAAAGATCTTAAAGAGGAGACCAAAAACAAATTGGCAAGCCAATTTGAAACATTTTTTATCTCTCCATATTCCCTAAAAACGTCATTTAGGGCCTCAAAATGACTTCGGGAGTTCACGAACTGAAAAACTGCCAAAAATAGTAAATTGTAATTAATGAAACTGAAAAATTGAAAGAGACAGCGTTGGGGGTCCAAGTGGAATAGGTGGGTGGCCCCAAATATCCACCTGGATCAATAGACTGGACAAAATTGACAGTGTTATAATATTTTGGTGCATTGTATTACATAGGGAGCATCGGTGTGCTATATTACAGAGTGTGCACCTCGCAACATATAGTTGTTTAAAAAAAAACTAGAGAGGGCCAACAGGATTTGGATATAATTCAATAAGTGATCCCCCTACTTTACACGTCAAACACCCTATATATAGTAAGTACACAAACCTATTAAATCTAAAATGCCTAAATTGAAAAACCATAATTGTTAAATGGTAGAGAAAGTTAAACCCTAAGGTGAAATTTTTTAGCAAGAAGCAAGGGTTTAAGGTAAGTATTGAATTTTTTTGTTTTTTGTTTTCTAAATTTTAATTAAATTTAAATAGGAACAAAGATCGTAAAAGAAAAAATCTAGTAAAACCTATAGCTAATTTTTTATTATACAGGGTTTAAAAAAAAAAATGAGTTGTGAATAAATCTAACAAAAATTGTAAAAAAAATTAACAATAAAATTTAAATTTTTTGTTATCCAAGGTTTTGAGTGAATCACCATACCTTTCAAATTCTGATCTTTCAGCGGATCCAAAATATTTTGCAGCTCCACAGTGCTCTCAGTATGTCTCTCTTGAAAATGATCTCTCTTTTAATTAAACCCTAACAAAAATTGTAAAAAAAAATTATTAGTAAAATAAACAATAAAATTTAAAAAATTTACTATGTAGGGTTTTAGTGAATCACCATACCTTTCAGCTTCTGATCTTTTGAATAGTTTTGCTGCTCTAACATATTATGTTGATGTACAATGCTCCTAGTATTTCTCTCTTACAAATCACTTCCTTGAAATTTTGCGTAAAATAATGAAATAATGAATAATGTTTTACTATTTAAAATAATTTATGAAATTAGATTTCTAAAATCAATTTCCACTAGTTTTTTAATTTTTAATTTTTTTTTCAAATCGTGTTTTTTTTCCAATTTCTCTGCACATTGGTGCGTTCAATAGTCAAGTGCACCGGTGAATTTATAAACAAAGCGCACCGACATTGTCGTGGTGCCAAATGTTTTCAACTCATCAACATGATACCTTTTTTTTCAAAATATCAAAATTGTTTGATTAATTTTTTTAACGCAACAATGTGATTTCTATTTAAAGACATCGATGCTCTAATTTTTATAAGAGAACTGAGTTGGTGTGTAGCGGTGCTATTTTTTTATGTGTGCGTGTGTTTTTTTTTTTGTTCGGAATGTCAGAAACCAATGCGGGTATTATTTGAATGCCCTGGTGCTACTATTTTTTTAAACACATCAGTGCGTTTTATTCTTACAAGCACACCGATTGGGTTTAAAATCTATCTGAAATTTTAATATCACATAAAATGGCATATTAATCTCAAATTATCCTTTAGGATGCATCCACATGAATTATAGTAGTTCATAGTATACATTTTCCGCTTAAAGTCACCTTATTCTTGAAAAATGGTTTGAAAACTATATTGAAATTCAGATTATGGTTATATGGTTTTCGAGATTAATTTTATATATGCACAAAAAAAAAATTGATTTTTTTCAAATGCAGGGACAAAATATCAATAATATTAAATGGTCAATTCTTCAAATTCCATCTCGTTCCATGTTGTTGATCAAAGTCCTTCACTTGTGTTCTCCCTTTCCATCTCCAGTAAGTTCAGATTTTATTTATATTTCGAATATCTAATTAATTTTATTTTTTTAATCCATGTCAATTTGAATAAAAATGTATCCAAATTTGCAGGATCCTGATTCAGAATAGAGTACAGATGCTTAAAATATCCCTCAATTTCAAAAACATCGAAAGCTCTTATCAGGAGCAGCATATTGCAAGCAGTTGTTAGATGAAAATGGAAAGATACAAGAGATCATTCAAGTGGACTTCTCTTCATTCCAATGTGTTATTTTTAGGTGCAAGTGGTGGGACACCTTTGATCAGAATAATGTAAAGGAATATTGTGATAGTGGGATGATATCTATCAACTCTAGAAAGATGTGGCATGAAGCTAGGGAGCCTTATGTTTTCCCAAAACACTGCAACTAGGTGTTTTTTTACCCAGATGTGTTGGATAAGAATTGGTGGTTCGTATTAAGACACAACCCTAGATCAAAACATATTTTTGAGAACAACAATGTTATCATGCCAAGCGAGGAAGATAATCAGGGTGATGACAATGGAGAGTGATATGTACTTGTGTTATTTCATCATTTATACTATTGTTGTATGTTTTTGTTTTCTTTATTTCGCTAATTATATTGTTTTTGTATTCATCTTGTTGGAATTTTATAATATAATTGGTAATCTTAAGAGGCCCAGTAATCTTAATAGGGACGATGGTTGGAAAATCAACAGTTGTTGGATTCTAGCCCTTTCCTCTTAGTCCCTTCCCTTTCTTGTCTCTTTTTCCTCTCTTTGGTTTTTCTCCCCCTATGGTTTGTTTATTTTTCCTATTTTAACTACAATAGATGAAGTAACAAAATAATAAATAATTAAATTTAAATACATTTAAATTTAATTTTTTTTATTTTTTTAAATAGAATTTAAATTTTAACTACAATAGATGAAGTAACAAAATAATAAACAATTATTTATTTAAATACATTTAAATTTAATTTTTTTTATTTTTTTAAATAGAATTTAATTAAACAAATTGCATTTATAACCGAGATAACTACAATCTATGAAATAATAAAATATTAAATAATTAAAATTAAAATACATTTAAATTTAATCTATGATTATTGTAAATAATTATTTATTTATTTATTTACATTTAAATTTAATCTATAATTATTCTAAATAATTTTTTATTTTTTTAGTGAATAAATTAAAATAGAATTTAATTTAACTAACTATTGTTATAACCAAGGTATTTTCCTTTCTCCCCGAAGCCCTTGGGGTTAGGCCTAGCTATTGGCCGCGAGGCTTGATACCCTTGATCAAGCTCAGATATTTCCATGGACGTAGCGGCCACCTAGTGACCGTGGGTGTCCGTGAACCACACGTGAAAAAAAAAACAAGGTATTTTCCTGTTTATAATTAAATAATATATTTATATATTTAATATTATTTCTATTACATTTATTTTATTTGACTTCATTATTGTTTTTATTTGAATAATATTTTTTTGACTTATTATTTTAAATATTGGGGTCATGTTAGTTATTTATAATTATATACTATATTTGATTGATTAATTTATTATTAATTAATAATAAATAATAATAATTTGTCCCATTTTCCTATCCAGTCAAAAATAGTCATTTTTCCTATAGCCGTTAGAAGGTCCTGACTCCCTATTTAACTTGCCGCTATGATCTGATTTTTCATCTTGTCCTGATGATGAACCACACTGGTTGGTTTGAAACGCGTTGGCCTAAATCTACCAATGTGATTTCTTCCGAAAATGTTTACAAATATCACGATTCACAAACATTTTTACACTTTTTTTGCAGCGGAAACATTTTTAAAGTACTTAAAACTAAGTATTTCCAATTGTGTACAATATCTATGATAATAAGGATTCAAGGTCACAACCCTTCTCAAATAAGAAAATGAGAAAAAATTAGTGAATTTAGAAATAACATCGAAGATTTAGTCTCGATTTAGATACTTATTGGTTTAGTAACATGTATAAATCATCATGTAGTGACAACCCTATGAAGACTTTATCGTAATTTTACAATCATAGTGTCAACCATACTAAAATTTGTAATTTAGTAAAATATCTTTGCATTTTTTAAAGTAAGTTGTTTTGCATGCAATTTCATATGTAAAGTTTGATACAAGTTCACTAATACATAATCTATAATAAATATTATTTCATAAAAATAAACATCATGATGATAATCATTTAACAAACATAAACATCATCTAAGATACACATTCGAATTCACTACCATCATCTAATTGTATACACCTCTAACACATATAAATGTCATTAGATAGCACACAAATCTAATAATCTAACAGGGCATCATCGTTGTGATCACATCTAATGAAACACAAACATTGTAATCTAACACATCACCACACACATCCTCAAATTAATACAAATCTCATGTCAAATAATTGTTATCACATACACATCTATCTACAAGCACATTAAATGAACATATATAGCATGACCTAAAAATATACATGTTGGCTTAGGCGTTCCTAACCCAGGTTCGGAGTAGTTGCGCCAACCAACAAAACCCTACACTACTATCCCTTTTGGCAACAACCCACGTAGCGCAGGCTGCAGTCTCACCCAAAGCAGTAGGGGGGGATGCAAGAACCAAGTTCTACATCCAGAGACTAGTGTGATTTCTTCCAACACCTTAGATCTATCTTGGCACAGATCAACAGACTCCTAGAGCTCGTCACTATAACTTTGTTAAAACAACCTTTAGACCTTTGCGAAGGTCCACGATCAGTCCCTATAGACCTTTAACAGTCGACCTACCTACTTATGCACATTAGAAAGCAATCCTAAATTGGTGTTCATGTAGATCTATTTAAGTCATCGGTAAACATAAAATAAATCATCAGAAACTCCACGGAAGTGTTTAAGCATTCATTGTGTACATTATTAAGATAGATTCAAGATAATCGCGTAGCACTCAACCAGTATTTCATAAAATGAGTCAGTTATCAATAGCATATAACATTAACATATATAACATAAATACTCAGTAATTCTCTGAAAAACTATCTTTTATTGATCTTCAATTCGCGGTTTACAGACTAAAACTACCTTGTGCACACAACTGCAGGGATCCGCGCACTCAGGTGCTGACTCTACCTAGGCCTCCGTGCACTCAGTTGTGGGGCCTTTCTTTCCCTACCTAAGCATAGGAAGCAAAGCCTTCCTGCCTTAGCTTCTGCCCTCAATGAACCCAATTCTCTATCTTCATTTTCTCTAGTTACCTCTTCCTTTCTCTAAGACTACACTATTTATAGAATTTTTCATACAATTCCATGGTCCATGGACCATGGGTGAATCTCAAAACCGACTCAAAACTTAACTTAAAATAAGGGACTAATCCCCTTTAACTCGTATTCATCTACGTGCTTCGCATCCACAAATCGCGAAGACTTTACATCTCTTACAAAATTGTATACAAAATTTGGGTTTGTTAACCCCAAACTGACCTAGGGGACCCCATCCCAATAGGCCCCCAACACAAAGATCGTGACTCGCCCTCGAGTCACTCAGCTGGTTGTTCCACTTTCTGGCAGAGTTCGCTGAATGCTTTAGTCAATGCTTGTAGCTCTGTTGTACTTTGTTCTGCTGCTTGTTGCACCTCCTAGACCAGTTTCTTTGTGGTTGGCCCCTCTACTACCAACTATGTAGTCCTCTGCATCTACTACATAACCTTCAGCTTCTCAAGAATGGTCTATGAGAACTGGTTGGCTTCCTCTATCCAAGGCTCAAGTCATGTGCTAAGCATAGACTTCTTCTTCTGCAATTTCTTCATATGCAGCAATTTTGCTTTACCTTCCTATAGGCACGTGAAACGCTGAACTAGTGCCAGCGTCTGCATTGTCGTGCTAAGCTCATCGTATTATTGTTGTGCTTCCCTAAGTTCTTTGCTCAACTGCTGCAGCATAGGATCTTCCTGCAAAGTATCCCAGAGGCCCAATGCTTGAGTGAAGAGCTTGTCACACCCTTGAGCGGCGACATCTAGCCGAGCCATGGATTCTTTAATTGTGTGTTCCTTTGTTCTTGCACCTCTGGCGGTGTGGTCGGCTATAACTTCAACTGCAGCTCAATTATCTGCATCCTAAAGTCGAAAGTCACCTCATCGACCTTCTCCTTCGAAGAATGCACTACAGAAACCAACTTCCTTACCTTGGTTGAGGCCTGTGCATCATCAGGTATACCTAACTCAGGGACAGATTTGCAGGCTAGCTCAATCATTTTAACCAGGTTCTGACATTGTGTGTGCAACTCCTCTTGCTCCTTTAGAGCCTGAGACTTTTCTATGAACATCTGTTGGTTATTGAATTTGAATTCATTGATGGCAGTGAGTGCGCGTTGTTCTTTGATCTTGAGTTCCTCCACGACCCCTGATGTAGTGCATGCAGAGACTCAAGCGATAGCACAGAAAGGTTCAACCCCATGTTTTTTATTGTGTGAAGCATCGGGCTCTACTCATCCATCTCCGTGCGGACTGACCCTTCAAGCCAAGGAAAGAATCTGATGTCCTAAGGCTAGTCAATCTCTGATACTACAGTCCTTCCTTGTGTCAATCTGGCTTGCACGGCGCTCGCCTTCCCTACTTCTGCCTGAATTTTGTTTGCCTAGATCCGCAACTCGCGCAGATCCTTCTGGATGCCCCCAAGCATCTGCATATATTGTTGGTCGAATTACTGCAACACCTCTGTCATGGTGTCCCGAATTTTGTCGTCATTCTCGTCAAGATCGCCCTCTGTCTGCACCATGGGATCCACATGCGTCTACTTGTCAGAATTTTGTTTCTTTCGCTACCCACTCTATTTCTCATACGTGCGCTTCTTCAGGATGAAAGGAGTTGTTTTCTCTTCACTGCCACCTCCTCCTTGCTTGGACAGTTCTTGCTCATCAATGTGGTGGGAAATAGATTGTTTGCTTTCCTCTACATCCTTCTTCTCACGCTCTGCCTGGGCCTTGGCAGCATGCTCCTTCTCCATGCAGTCCTTCTCTACAGTTGTCGTAGCAGAGTCCTTATTCTTTTGTGTAACCAATGTGTGCGCAACTTCCTTGGCAGCATCCTTCCACTTATGCGCAACAAAGATTTCTGCGCCTATGCTCGTTCCTACATCCAACTCCGTAGACGTGCACCATTCCCACGGCCACATCCCCACAACTTCTTGGACGTCTGTATTTGTCGCCATATAAGGAAATGTGTGCCATTTCTGCTCAGGGTCTTTGCGCGCTTTGATCGAGACCCTGTGAAAATCGGCTTTGAATTCTGCATAAGCTAAGAGCTCCGCATACAAGGTGGGGGAAAATCTTGGTCACTGGCTAATTGCCATGTGCATGTCCATCTCCATGAACACCCAAAATATCTTTGTCTCCTTAACCCGTTCTGGATCTTTTGTTGCCCATAATGAGGAAAATCACGCTGCCTCGGGCAATTCCTCTTTGTGCAGAGGAAACTGGCTATCCTCTGGTAACCACCAAGCAACCAAAATAATTGACAACAATATCCAGGCATAGTGAAATGGCTTTCTCTCCTCCTGGGCCTCTTGGCAGTTCACGAGGAACTCTTGACAGAGATACTTGGCCCAATTGTACTAAACCCCCTTCGTGCACTGCGATGCGAGTGAAATGACCGGTGTCGGAACTTCATCTGTGCAACATTTTCTCATTACCTTACTTGCTAGGATCTAGGCAGCCAACTGCACTGCCGGGTCTGATATGGATGTGATAGAATACCCTCGCGACTTTTTTATCAGCCCAAACTCCTTCTTCATCTTGTCTACCAATTCTTTCTCTCCAGTTTTTCCCCCAAACTCCTTGGCAAGGTTCACGCCTTTGTAAGGTAACTTCGTGATCCTATGGATCAACATGTCAGTGATAGGGATAGGCTCTCCGAGCCATAGGCACCCATCATGCACCAGCATGAGGAGTTGGCACACACAAACCGTATTAATGGGGGTGTGGTGATAATGCATCACCAACAGCAGATTGGACAGACCTCACTGCTCAACACCGTGCACCCACTTCATGGGCTCCAAAGTTGTAACCCCCGTGTCTTCAAAGTAGACTTTTTGCATGTACTTGTGAGTCACCAAGTGCGGAAACTTTGTGTGGTCCGCGAGGTCCCAATCTTCCATTTTGAGCAATGGAAAGTCAGCCTAGGACCCTCGAACACAACTTGCTCACACAGCAATGGTGTTGACACTGAAAATTTTCTCGTATCAATATCCTTCGTGACCTTAGCTTTTCCCTTGCGCGGAGGGATATACTCAAGCAGCCTCGTCATTGGCTCCACCCCTTCGACATCAATATCCTCCAATCCCTGGAATTCTTCCTCCTCCAGGTCCACTACTCTTTCTGGCTGCTTATCCTTTTTCTGCTTTGCCTGTGTTTCAGTATGCTTCCTCAGTGACGTGCACACTGGCACTAGCTTCTTCGATTTTTCCTTCATGGTTGGTTGTGTTTCCTTTGTAGCAGGCTACTTTTCTTTAGCCATGGTCTGCTTTGGCCTAGGTAACCTCGACGTTGTCAGCACCGCATGCATAGCCTCTAGACTAGATACTTCTGGTCCTGGTGCATCGGACACAACGGCTCCCAATCTCAGGGCTTCGATGGGGTTAGTGGAAGTCATTCTCTCCATAAATAATTCTCAGGCTATGGGAGAACATTTTTCTCATGACAGGAATTCTTCCCAGAACTCTTGGCTCATAGACGACAGACAGAAAAATTCAGCAACAAGTCTTAGAGCGCAAAGTGTTCTCTATTGGACCAGCACGCATAATTTATAGGGGTTTTTGAATTCAAATCCAACCGTTCCCCCCAAATTTTGATAATAAATGTTGTTTTGGCGGCAGATCTTCAAATATTTTTTCCTTAATTGCTGCCACCCCACTCCTCTTAACTGTTTTATGGCCATCAAGTCATGAACAGTAACTCCAACAGTCATTTTCCTGCTGGGTTGTGCGGTACCTTCCCCCATAGCCAACTTCCTGAGCACAACTTCATTGGTGGCGTCTTGGTCACTCTCTGTACAGCCTGCTCGCTACGTTGTCCACCAAGTCAAGAAATGTAGTTTATAGTCATGTGCTCCCTTGCAACTTCCTAGAGAACTAAGACTATCCTACTGCCATATAGTCATTGCGTAGGACCCCCCGTATATAATTTCAACCTACTGCCATTTACTCTTCGTGGGAAGGATTCTCCATTCAGCTTCACGAGCTGAACTACGCCTCCATCTATAATTTCTTTGACAATATATGGCCCCAACCAATGCATCTGGAATTTACTCGGAAATTTAGTGAATTTACTATCATGTAACAAAACAATATCGTTTACCTTGAATGTGTGAAGCTTGATATGGCGACCATGCCATGCTTTTTCATGTTCCTTATGTATTTGTTGATGGAATCCTACCAAAAATCGGTCTTCTTCGAGCTCCAGCAGCTGTGCGAGTCGTTCTTCCAAGGCTTTGCGATCCTCCATATCTATCAAAGTTGTTATGCGTAGGATACGCACAATGTATTCCAACGGCATTACGACTTCGACCCCATAGACCAATCTAAATGGTGTTTGTCCTGTCAGCTTCTTACAAGTAGTCCTATAAGCCCATAGCACTGCAGGTATGTGTACATCCCAGTCATTTTGTTGCACATTGCAGATATTCGTTAGCGTGTTCTCCAAAATCTTGTTAAAGGCTTCAACAGTTCCGTTTTCCTGTGGGTGATATGGTGTACTCTTCTGATGGTAGACCTGGAATTCCTCAGTTAACGCATTGATTGTTTCGTTCAGAAAGTGTGTACCCCTGTCACTCATCAACACTTTTAGGAAGCCAAATCTGGTTAAGACATACTCAAACAAGAATATTGTTTCTATAGCCCCTATAAAATCCTTAACCGTCTATGCTTCTGCCCATCTGGTTAGATATTCCGTCGCAGTGATAATATAGCGCGCACTCGTTTTCTTTCCAAGGGGTTGAATTGGCCCAACAAAATCAATTGCCCACTTCTCAAATGCCTGCAAGGACACCTGAGGATGTAGTGGTAACTCATCCCTTCGCGATGGTCTGCCAGTTCTTTGACATGCATCGCACACCTTACAGTATGCCTTGGAATCCTTGTGCAATGTTGGCCACCATAGACCTGCGCGCAAAATCTTCTGTGCAGTTGCTTTGCCTACATAATGGCCTCCCACAGCTCCCCCATGAGCTTCAGTGAGAATGTTATCCCGCTCAAAGTCCAACACATATCTTCGCAATATTTCATCTACACCCATTTTATACAAATGTCTCGCAATAACTGAAAAATTGGTCGTGCGCACTACTAATTCCTTCTTTTGCTGACTTGTATATCCTTCCAGTGTCATCCCCATAGTCAAGAAGTGAATAATGTATGAAAAATGGTCATCTGCTATGTGCATCGCAAAGAGTTGCACATCTGGAAACCCTTCCTCCAAATTATTAGGTTCTTCTCCTGTTTCGATTCACGACAGATGGTCAGGTCCCACATTTAACCTCCCTGGCTTCACAATGACTTCAAAGTCATACTCCTGAAATAATAGCAACCATCTACAGATCTTCCCCCCCAACATAGGCTTGTTGACCAGGTATTTCAAGGCAGAATGATCTGTATACATCTTGAAATTCTCTCCTAATTGATAATGTCTAAATTTATGTAGTGCATAGACCATGGCCATCCCTTCACACTCAGTCATTGAGTAATTTTTCTCGACCTTCGATAACTCCCCACTTGCGAAGGCTATATGATGGTCCATTTCTCCTTCACCGGCCTATCTTAGTACTGCACCTAATGCAATGCAAGAGGCATCCACATGTACATGAAACTCCTTTTTCTAATTGGGAAATGCTAAGATTGGCGTTGTTATCATCTTCTCTTTCAACACATTTAAGTTGCGTTCACATTCTTTGTCCCAACAGAATGTCGCATCCTTCTTTAACAGTTTCTCCATGGGCATGGTAATTTGAGCATAGGCTTTAATAAATTTTCTATAGTATCCCATATGTCCCAGCATCGCGCACAACTACTTGACATTCCTAGGGACCTCCAAGTTCACAATTACCATGATCTTTGCAGGGTCCACCATCAATCCTTGCTTGCACACAACATGACCCAGCAAGATCCCAAAAGGAACATAGAATATGCATTTTTTCAAATTCAACGCGATCTGGTATCTGCGACATGTATCCAACATTAGGCACAAACTTGCTACATGGCGCTTCACTAATCCAAACATCATCCAGTCATCAAAGTATACCTCCAAAAACTTATGAATGAACTCCTTGAACGCTGCTATGACTACACGGGAAAATATCGCAGGTGCATTCTTTAATCCAAATGGCATAACAGTGTACTGAAAACAACCCCACTCCATCATGAAGGTTGCTTTTTCTCCTATCCTCTGGCATGATTTTGATTTGATGATACCTAGAAAACCCATCAATAAAGGAATAGGCCTCCTGCCCTCCAACATTGTCTAACACTTTGTCTGTAAACAACATCAGAAATGGATCATGGACACATGCATCGTTAAGCTTCCGTAGATCTATGCAGATCCTTATTTCACCTTTTTGTTTCTTCTCTTGAACCACCATCAGGCTCACCCAATCAGATTCTTCAATAGGTTCTATGATGCCTGCCTCTAGCATCTTATCCAGCTCTTGGCGAACCTTTTCCTTATACTTAGGATTAAGGCGGTAAGGCCTCTGTTTAACAGGCTTCGCGTTTGGCTTTAATTTGATCTTCATAATTCCCAAGTTGCCAATTATTCTCTTTAATTCTGAAAACGTGGTGGGGAAAAGATCCTAGTATTCGTGAAGTAGTTCAACAACTTTATCGACTGTGGCGTCATCCCAATAATCTCCGATCTTTGCGAACTTTGGTTCTTTCTCGGTGGTAATGTTTATGTGATTTTTTTCAAAGGTGTGGAAATGTCCGGGTTTTCTATTTCTTGTCCTTCGACCTCGCGATGCCCTTCTACCTCTAGAAAATTGATGTTCCTTGGGTTTTCTTCTTCTTCTTTAGAGGTCACATTATAGCATTCCAATGCCTGGCATAGCTGGGTGCTCCAGTCGGGTTGGGTCCATTTCATAGGTTCCTTCAGTGTTCTGAAGATAACCTCTTTAATTTATTGCAATGCTTAATCGATATTTGCAAACTCATCCTCAAAACTGAAAGTCAATAAGAACCCTTCCTTCAATACATCCCATTCTGTGGTGCCATGGTAGAGCTCCATTTCAAGATACCAATTCATGGGGATTGTATCCAAGGTATGACAAAACATGTGTACCCACTCTGGCTACGGTTCTGTGCCCCATGCCTTAGTCCATTTTGCCAGGTGATCACGCAGATCATCCTTTCCATTATACTTCTCAGTTATTCTAGTGTTAGCATGCCTAAATCGTAGCTTCATCATTCTTCTATAATCTCGCCATCCAGCAAAACTATCCTTATGCGTACCCCACCATCGTGCAAGCATAGCACACAGTTCCAACTCTAATGCTTGGAAGTGGTGTTCCTCAGGGACCTCACGCTCAAATTCTTCCAAAAACAGATCTACGTCAGTTAAACCATCACTACAAGGTAATTTTCTTACCTTTGATGAAACGCACTGCAACGGCTTCGTCAGAAACTTCACGTAAGTGATTCTGCCAATGCTTTAACTCTTCGTCTGAATCATAGGTGCATGAACTCTCCCGGTCCCATGAAATGCACCGATCTGTCATCGGATTGATCCAGTCTTGATCTCACATTGTTATCTTGTAAATTTGATCCAGTTCATCATCAATTTCTTCATAATTGCAGACTGGTTCAGTATAGCGCGACCCTTCTGCCGGATCTAGTGGCACTATAACTCAAAGCGACTTTCTTTCAAACGACATTGTCCTCTTCTTCAAATTGATGACCCCATTCATATCAATAGCCCAGTCAATTCCCAAGAGCGTGGGGTAGGGATTACTGTCATCGATAATTTCTATAACTTCAAAGTCTGCTACTGTACTCACACCTTCAATATCCACCGTTACTCCATATAATCATCCCATGGGGATGATTTTCTGTTGGTTTGCCATTCTAAGTTTAATCGGAGACCACTGCAGCGAATGTCACCCCATGCTTTCCCAGGTCTGTTTCAGTAAAACATTCGCATTGGACCCCAGATCCAGGATGACCTGATTCATTTCATAATCACTTATCTGCGATGTTAGCCTCATATTTCGCCCAGTTCATTCCTTATGCTTGCTAATCTTTCTGACTATGCAGTGTTCATCAGGGGCCTTCTCCTTGCTGGCACATTTATTTATTAATTCCTGCAGGCCTTCCATAGCCTTGCTATCATGCAGCAGTTTCATGCAAATCTCTAAAAATGTAGTGAGTATAGAGGGATCAACATCTGCAGGCGCACTGAGATCTTGTATCTTGCCCTGGCTTCCTGAGGTGGAGGCCTCCACGAAGCTCTTCTTAGATTTCATAAAAGTTTCCTTAGCGCGATCCAGATCAAAGTCGGTTTCTTTTTCTGGCCCTTTGTAGACCCATCCATCTTCTTCAAGTTGTTTACCTTTAACAGTGCCAGTCATCATTCCACTTCTCAGCACAATATTAATGCTTTGATCTTCTTCGCGGGGCTCAACCCTCATCATTTGTAAATTCTGTGTCTATTGCTGAGGTTGTGTTTTCTTCTCTTGCAATTTAGCTATTATACCAGGCAATGTTCTATATTGTGGTAAAACTGTCTGTATTATTGACATGATGGGTGTGTAGGATTCTGGAATTCTTGCGCGTAGTGCCCCAGCTGTCTGCAATTGTAGCAGATAATCTGACTGTGAACTCTACCAGGTCATCCTCCTCCTTGGCCCCATCCTCAACCCTGATATCCTCCGTACGCTCCTCCGACGCCTTGATCTGGAGGCCGAGTTTCTGCTTGCATACGGTATGTAGGGGTTCTTTCCATCATCAGCTCATAGCTTCGATAGTGGTGCTCATCGTGGCCCATGGATTTTCAGAAATTATAGAACAACTGTTGGGTGCCTTAACAAACTTCTAAAGTAAATGGAACTTATCCATCACATGTTGCCCAATAACTTGACAAATGGCACACCATAGCACAACCCCCATGCTCGTCCCTGCTGGGGCTTCTAGTTTTAGGGGAATCAGCCCCCCTCCTATAATATAATTTGCGTACATGGGACAGTGATCCTTATCATGCCCGTGGACCTTGCACTTCAAACACCAAACTTCTGCACGCACTTCAGGCTTAATTTCCTTGTCTTTCTTCAAACTCTATAATTCTAGGTGTAGGCTTCCTAATTGTGAGTGGATCTACTGTACCCCTAGGTTCATGTCCTGGATAGGTGATGCATGCAGCCTCATCGCGATCTCCAAGGCTTCTGCCTGTGTTTCTATCTTCTGTTGTGACAAAGAAATTCTCAAGTGGGGTAAAAGCGATGCTATAAAACATTCACGATGCTGCCTATCTATTTTATGATCTACATGTTAGCTTGTCTAATCTGACACTTCAACCTCTGATCAAATTCCTAAGGCGTCTCCTTGACCTTCATCATGATATCTTTAAATCTAATTACTGACTGTGAGTCAGATTTAGGTTTACTAAACTCTTTTCTCAAAGTCATCTTAGTCTCTACTAGTGTTGCAAGAGGATTATCATAGCAATACTTAATGTACCAGGTTAGCGCATGATCCTTCAAAGTGGTAACCAACTGCGCTTTCTTTATATTATCATTTGTGATCTATTTTGTTTTCCATATAGCGTTCACAACAAACCAGAACTACTCTGGGTCTTCACTTCCACCATATTAAATGGTGGAGGTGGAGGTGGAGGTGTGGGTGAAGGCGTATGCGATGGAGGTGGAGGTGGAGGTGGAGGTGGGGTAGATGGATGATTTGTTCTAGGAATCCCTTAGGTGATTAGTTGAACAACGCTTCGTGGTGTAATCTGGCCCGCCCCTTCGTCATCGCTTGAAGGAGGTCTAATCAATGGACTATACTCTAGTCTGGATCCTTCACAATTTCTAAAGAATCATCCACTCTGTGTAGGTCCAAACATCAAGGTAATGGAATCACCCATTTTTTCACATAATAACATTTTAATCCAAGTAATCAATGATCTTAAATACTTACCTCGCAGTCCCTTGAAGAATCTTCGTTATATATGACTAAGGTATCAATTGTAAATTCTGTAACAAATCCTCCCAGAATTCGATCAAGCCAATTATTGACATCCCACACGATCTTGTTTTCAGAGGCTTCTAATCATCAAACTAATTCTAGAGTCCACACTATAGGACTATCGAGCTTCCACCTTCCTTGACTGTCTGTCAATTTAGCTAACCAGTCATGTATTTCAATGGGGAAGGTGCAAAAGAAGATCTCGTGTATCTTTGTATACAGGTACATTTTCAACCACTCTTCCTTTAACAGGCACAGATTCTTGTTTTCTTATGTCGCGAATTCGTGAATCTTGCGATCCAACCACTTTTCAATTTCTTTCTTGGTCAGATTTCAATGATGCGACATCACACATCTCTTTCAAGTAGATCCTGGTCTTGGAAATGGAACCATTTCTTGGCTTAGGGGGTCATGACCTAGGTTCAGAGTAGTTGCACCAACCAACAAAACCCTACACTACTGGCCCTTTTGGCAACAATCCGTGTAGAGCAGGCTACAATCTCACCCGAAGTAGTATGGGGGGATGCAAGAACCAAGTTTTTGCATCCAGAGACTAGTGTGATGTCTTCAAACACCTTAGATATGTCTTCACAGAGATCAACAGACTCCTAAAGCTCGTCATTGTAACTCTGTTAAAACAACCTTCAGACCTTCACGAAGGTCCACAATCAGTCCTTACAGACATTTAACAGTCCATCTACCTACTTACGTGCATCAAAAAGCAATCCTAAATTGGTGTGCGTGAAGATCTACTTAAGTCGTCAGTAAACATAAGAGAACTCACTAGAAACTCTGCAAAAGTGTTTAAACATTCATTGCGTACATTATTAAGATGGTTTCAAGATAATGGCATAGCGTTCAACTAGTATTTCATAAAATGATTCATTTATCAATAACATATAACATTAACAGATATAACATAAATACTCAGTAATTCTCTGGAAAACTGTCTTTCATTGATCTTCACTTCATGGTTTATAGACTCAAACTACCCTACGCACACCGATGCAGGGGTCTGCTCAATCAGCTGCAGACTCTACCTAGGCTTCCATGCACTCAGTTGTGGGGCCTTCCTTTCCCTACCTAAGCGCAGGAAGCAGAGCCTTCCTATGTTAGCTTATGTACAAGACTCCTCAATGAACCCAATTCTTTATCTTCGTTTTCTCTAGTTACCTCTTCCTTTTGATAAGACCCAACTATTTATAGAATTTTTTATACAATGCCATGGTCTGCGAACCATGGGTGAATCTTAAAACCGACTCAAAACTTTACTTAAAACAAGGGTCTAAGCCCCTTTGACTCCTTTTCATCTACATGCTCTGCATCCACAAATCGCAAAGACTTTACATCTCTTACAAAATTGTATACAAAATTGGGTTTGTTAACCCCAAACTAACCTAGGGGACCCCATCCCAACAATACACATTAACACCAAGATATAAATTAATTACATAAACATGAACAACAAATTTGCACTATACATATATGTGTGTGTGTGTAATCAAATATCTGATACAACAGATGTAGTAGTGTCAACATGGTCTGTAGTAGAAGAGATTGATGGTCAACTACTGCCTCAACGTTTGTTGAATTCAGCTGAGGTGGAGGCGAAGGTGGTTGGTTTGAAGTAGAAGATGATGGATGGTTAACTACTTCCTCAACGCAGTCTATCAAATTCTAAGGTGGAGGAGGAGGTGGTTGGTCTACTTTGTGAGCAGAAACATAAGGCACATCCTCTAGCTCTAGCATCTCATCATCGCGCGACTAATGAGGAGGTGTATTACTAGAAGGATCATTGACACCCTGATGGCCATGATCTGATGGGGTGGTACTACTAGAAGCATCATGATCACCACCCTCATCTAATGCATCTTTGGTTGCATGCTCTACATCCCTCATCATTTCCAGTAGCCTACTAGCTTTGATGATATGTCACATAAGAGACATCATCTCGTGCGGACAGTCCCTGCATAGATCCATGAACCTAGGATTTGCACTAATATCTCAAGTCCTCTCTAGGTGGATGATCCAGATTTAAATAGGAACGCAACAAATTACAGAGATAACCATAAACACATATATGCAGCGGAAATAATACTTCATTTCATTAATGTAAAATATTGAAATATGCTTACAAACAGTAATGGAAATAAACCAGCTAAGGCGATGGTAGCTTATCTCTGAGAAGAGATGTGGCGGCTACATGCCTATGAACTGTGTTACAATGAGGCTCAAAGGCCTATTTATTGTTGAGAAACAATGGAAAACTGTGGGCCCCGTTTTGGGTAAGTTGGTGCATCAACTTCCCGGGGTCGTAACTTTGGCACCCGATCTCCATTTGACGCATAACTTTGGCCCCCAAATTTCCCAAAAAACATTGTTTAGGGCCTCAAAACGGCTCCGGAAGTTCAGGACCCGAAAAACTACTAAAAATAGTAAACTATGCTACAATTTAGGAAACTGAAAAACTGAAAGAGACAGTTGTGGGGTTCCAAATGGGATAGGTGGGTGGCCACCAACATCCACCTGGACCAGTGAACTCCCTCATCAACCAAAAACCTCGTCAATTAGTTGGAGTAGTCCATCTGAAACTGTAGACTAGCCATACGGCCCCGAACGCCCACACCCCCCCGAGGATGTGCCTCACCCTCTTGGGCCTCACCCATCTTCTCATATCATCCATCCGGTGGGGGAGAAGGCATGTACCCATCTAATGTGTTGATGCCTACAAAATATATAGTACACAAAAATAATTAGACAATTTCATTAAACAAATTAATAAAACAAGTTAAATAATGTGCCAAAATAATCTTTATTCTAATTCATTAAAACAATATAATGAAACTAGATTAATTTAAAGAAAACACTAATATTACCTCTATCATCTGGAGGCTCAGCCACTGTGAAGATGATGTTGGGACACTGTCTCCAATCAATCACCATGTACAGAAATGCCAACACGACAAACACATGGTCATCCTCATTGGCCAGTAGTGTCATTGCCTCAGCGGAAATGCTAGTCGGACACTCCAACGGGCCCCTCTTGGGCATCATTTTCTCCCACATGTGCATCCAAACCTTAGTGATAATCCTAGGAGGGTAATGGTCAAATGTAGGCCTCATCTCTGGAAACCTCTCAAAAAATAAACAAAAAAACTTTGAAGTGAAAGGGAAGGTCGCCCTCCCATGTCTCAACACACGACATCTATCTAAATCCATGCAAAACTGCCTCAAAAAAATGGCAGACCATCTGATGCAACGTGGCACCTGAATCAAAGAATCAACATAATACAAAAGAGGGAAACTAATGTGCTACCCATCACTACTAGAGTGTGCAATAGTGGTGACTAATAACAAGAGGCACCTAACCTCCTATGCAACAAAAGAAGAAATCCATAGTTGTGCACCACAGACCTAAAAAATCTGTTGGATGGATTGCATGAGGCTCAACATATGTCTAAGTGTAGGCGAGATCACTCTCAGCTGCAATCCCATTGGATACATCAAGGAACTGGGGAAATCCTCCCCTCTCCTAGATAGGCTAGTGATAAAGCATATGTCCTCCTTAATGGGCCTATACCACACCCCAGGACCAACATGGAAATCTTGCTCCTGGGCACTCCATCGGAAGATCAGATGTTTCAATAAGATAAAGTGTTCCTTCAGGGATATAGCCTCCTCATAGTACTTGAGGAGAAATACATTCCTTTAGAGTGCTCGGGTCGCTGCAGTAATAGGGTGAGGGTATAAATCCCTCTCCCTCTCTCTGGCCTCCCATGGGCGTACCATATTGTATGGGTCTGCCTGTTGCCCCTACTTCTATTGCTGCTCCCTCTACTGACGTCTCTGCTACATGATTGACATATAAAATACATCATCCTCATACATAAAATACATTTTTTCATTCATTGAAACATTTATTTATAAATATGCAAACATAACTTTCAATTTAAAAAAAAAAAAACCATTGATGCGCTCAAAAGGCAGTCATACACCGACTCCGGTGTGCTTCCAAACATATCTGCACTATTATTGGTGCACATATAAGTATGATGCACTATTGTTGTTTCAAAAATTTATATTTTCATAGCGATGCATCACACTTTTGAATCAGTTTGCATGTTTAACCTTTTCGCATCAGTACGAAACATTCAGGTTATCGAACACACCGAGCTATAGCTATATTTTTAACTATTATTTTTGCGGTGCATTTGGTAAATATAAACACACTGGAAGTAATGCACTGACGTACAATTTAACACTTTCCTGGTGCGTTTTCATTTATGAAACGCGTTGCAAAAATCACAATGTGTTATGTTCACACATCGAACTGTGGTGCACCCTGTAAATATATTGAGTGCACTGTGCAGGGATACTTTTTTTTTTCAAAAACAATGTAAAATTTAACCTAATTTTCAATTCTAATCTACTAAAAATTTAAATTAGAGAGAAACATAGACATTACCTAGACATTTGTTCGTCGAGGAGGAATTATGGACTGGTAATGGAGAAAAAATAAATTTTAGCATGGTTTGAAAAAATTGGAAAGTTAGGCAGAGAGCACAGTACGGAAGGATGGTGAGCAAGACAAGCATCGATGTTAGGGAACTTTCATGAGGAAATAGTGGCACTAGTGCTTCAGATCTCTCCAACATTGTTGATGGTAAAAATGAAATTTACGGTCGGGTAGTGTTTTTTATTTAACCCTCCTCCAGTGTGTTACTCTAACTTCACCGGTGTGGAATAGATCCAAGAGCACCACGTTTTTTTAGATTAAAAAAATCTAACACTATGATTTTCTTAAGATGCCTCAGGGCATTCTAATACAAGTACCACATTGATGCTTTGTTTGACTATAACAATTCCCTATTTTAAAAATTAAAAACCCCCTAGTAGTGCTCTTTGAAGATGCCCCGAGGCGTTTTAGTACCTTTACCGCACCGATGCATCGTTGGAAAATAGCACCACATTTTTTTAAAATTTAAAAACTATAGCAGTGCTACTTAGTGGTACGCATCGGGACGTTTTACTACATGAAGGGTGCCAGTGCTATCGATTATTCAAGCACCGGTGCGTTGTGTTATTTAATGCACCGTGTTTTTTTATTTTATAAAATTAATTTTTTCACGATGCACCATGTTATATGCAGCACCGATGCTTGTATAGATAGTAAAGCACCATTGCATTTTTATCTTGTAGACACATCGTTCAAAAAAGATTTGTTAAAACATCCACCCACCCACCTCTGCTAGTGACCTCCATTACAAACATTTTTTTGGGTTATTTTTATAGGGGCTTCCGCAAAATCCTGCACTAAAAGGTATTTTCCTTGTAGTGATACGACATTATCCTCACCAATAATAGAGGTAATGGCTTTAGCATTTTTTTCCACAGAAAAAATTGTAACCTTCATTAAAAAGATGAAAATTACATTTTGTATGTGCATATATGTACAATCAAAAAAACTACCAACAAGCTTACCTTGTCTTGTCGAAAACAAGGATTGTTAAGCCCTTATATATAACATCATCTAGAGTCTGAGCATATTAAACATACACTATGAATATATAACAAAAATACATAAATTTACATCATCAATATATGTTATTAAACAATTCATACACCTATAGATACAAAATGTCAACCATAAAACCAAACACCAAAATCCAACAACATTAAGATTCCATTTGCATGCCCTCTATGACAGATCGATGAAAAAATTCATGCGCCTGTCCATTTAATTTTTTCGAGATTTTCCAAGTTCCCAAATTCTGAGCACACCTTCCTTAGATAGGGAGTCAACATTTATGTTTCTTTTCTTGTAAATATGGCAACAAGTGATGTGGTCAAAAGACTATTTTTAAAAATTGATCTCCTCAAGAAGAAGACAGAGTTTGTGCATGTGACATCTAGAAGTATCGCTGAACCAATTAGTAACAATCTTTGCATCCCTTTTTTGTGCGTGCTCTGCTCCTCTGCGAGCTTCCGTTTAGGTCAGCGATCGCCGCCAGGACTGCCCCGCCGCCATGGGTGCGCCAGGGGGTGTGGAGCCTTCTCCCACCCCTCCATTGTCAACAGCAGAGGCCTTTCGGAATCTGCTATCGCAGAAAGGAAAAAAACAATCCCATCCCGACGTCCCGAAGTTCATCAAAAAGCTTGATGAAATCCCAGAAATTTCTTTACCAGAAGATCAACCAATCAAAATCGCCCTTGCCTTGGCTGACAGAGGTTTAGTGGAGCAATTTATGGGTTGTTGGCCAACAACAAAATCGACTGATGAATGGGTTCAATGAAACTGGAGGCCCCTGCTGCCCAATAACGTGATCTGCTACGCGGTCGGTAGAGGTTTTTTCATTTTCGAACTCACTACCAAGGAAGACCGAGATGTGGTGTTTAGAAACGGTCCATATTTCATGGGAAATCAAGGTCTCTTTCTGAATAAATGGACCCTCGACTTTGACCCTTCAGTCGATGTCCCAAAAGAGGTCCCTGTTTGGGTCCGGCTACCCAACCTACCAATACACTGTTTGAGCTTCTAATCCCTAAAAAGATAGGAAACGGACTGGGCAGATTCATCGACAAAGCTGATAACAAGGGCCAATACACCTGTGCTAGAATCTGCGTGGAAGTTGACTTGGAAGCTGGTCTGCCGGAAGCCATCAAACTTACAGTTGGAGATTGGCACCACTTCCAGAAGCTGGACTACGAGCAACTGCCCTTTAAGTGTAGAATCTGCCATGAGCACAGTCACTTTCAACGAAACTGCCCCAAAGCTCCATCAGGGGACAAAGTGGAAGAAGAAGGATGGAAAGAAATAAAAAAGGGCAAGGTAGTCTCAAAGCCAAACGAGCAGAAGAAATCAGGACCAATGGGGAATCCCCAGACCAATGCCAAGACCAAACCAATTTCAAATGATGGCCCCTCCTCAGGTGAAAAGGTGGATGCCTCAGAGAACCATGAAGAAACTGAAGATCAGTCGAAGAAAGGGAAAGAAACCGAAGAAGAAACAAATGTCCCCCTAATAGAGGCTGATCAAGGGGGAAACGCAGGCAACGACGAGCACATTAGTCTTGCCTCTGACTCAGGGGAAGAATCAGAAGAAAGAGACTCCGAATCAGACAGCTCACAAATTACTCCTATCAAATCGACCAGGGGCCGAAAATCCAAGAAGAAATAGAGAGAGGAGAAAACTTATCTGGATGTTCTCCAAGGCTCCCAGAAAACTCTCAAAGGAATGATGAACACCAGATCCGGGCGCAAGCACAACAAGGCTCCAAAAGGAGCCACTCCTTCCCAACCCAGTAAATAATGAAGTACGTCTCCTGGAATTGCAGAGGATTAGGTAGCAGGCTGAAAGAAGATGCCCTGAAAGACATTGTGAGGTTGCATTTGCCTGAAATCCTTCTCATCCAGGAGACAAAGCTGGAGGACACTCTTCTCCTCCATTCCAGCAAAACATTCTGGCGCAAAGGCCCTGGTAGAGCTGTCAGTGCTAGAGGCGCCTCTGGTGGGATTGCCTCCTTCTAGGACAGCTCTAAATATGACTTGACTCACGAAGAAAGTTGCCATTACTGGATTTTCACTCAGCTCCTCCACAAAGACTCTGGTCAAAAAGTAAGTATGTTCAACCTTTATGCTCTGGTCTCTCCAGCGGAGAAAAAAATTTGTTGGGACTCGCTCCAGTCTTTTCTTTTATTGCACAATCCAGAAAACATCATTATTGCAGGGGATCTGAACGTTATTCTAACCGTTGAAGAGAAAAAAGGTGGTTCTCCGGTAAGGGACCCAGCTAGAGAATGGGTAGAAGATATCATGATTGGCTGGGATCTGGAGGATATCAAACCTTCAGCTGGGAAATACACTTGGTCTAACAAAAGGTTAGGTCCCAACCACATAGCTGCTCGTTTGGACAGATTCCTCGTCCAAGCCTCCTTCCTTACTAGTGGTCTAATGGCCTCATCCAAAATTCTTCCTAACTGCACTTCCGATCATAAACCCATTAGTCTCGAGCTCTCCATGGATGGTTTTCTTGGCCCCATTCCCTTTAGATTTAGCCCTTTGTGGATTCAGCAAGAGGGTTTCCATGAGGTGGTTTCTGAAGTCTGGAACCGGCAAGTCCTGGGATCCCCCTTCTTTGTGTGGGAAGAAAAGTTGTGGGCTCTTAAGAGAAGGCTCAAGGAGTGGGCTAAAACTCTGAAAACTCCAGCTACCAAGAGAAAAGAGTCATTAGAAAACCTTCCTGCCCACCAATCATCAATGGAGTATTCTGTTGTTACCCAAAGTCTGCTCCAAAAAGAAGTTGAGTTGCAAAAAGCCCTCCATAAAGCTAGTAGGGACGAAGAGGAGTATTGGAGACAAAAATCCATAAACTTATGGTTACAGGCCGGTGACAAAAATACTAGTTTTTTCCATAAGCAAGCCGAAGCTCGCAAGCAATTCAAAAATGTATCAGAAATTCGCTCCCAAGATGTAATGGTTAAAGATTTTGAAGGCATCAAGAGAGCAGCCTTCACTTTTTTCAAAGAACTTTATTCAGCGCCTGCTGACCCTCCTATAGATCCCCATGCCTATCTGTATAATCTAATCCCCCTCTGTGTTCAAGACTCTGTCAACACTATGCTGACTGCACCGATCAGCATGGATGAGCTCAAGAAATCCTTGGATTGCATGGAGCCGAATAAGGCGCCAGGGCCTGATGGGTTCACTGCTAGGTTCCTTCAGTCTTGCTGGTCAACTATCAATAAAGACCTCCTGAGAATGGTTAGGAAGTCCCAATCTTGCTCAAAGATAGGAGGCAGTACCAATTCAGCCTTCCTTGCATTGCTACCGAAAGAGAAAGGAGCTTCAGATTTTAGTAGATTCTGTCCCATTTCGCTGTGTAATACTAGCTATAAACTGATTACCAAAATAATATCCATCCAACTCAAGAATATTCTGTCGGACATCATACCGGCGAATCAAGGAGGCTTCATCAAAGGGAGAAAGATACTGGATAATATTGTGCTGGTTCAAGAGGCAGTTCATTCAAGTGGCCAAAGAAAAGAGAAAGGAATGGTGATAAAACTCAATCTGGAAAATGCCTTTGATAGGGTGAGGCATGACTTCCTGTTCACTGTTATGACGAAAATGGGCTTCTCAATAACCTTCATAAATTGGGTGAAAGCCTGCATTGCCTCTCCTTGGATTGCACCGCTGGTAAATGGCCAATCTACTGAATTTTTTAATGCATCTAGGGGATTAAGACAAGGCTGTCCGCTGTCCCCTCTCCTCTATGCTAACCAAGCCTCAGTGCTTAGTTTCCAGCTAGACTTTTGTCAACAAGTCCAAACTCTACCAGGCCTCAGAATGGTGCACAATGTTAAAGACATAAACCATGCCCAATTTACCGATGATACTATGCTCCTTGGAGGAGCGAGCATTAACTCGGCCAGATATTTTAAGAAGGAATTGGACATTTATAAGGAGGCCTCCGTTAGCAAGATAAACTATTCAAAAAGCACAATCTATGGCTGGAACAGCTCGGTCAAAGATCCGGCTGACATTGCTAGGCTCCTTGAGATGAAAGTCTGTCAGACCTGGGAGTCCTTCAAATATCTTGGGATACCAATCTTCAAATCCACACCTAAATTTGCCCACTGGATGCCCCTATTAGACAAGATTAAGCTCAAAATTCAAGCCTGGGGAGCCTCCTGGCTAAACACTACTAGGAAAATAATTCTTATAAAATCTGTTCTAATAAGTATGCCTCTTTTTCAGCACTCCATTCTTCTTGCTCCCAAAACCTTCCTCAATAAAATGGATGGTATTCTGAGGAGATTCCTTTGGGAAGGAGGGAAAATAAATGAAAGAAGACTTCATTTAGTTAATTGGGACACCATTAAGAGGCCAACCCTGGAAGGAGGTCTGCAAATGAGAGATTTGGCTGCTCAAAATCTCACACTAGGCTCTAAAATCCTATGGAATATTGTGACTGGGAAAGTTAGCTGGAGCAAGAAAGTCCTGTGGAAGAAATATTTTCAAGGTCAGCGTTTGAGATGTTTGGATCATCCGCCAAAAACCACCAAAGTTTCCCCAATAATCAAGCTTTGTCTCGCTGCTCTAGAGCATTTCAGTCCCAATTTCTACTGGATCCCAGGTAAAGGGAAAAAAATCAGAATATGGGAAGACCAGATCCTAGGAGATCAACCATTGAACCATATAGAAGGCCTTGCAAATATCAAATTTTGGCTATAGTCCAACAATATGAAAACCCTTTGGGACATATCCACCTGGACGGAGGATTCTGGTAGACGGTGGGACAGCTGGAACCTGGGAGAGGTTCCACATCGTTTGCAAATTGAAGCTTCGTTACTTTTAGACAAACTCCAAGGAAAATCTCCCATTTCAGCAACTGCCAAGGACAAAAGAGGGTGGGGCTCCCATTCTGGTTCTTTCTCGGTTTCTGAAGGTTACAAAAGTTTGGTTGTTGTTCCTAATGTCCCTCCTGACCCAACGCAATGGAATTTTATTTGGGCCTTCCCTTCGCTCCCAAAAGTAGACTTCTTCTGCTGGACGTTAGCTCACAACAGTATTCTCACTAGAGATAACCTGAGAAAACGTGGAATGGAAGGGCCATCCAGATGCCCTTTGTGTATGTCAGAGGAAGAAACAGCTGATCACCTGATGTTGTTGTGCCCTTTTGCCAAAGCTGTTTGGAAGGGGGTTCTGAGATCAAGGGCTGACAAGGTTGAGCTGCCAAGAAATATGCCAAATCTGCTTCACGAGTGGGCCAAGTTATCTTCGTTCTGCCTCAATAAAAAAAACCTTCTTAAGACTGCTTGGATGTGGATCCCTAAATACACCTGCTGGAAGTTATGGTTGGAAAGGAACAACAGATTGTTCAGGGGTGAAATCTGCACTACAAACACCGTCATCTCCAAAATTAAAGCTCTCTTGGGAGAGACTTTGGATGCTAAACCGGCTTTAAGGAATGAAGCGATTCTAGACAGTGAGGAGGAGCTTTGGCTGAAAGATATTGTTCCAAATTATCAAATCAATCCTATTTCTCCGGCCTCTTTCCAAGCTATGTGGGAAATTCGCCTGGAAGAATAGGAGTTTCTAAAGTGGCGTTCTGCTCTGGATGACCACTGTCTCTTCTTCGACGGGGCCTCTAAAGGCAACCCTGGGGCTGCGGGTGGGGGCGGAGTTCTTCTGAACCCTGATGGCTCTACTTTGCTCAGGTATCATTGGGGTCTGGGATTCGAATCAAATAACAGAGCTGAGGCTCTGGCTCTGTGGCAGGGGCTTTCACTGGCTCTAAATCAGAACATTCACTCTCTGATGGTCTTTGGTGACTCCAGACTTATCATTCAAGCACTGAACTCACTTTCGAATCCTTCGCAGATCCACTTAGTCCTCATTCTCAAGAAAATTAGATCCATTCTGGCCAAGTTTCGGAAAATATCCTTTTATCATATTCTGAGGCATCTGAATTCACAAGCTGATCTGGAAGCCAATCTTGGCTCAGCCCGTAGCCAAAGAACTCTTTCAGTCAATTCTAAAGAATCTCTTTGCATCATTCCATAATCTTCTTAAGACCTTCACTTTCAGCAAATCTGTTCACTTTGTTGCACTGGGGGATTGCACCTGTGATAGTAACATTGGGCTCTGCAATAGGCTATTCTCAGGTTTCCTCCAATCCCTGATCGACTATTCCTGTCTTAATTTGCCCTTCATTCGCACCAGGTTCCATTGGTAGGCAATCAATACAGAAATGATGGATGCACTGGAAGCTCAGTCCCTATCAGATGCATTGGAAGCGCAGTCCTCAGTAGATGCATTTGCCAGAGAGTGAATGTCTGAAGACAAGTAGACAACAAGTTCCACGTCTGATCTATTTACAGGAAGGGTACATTCCAGGTATGAGCTATAGTTGCTGATGATTATGGTATGAGCACCGAGGGCTTTGCTGTAGCATTAACTCAAAATCTCACCTCCAAACAATGGAGCAGAATCATTTATGTTTACTCCTACTTTGGTTCAACCAGAACGTGGTTTGTATTGCATTTGACCAGGGATTTAGTGGAAGGACGAGGAACAGGCAATGGTCCTAAACGTATGTACAGAGCAGCATAATGAGCAGAGCAAATTCTATTCCGGCAAATTGGTTGTATCTCAGACAACAAAAGGCGGTCCAGACAATTCCAGCAGTTTCAAAGCACCTCCAATCATGGATTTAGCGACACAATTCCACCAAAGGGCGGTCCAGTCATTTCCGCAGCATCAAAGCACCTTCAAGCGTGGTCCGACCTCAAAGGCGACACCTCCTGCTGTATCAAAGCGCGAAACCCTCTCTGTGTAACAAGAACTTCTGTGGAACAAGAAATACTGTGTAACAAGTACGCGACAGCTGTTGTGCCGCCTTTCAAAGCAAGTTAATTGTTAAAGTCAAAAAAAAACAATCTTTGCATCCCCAAATATCTATAGAATACAAACTCCCTTTTAAATAGAAAAAAAAAAACAAAAACAAAAAAACATTTTAGGCTCATGAGTTCAACAAAATTATTTGTTCATCCACTTTTTAGTTTGAAAAAAATGGTCTTGAATCAAATAGAGGACAACCCCTCCCTTGCAAGCTACTCTAGCTAGGGAGGCACCATCAAAATATGGCCATGGAAAAGATCGATCAATATCTTCCTCAATGATGGTACAAGGCCAATGATGAGTTTTAGAATCAGAGACTAGCGAAAAGATGGCAACGATCTAGGAAGCAACTCTATCAAGAATGTTTGTTTTGTCTTGAAATTTTTCAGCATTTCTAGTAAGCCATATTCCCCATGAGATGGGGGGGAAGGTATCGATTCTTTTTTGTATTTGTGTTGTTCCACTAGTTTTCCCAAGCCTCCAAATAGGATGTACCCTACCAAATATTTGTGATACCCAAATATGCTTTAACAGATGACCATACACCCAATGCAAAAATACAAGGAAGAGAATGCTTACAGATTATTTTGATTTCTTGCATAGAGCACACTGACATGGAAAAACAATACCCATCTCATTCAGATTGTCCCCATTCGAGACTTAATTTTCTAGGATGCACCACTGGAATAGATATGCTTTGGTTGGACATTCAATCTCCCATAACTTCTTCCACCACCATGCAAGGTTCTCCAATCATCTGTCATCAATAATAAAACATTAGCATGCTTTAGGAGTGTATTCACCAATAGGTGCGTGTGCCCAAATAAGTGTGTCTTGTTTATCCCTGAGTTGCATGTGGGATGAATTGAGAGATATTGTTTATTGTTGTCATAGATCCATAAATTTTTGGGGAAGATTTAATTGATAAGCATCATACCACCCATGTGTCCATATGGATGTATCATTGTGATCAACTATATGAGCCAAAGTATACTTTCCATTTATGTGTAAAAACTCAATTAGATTATAAGGAAAATGGAAATTTACCCCACATCCAACCAAAGGATAAATTCCTATTCTTACATTTTCACCATTTCCAACTTTCCATACCATGCCTTTTTCAATCATCTGAAAAGAGTGTATCACAAACTTCCATACACTACTACAATAGGCATGTTCTTGTTTGAGGAGAAGATCCACCCTTCAAGGGATGTAGGTTGGATGTATTTTTGGAGAACTACCTTGGTCCATATACTGTTTGTGGAAAGCAATCTCCATCCCACCTTCACTACTAGTGCCTTAGCAAAAAAGTGGATATTTTTTAGGCCTCACCCACCCCACTCCTTTGGAAGGGAAATTTTGTCCCATTTAACCTATGAGAAGATCTTGCCCTCCTTTTTCCTTGTACACAAATATCTGTAACAAATTTTGCACACATAATTCAAAATACCTTTTGGTATCGACGATAATGATGGCCAAGAGACTGGAATGGCTTCAAGCACAAATTTTGTGAGAATCAACTTGTTGACCCAAGACAACCATTTGAAACTCCAAGCTTTTAATATTTTTTCAATCTTTGTAAGGAGCCAAATCCAATCTATCTTCCTGTAGTGATTGGGATTTAGATGAAAACCCAGGTATTTGAGCCCTTCATCAAAAGTCTTAAATTGATATGGAAGGATATTTTGGGCATTGATAGATTCATCCCTAGATAAACCAAGAGGAGACATGGATAATTTGAGGTGATTTACCTGCATTTCAGTAGCTCTTTCGAATAGAGTGAGAAACTCCTTTATAGTGGCTAGGTCCTTTCGAGATCCAGCGTAGAATAGTAAAATATCATCCACAAATAGAAGATGGGTGATGAATGGATCCTCTACCACAAAAACTCCCTAAAATCTCCCCTCCTTTTAGCTTCCAGTCAGAGCCTGTTGAGGCCTTCAACAACAAGCAAAAAACAATGGTGAAATGGGACAACCCTATTGTAAACCCCATTGTGCATGAAAAAAGGAATTAGTTGCACCATTTATGAGAATAGAAAATGAGAAAGAAGTAATACAACTCATGACCCAACTTATGAAAGGGACATCAAAACCAAGTCAGATCATAAGAAGGCGAAGGTATATGCAGTTGACTCTGTCATATGCCTTGGATAAATAAATATTTATGACTAACCCTTTTAGCTCCTTTGTCTCAAGGCTATAAAGCCCTTCTTGTGCAACCCCAATGGCCTCATGAATCGACTTACCCTCCAAAAAGGAAAATTTTTCCTTCGATAAATTCTTTGATAGGATCGACTTCAAATTGTTAGTAATTATATTGGAAATAAAGAGTGATATGGGCCCAAAATCATCAAATTATATGGGGGAGTCGGAATTAGGGATAAGAGTGATAAAAGTAGAATTAAAAGGTTCATTAATTCTACCATTGCCCCAGATTCTTCCACCACTCTCAAGAGATCATGCCCAATAATATCATACCAATCAATATAGAACTCTATAGACCATCCATCAAGGCCCAGGTTTTTGTCCCTCTTAAAACTATGGAGGAATTTTTATAATTCTTCCTCAAAAACAGGTTCCATTAGACTTTTATTTTCTTCATTCTAAAAAAAAATGGGAAAAACTTCGGCTAAAGATATGACTTCTATAATAGTCACTTCAGGGGGATCCCTAAACAAATTGCTAAAATGATTTTTACCCTGAGCTACTAATTTTGCAAATGATGTATCTCGAATCCCCTAAGGGTTTTCCAAAGCCCAAATGGTATTTTGAATTCTCTAGCCCTTTGCATAGTGTTGAAAAAAAATTGTGTTTTCATCTGCACTCTTGAGCCAAATCACGCGACTTTTCAAGAACCACATTTCCTCCTTTTCCTCCGGGATTTTTCTTTTATATAATTCAAGATGAATAACCCTTTTCTTCATTAGATGAATATCCCTCCCCTTTAGGTGCTTATAGTCTATCCATTTCCTCCTCATTTAAATTCAAATCATCCTCCTCTCTCTCCTCTTTTTCATTGAACCATACAAACGTAGTATGGTCCACTTTCTTGAGGTTCTTGGCAAAGAGGCCACTACCGACTCCTCCCCATCTGGGTCGAATGCAATCAATTTTCGACAACCAAATTATGGAATGATGCATATATTAAAAAAGATGAACTAAATTTGAAAGGGCTACATGGTTTCCTCTAGCCCCCCCTTCAACTCCAAAAAAATAGGATGGTGGTCATATTCGCCACCCACTCCAATCCATTGGTGAAGCAAGGGGGTGTTGTCCAACAGAGACTCTGAAAAAAGAAAATGATCAATACTTCTTACTATCTTGGCATACATGGTCCTTTTATAGTGCCAAGATGGTTTGTTCTTTTATCAAGTCCACATCACATAAAAGATACTCCTCCAATTTATGTGAAAAATATCTAGGTAGGGGTCTAGTTGAGCACAAGGTCCCCATATCTTCAAGGCCCCAATAGAAAAGTTTAAGTCCCTTCCCACCACAATGTTATACTCCTTCATGAAGGATCGATCAAATAAAGCATCCCAAAAAGTCATTTTATTGTGTTGAAGACCATAAATATTAATGACCTTCAGTTCCTTCCCTAGATCAGTGTTGAAATAAAGCAACAAAAAAGTCTCAATTTGACTTTCCCTTGGTCAAATTGAAAAAAATAGAATTTCCACATCAGTAGAAAACTTGGATGCAGTTAACTTGTGTGACATGGCTCTTATCACTCAATTAGCTTAGTAAATTTGAGTTAGAGGAGTTAAAGTTTAGTTAAGCATGTGTGATTGCTAATTTGTAGCAATCAAGTTCAGTTATTTCAAGTTGTTTTTAGTTAAACTAGTTATGACTATTGGAGGAACTAGTGGAAGGTAATTTGTGCAATGGGACTTCAGTCTAACTCAGTGATCATCCAGTTAACTGAATAATCAACACAAAATAGCTAGTGCATGTAGAGAATTCGAGTTCCCCAATTGTGGTGGAGATTCCAAGGCAGGTTAACGTCAGTTGTAGACTAGTTTTGAGTGTACAAGTGTTGCACACAATCAGATGATCAACCTTGCAAATTGCACAATCAATTGGAGGAAAATTCCTAAATAATAGGGGCCTAATTCCTTAGGAATTGCGCAAGGAAATAGGGGCTCAAGAAGAGGCAAAAATTGATTAAGGTTGGTTCAGATCTTCTCAATGAGTAGAGAGATAAGTTATTCACTTGCAGGTTGAGCTCAGATTGAGCTAGCAATTGTAATACATATTTATTCATCAGATTAATGCAAGCAGGCATAGGGGTTTTTAGCATATTGCATTCCCCTAGAAAAACATTATGTGCATGTGTGTTATTTCACATTGCATGTTTGTTATTGATGTTATAAATTGTGAATTGACTTCCGCAGAGCAGTAGAGTAGGATTTTCTATTATGATTTAGATTAAAATTTCATGAGCAATTGAAATTCTACACCATAATTTCTACATGGTATCAAAGCAGGATTCACATTAGAATAGGAAGTTTGAAGTTGTTTCTCAAGACAATCGAATTTTCAGTTCAGTGCAGCAAGATCTCTACAAGTTTGGGAAGACAACCTTCAATGGGCTGAGGCTAGAGTATGCCTTGGAAGGCAGCTCTAATTTCATTGCATGGAAGGACCACATGGAAGCAATGTTAGATGAAAATGGATTTCTAGAATATTTCAAGACAGGCATTGAAAAACCACACGCATCTGATGCCTAGAACCTTGCTTAATGGAAGAAAGATGTAGCCAAGGAGAGGAGAATAATCTTGGAGGGAGTGTGAGACCACATTATCTCAAATATCCATGGGGAACAAACTTCTTCAACAATGTGAAAGCACTGACATAATTTTTTGAAAATAGTAGTGATCACGGGAAGTTTGCGCTCAAGGACAAACTTCGAAATATCAAGATGAAGAAGAATGACACTATTCTGCAATATCTATGCAGGTTCACACAAGTTTGTGATGAAATTGGCGGGGTTGGTGTTAATGTTGAAAAATATGACTTGGTAATCCTATCCCTTCTAGGCCTTCCCAAGAGCTGGAATAACTACCAAGATTCAGTGGACGAGAGGGAGAAACTACCGAATTGGGAACGATTATGGTCTGATTTGGTACAGGAGGAAATAGGGCGGAATACCAAAGATGGAAATTCATCCAAGAGTGAGGATGAAGAAAAATTTTCATTGGTTTGAAAGTGAAAGAAGGGAAAAGCAAATAAATCTCAAACCAAACCAAAATCCATCCAAGGGGGGAAAGAATAAATATTTGTCCAAAATTAAGTGCTTCAATTGTCGTGAATTTTGGCACTGTGTCGCGAAGTGTCCACAAAAAAAGGCGATAATAAGACCTCATGAGGAGCATTAAGGGAAGCCTTGGCTTCACAATTCGAGCTTGACTTTACCCTTATGGCATGCATGCCAGGCACAGTGATGGGGAGAGTGTCGTACTTGGACTCAAATGCATCGTTCCACATGATAGGGTGTAGATACTTTTTCAATGACCTAGAGGAGAAATATCTCCAGATGCACATCGAGCTGGGGGGTGATGGAAGGTGCATCACAACCGTGATTGGTACAATCACCTTTCAAAGGGAGTCAGTATCCCCTCTAGGACTCAAGGATGTGATGTTCGTTCCAAACCTAAAGAAAAATATCATCTTCGTTGCAGTTTTGGAAGACTGTGGTTATGATGTCATCTTCAAGAATGGAAAATCATTCTTGAGACACATAGCCATAGGATAGGTGAAGCAAGTCGGGGTTTTTGTGAATAACCTATATAAGCTAGATGTGGAAGACTTTGTTGCATTAAGCACTAAGGTGGAGAAGTTACAGGGTCGTGATGTCGATGAACTTTTGCATAGAAGACTTGGTGATTTGCATCATAGCGCCCTGAAGCTTATGTAGCAAATAACCACAAGCCTCCCCAAAGGAGCACTTGAGCAGCAGGATGTATGTAAAGGATGTACCTTGGGAAAGTATGCAAAATCCACATTCTGTGATTGGGACAACAAAGCATATGCAATCTTAGAAATGATCCACTCTGGTGTCTGTGGACCTTTCTTGAAAACTTCCACTACCATACATAAATATTTTGTTATTTTTATTGATGACTTCTCAAGGAAGTGTTGTATCTTCTTCATGCAGAAGAAGGATGAGACATTCTCCAAGTTTGTAAAATTCAAGGCACTAGTTGAGAAAGAGACTGATAAGAAGGTGAAGGCTCTCAGGAGTGATAATGGAGGTGGTATGTTTCAAATGAATTCAGCAATTTAAGTGTGAAACAAGGCATTTGAAGAGTGTTGACAACACCCAACAACCCACAGCAGAATGGGGTGGCTAAAAGAAAGAATCGTACCATTCTGGGAACTACGAGGGCTATGTTGCATGACCAAGGGCTTCCACTACATTTGTGGGTAGAGGCATGAAACACAACAGTCTATTTGTAGAACCAAAGTACTCGTCAGATTTTAGGCATGATTACAGTAGAGGAGGATTTCTCACGGAGAAATATGGATGTATCGCACTTCAGGATTTTTGGAGCCTTTGTCCACTGCCATGTCTCCAAAGAATCAAGGAAGAAGCTTGAACTGATAGCAGAATTATGGGTATTTGTGAGTTACACAAAAACTCCTCACAACTATTGTGTGTACTTTCCATCCCTCATAATCACAGTTGTGCGAAGGCATGTAAAATTTGATGAGGAGAAAGCAATACAGTGCTCTCTTGAGAGGGAGATTTAGATCCCACCAGAATAGGAGATTTTAGCTCCAAAGGAGGAGCCTCAAGAAGTTGTGGAGAAACCAAAAATTTAGAAGCAAAGAGTGGAGACATTCACTCAAGAAGAACCATCCAGAGAAGGTAGGAAAAGGACTAGGGAAGCTGATCGACTTGTGCAGGATGCGAGGGAGAATGTGTGAGATCCTTCAAATTTGCACAGAAAAAGAAGATCACCTGATCAGTACACTGGCTACATGGCTCTAATGACTGAGCTTGTAGAGACTGAGCCGTCCTCTTTCAAGGAAGCAATAGAAAAACTTGTATGGGTTAATGTAATGGTGGAAGAGTACGAATCCATTGTAAATAACAGTGTTTGGGAATTGGTCCCAAGACCAAAAGATAAATTAGTTGTGGGTTCGAGATGGATATTCAAGGTAAAGCATGCAGTAGATGGAAGCATAGAGAAATATAAGACCATATTTGTGGCCAAGGGATACTCTCAAGTTGAGGGAATTGATTATGAGGATACTATTGCTCCTGTAGCAAGGTTATCATCCATTAGATCAAAGCTTTCACTGGTTGCGCAGATGGGGTGGAAGATACACAAGATGGTTGTAAAAATGAAATTTCTCAATGGAGTTATTGAGGAGGAGGTGTACATCAAACAACCAAAATGTTTTGAGACATTTGATCGAGAGTTTCATGTCTGCAGAATCAAGCGAGCAGTGTATGGTCTCAAACAAGCACCCTGTGCTTGGTACACTAGGATCAACAGTTATCTCACCAGTTTGGGCTTCACCAAAAGTGAAGTGGATGCAAACCTCTATCACAAATTGGTAGAAGGTAAGTTTGTTATTATTGTCTTATATGTTGATGATTTTATTTAACTGGTGATAAGCAGTTGATCAGATCTTGCAAGGAGGACCTTGCAAGGGAATTTTAAATGAAGGACATGGGTCTCATGCACTACTTCCTTGGGTTGGAAGTATGGCAAGGTGATGGGGAACTATTTGTATCTCAAGGAAAGTATGCAAATGAGATAATATAGAGATTTTGTAAGGAGAGTTGCAAACCCATGGAGACACATCTAGTGACCAACTAGAGGAAGGAGGATGCCACTTCAGGTGAAGAAGTGGATGATACCATTTATCGGTAGCTAGTGGGTTCACTGATGTATCTTGTGAACACATGACCAGATATGTGCTATGCAGTCAACTAGTTAAGCCAAGCTTTGGTCAGCCAACCAAATTATTTTGGAAGGCAGCTAAGCAAGTTTTATGCTATCTCAGAGGCACAACCCACTTTGGACTATGGTACAGACGAACAAAGGGAGTGAAGTTGTGTGGCTTCACAAATGCAGATTGGGAAAGGATTCCATCATACCGAAAGAGTACATCAGGTAGAATTTTCAGTGTTGAAACCGCAACAGTTTCCTGTTACAGAAGGAAGCAAAGATCTATGGCGCTTAGCTCGGTAAAAGCAGAATACATGGTTGCAAATCAAGCAACATGTGAGGCGATCTAGATGAGAAAGATACTCATGGGACTGTTTGGTCAGATGATGGATCCAACTGTGATCTATTGTGATAATCATAGTTGCATCAAGCTCTCTGTGTTGGGTGTGGAGCCTAATTATCTTCTGTATTCAAAGGTATCGCCGCATTGTACCCCAGTTCAAAATGGAGCGGCAACGCCGCCCGTAAAATATTCGTTGCAGGGGAGGACCAGGGTGTAGGTTTTAACCCTGTACAGAAATTACCTGCATACGAATTCTTAAACAAAGAAAATAAACAATGCGAGAGCATAACCCATAAAACACATATGCACAGAGATTTTTCCCTGGATCCCAAAACCGGGACTACCAGCTTGATTTTTCATTATGTTCCTTTCAATGTTACAATACATATTTATACATGCCAAATCATCCAATACCATGGACCGAAAACCATCGCGTCCAATACCATGGACCGAAACCATCGCGTCCAAAAAACATGTGCGAAAATCATGCACAAAACCATAGGTGGGCCCGCCCAACCTAACATATGGTCCAAAACCAAAATTTTCCGAGGCGCTGCCCCGGACCCCATAAAGTGGGGTTACGGGTGCCCTTCAAACCCCCTATTAACTACATGGAAAGAATATAACACAACCCAACAATCTCCCACTTGTTGTTTTCTTTCCACAAGGGGCCACAGGAGAGCTTAGTCATTTTTCAGCCCTGAGATTCCCGTTGCTTCTCTACACCAAGAGAACTTCTCAGAGCTCACATATTTTGTCAATGCATCTGCAGTATTCTTCAAAGTGTCCACCTTTACCAGCAACACCTTTCTATCTTCTATCATATCCCTCACAAAGTGATATTGAACATCAATGTGCTTTGTCTTTGAATGATAAGCAGGGTTCTTTGCCAAGAAAATTGCACTTTGGCTGTCACAGTCTATTCTTATAGCTCCCTGTACTAACCCCATACTTGAACACAATCTCTGCAACCAAACTGCTTCCTTGCTTGCATGAGTGGCTGCCATGTATTCTGCCTCTGTAGTTGATAGTGCCACTACAGATTGTTTCTTACTCATCCAACTGACTGCACCTCCAAATAGGTTAAACACATACCCACTTGTAGATCTTCTCTAATCCAGATCTCCAGCCCAGTCTGCATCAACAAAGCCATGAATATCCAACACTCTGTCCAATCCTAGTCTTCCTTGGTAGCACAAACCATAATCACTACTGCCACGCAAATACCTGATAACCCGCTTCAAGTTGTCCAGTGCTCCTTCCCAGGTTTTGACATAAACCTGCTCAATACTCCCACTGCATGTGCAATGTCTGGTCTAGTACAGACCATTGCATACATCAGGCTACCCACTGCACTTGCATATGGAACACGGGACATGTCCTCTTCCTCTTCTTGTGTCTTGGGACACTGTTCAGCAGATAACCTCACACCTACAGGAATAGGAACCTTCACCGGTTTACTATCCTGCATATTAAACCTCTGGAGTATTGTCTCGACATACTTCCTCTGGTTTAACCAGAGCTTCCTCTTTGACCGGTCTCTTTTAATTTCCGTGCCCAAAATATAGTTTGCAGCACCAAGATCTTTCATGTCGAATTTGGAGGACAATTGGGTCTTCAAATCCTGGATAATTTCTTTGTCATTTCCAACCAGCAACATATCATCCACATACAAGGCCAGATAAATAATACGGTCACCAATTAATTTAAAATACACAAAATGATCTGCTTTGCTTCTGGTGAAGCCAAGTCCCCGTATAAATGTATCAAATTTCTGATACCACATCCTTGGTGACTGTTTTAACCCATACAGAGACTTCTTTAACTTGCATACCAATTCTTTCTTACCCTTCACCGCAAAGCCTTCAGGTTGCTTCATGTAGATTTCCTCTTCCAAATCCCCGTGAAGAAATGTTGTCTTCACATCCATTTGTTCTACCTCAAAATCAAAAGCAGCAGCAACAGATAAAAGTAATCTAATAGAAGTTACCTTGGCAACAGGAGAAAAAATATCACCAAAATCAGTTCCCGGCACCTGGGAATAACCTTTTGCTACCAACCGAGCTTTGTATTTCTCCACCTTTCCTTCTGCATTTGTCTTCTTCTTGAACACCCATTTGCTGCCAATGGGTTTCCTTCCAGCCGGCAACTCCACCAAATCCCAAGCCTCATTTTTGTGCAAAGATTCCATTTCATCGACCATGGCCTCTTTCCAGAGTTTTCCATCCTCTGAATCCACTGCTTACTTCACAGTTCTGGGATCATTATCAGTAACAGACAAAGCAAAATTTGAACTGAAAGCAGATGGACTATACCTTTCTAGCTGCCTTCTTTCTCGAATTGATCTTCTCACAGCCGGAGTTTGTGGCTCTTCATCTTCTGATTCCTCCTCTGCTGCAGAGTTTGATTCTTCCTCCTTTGGCTCAAACTCTATCTTCTCAGGTTCCTTTGGTTGGACTTCATGTTGAATAACATCTTTTACCTCTCTGAACAACACATCTCGGTTGTACACAACCTTCCGTGTGACTGGGTTCCAAAGCTTATAACCCTTTAAACCATCCTTATACCCAATAAAGATGCACTTTTCAGATTTACTATCCAACTTGGTTTGTTTCTCCTTTGGAACATGTACATATGCATCACATCCAAATACCCTTAGATGTGAAAGAGAGGGTTTCTTACCAGTCCATACTTCTTGTGGAGTCTTATCCTCCAACGTTGATGAAGGTGATATGTTGATCAGGTAACATGCAGTATCCACCGCCTCTGCCCAGAATTCTTGTCCTAACCCGGCACCACTGAGCATGCTTCTTGCCCTTTCCATCAATGTCTTGTTCATTCTTTCTGCGACTCCATTTTGCTGAGGTGTATATGGAGTAGTCTTCTGCCGTGCTATACCACACTTCTTACAAAATTATTCAAATTCCTTGCTGCAAAATTCTCCACCATTATCTGTCCTCAGCACCTTTATCTTCTTCTCTGTCTGATTTTCCACCAGAGCCTTAAATTCTTTAAACCTGTCAAAGACTTCAGATTTCTTCTTAAGAAAATATATCCATGTATTCCTTGAGAAGTCATCTATGAATGATACATAGTACACAGACTTACCCAGTGATGGAACCTTCACAGGTTCAAACACATCACTGTGCACAAGCTCTAATATATGTTTCGTCCTCTTACCACCAGAGGGGAAACTCACCCGATTCTGCTTCCCATATACACAATTTTCACAGAAATCAAAATCCAGAGAGCTATTATTCATACCTTCTACCATACCTTTACCATGAAGTATTCGAAGGCCCTTCTCTCCAATATGTCCAAGCCTTTGATGCCACAACATGGTCTTCTCTCCAGAGACCACTAGATTCTCTACTCCATTTTCAGGAACCATAGAACTATTGCACCCATCAACAACAGTGCTACCTTGCAGCTTGTACAGAGTTCCAATCCGAACTCCCCGCATTAATATCAGTGCTCCTCGAACCATCTTGCATGTATCTTTCTCGAACACCGTCTTTACACCTGCATCATCCAACTTGCTTACAGAAATCAGATTTCTGGCCAATGCAGGAATATGTAGAACACCCGGAAGTGTTCTAACCCTTCCACCTTGCAACTTCAACTTTACTTTTCCCCGACCAATGATTCTAGCCTTCCTATCATCTCCTAAGAAGACATCACCACCATCGTATTTCTCATACTCGCAGAACCACTCTCTATGGGGAGTGAAGTGAAAGGATGCACCTGAGTCAATCAACCATGCCTCATGATCTACATGTGTATTTGAAGAAGCCAAGTACACATCCCCACCTTTACCTGAGGTGGTTTTCACCTCTGCAGAAGGAGCATCATCAGATCCCTTTCCTTTATCAGGAGCTTTAGATTTACAATCCCTTCTTAAGTGCCCTTCCTTTCCACATTTCCAGCACACCACCTTTGTAGGTTTTCCTGGAGATTTAGATCTCCCTCTAGATTTAGATCTCCCACTCGATGACTTATTTTTGTTTCTGTTCTGGGACCGTCCTCGTACAGACAAGGCATCACCATTCTGGTTGTCCATATTTTTCCGTCTCATCTCCTCCGTCATCAAGGCTGAGACTATTTCATCAAACTGCAAAGCAGTTGCATTGCTACCTATTGCAATAACCAGACTATCCCACGAATCTGGTAGAGAACACAACAAACTGATGCACTTATCTTCATCTGAAATTTTAATATCAACAGATAATAACTGACTTACCACAGTATTAAATGCATTCAGATGCTCTGTCACCGAGTCTCCATCTTTCATCCTCAGGTTATACAGCTTTTTCCGCAGGAACAGTTTATTCACCAGAGACTTAGATTGGTACAAAGTCCCTAACTTGACCCACAAAGCCTTTGTCGTAGCTTCCCCTGATACATTCAGCAATACTGAATCCGAGACACACAATCGTATTGTGCTCTTTGCCTTCCGATCCAACTTCTTCCATTCTTCATTGGTCACTCTCGATGGTTTAGTACCCGGATCTACCGTGATCCACTAATCTTTATCCACCAACAGATCCTCCATCTTGAGTTTCCACAACTCAAAATTTTGACCATTAAACTTCTCAATCTCTATCTTTCCACTGCTCACCATCTTCTTTCACCACCAGAATCGATCTCGCAGATCTCCCACTGAACAGGGTCTACCACAGGCCCGAGCGAAACCCCTCAGCAACAAAGGCGTCCCCTTGAAGCCAAAACAGCTCTGATACCAAATGTAGGTTTTAACCCTGTACAGAAATTACCTGCATACGAATTCTTAAACAAAGAAAATAAACAATGCGAGAGCATAACCCATAAAACACATATGCACAGAGATTTTTCCCTGGATCCCAAAACCGGGACTACCAGCTTGATTTTTCATTATGTTCCTTTCAATGTTACAATACATAATTTTCCAGGGCGCTGCCCCGAACCCCATTAAGTGGGGTTACGGGTGCCCTTCAAACCCCCTATTAACTACGTGGAAAGTATATAACACAACCCAACACAGGGGGGGTCCAAGGGGGGTCCAGGGGGGGCGACTGCGACCTTTTGGGAGCCCCCCCACCCCCTTGCGGGGGGTTTTGGGGGCAGCACCCCCGAAGCTAAGAATAGATGTAAAATTGCCTTGTAAAAGTATAGTAATTTCTAGTCAATCTGGGCCGTTCATTAGGCGGAGATCTGACGGTAGAAGTTATGTTTAATTTAGGTTTTTTTGCCCTAGAAGGCAACCCCTCACTATATATGAGGGAATTGTATTGTGTCTATGTAGATCTGTATCCTGAGTGAGAAAGAGAGAGGAGATTGAGAGCAAAGAGGGTGTTACAGCGGATCTGCTGTAGGTTGTATCTCTTCAGTTTTTTGGATAATATACAAGGAAGGACTGGTTGTTTCTCTGTGGACGTAACCCAAACTGGGTGAACCACGTATATCTGTGTCTCTCTTGTTTTATGCGCTTTCTATGTTTATATTATCTGCAATATTTTATGTGTTCCATTGCTCCGTAATATATAATTTACTAACACTCAGGGAATCTTGTATTTCACAATCAATCCAAGCATAAAGATATATAGTATTTCCATTTCTAGGACTGTGTTCAAAGGCAGAACAATACATTCCGACAGAGGAACGAGATGTTGACATTTTGACAAAGGCTTTGTCAAGAGGGAATTTTGAGTTCGACAAGTGCATAATAGGGGTGGTTGATTATTCCTTTCTTGCTAAGAGGGAGTGTTGAAAAAATGTAGCAAGAAAGTCTCAATTTGACTTTGCCTTGGTCAAATTGAGAAAATTTGAATTTCCACATCAACAGATAATTTGGATGCAGTTAACTTTTGTGACATGGCTCTTGTTACTCAATTGACTCAGTAAATTTGAGTTAGAGGATTTAGAGTTTAGTTAAGCATGTGTGATTGCTAATTTGTAGCAATCAAGGTCAATTATTTCAAGTTGTTTTCAGTTAAACTAGTTGTCACTATTGGAGGAACTAGTGGAAGGTCAGTTGTACAGTGGGACTTCAGTCTAACTTGGTGATCATCTGGTCAATTGATCAATCAACCCAAAATAGCTAGTACATGCAGATAATTTGAGTTCCCCAGCTATGGTGGATATTCCAAGGTAGTGTAACATCAGTTGTAAACTAGTCTTGAGTGTACATGTGTTGCATGCAGTCAGATGATCAACCTTGGTAATTGCGCAATCAATTGGAGGAAAATTCCTAAATAATAGGGGAATAATTCCTCAATAATTACACAAGTAAATAGGGGCTTAAGGAGAGGCAGAAATTGAATAAGTCTAAGTTAGAGCTTCTCAGTTAGCAAAGAGATAGGTTATTCACTTGCAGGTTGAGCTCAAACTGAGCTAGCAATTGTAATACATCTCTATTCATTAGATTAATGCAAGCATTCATAGGGGTTTTTACCAAATTTCTTTCCCCTGGAAAATTATTGTGTGCATGTGTGTTTATGATTGATGTTCTAATTGAATTCCGCAGAGTAGTGGAGTAGGATTGTGTCTTTTGATTTAGATTAAAATTTCATGAGCATTTGCAATTCTACACCATAATTTCTACAATTGGTTGAGAAAATATCAACACCCAGGACCAGATCCAAACCCCTTGAACTAAGGAGCTTAATATATTTTTGGTTAAAACCCCTCGCCAAGCCACCCAATCTTCCTTTGGCATTAGAGGCCACAAAGTTCTAGTCTGGTAGAAGTGACTCCATGACCCTAACAATAGAATCTCCATTCCCCAGAGTCTCTTGAAAAAAAATGATATCAATATGCTTAGAGAGGGCTAACCTCTTCAAGACTAGTCTTTTGGAGGAACTAACCAATTCCTGGAAATTGAAAGATAGACAAATCATATGGAAGGGGAATCAGGGGCTTCTAAAGCTCTAAGTGTCCCAAAAATGGAATTTTGTCTCCCAACTACAACATCTAGGCGGACCTTGAGCTTAGCTAGGGATATGTTCGGTTTGCGGCCCTTACTAGGAAAACTATCTTTTGAAGGCATTGAGGGACCCACACCACCAATACCTTAAGAAAAATTGGGTTTCATATAGGATCTAAGGAATTATCTAGATGGAGACAAGGATGAAGATGCCTCAAATCAAGAAGAGGAAGGGATTGTAGGTGAGATAGACAAGGTAATCGATGGTATGGAATAGGAGATCGAATCATGGAAACCAGGATGGATCAATGGGGAAAGAGGGGAGAAAAAACAAAATACTCGAGCCCACTTCTAGAGAATAGAAAGAACTAAAAATATTAGATACAGGGAAGGGAGGATAGTGAGTATCCAGAACATAGCCACCAGAAGAGGATGGACCGACTGCAGAAACCATTTTCATCCTGGACAATGATGTTAGACCATCCTTAAGAGTAGCATCCTCCTCCATTAACGCAAGCTTATCTATCATCTTCTGAGTCTCATATGGTGATGATTTGACCATTATCCTTTAATACTATATATTCCTTCCTTCCTAGATTCACCACCCCGTAGTATTTGAGAAACTATTTTCACTATATAAGGAAGAGGGAATTCATCCAAAACATGTACAATTTTATGGCATCGATGACATTAAAACATAATGACCTCATAGTCCAAAATATGATTATGTGACACTCCTTTATGGGTTAGATTTATCTCTGGATATAAACCCTCTCGAATGTCCAAATTAACAAGAATCCTCACAATCACCATGCTATCGTTTGTTTCGAAGGACATATATGCATCCACAAACCGACCCAACTTGTTTCCAATGTATTTGAACATGTCCATTGACCAATGTCGGGGAGGTAATCCAAGTAAATGAACCTAGACTGGAGCATTCCCCATTTTCTCCCTTCTGGTGTCAAAAAGTGGATTCCACTTTTTTAACAGCATTGGTGTAGAATTGATACTCTGAGGTTTGTTGATTGTCCTACTGGCTCTTCCACAGAAATAAACTTTAGCATGAACCAACCTCGTGTTAGGGTATTGATCTTGGGATTTCTTTCAATTATTTTTCCCATTCCCACTCAATCCATTCGTTTGATTTGAAGGACATATAAGCATCCACAAACCGACCCAACTTGTTTCCAATGTATTTGAACATTTCCATTGACCAATGTTGGGGAGATAATCCAGGTAAATGAACCTAGACTGGAGCATTCCCCATTTTCTTCCTTCTGGCGTCAAAAAGTGGATTCCACTTTTTTAACAACATTGGTGTCGAATTGATACTCTGAGGTTTGTTGATTGTCCTACTGGCCTCTTCCACAAAAATAAATTTTAGCATGAACCAACCCCGTGTTAGGGTGTTGATCTTGGGATTTCTTTCAGTTCTTTTTCCCATTCCCACTCAACCCATTCATGTAGGAACTCCATTGAAAAAGAATAACCTCTAGCTCGTCCTAGGATAACTTTCTCCAAGGTTTCCACTACCTCACCCATTTGTACATCCTCTCTAAAACCATGTTTACTTCATCACATTTTGGTCGAGTACACTTTCATTTCTTCCACTTCTTCTCGGCAGAAAGGATTTCTTTGGGTCCTTTCTCTAAAATTAGGGTTTCTTCTTGTTGAATATCCACTTTCTCATGCCCAATGGTCGTTACTGCACCATTCACTGGATCTTCCTCTTTGATACTTTGTTTGCCACAAACAATCCCTTTGAAACACTGGGAATGAACCATAGCTACCTCAAAAAACAGTGTGGGATAAAACCCTCACGGAACCACTGAACCTATCAAACCCTTTGTAAATGTAAACCCTAGACCATTATAAACCCCCTCATGTTGGCCTTGTTCATAACTCATAAGACTTCCATAAAACACCAAAAGGAAGGTTTCCCTGAAAAAAATGTATTCAGGTTGACGAATTCCATCGCGGAAGAGACATAAATTTCTAATGGAACCAAACTTTCCGACAACAAAGGAGAAACCCTATGTAAAATGGGGGAGATACTTTGAGGTAGTGCGAAAGAGACAATCAAAATACTAGGTAATTTAGGAGGAGATATTGCACCAAATCCCATAACCGAATAGCTAGGTATCCCCCCATCAGTTATTGAATGCAGCTTATGTGGTGAGTCTGTCCATATAAGAGCATAATCATCCACCTCAGGCGAGTAGTCAACAAACTCCTCCATACCCTCAATAAGCATAACCTCACTCCAAACCTAAACCACTAGAAGTGAAAGAGACATCAAATAATCGGTTTGTAACCCTCTATCTCTGGACTCTCAACCCTCTTCTAAAGATTCCTCGCAAACCCTAGATGACGAACCCTCGCCGCAAATGCTTGCACCGCAAAACTCCATCGCAGCCCAGATGATTCCTTTAGCACTGTTAACTAATGTAATATAATATCAATAAAATTCAATACATAAATTTACAACATTATAGGGATATGAATGGTTGCATGAAATTCCATAGAGATAATTAATTCCAACGTATTAAATTAGTGGTTCCATCAATTTTTTTTTCAAACATATGCATAACATTTACATATTAAACCTTATGTTATCGATAAGCATGGTATCTTATAGGTTTGACAATTCACATATATATATATATATATATGGTGTATAGCTTGATTATATATAAAAGTAATGCTTTTTTATAGTTTTCACATTTTATTTTTAAATATTTTGTATTGCCCGAAAACATGAAGTACATGTTAAGTTATGGAGTTTTGGGTTTGTTTGTTAATGAGAAAAGCATACTAGACCTATAATTTCAACCTTTTAAAAAAAGCATATGACATATTTCTACTTGTTAATATAAAATTTAAAAATTGGGCCACATAGATCAATTAGGGACTAAGAGATACTGACAAAGAGCATGAAGAAATATATAGAAAGAGACTAGTCAGGGAGATTTTTCTTGCTTAACTATGGTCTAGAATTCTTGCTTGAGGGGAGAGTGTTACAGGGAAAAGTGTCTATATAGAACTGCTCTATCCCACTAAGGTGTGACAGCTGCCTTAGAAACAAACAGAGAAAAACTACTTTCATTTTTCCTTTATGAATTATAAATAGAGAGGAACAGAAAGACCAACCTCTGTCTTGCGCTAATCTCCCGATTTGATCCCTCTCTTCTTTGATAGTCCTCAGCTACCTGCTCCCTTGCACGCCCAGCTTCACAAAGTACCTGTAAGATCACAGAAGCATAGCACTATACAAAGACATGGATCTATAATCACAAACAATCTAGGATCAGATGTAAATTGACCATACAAATGTAGCCAGCATCAATGACACAAAAGCATGGAGGAAAACTCAAATAGCTTTTATTGATAAACAAGAAAAGAACCAAGAGGAGTTACAACCAGTTGTTCTAACCCAGCATCAACCTCCCAACAAAGAAGCCCCTCTTCACCTCAAACAAAGCTTAGATCACCCAACAATCTGATGTTTGTCTCAAGAAACCAACAGCAATTCCTTACAATATGCAAAATTCCAGCCTCTGGATCTCGGGGATGAGGGATCCATATATAGATATCTGTAAGGGGGATGAGTCAGCTTGTGATTTGATTAGTGTCTTCTCTCTGATAGTTGTTGCTTCCACTTGGAGACTGATGGCCTCTTACTCATCCTTGGTCGAATTCACTGAGGTAAGTGTCATAGGAGAAGATTCTGGAAGCTTCCATTGCCTCTCCACCTCGCGGAATGACACTGCCATTTATCATTTCTCGCCCATCGCACCCCACAGAAGGGACTTTTGAAATGCAACGCACCCTCACAGTGTATTTAGGTGAGATGCAACGCACTTAGCCAGTGGAGCAGCTGCAATGATCATGTTTTGACCAATTCTGAGCAGTTTCTCATGGAGAACTTCTGGGAGAAGTTGTAATCTGTTGACCTTGTTCCTTTAGGGGTTAGAACAACACTTTTAGGGACTTAGGAGCCCTTGGTTTATGGACATTTCATGCTTGGGGTTGTAGGGCCCAAAAATGTCTATAACAGTTGCCCCCTAAAGCATGAGGTCGTTAATCTTTTGATGTCGGGTGAAATGCTTTATTATGAGGATCTGAAGTTCTTTCAATGCTGAGAGGAGACCTGTAATAAGATACAATACAATACATTATCTTCATAATATTTTCATGATCTAGCTGAGGCGGGCATTCCCATGCTCAGCTTTATAAATTCATTTTCATGTACATAGGACAGACAATCGTCTAAGTATAGACTAATGATTCTGATAGAGCCATCATCATTTTGAGTGGATGATTATCTGTGCAGCAATGATGTACATTTAATGTCTTTATTTCCCTGAATATATACTGCAGCCCGGATGGATGAAACTAGATCCGGGGTCTTCAATATCGTCCGATCTTCACTCGAAGTACAAGTCGATCCATGTGAGAAATGTTCTGAAGTCGAACACGGAAAGACATCACTTGATTACCAGCCAATGATGTAAACTGTTAACAAGCGCGAGAGGAATCACTGATAATGATAATGACCCTCAAGGTACTGCAGTACAATTCACGTGGTTTGAATAAAGGACTTGGCGTCGAACACCACGCAAAATCTTTCGGTCGAAGGCCATTGATGTAAACCTGTCGCCGAAAGTGAGAAACTTGCCATTGAGGCATGAAAGCTTCAAAGTACTGAATGGGGTGTTCCTAGATCAACTTCTTGGATAATGAGCTGATGTCGACAAGAAGTGATCCGTCACAGGAGGGCCTTAATGAATCCCACATCAATGACATGGAATGGAGCAAATGATTTTAATGCAGGTGAAAACGATCTGATGATATAAGGTTCAAGGTGGCGGTCATGAAAGAATGGAGTATAATGTATGGTAGTGGGTGAGACACAGGTGAATTCTCTGAATGACTTCTCTTGAACATATCGGCGAAACTGATGTGATGGATTGGTAGCATTAACCCCAAACATGGATGGTATGGCATGACCATGGTGATGTGACCGGTGAATGAAACAACCCAACCTGACTCGGACATGGAGTGGAAGTGTCATGTTCAAGAGCGACTTGCTACCAACAAATTTTCTTCAAGTTTTCTTCCCAATTTTCCCCAGTCATTGCTGACCAGTACCTCTTTATTTTTGTCAAGCTTGAGGAGGATAACATGTGCTTGTTCTATAATTTTCCCTTCGGGCAAACCCATCGCTATGTTTTAACGAGCCTAGCGATAGTGAAACTCGTTCTCGTCTATAGACAAGTTTGTCGCTATTAATCTTTTTAACGAGTTTAACGACAAAGATAACTTGGTCGTTTTCAATTTTAGAGAGTCTGAAAAGGAACGTAAAGGTAACTCCAAAATTCCTTTTTCGTCATATAATCCCTTAAGTCCTGTTATCACTCAGGTTGTCCTTAAGCTCCAGAAAAGGATACGGCAGAGGTAACCACAGACCTACTTTGGACTACAGGTTCTAGCCAACCTACAATTAGAGAGGGCTCTCTCTTTTAGATTTAGCTTTGTTTAAAAGGATTTTAGGCTAGGTCTTGAGTTCAGAGGGTTTTGTTTTGTTTTTGGTGGGAAAATTGATGTTTTCAGACAGAGAGGCAAGTCATAGTCTGGTAGTTTCAAACCATTGGGCGTGGAGTCGAGGAGGAGAACTGCTGGTGCATTTCTTCGGTCACAATAGAGGTAAAATGGAGCAAGATAGCTGAGCATGAAACAATATTTCAGGTTTAAATGATGGGAAGAATGCTAAGTAATGAGAGGCAGTTAAGAATCTCTCAATCAGCTTAACAGATGGAGGTAACAGAGCTCTACCTAGGGGCAGTGAAGAATCCCTAGATAATTGGCCAACACAAGTGAATCGGGGTAAACATGAGCCAGGAGGAATTCATATTCATAACCAATTCAACCAGAGGAAAACATAAAGAAATAGCAGAAATTGAGCATAGAGTGTATTTAAACAAATTCTAAGCTATTCTTTCTTTCTGCTATTTAGATAGTGGTAAACAATAAACAGAGGTAAGATGCACTTATTGCTTCAGGCTGCAGCACAAGAATTCCATCTTCATATCTCCAAAGCATTCATTTACAACAGTCAATTTTCTCTCCAAGCTTTCAGCAATCTTTGATTATAGAAAAAACTCAGGTATACAATGCGAGTCTCCAATGAAAATTCTCAATCAACCAACCCTTGTAACAATGTAGAGGGCGGTATATATAGGGCAAAACTATCTACAAAGTTCCTTTATTACATCTTGACCTAATTAGGTCTGAAAGAAAGATGATTACTTAACCTAATCCTATCCAGAAATAAATGCAAAAATATCTCGGGCTGCGCTCAGGGCCGCCGTATCAAAACTGAGTAAATGATGTTGTCCTTGGTGGCTTGCTGCAGTGTTTTCTGAAATAAATGTGTATGGGTTTCTGCATCTCTACTGTCTGTCTGCATTTAAAGCTTTAACTGTGATTTGAGGGCAAGGATGGGCTTATGCCTCTTGATTTGACTTTCTGTGGGGGTTCATCAATGTTCAGGTGCTTCGAGCCCCTAAAAAATCTTCGGCTGATACTCTTTGGCTTTTCATCTTCCTCTGATACTCTTTGGCAATAAACCGATGCTGTTCTGACGTGCTGTGTGTTAAATCATCATTTAATTGCCGGTGTTCGGCATCTGTTTTCTTCAAAACTGCTTTCTGCTCCTTTCTGAGTGCTTCGCGAAAACATGGTTCATTTGGTGCCTTTCGGGCTTCCTGGGGGCTGCAGAATGAAAAGATTCCCTGAAGATTCCCCATTCTGGCCGCAAATCGCTCATCAAAAACTGCCTCAGAAACTGATTCCGGGGCTCCGAAGTGCGATTTTTGCTCCTTCATGCCAAAAGTGCTGATGACGTCAGCGGATGTGACTTCGTACGGCGGGTGATGTCAGCGATGACGTCAGTGGGTGACGTCATCATGTACGGACGGTGACGTGGCATGTACAGTGGCAGGGTACGGTGGCAGGAGGCATGGGCTTACGTCACAAGGGAGGGCGGTAAGCGGTTTTGGGCGCACCGCCATTAGCGCCTGGGCGGTTTTGGGGGGAGGGGCTCCACCACATCTCAGAGCCTGACATGTGGCAGGAGTACGGCGATAATACCACCCATCTCCCAGATGCTAAAGCTCGGGCGGTTTGGGGATGGGAGGGCCCGTCAGTCGTAGATCTGCGGGGCGGATGATCCAACGGCTGGCGGGGATGGCGAGTCGGCGGGGGTATACGGCGGGTAATATGCGCGGAATATTCTAAATTAAATAACGTGCGCAGGTGGGGTTTGAAACTTAGGTTTAGTGGGTTTGGGGTTAATACAAGCGCGGGTTAATCTATTTATGCCCGAAACTTAGGATAAGGGGGCAAAAAGTGGGTTTTTGAGGGTTTTTAGGGCTAGGGAAGAGGTTATTAATCTGGCCAGGTGTCAGATTAATCCCTGCTTAGACACGGATGGGCTAAAAGCAGCCCCAGATGGACTGTTCTTTCCCTGACTTAGAGAGAATATGGCTATATTGCCAGGGGGGAATATTTTCATAGGGGAATTTTATATATAAAGTTTTAGTAGGGAAAAGGGGAGAACTTATAGGGAGTTATATAATACTTGTTAGTAGTTAATATGAAGATGATAAGCAGGCGCTAAGGTCAGGGACCTTAGGCTAATTTTGGGGAAAAGAGTTTGAAAAGAAATAAAATCCTTGAGTGAAGTAGATCTTCACCAAGGCAACTGATATGGATGATGATGAAAGTAAGAGGAATCAAGCAGATATTGACCTCTTTTGGAAGTTAGTAAGTGACTTGGGGAATTAGAAGAAGGGGGAGTTAGTTATGTCCACCTTTGAGCTCCCTTGCATGAAAACTGCCTGCACTGTGATCTGTAAAGATAAAGCACTTTGTAACACAAAATTGATCATAAATCATCATTCTGCAACCTCACAGCTACCTACCCGGCCTACTCACCTAACATTTTTTCTTCTTTTTGGTTTGGGTGCACTTAGACTTGCAAACCTAGATTTAAAATTTTTCTTTTGAATTTTTCCTGTCTAAATCTACACTTATTTCTGCCAGGGCCCAGATTAAACAGTTGGGTCCCTTTGATTCTCTACCTATCTACAGATCTGCCAAGATTAAACTGTTTGGACAGATATCATTCTCTATATTCTAAAACAAGAAATTGAAACCTAGGGAGACCAAGATTAAACTGTTTGGACCTCCCTTAAATGAAAACTCTTCAAAAACTAGAACTACTCATCAAAAATGGAATACAGCAGTGCATTTGGACTAAGCATACTTCATGGCACCTCGTGGAAATATGGAACACTGCAGCCTGCAAAGTATGACATATTTGGCATGTAAAAATGTCAATCATGAAAAATGATACCCTGTTGCAACAGGAGGCTAACAGTGGCTCCACTTGGGGATGGCTTTTCCTTGTGAAAAGTCAAGAACAGCAGGTCAGACTGCCTTGATCTTCTGTGGTTGTTGTAGACTGGAAACATTTGTTCTGGCTGCTTAAAATATAAACTTTGAACTATGAACAACCTCCTCCTCAACTGAATTGCTGTGAACTGTACAGCAGCGCCTGCTTTCTTCTGCGTGCTTGATAATTATGTACAACATTGTTTGAGCATTATGCCTCTGAAAATCATGGGCCAAAACTGATGTATTCTCCTCTGACTCTGGTCCTGAACAGTTACTGACCAATTTCTTCTCCCTAGTCAACATTCTTTTGGCTGAAGATTACAATCTGCCACAGCTTGCCTTTACCATGATATATTGTGATGTTTCTGTGCTATTCTTCGCTGTTGTGCTGAAATTAGTGCAGAGACAGGACCTTTAAAACTGGAATACTTGCATCAGCTAGATCTTCATAGATTTACTACCGTTTCTTAAACAATCGGCTTGCTTATAAAAATGAAAACAAAATGTTGATATATACAAATAAGACTGTACAAAGATATATACAAAACTGCATTGTGTCCCTTAAAAGGGGTCATGGTAATTGTTGTTGGGAAAAGTATCTATTCAGAACGCCCCTATCCCACTCTAAGGTGTGATAGTGCCTTAGCAACAAACAAGGAAAACTATTTTCGTATTCTTCTTTATGAAATGTAAATGAAGAGGAAGGATGTAACTAACCTGTGTCTTTCGCTAGTTTGTTGATCCACTCGCTCTCCTCTTTGTTCGCTTCCCGTTGCCTGCTCCCTCACTGGTCCAGCTTCACCAAGTTCCTGCAAGATCACAGAAGAGGAAAACTACACAAAAGACATAGATTTACATTCATAACTAGCTTAGGATCAGATTTAAGCTAAACATGCAAATATAACAAAGCATCATTGATACACAGCATGTAGAAGAAACTCAAATAGTTTTATTGATATGATAAGAAAGTCCAAGAGGAGATACAACCAAGTGAGTCCCGATCCAGCATCTACCACCCAGCAAAGGAATCCCTTCTTCACCTCCAACAAAGCATAAATCACCCAATGCACTAATCTCAATCTCAAACCAACAACAATTCTCTGCAAAGTACCAAATTCCAGCCTCTAGATCTCTGGGATGAGGGATCCATATATAGATGTAAGCAGAGAGGATGAGTCAACTTATGTTTTGACTTGTGGCTTCTCTCTGTCAGTTCTTGCTTCCACTTGGAGGCTGAGAGCCTCTTACTCATCCTTGGTCGAACTTAGTGAGGCAAGTGTCATTGAGGAAGATTCTGGAAGCTTCCATTGTCTGTACACCTCGCGGAATGACACTGCCATTTGGCATTTCTCGTCCAGTGCACCCTGGTAGTGCATTTAGGTGCGTTGCAACGCACCTAGCTAGTGTACTGGGGTGCTTTGCAACGCAGGCAGCTAGTGGAGCATCTGAATTGATCCTGATTTGACTAGTTCTGAGTAGTTTTTGGTGGAGAACTTCTGGGAGAAGCTGTCATTGGTTGACCTTGTTCCTTTAGGGGCAGGAACAACTCTTTTAGGGACTTTGGATCCCTTGGATTATGGACATTTCATGCTCAAAGCTGTAAGGCACAAAAATGTCTATAACAGTTACCCCCTAAAGTATGAGGCCGTTTATCGGGTGAAATGCTTTATTAGGAGGATCCGAAGTTCTTTCAACGTTGGGAGGAGACCTGTAATAAGATACAATACAATACATTATTTTCATACTGTTTTCATGATCTAGCTGAGGCGGGCATTCCCATGCTCAGCTTTATAAATTCATTTTTATGTACATAGGACAGAAAATCGTCTGATGGTAGACTGATGATCTTGATGAAATCACCATCCTTTTGGTAGGATGATTATCTGTGCTGCAATGCTGTACATGTCAATGTCTTTATTTTTCTTGAATATATATCGCAGCCCGGATGGATGAAACTAGATCCGGGGTCTTCCATCTCGTCTGATCTTCACTCTAAGTACAAGTCGATCCATGTGAGAAATGTTTTGAAGTCGAACATGGAAAGACATCGCTTGATTACCAGTCAATGATGTAAACTGTTAACAAGCGCGAGAGGAATCACCGATAATGATAATGACCCTCAAGGTACTGCAGTACAATTCACGTGGTGTGAATAAAGGACTTGGCGTCGAACACCACGCAAAATCTTTCGGTCGAAGGTCATTGATGTATACCTGTCGCCGGAAGTGAGAAACTTACCATTAAGGCATGCAAGCTTCAAAGTACTGAAGGGGGTGTTCCTAGATCAACTTCTTGGATAATGAGCTGATGTCGACAAGAAGCGATCCATCAAAGGAGGGCCTTAATGTATCCCACATCAGTGACACGGAACGGAGCAAATGATTTTGATGGAGGTGAAAACGATCTGATGATATATGGTTCAGGGTGGCGGTCATGAAAGAATGAAGTATAATGTATGGTAGTGGATGGGACACAGGTGACTTCTCTGGATGACTTCTCTTGAACATATCGGCGACACTTATATGATGGATTGGTAGCATTTACCCCAAAGGTGGATGGTATGGCGAGACCATGGTGATGTGACCGGTGAATGAAACAACCCAACCCGACTCAGGCACGGAGTGGAAGTGTCATGTTCAAGAGTGACTTGCTACCAATAAAGGTTCTTTGAGTTTCTTCCCAATTTTTCCCCAGTCATTGCTGACCAGTACCTCTTTATTTTTGTCAAGCTTGAGGAGGATAACATATGCTTGTTCTATAATTTTCCCTTCGGGCAAACCCATCGCTGTGTTTTAACGAGCCTAGCGATAGTGAAACTCGTTCTCGTCTAAAGACAAGTTTGTCGCTATTAATGTTTTTTAACGAGTTTAACGAAAAAGATAACTCGGTCCTTTTCCTTTTTAGGGAGTCTGAAAAGGAACGTAAAGGTAACTCCGGAAGTCCTTTTTCGTCATCTAATCCCTTAAGTCCGAAAAAGTATAAAACAATACAGAAGGGATGAATTTTCGATAGTTTTAACGAGCCGAACAAAACAAGCACTCGATCTTTTTGTGCAATAATCCCTCAGGTCCAAAAAGATTAAAATCTAGAGGAGGGATAGCACTTCCGGTCACTTTAACGAGCTGGAAGGCCAAAACTCGGCAATCTTTTCATATTTTACGAGTCAGATGAAAAGAGCTTAAAGAAGACTCGTCTTTTGAGGAACGAGTGATAAAACGGGTAGCAGCTGATTCCAGGTAAGGGTTGGAATTTTCCAATCACGACAGTGTCACAAGGATGGCTAGTGAAATCACTCTTCGCAGTTGTTCCTCAAAATGGGTAAATAATCAAATGGAGGTGAATGATCGGCCAATGGAAAAGTGGAGGTGACGGTGCAAACACGACCAAGGATTTAATGGCTGATAATGTTACATTCACGGTGGTTATTTACCGGAGGATAGTTCATTTTTTAAAGAGCTTAAAAGCGGATTGAAACACTTGCTCGATCTTATGTTTATTTTTTAATGAGCATGAATTATGTGCTAAAACTGCTTGATAACATGGTCTAGTTTTGATTTTTACCATAAATAGCTTTGCCTTTTCAAAGATAGTACTGTTCTTTCAATTGCTTCATCAAACTAGTTAGAAATGAACAACATTCGCTTGAAAATGAGATTAAAACGCTAATATTTTACTTTGAACTACGTAAAAAGCAATTAAAAAGTGTTTTTACCTCTCATTTTACCATTTCATTTGAACTTGGTTTGTTGGAGCTTTGGAGGTGCCTCTTCCCCCTTGATTTTCATCAGCTGATTTCAGGAGATTCTGTGGACGATTCTCGGTGCCGTCTGGACCAGGTAGGAGCTAAACCTGAGCTCTTTCATTTCATGGTTTCCTTTCTGCATTCTGTGCTTCATTCCCTGCTTTTCTAAGCCCTTGGGGTTTGATGGGCTCATTCTTCCATCAACGCACCCTGGCCATTCGAAACCTGCGCTGAATGTCAACCAGTATGAAGGCAGTTTGACCTTCAACGCAGGTGGAACATTGTGCAGGCGCGTTGGGCGCAGAAAAGGGATTTGCCACACAGTTTTTGATGAAAATTTTTGCCTGTTTCTCATCAAAACCAGGATCTAACTCCCCTCTTGTTTGTTTTTCAGAGATCTTGGAGCAAAATGACCCTTACATGGCGAGAACGAGAACATGAAGAAGAGGACATGATTGCCCTACATGATCCGGTTACGATGAACGCGCTGCAGAACTGTGGTCTGCTGAAGTTCTTCCGCATCTCTAGCATGAGACAGCAGATCAACCTACTGCAGTATTTGCTCGATGCTTGGGATCCTATCAATCAAGTTTTCCAGATTAGGGGCAAATCTATCCCCTTGACCGCAGTAGACATTTACTTCTTGACTGGCTTGTCGAGGCGGGGTGCCCCCATCTCTTTGTCAGGTTTGGCCCGAGGGAGTGACTCTGTGAGAGATTATGTCCGCCAGTATTGCAGGGAAGGATCTCAGCCGAGTAAAGACGGCAAGATCATCATCCGTGATGTTACTGACAGGTCCCTTAGGTCTATCCTGTATACTTTTGGTAGGATGGCCGGAAGTGCGTCTCTTCATGTAGCCAACAGATCCTATATGCAGCATGCCTTGGAATGCCTCCAACCGAAAATATTCAACTGGTGTGATGCAGTACTTCTTGTGATGAAAAGTCAGTTGACCAAGATAAAGGACGGGAGGTTGAAGAACTTTGGGTTCGGTTCTATTTTGACCGCCTTTGCCTTGGAGAAGATACCACTGATGCAGCCGCAGTACATTGCTCTTGACTTACCTTCTCCTACTGAACCACGCATGCAGAGATGGGTTGACCATATGTCTAGGCATGCTGGTCAATCTCAGATTTCTTTTTCTGATACCTTCTTCAGGTGGTTTGATCGTCAGGAGATGGTCTATTCCGAGTATCCATATGTTGGCATGGATTTCCGGGGTGATCCGGATTTAGTACTGCCGGATGGCGAGCAGTGGGGTGTTATTGGTAAAATCTTCGACCATATCACTGTTTACTATTTTTATTTATAATGTCCTTGTGCTTTATTCTATCAAGACTTTAATCAAACTCATGTGTGCATGCAGATGTTGGTCCTGTTCGACCAGTAGTTCGCCTGAGAGTGCCAGCCGCTGCCCCAGCAGGAGAGGCCGCTGGGAGGGTTATCCTTCGCGACCTTGATGTGGCCGAGACTCTCACAGCTGTGCAGGAGCAGGTTGAGAGCCTTACTCTCGGTATTCCAGACGTGAGGATCGACGAGTTACCTTTGCAGTTACAACGGCATACTACTGGTGTGCCTAGACGATGGACTCGTCTCTTACGCATGATCGCACAGGCTGTGACGTGCTATCATGAGCATCACTAGACTAGGGTGCCCCCTAGCATTTTGAGTTTTTGGGTCATGTGACTGATTTTGTCTTGGTTATAGAACATTATATGTAAACCATAAACAACTATATATATATATATATATATATATATATATATATATATATATATATATATATATATATATATATATTTTGATTTTCAGGGTTTTATTCTGGTTGAGTTATATGATCCACATGTAAAACATTGATGATGTGTTTCTTTTTATAAATGTCGCAAATGTCTATCTAACACATAGTTTGCTAATGAGTCAGTTAATGTGTTTAAGTTTTTGGAAATATGTTGGTATTGAATCAAATCAAATTGTCTTTCCAAAATCTTAACCCTTAGGAACATGCGATAAATGGCCGGGTTTCGGACGGAATATATACCATTGAGTTGTAGTATTACGAGTTGTGAGTCTAGCCTGACGATTAGTCGGCGTATACCATGGGTGATGGCATCAGAGAGAAGTTCTATCAACGCGCTATACTCAGCGATGTTATTCGTTGATTGACCAATACATACACCTCTGAAACTTACTAACTCGCCGCTTGGATCAAAAATGGCCCAGGCTGCGGAGGACAGGTTCCGCGTACTACGACTCGCTCCGTCGGCATATCCAACACATGTCTCCAAAAGGTTTGACATCTGCAATAAATGTAAAAAGGTGGATTACTCGACCAAAACGAACACTTTAGCGAAAAAAAATACAACAAAAGCATATTGGTTACTATTTAAGCATAGTAACGCTTGAGGTACAACCCATTACGAGGTTGCACCAGTGGAATTCCGTCATAATCCATTAACTCGTAGGCTCCTTTTGCTAACACTCGTTTAACAATATAGGGACCCATCCATAAAGAATTAAATTTACCTACTCCCAATTTATCGGATTCTTGGTCGTAAAGCAAGACCAAGTCACCTTCTGAGAAGACATGGGGTTTGACATTTTTGTCGAACTGCGCCTTGACTCGTTTCTTATGGGCTTCGTTAGCCAAAGCGGCATCACGACGGGTTTCATCCAATTGGATTAATTCCAAGAAACGAGCCTCTTCTTCTGAAGTTCCAGGGAGGAGATCGATTGCGAGTTTAAGAGACGAGATTTCGCACTGGACTGGTAAGACTGCTTCCAGGCCATATACCAGTTGGAAGGGTGTGAACCCGGTTGCATTCCTTACCGATGTTCGGTAAGCCCACAAGGCTGAGTACAGGATTAGGTGCCACCTTCTTTTGTGAACTCTGATCATCCTTTGCAACATACGCTTCAATACCTTGTTGATCGCTTCAACTTGTCCGTTGGCTTGCGGATAATACGGAGTAGAGTTGTCGTGAGACAATCCTAGTTTGGCAGCTAATTCGAGCATCATGTGATTGCGAAAATGCGATCCATGATCTGTGACTATAGGCTGTGGTACGCCGAATCTAGCGACTACATGATTGAAAAAGAAAAGGGCAGTTGTTTCACCAGTGTTATCTAATGTAGGCATCGCCTCGGCCCATTTGGTAAAATAGTCAACGGCGACTATAATATACCCATGCCCCCCGGTCGAGGTGGGGTTACATGTCATGAAATCGATGCCCCATTTGGCGAATGGCCCAACAGCAAATATTGGCTGTAAAGGTGCGGGAGGTCTTCTCGTTTTGCTATCAAAAATTTGACAAGCATGGAAACTTTTGACTGCGGTTATGCAATCTTTGAACATGGTTGGCCAGAAGTATCCTGCTCGTAAGATTTTTTGTGCTGTAGCATATCCAGATTGATGCCCCCCACAGGCCCCTGAATGACACTCATTTAGGGCTTTTTCGGCCTCCTCATGGGTGAGGCACCTTCTCAGAACTGTATCGATACCACGACGGTAAAGTGTATCACCGACGATCATGTAGTCTTTTGCTTGGTATCGTATACGTTTCTGTTCAGAGTGAGAGGTGTTAGGCCTAAACTTTTGGGTTTGGAGATAAATTATTATATCTCCATATGCTTGTGGATATCAGAAACAAATTCTCGTCCACGATTGATTCTTCGGATGTTTCATCGTTGGACGACGATGGGAGATCGCATAATAATTCTGCAAAACTAGAGCTTTCTTTGATTTGGATTTTACAAATTCCAGATCAAACTCTTGAAGGATTGCTATCCATTTTGAATATTTGCCCCCCAGCAACTGTCGCGACAATATATAAGTCATGGGGTTGCAATCTGACAGAATGGTAGTTTTCCGAAAGAGGACATAGTGTCGAAATCTTTGTATCACTTGAACAGCTGCAAGCGCTAGTTTTTCAACATAAGAATATTTGCTTTCTGTATCATTTAAGTTTTTACTTAAATAATATATAGGGTGTTCAATTCCATCGACTTCTTGAACTAAAACCATTGCGATGGTTGTATCTGCTGCAGCCAGATACAGGTTAAAATCTCTTTGATAATCGGGGGCGTACATTAATGATGCCTTTATTAAGGAATCTTTTAAAGCATCAAATGAAGCTTGCGCAACCTGATCCCAGACGAAGGGTACCTCCTTTTTCAAAAGACGTGTATAACCTTTAGCAAGTTCGGCGTAATTTGGAATGAACCTCCTCAGAAAGTTTGCTTTCCCTTGGAGTTTCTGAATCTGAAGCAAATTTGAAGGTGGAGGCAAATTTATGATTGCCTGGACCTTGCAAGGGTCGAGACGAATCCCAGCCTTGGAGACTACAAAGCCAAGTAAACGACTAGAAAGGACGCAAAATACACATTTGTGCGGATTGAGTCGTATCTTGTAGTGTCGGCAACGTAGAAATATCGCTCTTAAATGCTGCGGATGATCAGTCCGCTTTCGCAAATGAGTTGGAAGGTCGTCGAGGTATGGTTGAACGATTTTCTTGATGTCATGGAAGGCATAATTCATTGCCCTCTGAAAGGTCGCCCCTGCGTTCTTTAAACCAAAGGGTAATTTTTGATATGCGAATGTGCCCCACGGACAAATGAATGCAGTCTTTGACTGGTCCCGTGGGCGGATATTTCTTCGATTATACCCGGAAAATCCATCCATGAATGAAAAGATTTCGCATCCGGTGCATTCATGAATTATCTGGTCGATGAAGGGTGTAGGGTAGTTGTCTTTCGGACAAGCTTGATTTACATCCCTATAATTGACACACACTCTAATTGTCCCTTGTTTCTTCATAACAGGGACAATGTTCGATACCCAATCGTTAGTGGAACCGGGTAGATGAAACCAACATGGAGAAGTTTTTCAACTTCTGCCTTCATGGCAGCGGCTTTCTTGGGGTGCACCTGCCTGAGCCGTTGTCGTACCGGTTTGACATCTAGATACATCTTAATTTCGTGTTCAACGATACTCGAGTCAATGCCTGGCATTTCATCATATGACCAAGCAAAGACATCTCTGAATTCGCGAAAAAGAGCGTTGTATATTTCCAGTTCTGAAGGAGAACAACATTTTCCGACATAAATATTCTCTACAACATCCGTTTTAGTCGAGATATTTATGGCTATAGTCTCTTCAATGTTGGATAAGTTTCGCTCGGAATCCACCGTATTTACAGTATTTGATAGGAATTCAAAGACTGAAGGATGATAAAGGTAATCTTGAGTATCTTCTTCATAATCCAGAAGAAGGGAACGATCGTGGCAATCATTCCATGGTGTCCCTTCAAATAACATTGATTGTACAATTCCTTCGTCGGTTCCATGCACTCGCGACCAAGGATCTGAAGGGGTACCATATTCTCTAGACCTGTCTACCCAAACGCTTGATGAGCGTTGATTTGGGTTTGCCTCCCATGCTAGAAACATTGATTGCTACAATACTTCTATTGGGCTTGGGGGCAAAACCATTGCATGATCCATGTTGATATCATTTTCTGAGATCTTTGTGGAAGATATCATATTGCAGGTTCCTATCGACGCTACTTCCGCCAAGTTAATTGGAGGTGGAAGAGCGAAAGTTCCCATTAGTATAGGATCTTTTAGTAGGCCTACTCCGATATTCTGAAGCGAATGGGGGCTTCCATGGATCATGGGAATGCTTCCTGTAACTTGTGAACCATTGGGGAGGAAGTTTTGTTGGTCGACGATCGTAATCCCCCTTGAAAGGGGAATGCAATCTTTCTAAAATAGGTCGACACAACAGCTGCCATGGCATAGATCCACGGTCTTCCTAGTAGGATGTTGTAATCAAGATTCCCATCGATGACTTCAACATCTATTTCTACTGTTTTTCCCCCTAGTTCAACCTTCAAGTTATTTAGGATACCATATGGGATATATGTCCTTCCGTCGAATGCTTTTAATGTCGTCGAAGATCGCGACAAGGTTGGAGATCCCAAAGTTTTCCAGCAACTCATCGACATAATACATGTAGATGCCCCCTCATCAATAATTGTTCGATGAACAGTTTTGCTGAGGGCTTTCACTTGAATAAGGAAAGCTAGTTGGGCTGGTAACTGAGGATCGTATCCTTTGTGGTCGAAGGATACAAGATTGGAATCCTTAGGATCAACCCCACCAATGGCCGATAACAAAGCCTGCCTTTGGGATGGGCAATTTTGTAGTACTTCAAGAGTCGACATAGCGAATGGCGATTGGGCCAAATCTTCCACTATGTTATAATGCTGCGCTGCTCTGGCGCGAGGATTAAACGTCGACTTGTGTACTACTCCCTTTGGCGGTTTTATTGTTAATTTAGGAATGATGGGTGGTACAACTTCTATCGAAGTTGTTGTCGAACTACTTGGTTGATCTTTATCCTTGTTGTTTGACAGTTGCGGATTCCCGTAATCTTTGTTCCTTGTCGAAATCAAAGCATCATTTTGCTGCTTCGAAATCGACAACATTAGCACTTGCGACGGGGAAGCATTTCCACTTTCAACCAGATTTGTTCCTGGATTTGGAAACAGATCAGTTAACACAGCTGAGGTTTGCGAACTTTTAAAGAATCTTTTAAGCTCAGCTTTGTATGGACATTCTCTCGTCCAGTGATTCTCATCACATATCTGACACCCAAAGGGGGGTTTCCTATTTCCAGGAGGGTCTGAAGAAGTTTTTTCAGGAGATGACTCACCCTGTTTCTTCTTCTTCCCTTTGCCTTGTTTCTTCTTGCTTCCTGGTTGTTTGGTTTCTTTGCCTTTATCTGCTAATACGACATTTACTTCCGAAGCAAGAATTTCGTCTTTTGCATTTTGATCTAAAATCTTACGGGCTTTCTTGGACGTAGCCTTTGTCGATTTCGCGTTTGTCGTGCCAATCACGCCATCACCGGCGTGAGAGTCATTGTTTGATTTAGGAGGAGGAGGAATTGAGAATTCTGGTCTAGGGGCGTCAGGTATTTTGTCGTAGAGCGTGCCAGACTGAGTATAGACCAAGTCTAGATATTGCGCACGAACGATAACTTGCTCTTCCGTTATGATTCCCCCCTTTGCCACATCTTCCGTTATGGCAGGAAGTAATGACTTGATAAACCATTCAGCTAATAGATGATCGGGAACGTACATTTTTACCATCCTACGACGACGTCGCCACTCATGTATATGATCAGATATGTGAGTGGCCGTTGTCTGTTTGAAGTTGGTTAAGATTTCTGTTCCCATTTCATACCTTATCGGTAATTGAAAATGGGTTTAAAAAGTCGTGGCTAAGGTACTGAAATTGTCGAACGAAGCTCTAGGCAATTCAATATACCATTTTGCCGCTGGACCCGTTAACGTCCTCTGAAAAAGGTGAAGCCTTATCGAATCATCGTTTAGGGTGTTTGATGAACACCATAGATGAAATGTCATCACGTGATTCGATGGGTCTTCACCTAGATTTCCATTAAATTTAGGAATATCTAATGGAATTTTATGAGGAATCGCTGGCCACCAAGGGGCGTAAGCAATTGGATCGTTTGTTAACCAGTGTAAATCGGGTAACTCTAAAGTTGCCACGAATGGTAACTGTTGATTCAGGTTAGGTGAAGCATACCCAGGATACAATGGAATTGCTTGAGCAGTTGGCCTTTGCATACCAGCATAATGTAGTTGATGCTGGTACGACTGATACGGTTGGTGGACATGACCATTGTAAAGTGGTTGATTTTGACCGTTTTGAATGTACGACTGTCCACTGTTCGCAAAGATCTGCTGCTCAGAACCTTGGTATACTTGTTGGAATTGTGGTTGTTGGTATTGCACCAGCCACGGTTGTGAAGCCATGTTCTGTTGCGCTATACTAACCGTTGGACCAAGGTGTGGGGTAATTGTACCCGTTTGGACCTGTGTCGTCCCACCAGTTGGCGATTGTGGTTGAGTCACAGGGTCAAGGGGCTGTTGCATTACAACCTGAGAAATCTGAGGTTGACATACAACAGGCAGCGTTCGAACGTGTGACACTTTCACAATAGCCGGTGTAGTAGGTATATTTGACACAGGTACGCATTGTTGCATCGAATATACAACCCTTGGTTGTTGGGGTAGTATAGGTACCCAACCACTTGATGTAACTCCAGTATAACCTGAATACTATTGTGAACTCCCGTATGGATATCCTCCCGGAGGGGGTAATGAAAGGGCATACTGCCCCCCATACGGTGGTAACCCGGAACTCAAGGGGATTGTCTGCCCTTGGGGACTGGATTGCCCAAATTGACCTCCAAATGGATCAATTTGTCGAGTCTCAACATAAGAGTTGCTGGATATTATTCCGGAGGAACAAATAGGAACGGACCATACTGTCGAAATAGCCCCTGGATGGACTCCTTCTAGCGGTTGTGAGCTAGTCGGGACAGATGGTACGCCGGCAAACATTGTCGGAGTGACGGCAGGGAGTTCTGTTGTCGCTGTGTCAGTCGACATAGTCCTAGATGTTGACGGTTGTTCAGACATTTTGAGTCTATCCAAGAGATTACCTAGCGATTCCACAGGAACTTCCACTGGTGGTAGACTAACTTCTTATGTCGAAGGAAATAGAGTGACCCCGACTCCAAAATGTGTTGGAGTACTTGCTTGCGGATCTTCTATAATTTCCTCTATCGCAATCAAACCAGGTGGAAGGGGAAGACCGTCAGGTCCGTAAAATATTTCTGGTGCCGAAGAAGGGGTTGAATCGACAGCGAGAGATGTTTGAGGAGCAAGACTCTCCGAACCGGTTGCTGATGGAACTGGTTCAGTCACACAAGTGTTTACTCTCATACTAGGATCAGTATCACTGTCCCTCTGTGGCTGTCGAACTTCTTCTGTAGAGGCAGGGTTTCCAGAAATGTTTGGAGTAACTGGAATCTTGTATGTTGTTGGAACACTTGTTCTAACTTTAATAGGAGATTTCGAACCGGTTAAACGAGTTCGCTTTGTCCGTACTGTTTTCGATTCTAGAGACAAAGACAGTTGACTCGTAAGCCTCCGCGAACGACGGGGTTTTAATTGACTTTCTTCCACGATTGCGGATTACTCGATCAACCAAAATACAAAAAGGGGAAATATGTTTCCGAATTAAATGAATTTTAGACGCTTTTAGACACAACTTGTTTTTTCAGTTTTTAAGAGTCGAGAAAAAACAAAAGATGACTCTAGTCTCCTTCGATTTTTAATGAGCCTGAAGTGACAAGTGCTCAGATGGACCTTTTCCGTTAAGGAGTCTGAAAACGAATGAAAGGGACTACTCTGGAGTTCTAGGTAGAGGGTGTGCCAAACCAATCGCAAAACCGCAAAATACTTTTTAGGGTACGGGCGGTCAATCTTCTCGAATGCTGTGTTCAGTGCATTGCGATCAGTAGGGCGGCCGACACGGCTTCCTATGGATAAAGGTTTTGAGCCTATAGGGGTCTCCCAATATATACTCGACGGTACGTGGGAGCACAATCCGTACTGGCACTTATCGTCTCTCAGGAGGAATCACCCAACCATCAGTGAGGCCAACAGTTACCAGGTTTTACGACGCCGGAACACGTCTCTAGCCTAAACCTCTATGTTGTGCGTTAAGTTACAAAGCGTTGTTAAGTTCATTCAATTTATTTTAGGTTGATCTTTCTTAGAAGTTTGCCTTTTTGGATCACCACGAGATGTAGATATAATTCCTAAATGCAGTCTAAAGATGATAAGCAAGCTTTTATCTCTTTTTCAACCATGAAAATCCTAGCTACAAGGGGAAAAGAAAGACACAATCTTTTCTCAAAGAGCATAGAGCACACTGTAAATGCACTTTTCCTAAATCAAGCCATAGAAACTGTCAAAATGAAAATGCACTTGTGCATGTATTTGTTTTCACTTTCTTAATATTGATGCCTAAAAAGAAAGTTGTTGTACAAATTTGAATTCGATTTCAAGTGAAAAACACAAACAAGCTTCTTTTTCGAAATCAACAAAGTAGAGACGATTACGACACTTTATGATTTTGAAATAAACACTTGTTTCAACACTAGAAATTCATAAATTCAAACCAAAAGACAAAAGAAAAAGCGTAATCAACTGTCAACAGCAAACAAACTCACTCCTAAGATCAAAACGACACTTACGACAGGTCTAGATCTAAGGGCGACAGTATGATTAGTTTACTTTTGTAATGGGAAACTGCAAATGATGTAACAAATACACAAAAACAAGTACAGTTTCTTTTATACAACTGAGGCGGAATTAAGGCAAAGAAAAGGGGTTTTCAGATAGGTACACACATTGATAACAGGCTGCAAAAATCAGAGATAAAACTGAACAAAATGAAGCAAAGAACCACAGCTGCACTGGGCAAAGGCTGATCAGCGCACCTGTTGCACAGAGAAACTGAATTGCAGCGCAGGTAGCCCTCTCGGGACCTGCATTGAAATGCAGAGTCTCTTCACAGAGCCTGCGCTGAAGCAGAAACGAGAATTGTCTCCGGGTTCTGGGTCACGGTTTGCAGTTTGATCTAAGGTTTTTGGCCGGATAAAAGCTATCAACAAGGTACAATTAGAGGGATGATTTAAAGGAGGACTAAGAGCTATCACAAAGGGCAATTAGAGCATTTGTGGATCAGCTGTTCAGATCATAAACAGGCCCAGTGAATGGACTAGAGTAGTAGATCTCTACTTTGCATTTGTAAATGGCAAATGCAGTTCGATTCGCCACTCCTAAGTTTATGAGAAGAACAACAATAGAAACACAAATAAACTAACTAGATACGATCCCCAGCGGAGTCGCCAATTTGTTGTTGGGAAAAGTATCTATTCAGAATGCCCCTATCCCACTCTAAGGTGTGATAGTGCCTTAGCAACAAACAAGGAAAACTATTTTCGTATTCTTCTTTATGAAATGTAAACGAAGAGGAAGGATGTAACTAACCTGTGTCTTTCGCTAGTTTGTTGATCCACTCGCTCTCCTCTTTGTTCGCTTCCCGCTGCCTGCTCCCTCACTGGTCCAGCTTCACCAAGTTCCTGCAAGATCACAGAAGAGGAAAACTACACAAAATACATAGATTTACATTCATAACTAGCTTAGGATCAGATTTAAGCTAAACATGCAAATATAACAAAGCATCATTGATACACAGCATGTAGGAGAAACTCAAATAGTTTTATTGATATGATAAGAAAGTCCAAGAGGAGATACAACCAAGTGAGTCCCGATCCAGCATCTACCTCCCAGCAAAGGAATCCCTTCTTCACCTCCAACAAAGCATAAATCACCCAATGCACTAATCTCAATCTCAAACCAACAGCAATTCTCTGCAAAGTACCAAATTCCAGCCTCTGGATCTCTGGGATGAGGGATCCATATATAGATGTAAGCAGAGAGGATGAGTCAGCTTATGCTTTTACTTGTGGCTTCTCTCTGTCAGTTCTTGCTTCCACTTGGAGGCTGAGAGCCTCTTACTCATCCTTGGTCGAACTCAGTGAGGCAAGTGTCATTGAGGAAGATTCTGGAAGCTTCCATTGTCTGTACACCTCGCGGAATGACACTGCCATTTGGAATTTCTCGCTCAGCGCACCCTGGTAGTGCATTTAGGTGCGTTGCAACGCACCTAGCTAGTGTACTGGGGTGCTTTGCAACGCAGGCAGCTAGTGGAGCATCTGAATTGATCCTGATTTGACTAGTTCTGAGTAGTTTTTGGTGGAGAACTTCTGGGAGAAGCTGTCATTGGTTGACCTTGTTCCTTTAGGGGCAGGAACAACTCTTTTAGGGACTTTGGATCCCTTGGATTATGGACATTTCATGCTCAAAGTTGTAAGGCACAAAAATGTCTATAACAGTAATGCTTCAGCATACGGCCATTGACAGGGCCTTCTTCAGCAGAACAATCCTCCAAAGATCTGAGAAAATAAGTGTTATTTCCCTGAACAGCAGAAATAACCAATGGACCTCTCCATAGAAAATCAAACTTGGCATGTTTGCCCTTGTCTTCCCTTCTTGAGTCCCATCTTAGAACTTTGTCACCAACATTGAAATCCTCAGCCTTAGCTCTCTTGTCAAACATCTTTTTGAGCTTTTCTTGCACAATTTGAGCTCTGTCATAAACTTGTTCTCTGGTTTGTTGCAGATGGATGGTCTGATTGATTCTTCTTTGAATGTCATTCGGTTCAGCTTGAATCTCTTGTAACAGCTTGATAGTAGGAATGCCCAGGGATGAAGGAAATCTGGCCTCCATGCCATATACTAGCTCATAAGGGCTCATCCTAATTGATCTTTTGCTTGAAAGTCTGTCTGCCCCTAGGGCATTTACCAGTTTTTTGTGCCAGTTCTTCTTGTTTTCTTCCAGCACTTTCTTTATGATGTTGATGAGGCTTTTGTTAGATGACTCGGCCAAGCCATTACCTTGAGGGTAATAGGCTGTGGAGTGGCCCAAGGTAATATGAAATTTGTGGCAAAAATTGATCATCTTTTTGGACTTAAAGGCAGCGGCATTGTCAGTGATGATTTTCTCAGGGCAGCAAAATCTAGAAAGGATATTGCACTCAAGGAATTGGATAATGATGGTGTCATTGACTTGTCTACAGGGAATGGCTTCAACCCACTTAGTGAAATAGTCGGTGGCTGTTAGGATCCATTTGTGCTGGCCTGAGGAAGAGGGATGGATTTCTCCAATGAAGTCAAGACCCCATTGTTGAAAAGGTTTTTCGGTTGAGATGGGTTTAAGGGGCAGGGGTAACAGCTTTCTCTTGCCCTCAAAAATTTGGCATTTGTGACATGACATGGCAAACTTCTTTACATCTGCAAAAAGAGAGGGCCAATAAAAACCAGCCCTTAAAATTTTATCAGCAGTGGACTTCCAATATAGATGTCCTCCACAGTCCCCTGCATGGAATTATTTCATGACATTGTTAGTTTCATTCATGGTTAAACAATTGAGCAATATACCTTCATGATTTCTCCAAAATAATGCACCATCTATAACACAAAACTTTAAAGCCTTCATTTTCAAAAATCTTTTCTTGGTTCTAGACAATCCTGGGGGAGCACACAGGTTTAACAATACAAAGCATATATCAGTGTACCATGGGGATTGTAAAAAGATTTCACTGATCTGTGGAGTCGCCAGCTCCGATTCATTGTCCAGCTGGTTAATCTCTAAGGCTTGAAAATTTGTTTCGGACATCAGTTTAGCTAAACCTTGTCCCTTTATCAGCTTGGTTGGTTTTATTTCTATGTCATATTCAAGGATGTTTGCAATCCACTTACCTCTTTTGCCTTCTAATCCTTCTTGGGTCAGTATGTCTTTTACAGCGGCATGTGGGACATAGGCAATCACGTGTGAATATAGAATGTACACTTTGAAATCCTTGATGGCCTTAACAAGTGCGTAGGCCTGCTTTTCCATTATTGGGCACTTCAAAGGGGCGTCTCTTAATGCTCGGTTGAAAAAAGCAATTGGTTTTTCAGCTCCCTGTTCATCCTTTTGCAAAAGGACAGCGGCTATAGTGTGATCAGATGCAAACGAAAATATGATAAAATCTTTATCAAACTGTGGGCTAGTTAGGACAGGGGTTTTTGTTAAGGCTGATTTGATACTCTCAAATGCTTGCTTGGTTTCAAGAGACCATTTTACCTTGGCATCCTTCTTTAACATGTTGCTTAACAATCTTATCAGCTCAGCTAGATTTGGAATAAATCTTCTCAAGAAGTTGATTTTCCCAAGGAATGCTTGTAGCTCTTTAATGTTTCTCGGAAATGGGATTTGGAGGATGGCTTGTATTCTTTCAGGATCAATTCTGATCCCATCCTTTGATATGATGTGGCCAAGTAATTTGCCTTCTTCAAGGCCAAACAGAGACTTCTTGGGGTTCAAGGAAATGCCATATTTCCTACATGTCATGAAAATTTGCCTGAGATGCTTGAGGTGTTCTTCATCAGATTTGGAAAATGGGGTTAAGTCATCAAGGTAGACAACTAGGAAATCATGTATTTCTTTGGAAAAAGCAATATTCATTGCACGTTGAAAGGTAGCACCAGCGTTTTTAAGACCAAATGGCATCTTTACATACTTGAATGTTCCCCAGGGTGTAGTAAAAGCAGTTTTGTCTTGATCGTTCGGGTGAACAAGTATTTGGTTGAAACCTGAAAAACCATCTAGCAAAGAGATTCTAGATGATCCCACTACTCTTTGCAAGATGTGGTCCATTTTAGGCAAAGGGTAATGGTCCTTTAGGGAGACTTGATTTAAATTTCTGAGATCTACACAAAGTCTGATTTCGCCTGTCTTTTTTCTCATAGGAACAAGATGGGACACCCATTCAGAAAATCTGATGGGTGCTATTATGCCTGCTTTAAACATCCCCTTTACTTCCTTCTCAATCGGGGGAAGAAGCATGGGGTTAATTCTTCTAAGTTTCTGCTTGAAGGGTTTCTGGTTTCATTTTAAAGGAATGGTGTGTTGGATCACCGAGGTGTCATAGGATTTCAGATCCTCATAGCTCCAAGAAAATACATCTTGGAACTCTTTGAATAAGTCAATATACTTGGGCTTTTGATCAGGTGGTAAATTTTTGGACAGTTTGATCATTCTTGGCTTTTCTACAGTCCCAATGTTATGTTCCTCTATCTCGGTGTTTATGGGCTGCAATTTTGGCTTTCTTGGCACATCATTAGCATCAAACATGTCTTCTAATGGGGTTAGGCCAGCAGGCAGAAAGTTATCCTTTAAGTCAATGATGTCTGCCTTTGTTTTGGCTATATCTTCCAAGTGTATTTGTTTCAGTTGTTCGATGTTTTCTTTGTCAAAAATAGTTGGCTTCAGGACTTGCTTGACTGTTGCAGCTGTTATGTCTTGCTGATTTTCATTTGTTTGGTGTTCTGGATCTGTCATAGCATCCATGTCAATGTTAATGTTCGAAAACTCATGCTCAAGGGTGAGGAAATTGTTAATCTGGGCATCATTTTCGAATACTTGCCAGTCTTTAACGTTATTTGGGACTGCGGGCCTATGTTTTATTTCAGCTGTGAAGTGATGGTTTGGGTCAAAAGGAAGCTTGCATGTACTAGAAAAGGTGGCTAGGCTGTGTGCATGAATGTTGCGATTTCTGGAAATCTTGTCAAGATTGAATTCAGTGAATGCCTGGAGTATGTTAGTAGCAGCGGTCCTATAGGCTCTCATTCTGTTGTCATTGGTTACGAAATTGCCTTTCATCTGTTGTATGATTAAATTAGAGTCTCCTAAAATAGACACTTTTGCAGCTCCTAGAGCTCTGAGGAGTTTAAGACCTAAAAGCAGAGCCTCATACTCTGCCATGTTGTTTGTGCATTTAAAATACAGTCTGTAGCCATGACCTTCTGCATGGTTGTTATATGTGTTGTGAATCCATACACCTGCCCCTGCTCCTAACTTGTTGACAGAGCCATCAAACTCTAAATACCATGTGATTTCTTGCGTATGGTCAGTGTCAAGAGATTGAGCTGTTTTAGGATTGGGCAGATTTAAAATTTCTGTTTGGGGAACTTCTTTCGGTAGGCCGGTTGCATCAATTACTGTGCAAGTTTCGTTAGTGTGTGCAACTGATTCTTCGTTGATGTGTGCTTGTTGCTCTAGAGTGAAGGGCTCATTATCAATTGGAACATTTGTATCATCATTAAACAAAATAAAGGAATCCATATCATAGTGGATTGAGTAAATGGGAAAATTTTCAGGCTTGCTCTCACTACTTACCACATATTTCATGAGTGTTTCTCTATACAGACTCTTTGGTTGCCCAAAGACTAAAATGGTGGCATAGGAAAGGTCTAATTGAAGGGATCCTTGGAGCTTTGCTCCCCATGATCTTGACAGGAGCATACCGTATTTTGGTGGAATGTCAGCAACCACTACATCCATGAGGATGGTCTTGTTGGGATATTGGACTAAGGAGACACACAAGTCTTTGACGAGGCCTAGACATTTCACTTGACTTGAGTCAAATGAGTATAAATCTTTGTAAGGTCTTGTAACATCAAGATTCAGTTTTTCCATAACTTCTTTGGGCATAAGATTGTGCGATGCCCCTGAGTCAGACATAGCATTGTGCAAAACTTTGTCGTGTATATGCAAATTGACATAAAAGGGTGGGACCGGTCCATGTGTTGATTTTCCATTAACTTCTGTGCCAAACAGTAGCTCTGGGGTGTCATCTAAAACATTTACATCATCCTTAACCTCTGGCATTTGAAGTGATCTTTGAATTTGCTGCCTATATACATCGTGTTTGGCAAGTTCTGAGAGGGGAATGGATATTTTTAACTTAGCTATTTCTGTCTCTAAGTTAAATGGCTTTTCCAGTGGAGTCTTGGAGTTGATAATGGCAGTTTTTTCTATTTCATTTGAATTGTCTGCGTTTTGCTCTTGTTTATCAGCATTATGGGAAGTTTTTACTTGCGGCTTCTCAACTTCAGGAAAGTTTTTTGGGACCCTGTTCGAGCTTTCTTTCGAGGAAGAAGGTGGCAAAGACTGATCTTTGGAAGGTTGTATTTTTGTTATGTCTTCTATAGTCACTTGATGCGGGTTTGGAATAGGTATATCAGCTGGTTCTGTTATGACAGCCTTGCCTTTGATCTTGTTGGGTTGTTTGCTATCCTTCGTTTGACTAGGTTCGGAAATGTCAATGGTCCTAGTTCTCAGCTTATATTGTTTGTGTACTTCATACACAGCGGTATCATATCCCTGTTTAAAATCAAAAGACTCGCCAGACCTAGTCTGAAACTGATTGTAGTCGGGTTCATTTTGGTCTTCTTGGGACAGGACAGTTTGGTGCTCACCCTTTAGATCCATTAAGTTCATGTGAGTGTCCTCTATGGGTTCACTAGAAGTAGATCCTTCAACATAATTATCTTGGAAAGGGGGTCTTATATCATGGTCTTGGTTAGGCCTACTAGCATTTGTGTTCTGCGTTTTCCTAAAATTTGGGTTCCTTATGGTATTGGACTGTTGTCCTTCCCATGATGCTTTTCTCTCAACATTTTCTACTCTTTCTCCCAGCCTTTGCAGGCCACTGATGATAGCATCAAGCTTTTGATCAAAAGCTGAGGGTTCTTCCTTAAAGGTGGTTCTTCTTTCCATTCTAGCTCTGTTTCTTTTGGCAATTAAATTGTCTTCTACGCTGACAGCAACATTTTGCATGTCCGCAAGGGTTTGAGGAGCTCTTTCTTTTAACTGGTATGCCATATCCGGGTCGAATCCATCAGGAAATTTGTACAAGGCAAGGTCAGGTGGAGGCCTTAGGTTCTGTGGTATTGCGTTATATACATTATTGAATCTTGCACAGTACTCCAAAACAGTCTCTTGAGGACCTCGTTTGATCGTATCATATTCAGCTAGTATGTGCAAGGGGTCTTTCTTTTTCTCCCATCTGTTGGTAAAGGATTGGTAAAGCTCATCTGGGGTGGTTATGGAATTTGCAGCAAGTGATTTGAACCAAGTTCTTACATCACCTGTTAAACTCTGAACAAAAATTCTCATTCTCACACTATCATCATCTATTTTGTAGTTTTCAAAATAGTCTTGCATATTTTTGGTATGCTGAATGGCTGTGAAAGGACCGGTGGAATCAAAATATGTGATTTTCAATTGGTACTCTTGAGGTAAAGCCCCAGCATTAGCAGGTAATTGCAGGGGTGCATATCTATTAGCCATATTGGCAGGTATAAGTGGAACAACGGGGATAAGTGGAACAGCTAGAGTAACTGGGATCACAGGAGTAACTGGAACGCTAGAAACAACAGAAGTGTTAGTATGTATAGTGAATGAAGGTGTGGAAGGAGTACTACGAGATGTAGATGATGAACTAGGGGAAATTGGGGTTGACCGGAACAAAACCTTGACAGGAGTCGAAACACTGCTAGGGTAAGCTGTTTTAGGGCTCAAATCAGCAAAATTTTCCTGTCTTTCTTGATTCCTAAGGTTTTTCGAGATTATGTTAGGGTTTTCAAAAACAGCTGGAGGGTTGGGATCTGGATTTGATCTGGTATATCGTGGATTTTTCTCGGGAGCCAACTTCCGAATTGTTTTTTGGGTATTTTTGTTGGGAATGTTCTTGTAATCAACAAGGGACTAATTAAAATATGGAACAGCTTGTTTGTAACTTAAAACTAGCATGAAGATTGGCTAAAGCAGCATTTATTTACTCCTGTTAATGCAAAGAAAAAAACAGTTTCAAAGGCTTCTTGGCTGACATTCAGGCTTCATCTGTAGTTTTAAGAGATAAACAGGAGTTGGAAAGTTTGATTTATGGTCTCAGCGGAGCTTTCTTACCTTCTTCGTGAAACTATCTGAGGAAGGTCCCCAGCGGAGTCGCCATTATGTTATCACTCAGGTTGTCCTTAAGCTTCGGAAAAGGATACGGCCAAGGTAACCACAGACCTACTTTGGACTGCAGGTTCTAGCCAACCTGCAATCAGAGAGGGCTCTCTCTTTTAGATTTAGCTTTGTTTAAAAGGATTTTAGGCTAGGTCTTGAGTTCAGAGGGTTTTATTTTGTTTTTGGTGGGAAAATTGATGTTTTCAGACAGAGAGGCAAGGCATAGTCTGGTAGTTTCAAACCATTGGGCGTGGAGTCGAGGAGGAGAACTGCTGGTGCATTTCTTCGGTCACAAGAGAGGTAAAATGGAGCAAGATAGCTGAGCATGAACCAATATTTCAGGTTTAAATGATGGGAAGAATGCTAAGTAATGAGAGGCAGTTAAGAATCTCTCAATCAGCTTAACAGATGGAGGTAACAGAGCTCTACCTAGGGGCAGTGAAGAATCCCTAGATAATTGGCCAACACAAGTGAATCGGGGTAAACATGAGCCAGGAGGAATTCATATTCATAACCAATTCAACCAGAGGAAAACATAAAGAAATAGCAGAAATTGAGCATAGAGTGTATTTAAACAAATTCTAAGCTATTCTTTCTTTCTGCTATTTAGATAGTGGTAAACAATAAACAGAGGTAAGATGCACTTATTGCTTCAGGCTACAGCACAAGAATTCCATATTCATATCTCCAAAGCATTCATTTACAACAATCAGTTTGCTCTCCAAGCTTTCAGCAATCTTTGATTATAGAAAAACTCAGGTATACAATGCGAGTCTCCAATGAAAATTCTCAATCAACCAACCCTTGTAACAATGTAGAGGGCGGTATATATAGGGAAAAACTATCTACAGAGTTCCTTTATTACATCTTGACCTAATTAGGTCTGAAAGAAAGATGATTACTTAACCTAATCCTATCCAGAAATAAATGCAAAAATATCTCGGGCTGCGCTCAGGGCCGCCGTATCAAAACTGAGTAAATGATGTTGTCCTTGGTGGCTTGCTGCAGTGTTTTCTGAAATAAATGTGTATGGGTTTCTGCATCTCTGTTGTTTGTCTGCATTTAAAGCTTTAACTGTGATTTGAGGGCAAGGATGGGCTTATGCCTCTTGATTTGACTTTCTGGGGGGGTTCATCAATGTTCAGGTGCTTCGAGCCCCTAAAAAATCTTCGGCTGATACTCTTTGGCTTTTCATCTTCCTCTGATACTCTTTGGCAATAAACCGATGCTGTTCTGACGTGCTGTGTGTTAAATCATCATTTAATGGCCGCTGTTCGGCCTCTGTTTTCTTCAAAACTGCTTTCTGCTCCTTTCTGAGTGCTTCGCGAAGAAAAATGGTTCATTCGGCGCCTTTCAGGCTTCCTGGGGGCTGCAGAATGAAAAGATTCCCTTAAGATTCCCCATTCTGGCTCAAAAACTGCCTCAGAAACTGATTCCGGGGCTCCGAAGTGCGATTTTTTCTCCTTCGCGCCAAAAGTGTTGATGACGTCAGCATGACGTCAGCGGATGTGACTTCGTAGGGCGGGTGACATTAGCGATGACGTCAGCATGATGACGTGGCAGGATGACATCAGCAGGTGACGTCATCATGTACGGACGGTGACGTGGCATGTATAGTGGCAGGGTACGGTGGCAGGAGGCGTGGGCTTACGTCACAGGGGAGGGCGGTAAGCGGTTTTGGGCGCACCGCCATTAGCGCCTGGGCAGTTTTGGGGGGAGGGGCTCCGCCACATCCCAGAGCCTGACGCGTGGTGGGAGTACGACGGTAATACCGCCCATCTCCCGGACGCTAAAGCTCGGGCGGTTCAGGGATGGGAGGGCCCGTCAGCCGTAGATCTGCGGGGCGGATGATCCAACGGCTGGCGGGGATGGCGAGTCGGCGGGGGTATACGGCGGGGAATATGCGCGGAATATTCCAAATTAAATAACGCGCGCAGGTGGGGTTTGAAACTTAGGTTTAGTGGGTTTGGGGTTAATACGAGCGCGGGTTAATGTATTTATGCCTGAAACTTAGGATAAGGGGGAAAAAAGTGGGTTTTTGAGGGTTTTTAGGGCTAGGGAAGAGGTTATTAATCTGGCCAGGTGTCAGATTAATCCCTGCTTAGACACGGATGGGCTAAAAGCAGCCCCAGATGGACTGTTCTTTCCCTGACTTAGAGAGAATATGGCTATATTGCCAGGGGGGAAATATTTTCATAGGGGAATTTTATATACAAAGTTTTAGTAGGGAAAAGGGGAAAACTGATAGGGAGTTATATAATACTTGTTAGTAGTTAATATGAAGATGATAAGCAGGCGCTAAGGTCAGGGACCTTAGGCTAATTTTGGGGAAAAGAGTTTGAAAAGAAATAAAATCCTTGAGTGAAGCAGATCTTCACCAAGGCAACTGATATGGATGATGATGAAAGTAAGAGGAATCAAGCAGATCTTGACCTCTTTGGGAAGTTAGTAAGTGACTTGGGGAATTAGAAGAAGGGGGAGTTAGTTATGTCCACCTTTGAGCTCCCTTGCATGAAAACTGCCTGCACTGTTATCTGTAAAGATAAATCACTTTGTAACACAAAATTGATCATAAATCATCATTCTGCAACCTCACAGCTACCTACCCGGCCTACTCACCTAACATTTTTTCTTCTTTTTGGTTTGAGTGCACTTAGACTTGCAAACCCAGATTTACAATTTTTCTTTTGAATTTTTCCTATCTAAATCTACACTTATTTCTGCCAGGGCCCAAATTAAACAGTTGGGTCCCTTTGATTCTCTACCTATCTATAGATCTGCCAAGATTAAACTGTTTGGACAGATATCATTCTCTATATTCTAAAACAGGAAATTGAAACCTAGGGAGACCAAGATTAAACTGTTTGGACCTCCCTTAAATGAAAACTCTTCAAAAACTGGAACTACTCATCAAAAATGGAATACAGCAGTGCATTTGGACTAAGCATACTTCATGGCACCTTGTGGAAATATGGAACACTGCAGCCTGCAAAGTATGACATATTTGGCATGTAAAAATGTCAATCATGAAAAATGATACCCTGTTGCAACAGGAGACTAACAAGTCCAAAAAGGTATAAAACAATACAGAAGGGATGAATTTTCGATACTTTTAGCGAGCCGAACAAAACAAGTGCTCGATCTTTTTGTGTAATAATCCCTCAGGTCCAAAAAGATTAAAATCTAGAGGAGGGATAGCACTTCCTGTCCCTTTAACGAGCTGGAGAGGCCAATGGCTCGGCAAACTTTTCATATTTTACGAGTCAGTTGAAAAGAGCTTAAAGGAGACTCGTCTTTTGAGGAACGAGTGATAAAATGGGTAGCAGTTGATTCCAGGTAAGGTTTGGAATTTTCCAATCACGGCAGTGTCACAAGGATGGCTAGTGAGATCACTCTTCGCAGCTGTTCCTCAAAATGGGTAAACAATCAAATGGAGGTGAATGATCGGCCAATGAAAAAGTGGAGGTGACGGTGCAAACACGACCAAGGCTTTAATGGCTGAAGTACTACATTCACGATGGTTATTTACCGGGGAATAGTTCATTTTTTAACGAGCTTAAACGCAGGGGGAAACATTTGCTCATGGCTTATGTTTATTTTTTAACGAGCTTGAACTATGTGCTAAAACTACTCAATTAATCCAGTCGTGTGATAAGAATGTCTCATATAAAAACGGAAACTTTTAGAGTTTTGCCCCACATCCTTTCTTTATGTAAGTTAGGAAACGACCAATCCTATGAGTTTAAAGGGTTAGAGGTCCTACAAATTTAAAAAAACAAATAGTCGCTCTTCGCTTGCAAGCCAAAAGGTTTGCATGCCCCCAGGCATAAAACAGAGTTTCAAGGTTACCCCTTCTTTAGTCCGTTAAAACATTTGTTTTACCGAGAGAGGCCTACCTCTTACAGGTTACCCAAAGATCGTTCTATTCACAGCGCAAACAAAACACTTCTTCGGCGATGTCTACCGAAATAGACAAAGGTGAGTGAAGGAGGCTACTCCACTCACATAACTTTGACAAGAGAATCTTGTTCTAGAATAACCCCCTCTTCCAATCACGGACGGGGGTACAAACTAGTCATATTCTCTCGCGGAAACCTACCCTATACCCGAAGTTTTCCTGCCGAAGCAGACCAGGGTGCATGCCCCCTGGGTTTCAGTCATGTCCCCCCGAATCACTCGCGCTCATCGGGTGGACGGACTGGAGATTGAGACATTTCTTGCGTGAAAAGACCATTCAGGGATGGTATATGACTATTTGCTATGCATGATCCGGGAAATGAAAGCTGGTCTACGAGCTTGACCACTCTTCCTTCGTGCGGAAAACACATCACTCTAAAGAGTGATGAGACAATGGCTCTCATGCAATAAATATAGTCTCGTCCAAGGAGTAGATTGTAATCCAGGGGTCCTTGAACTACCATAACGTTCATGTGAACGGTTTTCCCTCTCAATGTTATGGGCACATTGGGAAGGATCCCTAACGGTCGACTGGTTCCTTTATCAAAACCTGTTAGATTTCTCATCTCAGGCAAAAGCGATGGCGAGCCAAGCACTTTCCAAGCAGTTGAGGAAAGGATACTCACAGAAGCCCCCTCATCTATGATGGTACCAGCCATAACCATTCTATATATTTGAACAATGATTCGGAATGGTATACTAGCTGGTAAACGGGGTCTGCCTAGTTGATTCCAGTCGAAGGAGACAACTAGGTTGCTTGGAGGTGGGATAGAATAGACGGTCGGGTACGACTCTTATGAACTTCCTTCCTGCGGTAAAGGAACGGGTAAATTGCCCCCATGTTCGTTGGAGTCTGTGCTTATGAAAAGAATTTGGACGGTGTCATCCTTGTTCTCTTCAGTGATTGTATCATCTAAAGATGGAACCTCTGAAGGCAAGATCGGGTCAACTGCCGCCTCGACCTTTTGACTTTCGTCTGGTATGGGTTCAGATGGTTTATCTTCAATGATAGATTCTTCAGCCGACCACCTGAGCAGGCCAGCCGGATTTTCAACTAGTGACGAACTCGGCAAGAGTTTTTTATATCCAGGAGGAAGTCGTAACGGTGAAACCGGATGATCGTCCAAAACTCTTTTAGCCTCGTCTAAGAAGGGACAACGGTGGACGGCATGATCGCCTTCGCACAGTTTACAAGGAAATCTATATTTTCCTTTCTGTCCTGGGGCTTCACTTTCACTAGTTGACGGTGCGTTTTCAACATGATCATCAGAGGTTGACGACACCGGGTTGTGCAAATGAGGAGACCAATCCCTTAAGATCCGAGGGATGCAAGGACAATCTTTGTGATAGTGGTCTCCTTTGCAAATGACACATGGCGATTTAGACCTGGTCGGTGCAGTGTGTGGATTTTCGCTAGACGACACTCGTTTGCCCCCATTCGCTTTTGGCTCCTTCTTCTTCTTCTCTTTCTTCTTCTTTTCCTTCTTCTCCTTAGGTACTTGACTTTTGGCTTTACCAGCCCCATCAAGCGAAGAGGAAGGAGGAGAGGAAGAATTAGAGGAAGTAGAAGGTTGGTGGGTAACTCTGGACTCGTCTAGTTGCTGATTCGATTGTTCAAGAATTGTGGTGTTCTGAACGACAGAGGTTGAGAAGAGCCATACAGGCAAACCAATTGTCAGTCCTGGAAGCGACAATGTGGCCATATGGGGTGCACCAACATCTCCCCAAGAGGAGAAGGGACTAGGATTTCCTCCAAGGAGAATTCCTTGGTTGGTGGATTCCATTTTCTCAACCCAAGATCAACGTAGGAAAGGGTAATGAATATTCCGTTTAAAATAAATTTTAGACACTTTGACAGAACTTGTTTTCTCAATTTTAAAGAGTCGAGAAAAAACAAAAGATGACTCTAGTCTCCTTCGATTTTTAATGAGCCTGAAGTGACAAGTGCTCAGATGGACCTTTTCCATTAAGGAGTCTAAAAAGGAACGAAAGGGACTACTCTGGAAATCTAGGTAGAGGGATTACCAAACCAATCGCAAAACTGTAGAATACTTTTTATGGTACGGCAGTCAATCTTCCCGAATGTTGTGTTCATTGCATTGCGATCGATAGGGCGGCAGACACAGCTTCCTATGGATAAAGGATTAAGCCTATTGGGGTCTCCCAAAATATACTCGACGGTACGTGGGAGCACAAGTCTATACTAGCACTTATCGTCTCAAAGTGGAGGAATCACCCAACCATCAGTGAGAACAACAGTTACCAGGCTTTACGACGCCGGAATACGTCTCTAGCCTAGACTTCTAAATGTTGTGTGTTAATTTCCAAAGCGTTGTTAGATTCATTGAATTTATTTTAAGTTGATCTTGTTTATGAAGTTTGCCTTTCGGGTTCACCACGAGATGTAGATGCAATTCCTAAAATGCAATCTAAGATGATAAACAAACTTTTTATCTCCTTTATGCAATGAAAATCCTAGCTACTAGGGAAAAGAAAGACAGAATCTTTTCACAAAGAGCAAAGAGCACACTCTAAATGCACTTTCCTAAATCAAGCCAATCAGACTGTCTATATGCAAATGCACATGCATGTATTTGTTTTCGACTTTCTTACTATATGAATGCTAAAAAGAAAGTTGATGCACAAATCTGAATTTCTTTTCAAGCGACAAATATCAACAAGTTTCTTTTCGAAATCAAAAATGGAGACGATCACAACACCTTACGATTTTGAAATGAATACTTGTTCTTGACACTAGAAAATTACAAATTCAGACCAAAAGCAATAGTGACAGGATAATCGACCATCAACAGCAATCAAACTCTTTCCTACGATTGAAATCGACACTTGTGACAGATTCAAATCAAAGGACGACAGTACGATTATGCTACTTTTGCAAAGGAGAACTGTAAATGACTCAACAAACACACAAAAACATCTACATTTCTTTTGTACAAAGAAGGCGGAATAACAGCAAGGAAAAGGGGTTTCAAACAGACATATACTGATCACAGGCAGCAAAATTCAGGAATATAACTAGAAAGAATGAACCACAGAAGCCACAACTGCACAGAGCTAGTCTGATCAGCGCACCTGTAACACAGAGAATCTGAAATGCAGTGCAGGTTGTCCACTCGGGAAGTGCGCTGAAATTCAGAATCTCTGAACAGTACCTGCGCTGACCCAAAAACGAGACTCTATTCGGGTTTCGGGTCACAGTTTGCAGTTCAATTCTTGGGTTTTGGCCGAGCAAAAAGCAATCAGTAATGCAAAAATCAGGGGTAGATCTAAGGAGGATCTAAGAGCTATCACAAGGGAAATCAGATAGTTTGTGAATCAGTTGTTTAAATCATAAACAGATCCAGTGGATGAATTGAAGCAGCAGTTATCTAGTTCGCATTTGTTATGGAAAATGCAGTTTGAATGCTACTTGTAAGTTTATGAAACAAACTAACTAATTATCTCCCCAGCGGAGTCACCATTTTGTTACAAGGAAAAGTGTCTATATAGAACTGCTCTATCCCACTAAGGTGTGACAGCTGCCTTAGAAACAAACAGAGAAAAACTACTTTCGTTTTTACTTTATGAATTATAGATAGAGAGGAACAGAAAGACCGACCTCTGTCTTGCGCTAATCTCCCGATTTGATCCCTCTCTTCTTTGATAGTCCTCAGCTACCTGCTCCCTTGCACGCCCAGCTTCACAAAGTACCTGTAAGATCACAAAAGCATAGCACTATACAAAGACATGGATCTATAATCACAAACAATCTAGGATCAGATGTAAATTGACCATACAAATGTAGCCAGTATCAATGACACAAAAGCATGGAGGAAAACTCAAATAGCTTTTATAGATAAACAAGAAAAGAGCCAAGAGGAGTTACAACCAGTTGTTCTGACCCAGCATCAACCTCCCAGCAAAGAAGCCCCTCTTCACCTCAAACAAAGCTTAGATCACCCAACAATCTGATGTTTGTCTCAAGAAACCAACAGCAATTCCTTACAATATGCAAAATTCCAGCCTCTGGATCTCTGGGATGAGGGATCCATATATAGATATCTGTAAGGGGGATGAGTCAGCTTGTGATTTGATTAGTGTCTTCTCTCTGATAGTTGTTGCTTCCACTTGGAGACTGATGGCCTCTTACTCATCCTTGGTCGAATTCAGTGAGGCAAGTGTCATAGGAGAAGATTCTGGAAGCTTCCATTGCCTCTCCACCTCGCGGAATGACACTGCCATTTGTCATTTCTCGCCCATCGCACCCCACAGAAGGGACTTTTGAAATGCAACGCACCCTCACAGTGTATTTAGGTGAGATGCAACGCACTTAGCCAGTGGAGCAGCTGCAATGATCCTGTTTTGACCAATTCTGAGCAGTTTCTCATGGAGAACTTCTGGGAGAAGCTGTAATCTGTTGACCTTGTTCCTTTAGGGGTTAGAACAACACTTTTAGGGACTTAGGAGCCCTTGGTTTATGGACATTTCATGCTTGGGGTTGTAGGGCCCAAAAATGTCTATAACAGAGAGTCTTTAAAGGATTTCCATGAGGAGGAGATATGTGAACCTGGCGAGACACATCCCTGATTAGCTAACTTATCAACAATTTTATTTGGAGTTATTTTGATATAAGCAAGGATGATCACTAGAATAGAAGGAGGAAGCAAAGTTACTCGTATTAGTAGGCTTTTAATTCTCCAACGAGATATTTTGTTGATCTAGGTGCCATGTAGGATCTTATGGATCATGTTTATAACAAGTTGAGAATCTCCTCCACCATAAGTTTGGTGTAGCCTTGAGTTTAGGGAATCAATAGTCCCTCTTCCAAGGCTTTCCATTATGCGGCATTGTTATTGTTATATCCCATAAAACCTGAATAAATGTAGATAAAGGATCTTAAATGATCCCTGAAAATACCTTTATAGCCCGCATCACCTAAGTTACCTTTTGAAATGCCCTCCAAATTGAGCTTTAGATATGTTTTAGTAAATTTATTAATTTATACAACTATAAAAATTATGCATATTCATAATTTTAATGCCTTTGTAACTTAGGGAATATATTAGAATTCCAAATTTTATAAATAAAAATGATTTAATATACTATATATCTTCCCCTTTTTTTGTTAATAATTATAATCTTCAGTTTTCTATTTTTCTTATAACAATTTTTCAATCATAATCTTGTTCATTGATTAACCACTATACCAATTCTAATGGGTATTATCCATCTTTGAAGACCCTCCAGTTTCAATGGTGATGCATAGAAGATATCAATTTGGCAATAAGAGAAAGGAGAAGTTGTTAAGTTAAAGGGTAACCTTCGTAACCTACTCAGTGAGGGGACTGTTAGAAGGTTGGGCTAGCTAACACATTGTTAGATGCAATTGTTGATTGACGGCTGGCAAGGAATTCGTACTAAGGTAGGCTGAAAAACACCCAAAATCTGGGCATGGGTTTTGTGGGGGAACCACCCAATAGAATGAGGCTTGCCAACCAGATCTATAGCCCTGAGCTTATCTCGATTGCTGATTCGCCAAATATTTGTCAATTAGATGGATATGGGCATGGTCAATTATTTGACCGCGAATCGAGATAAAGATGCTCGTTCTATAGAGGGTTGTCAAGCATTTATCTTGTAGGAAAAGTAATTCTTGCAGCTCTTTATGACAACAACCCCAACGACATGCATCCTGCTCGTCGTCGCCTTCATCTTTGTTTTGCTAAAAACCTAAATATGCAAAGTAAAGGCTTCTAGGTTGGGGAATACAACCCCGCCCTATTGGGAATTTTCATTTGTTGTAGCAACATGCTTGTACGCGTCTAGTGATACCGTAGCATACATGGCTATCTATTTAAAAGTACAGGGTGAATGGGGGTTGGGCCCTCAATGACTAGCTCTGGTTCAACTGATTAAGCTGGCTTATGATTTGCATGCAAGGTATGATTACTATAGGCATACTTTTTTTTACCTATCTCTAGAAGGGTGACAAGGAGAAAGGGGAAATTCCACTAGTTAACTCAATGGCCTTATAAAAACCCAAGGAACAGAGCCATTGAAGTATTAAAAACACGTAATATCACCTGCTACGAAAACCCATGGACGTTATCGCCTTCAAACCTGAAGTTAATGCAAGAAGGACCCTCCGACGAGAGAAGAAAATGAATAAAAATAGGAGCAATAAGAAATAGCCATGTGTCAACTTTAGATAGATATGAGGTGGATGAAAATGATGACCTCTTATTGGCTGAGTGAACACTGAACAGTGTCTACTCACCCCAAGCCCCCACAATAAACACAATCGACCTAATTAAAATTTGGAGTTCTATCATTAAAATAAAAATCAATAAACCAAGTCATTTTATAAACAAATTCCTTAAAAAAAAAAAATCTAGTTTGTGAAAGAAATAGGAAAATTTGGGGCATCGCAGTGGGAAGAATACGAAACCTAGCTCACAAGCATTTAAACCATTGCCCCTCGAGAAAATTTTTTATAATATACACACAATTGACCAACGCTCCTTTATATATTTGTCTTAAAAATATATATAACAATTTTAAATATATATTAATATAAATTCATTTTAACGTTATATATATATATATTCTTTTGATACTTAAAAAAATTCAAATTGAAATAAATTAATATTAATGATTTATTTTGGTATAGAGTTTTGTAATGAGTATGATATTTTTTTTTTATTACAAAGTTTTTCCTCTTAAAAATATGATATCTATTTGAAGTTATTTTGATATTTTTAAAAAAATCAAATTAAAATAAATATTTTTTTCATCTTAGAAATATGATATCTATTTCAAGTTCTTTTGATATTTAAAAAATTTCAGATTAAAATAAATTTATATTTAAAAAAATTAATATCAAAATAAATTTATATTAATAATTTATTTTAGTATAAAATTTTGTAATTTTAATTTTAGAATGTTTTTCCTCTTAAAAATATGATATATTTATATCTCTCTATTTTAACTAACTTAAAGAAGAAAATTAATATAACTAAGATTAGAACGAACTCTCATGAGCTCCATAGTGAAACAGGTCGTTGGGCAGTTCCTAAAACACTATGAATGGAAAGGATCTGCCATCTCTGTGAGAATAGGAACATCGAGGATGAAAACCACTTCCTTTTAAAGTGCCCCACGTACAACCACATTAGATCTCAGTGTCATAATCTTTGTCGCAATACTGACCTTCCTAGCCTTTTACGATGTCAAAATTATAGTGAGCTCGGGAGGCTTCTGTCCAAGCTTTTTGAGCATAGGAATAAAGTCTTAAATCAAACTAAATAATTTGTTTCTTTAGGTCCAATAGACCAAAGTTTGGTCTGAGTGGACGTTAACCACCATCATCATCATCATAAATTAAAATATTTTTTCCTTGACCTATTTAAAACGTAAATAATTATTATTATTATACTTGCATAGGTATGGTATAATAGTTTTAACTTTGACTGGGTATTAGTTTGTTTTTGACCAAAAAACCACCATCATCATCATCATAAATTAAAATATTTTTTCCTTGACCTATTTAAAACGTAAATAATTATTATTATTATACTTGCATAGGTATGGTATAATAGTTTTAACTTTGACTGGGTATTAGTTTGTTTTGACCAAAATTTTATGATGTTTATCCATAATTTAATATTAGGAATTCATTCTTTTTGTTATTTTTATTATTATTTAAATTTATTTATTTGTAAGGTGATTGGTTGAGGCTTTATTATGGGTTTTTTAGTAACTTTTATTTTTATTAGTTATTAATTTTTAGTTTTTAGTTTTATTTCTTTTTTATTTAACCTTTTCATTTTTTTATTATTTTTAATTTCATGAATTATAATTTTTTCACAATATTTTCAATTTAGGGTAACTTATTATTATATTAAAAACATTTTTGATAAATTTAATTATACACCATTATATATATTAATAAAAATAAAACACACATATAAATAAATGTATCTTAATATAAACAATATTAGTTAATCATATTTTTTTATTTTTGGCGATGGCATTCAACAATATAATATTTTATTAGTTGTTTTATTTTTGTGATCATAATATTTGCTTACCTCATTAAGCCTAAACAACATCTTTTCTTGGTGAAAATAAAATAAAAATAACCCTAAAATAAAATCTCGTCGACGCGTTTCGAACCAACTAGTGTGGTTCATCTTCAGGACAAGATGAGGAATCAGATCTAGGAAATGGAATAAATACAAGATGAGAGTAGCTAACTAGCAGTTAAAAATAACAGCTAGTTTGACTAAAAAATTGCAATAAGTAATTAAACTTTTGACCCAGAATTAAAAAGAATTTTAATTTAATAATTAATATTATTTTCGAAACGCATCCGGGATTTTATTTTATGTGATTTTTACCGAAAATGTTGTTGCAATTAATATGGGTCACAGAAGTCTAAATTCCACAAAAATAACCCTAATAAAAAATAAATAATAAAAAATAAATAAAAAAAGACACATTGTTTTAAGAATTCATGGTATTGACCCATGGTATTCATGTGGAATATAATCTATTTCAAGCGAAATTAAACTAGCCTAGATCCATCTTAGTTTGATTTTATATTTAGATACGTAATTATGTTATTACATTTTATCTAATATTTTTGTGTACTTCCATCCACTTTTCACTACGTTATATTGGGTAAAATATAATATTATATTTTCAAAGTGATCCATAATGAATTGACAAAAGTATTTCCGTAAAAATCACATAGTAAAATTATTTGCAGACGCATTTCCAACCAACCAGTGTGGTTCATCATCAGGACCAACCCTTAAATAGAGAGCAACATAGAGACACTAATATCATGTAAGGCTAATATCATGTAACGACACTAATATCATGTAACGGCTATATTAACGGCTAGTTATTGAAAAATAATATTTAATATTACATTTTACCCAATATTTCCCTTCAACTAGTCCACTTCTTATTGTAATTAATATTACATTTTACCCACTATTTCCCTTCAACTCGTCCACTTCTTATTGTAATTTTTCAAACAAACTCAGCTATAAAATTAGCAGGGGTAAGGGGAAATATTGAGTGAAATGTAATATTTAGGTTGAGGTGTAATAGGAAATATTAAGTAAAATATAATAATATTACATTTTAATTAGTATTTCCATATTAACTCTAGATCTACTAAGGGCCTAGAGGGATCAAATTTCTTGACATGCAAACATCTTTTAAAGTGAAAAGAGACATGGATCTAGACCACTTATTAATAAAATTACGAACAAAATTGTAGATAAAAGAAAATCATAATATGCATATCACATTAAAATGTATAACACATAAATAGTAGTTATAAACTAACATCTATCTACCATATAAATTAAAATAATGATTTCATAAACATATTTAAATCTAATTAATAAGCACATAAAAATTTTATATTTGTAATCTAACAGGATTGTTAACCATGGATATTATTAACTTTTAAATAGACTTTCTTACAATATCATGGCTTATCAATACCACATACCCAAAAACCATAACTCATTTAAAATATTTTATATATATATATATATATATATATATATATATATATAAATTAAAACTTAATACTTACAATAAACATATAATATAACGAGATTTTTAAGAAATGTTTTTGGCCATAATCACATTAGAATTCATTTCCCGAAGTGAACCGGACAAGATGAAGAACCAGATCAAGACAGCAAGTTAAATAGAGAGATCCATCAGTGAAATAGCTAGAAAGGAACAACTACTTTTGACCAAAAAGAAATGGTTACAAAGGACTCGGTAACAGCGATATTTGACTAGACTAAGAGATGAGTAGAATCTAGTTAACTAATTAAATAATTAGTTAATTTGTTAGATATATTTATATCTATTTAAGTTTATATGTAACTAAATATATCTATTTATAATTAATTAAATGATTTTTGAACTAAGAGCTATTAAATCTAATAAGTAATTTAATATCATCTTTTTTATGATGATGATGATGATAGTGGTTAACGTCCACTGAGACCAAATTGGTCTATCGGACCTGTTATCACCCCAATAAACTCTCCTAGGTTGTAGTTCGGAGATGCTCAGGAAAATTACAAACTCAACTTAATGTTGGAAATGGGTAAACGGAAGGAATGATGCATATTCAAGCGAGATAACCACTCCTACTTTGCTTGACTCCAGACATGCGTGAACACCCCCAGACTACAAGGCTTTAGACCACCAATTACTCACAATTTAAGGATTGGGTGAATATGGAGAATACTGACCACACCAGCAGATGCACAGGACCCTATGATGGTCGGCTGCAACCAGTAAAGAGGTCTACAAATCTAATTCCCTAGTGCACAGACAGGATGACAACTCTCTGTCACTAAGTGAAAAGAAACCTGATTGACAGATTCACTGATACATACAAGATTATAACACAGAGGTGGGATGACAGCCCCTCTAATGCTAAACATCAAGAGTTCAGGAAGAATGCATATCAAGCACAGCCTAGAACAGAAAAGAGATGGAAAGTGAGCAATTAACAGCAAAAGAAGCTTGTATTAGCTGAAAATGTCGATGAGACGCTGCAAGTATCAAAGCAGTTACAATCTCCAGAAGTTGAACCTTACATCAAAACAACAACCATCCCCCCAGATTACATCTGATTTCTGGGTATATATAGAGTTTCATTACAAAGGCACTCGACCATTCTAAGTATGGAGGGGTCATAATTGACCACCAACCGCTTTAACTGCCTGATGGAGTCTGAGTGCGATTTGCTTGCTGCAGAGGATGAAATTAATCTTCTCGGGTACTCTGTTGTCCTCTCAGGTGGCTGGAGTGTTGTATGGGATGAAGTCCCATAACTGTTAAATGCGTTTGCCTGTTCGTGCTTTGTCCCTTTCCTTCTCGGCCATACTGCTTCTTGAATGTGGTTGTTGAGGAGGAAATGCACCTGGTACTAAAACTGGTCACCTTCATCCTTTCGGGAGCATGGAACGGTTAAGGTACACGGTCTGTTCAGTGGGTGGGATAGTCTGATGGAGGAACGAGACTGACCGTCGGATCGGGTGGATAGAAGGTGGAGATGACTTGGCGAGGGACATTGGAAGAAGCGGGAGGGGAATAAGCATGGGTCGTTGGATCTAGGCGAAACTGATCAGACGGCAGAGGAGTGATCGGGTGAGATGGGAGTCATCGGATCGAGTTTTTTGGGTAATTCGGCCTTTACATATGGTGATTTGCGATTGCAATCAAATCGCATCGCAATATCGCATCAGCGGAAGTTGAGGGGTGCGGCCTTTGTACACAGACGGATGCGATCTGCGATAGCGATTAAACCGGGATCCGATAAAGGAATTAATCGTTTTTAGGACTGATGAAGGGAGAATGAGTGGGGCAAAGGAAAAGGAGAAAGTGACCGTTATGAGCTTCCCTTTAAGCATGACCAAGCGAACCAAGCTCATTTCTGACCTCCAAAAACCAAAGCTATGTAGCAGCGCTAACACTGGCTCCTTCTAGGGATGAGATCCTCCCTGTGAGGTCTCAAGAACCGTAGACCACTGCCTTCTACATCAAAACAAGATTAAAAACATTGCCTAGTATTCCATTGGGCATGGAGTCTAATTAAGTCTACACTAAAACCTGTAAAAGAACACATTTACAACATTAAGGCTTGAAAACCTTAAACAACCTAAATTTTCAAAAACTGCCCATTTACTGGGCCACCAAAATTGTTTCCCCTTCTCTTTGTCAGTCTGCATGTCAGCCGATTCATCAAAGACTTGCAAAATCGGGTTGATTTGATCATCTACCTCAAAAAATTTAGAGCATTTGACCTCATCAGGTAGAGATGGTTTGTATTTCACCCCCTCTCTATACGCTCTCATCCTCTGATGTTCTTCAGCTATTACTCCCTCTGTACCAGTGAACTCGAGCATATATTTCTAATACTCTCCTGCAGGCATGGCATTCAAAGGAACAAGCAAGAACAGGGGTCCATACCTAGCAGCTATGATTCTTTCCATCTTCATGGGAGCTTGTTGGCCTGCCATGACTGGGATAGATAGAAGGATACTAGAAGATTGAATGGTAGGAAGTAACGAAATAGATGACAAAGACAAAGGAGTATGATGGACTGTATGGGAGGCTTTCTTTGGACTAAGATCCAAAGGGAAACTAAATGAACAAGGAGCTTTATGAATCTCTGCGGGTATTTCTTCACTAACAGTGCTAGGCTCTAGATCTTTAAACTGTACATGTTCAGCTACAAGCCTTTCTTGCAGAGATTCATAAGATTTTTTAGGCTTACCTGATCCTGATGCTCCTTTCTGTGATGTCTTCTTCTGCTTAGCAATTTTCTCAGGGTCAGGCACTGGGTCAGTGGGTGATTTCTGAGGATTTCTTCGGGTATGCCTCACAAACTGAGCCAGAACTGAAATGTGGAGTTGCCACCAGGTAGTTTCTCCAGTAGAGTCGCCAGATTGATGATTACAACCAGGAATGTGTCCAGACTTTGTCTATCATCAAAGCATGGAACTGTGTTGTTCTCCCAGGGAAGCTGAGTTTCAATCTCCTCTCCCCGGCAACGGTGCCAGTTAATGTTATCACCCCAAGAAACTCTCCTAGGTTGTAGCTCGAAGATGCTCGGGAACGTTACAAACTCAACTTAATGTTGGAAATGGGTGAATGGAAGGAATGATGCATATTCAAGCCTAATAACCACTCCTACTTTTCTTGACTCCAGACATGCGTGAACACCCCCAGACTACAAGGCTTTAGACCACCAATTACTCACAGTTTAAGGATTGGGTGAATATGGAGAATACTGACCACACCAGCAGATGCACAGGACCCTATGATGGCCGGCTACAACCAGTAAAGAGGTCTGCAAATCTAATTCCCTAGTGCACAGACAGGATGACAGCTTTTTGTCACTAAGTGAAAAGAAACCTGATTAACAGATTCACTGATACATACAAGATTATGACACAGAGGTGGGATGACAGCCCCTCTAATGCTAAACATCAAGAGTTCAGGAAGAATGCATATCAAGCATAGCCTAAAACAAAAAAGAGATGGAAAGTGAGCAATTAACAGCAAAAGAAGCTTGTATTAGCTGAAAATGCCGACGAGACGCTGCAAGTATCAAAGCAATTACAGTCTCCAGAAGTTGAACCTTACATCAAAACAACAACCAACCCCCCATATTACATCTGATTTATGGGTACATATATAGTTTCGTTACAAAGGCACTCGGCCATTCTAAGTATGGAGGGGTCATAATTGACCACCAACCGCTTTAACTGCCTGATGGAGTCTGAGTGTGATTTGCTTGCTGCAGAGGATGAAATTGATCTTCTCGGGTACTCTGTTGTCCTCTCAGGTGGCTGGAGTGTCGTATGGGATGAAGTCCCATAACTGTTAAATGCGTTTTCCTGTTCGTGCTCTGTCCCTTTCCTTCTCGGCCATACTGCTTCTTGAATGTGGTTGTTGAGGAGGAAATGCACCTGGTACTAAAACTGGTCACCTTCGTCCTTTCGGGAGCATGGAACGGTTAAGGTACGCGGTCTGTGCAGTGGGTGGAATAGTCTGATGGAGGAACGAGACTGGCCGTCAGATCGGGTGGATAGACGGTGGAGATGGCTTGGCGAGGGACATCGGAAGAAGTGGGAGCGGAATAAGCATGGGCCGTTGGATCTGGGCGGAACTGATCAGACGGCGGAGGAGTGATTGGGCGAGACGGGAGTCATCGGATCGGGTTTTTTGGGTAATTCTTTGGGCCTTTACATATGGCGATGTGCGATTGCGATCAGATCGCATCGCAATATCGCATCGGCGGAAGCAGAGGGGCGCAGCTTTTATACACACATGGATGCGATTGCGATCAGATCGCATCGCAATATCGCATCGGCGGAAGTTGAGGGGTGCGACCTTTGTACACACACGAATGCGATCTGCGATAGCGATTAAACCAGGATCCGATAAAGGAATTAATCGTTTTTAGGACTGATGAAGGGAGAATGAGCGGGGCAAAGGAAAAGGAGAAAGTGACCGTTATGAGCTTCCCTTTAAGCATGACCAAGCGGACCAAGCTCATTTCTGACCTCCAAAAACTGAAGCTATGTAGCAGCGCTAACAAGACCTATAATTTTCTTAGTTTTTAATTGTCTGGCTCCTCGTCTTTCTTGGTGAGATTGGTGTTGTAGCTTTCTTTTTTTTCTCTACAGTCTTCCAGCTTCCTTTATCTTGCATCTCCTTCATCTCTTCTGGTTCTTGGGACATTGGTGTCTTAACTTCGCGATCTATTGTGTTCGTCCTTTTGAAGATAGTCGGAGAAGAAGTTTGGTCTAGGAGAATGCTTTGCTGTGAAATGAAGATTTATTTTGTGCACTATTCGAATCCTCATAACTGTTGATGCTTGAGGGGTTGTCGAGTTTACTTTTTTGTTGTTGGGCAGGGCTTTCTCCTTGCCTGTCTTGAGATTTGTTTCTTTCTTGCCCAATTTCTTGCAATTCGGAGTTTTATCTAGAGTATTCTTCTTTGATGACAATGTAGTGTTCTTTTTGTGCTCCTTCCCACCATGTAGATTTGTGGTAGTTTTTTCTAGCAGAATTTTTCTGGGAGGCTTTTGGGCAATTTTTGGCTAGATGACCTGTCTCAAAGCAGGATAGACATCGGAAGAGGACACTTTCATAATCGAGTTTCTGGTTCCACACATAGCCTTTACTTGTTAGGTTTATTTCAGCTGGGAATCTGGCGCTGAAGTCCATTTCCACACAGATGCGTGCATAGGTGGTTTTGGCATATTCCTCTGTTTCTGGGCACCTGCAGTAAAATTTCCCAATTGCATTTCCAATGGCTTTTAGTGAGGAGAGATTCCAGAGATACAAGGGTAGGCTTGGCGATCTCACCCAAACTGGTGCTGAGGTTATGACTGTTGTTGAGGAATCAAATGATGGGTTCCATGGCTTCATGAATAGGTCTAAGTTTTCACAAAACCAAGGGCCGAAATCTAGAATACATTGTCTGCTTTCAGGATTTTCAAAATCTACCATAAAGAAACCCCTAGCACAGGGGTAGATATTAATTTCATCAGAAATGACAAGCTTCCATACCTCTGAGATCCAATTGTGGAGAGTTGTCAGCTGTGGCCAAAAACCATTGAACCGGCAGATTAGGGCACTTTCAGAAAACTTAAAAGCCTCATCGAGTGAGGCTTGGACCACCTGAACAGTGGGAGTTTGGGCTTCACTGATGATATGGGCAGGAGCTTGCCCTCCCGAAGCAGACGGAACTGAGCCAGCAGCGATTTTCGCAAAGTTGGGAGTCATATTTTACTTGCTCGTAGAACCCAGCCGCAGAGAAATAAGGCAGAAAGATTAGATCTAGATCTAGCCGCAGAAGATTGAACAAAAGATTAGATCTAGAACCCAGCCACAGAGAAATAAGGCAGAAGATTAGATCTAGATCTAGCCGCAGAAGATTAGATCTAGAACCCAGCCGCAGAAGATTAGATCTAGAACCCAGCCGCAGAGAAATAAGGCAGAAGATTAGATCTAGATCTAGCTACAGAAGATTGAATAGGTGGTTCATCTATGAAGTTGGTTGTTGCCTTTGATAACCCCACAGCGTGAGATAGCGGAGAGTGCCGAAACACAGCGTGGGAGCCGAGACCCAGCCACAGAGAAATAAGGCAGAAGATTAGATCTAGATCTAGCCGCAGAAGATTAGATCTAGAACCCAGCCGCAGAGAAATAAGGCAGAAGATCAATAAAAAGATATCCACAATTTCCCAATAACCTGTTTGCCATTCTAAAGCAGGTCGTCCAATCCATGCAATGCTGCGTCGAGGACAGCGATTGCAAACCCCACTGCAAGTGAGCAGAAGATGATCTCCTTATACCCCGTGAGCAGGAGCACCAGGGTTGTGAGCATACCCAACCAGGCTAGCGCCGACCAGTTGAAGATCTGGGGCAGATGTTCGTACCAAAAGACGACCAACGCCAACAGCAAGAGCAACAAGATGAGATCTCAGGAGAAGCTGCAGATCGCGAGGGACAGCAAACCCGGGAGAAGCTGCAGATCGTGAAGAACAACAGACCGCGGGAGAAGTTGCAGATCACGGGAGAGAGACGCAACATTGCGTGAAGATGAGATCCCAAGAGAAGCTGCAGATTGCGAGAAACAACAGACCTGGGAGAAGCTATTAGAAAACGTAAACCTATTTAATTGGAAAACCTTAAGAATAGCAGACCCGAGAGAAGCTCCAGATCTCGAAGAACAGCAGACCGCGGGAGAAGTTGCAGATCGCGGGATTTATAATTTAAAACTAAATAAACTTTATAATATTAAAAGATAAAATCTTATTATTCATTAATTAAATAACTAATTAGTTAATTAATTTTTTATTACTAAGATTATTTCTATGTAACCAAATATGTATTAATTTAAAAAAAAAAAAAAACTAAAAATATATAAAATCATATTAATATTTATATGTGAGGTATTATGAGATAAATTAGGATAAAATTATAAATAAAAATTTATTAGTTGATAAAATAATTACTTAATACCTTTGTTAAAATTATTTAATTTCATTTAAATGAAAAAAATATATAAGGGAATAAATGAGCATTAAATGTTTATCAATTAATCAATTAAAAAGTCTATGTGTTTTTCTAAATATAAAGGCTTATAATTTTATCTGTTTTTCTAAATATAAAAGCTTATAATTTTATTTTATTTTAAGACTAAACTACGAAACTAAAAATAATAAGTGAAGACTAATCCCTCTTCGTCTGGTTTTAATTGGAAAATAAGAGGATTAATCTTCCCTTATTATTTTTATTTTCGTAGTTTAAGTCAAAAAAAATCTACTTAGCAGAAAAATAGGTTTAATATTATCAGCTTTTATATCTAGAAATGTAATGGATTAATTAATAAACATTTAATCCTCATTTATCCTATTATATATTTTTTTCATTTAAATGAAATTAAATAATTTTAACAAATGTATTAAGTAATTAATTTATTAACTTTTATTTATAATTTTATCCCCTAATACCTCACATATAAGTATTAATATGATTTTATATATTTTTAGTTTTTAAAAGAAATTAATACATATTTGGCTACATAGAAATAATCTTAGTAATCAAAAATTAATTAACTAACTAGTTATTTAATTAATGAATAATAATTTATCCTTTAATATTATAAATTTATTTAGTTTTAAATTATAAATAAAAAGATGATATTAAATCACTTGTTAAATTTAATAGTTCTTAGTTCAAAAATTCTTTAATTAATTATAAATAGATATATTTAGCTACATATAGATTTAAATGGAAATAAACATATCTAACAAATTAACTAATTATTTAATTAATTAATTAAATAACTAGATTTTACAATAAATATATTTAACAAATTAACTAATTATTTAATTAATTAATTAACTAACTAGATTTTACCTATTTCTTAGTCCAGTCAAATATAGGTGTCAAATATAGGTGTTATCCTGTTGGTTGTAGCCATTTCCTTTTGGTCAAAAGTAGTTATTCCTTTCTAGCTGTTTGACTCCTTTTGGTCAAAAGTAGGTGTTCCTTTCTAGCTGTTTGACTTATCAATCTCTCTATTGTTTGACTCCTTTTGGTCAAAAGTAGTTGTTCCTTTCTAGCTATTTGACTTATCAATCTCTCTATTTAACTTGTGGTCTTGATCTGGTTCTTGTCCTGACGATGAACCACATTGTTGGTTCAAAATGCGTCAACAAATGAATTCTCATGTGATTATCGCCGAAAGCCTTTCTTAAAATCTTGATATGGATCATGGAAACCTTAATTCCAATATAACAAGATTCTTAACCATGGATATTCACCCTCATTTTATCATGGATATTATTAACTTGTAAATATGTTTTTTTTTTTACAATACCATGGTTTATCAATACCACTTGCCCAAAAACCATAACTCATTTCAAAATCAAAATATTTTATTTTATAAAAAATTAAAAATAAATTAAAAAGCAAAAAACTATGAGGAGATTTGTAGTGTGATGTTTGTAAACATTTAAATGTGGACTCAATTAAAAATAAATAAAAGGTTAAAATTTATTTTCTATGGAAGCTCTCTCCAGCTTGAGTATATATAGGGATGTTGTAATGTCTTGTAAAAAGTTTGAGTCCGTCAAAATTAGAATATAAAATATAATTTAAAACAGATGTAAGAATCTGTAAAAATTTTGACTCGGTCAAAATAAAATTTAAATTTAAAAATTAATAATGATAATTATTAATAAAACATTTTGACTTTGTCAAATTACGTAAAACTAAAAACAAAACTAAAAATATATATAAAATATAAAATTAATAATTACAATTATAATTATAATTAATAATAAAACTAACCTAGATCCATCTTAACTTCGGATCTACCAAGCCCCTAGAGGGATCAAATCTCTTGAGATACAAACCTCTTTTAGAGTGAAAGGAGATTTGATTGCTTTGGCTGCTTGGTAGATCCAGAGTTTAGATATGGAGTTACGATGGATCTAGGCTAGTTTAGAAGTTAAGTAGACGTAAGAATATTTAAAAGTTTTCAAGTGAAAGATTGAGATGCATGAGAGGGTGTGATAAATGTAATTATGAGATAAAAGAAAGCACTAAAGGAAAATACAAACAAGAATATTGAGTGCACTTTTTAGAAGTATGAGAGAAAAAAGTAGTTGGCAATTAAATATAAAATATATATAAAAAAATGATGATATCAATATAATTAGAATAAACTTTATTTATATATTTATATATATATATATATGAGAAAAAAGCAATCCCAATGAATGATACCAATGATAATCGTAATAGAAGACAATGTTTAAGGATATCACTAATGGTTAAAAAGAAGCCAAAAATATATATCAAGCAGTTTGAACAATCAAGTTATAAATTGAAATGACTATTGTAACAATAAAAAATAAAAATTGCAAAGGGAGTTCACTAATGAGCCAATGAAGAGTGAAGAATAAATAAGATAGTAAAATACTAAATGATTTTTTTAAGGAACAAGTAAGGGTTTTTATAATAAGAAAGATGGATTAAGGGTTAAAATTTTTACATAGTGCCCCCGATCGGGGTGAAAAAGGCGGCGAAGAGGGTGATTAGTGTGATGGCAAGGAGGGGCTATGATAAGCCACCTTGCACATGGAGATTATTGCAGGTGGACAGGACGGTTGACAGACTGGGCATAATTGTTAAGAGCAGCGGAGAGGGAATTATGAAGGCCAGAGGTGGTGCAAGAGACGGTGCTCCAGTGATGGGACAAGGGTCAGCTCACACAGAGGCAAGCCGAGGAGGAGTGGGTGATTATGGCAAATGCAGGCGACAGAGGGAGGTGGTGCAGCAGCACAAGAAAGGGCGGCAAGAGAGAGGAATTGGATACGGGAGGAGGCACAAGGATAGGTATGCAGTTAATGCCTTTGGTGAGAGCGAGGACAAGGGTAAGGAGTTGGAAAATAGAGCAAGATATAAAGCAGGGAGGAGATAGCAGCAGGCTCGACTCCCCGTCCCTACAAAAACTAAGTGTAAGGTAGCAGAGAGAAGAATGAGGAAGGTAGTGACTGATATGAGCAGGGGAGGAAGAGCTATGGGGACCGAAGGAAACTTGGTAGACTCTTGGGAAGAAATGGAACAGAACCAGGTAGGCATGGAGGAGGCGCATAACCCAGAACAGGGCAGTCAAATGCAGACAAGGAGAAGCGGAAGGGGGAAAGGGAGACCTTCGGAGGACAGGCAACCAGAAGAGGCAGGAATTCGAGAAAAGAAAGCTAGAGGGCGAGGGGAGGAAGGTTGCCTTGGAGCCCCCTCAGGCATAACTGGTCAAGGAAGTAAGGTAAAGGAGGGCAACAAAGCTGGCGCAGGACATGGAAGGGGCCGTAGAGGCAGAGGGAGAGGACGTCAGGCTGGAAACCAGGAGCGGAGCTCCCCTCCACCGGCAGGAAAAAGACGAGGCAGGAAGACGTTGAAGCGACAGGTCCAGTATGCGGAGAGGGCGTATAGTGAAGAAACGAATGCGGATATTAGGAAGATAATACAGCAGTTGGAGAGAGAGGCTACACAGGAGCAGTCGGAGACCGAAATGGAAGACTGGGAGTATCTCTTGCCAGACCCAGGAAACACCAGAGGACGCATGTCCCTGTACAAGCAGGCTCTCCATGTGTATTGGGTAATGAAGAGGCTGCTAGCAAAAGCTATGGAACAGGTAGCTATGGAGATGGCAAAACTGGCCCAAGGCATCCCAAATCTGAAGAAAGAGATGAAAAACCTCCAGATAACCCTTCTTATGCAGGATAGCAAGCTTGACGAGATACAACAACAGCTAAAGAAGCTCATTCCTGGAGAAAAGGAGGAAGATTACCAGTCGGGCGCTATGGCAGACTGACTTTTCAAGTTATGTAAAACGTCCCCTTAGTTAGGATGCTGAGAGCTTGCTCTCCTTTTGTTATATTTTATAATGCAGATAGGAAACAGTGATAGCCTCTTTGAATGTGTAGTATATTTAGCATGGACAAGTAGACTCAATATATTTTGTTTCTGGATGGCAGTTAAAAACTTAAGGTGGCCAACAGACCCGGTTTCCCTTCGGGGCGGGTTGAGGCCACTGTATGTATGTACATGCTTTAACTCGAATTAATATGAATGGTACCATGTTAGCTTACAAACAAACAAAAAATTACATAGTGGTTCGAGATTTTGAAAAAGGAGGAGATCATTAGTCCATACAAATAATTGCTAGCTATAAGGTTGTGAATCCTTCTTATATTGAAAACATAGCTATTATAGACTCAACAAAAAGTAATAGGAATTTACATGGCAACATAAGTAATCAAATATTTGACATTGCAACAAAACACCAACTAGAAGCCTAATAATCAGCAATGACCATATCCCATTGTGTCAGACCCCCTGCAAGTAGTCAGGTCTTTTCCTCTCTAAGGTAACACTGGAACTAGCTCCCCACAAGTCAAGATGTGCTCCACTAGTATTGGAGACCTCCAATGCAAAAACTCGAACAGTAAGAGAATTAATCTTCTTGCACAAATCATTTAACATTTGCTCCATTTCAACACGATGTCTAAGTAACTTGGCCTCTAGAGAGAGTTGAAAGGATTGTCTTTTCCTTTCAACCACATCCTCCAACTGCTAGATGGAAACCAAGAGCGCTTTGAGCACTTCCAACAACCTGTCAAACAAAATATTGGCATTAACATTCTCCTGGTCGTCAAGGAATTTGTCATCTCTCAACATAACCTTTATGCCCAACTAACTAATGCCAATACAAATATTCTCTATGCTTCTAACCAAACATGAATTAGTGGCACTTGGATAGACCAGGAGACCGAGTGATTCATTATATACACAAAGTTGAAGCCCTGCAATGAGCCAAATTGTAGCAAGATTTCCAAATCCATATCAAGGTCCTCAACAATAGCAGGAATAAACAGCTGATGAATGCCATGGGACAACAAAATTAAAGCCATCTCGTTGCTCAATGAGCGAAACTCCATGGCCAATGAATTCCAGAGCAAATCCCACCAGGAACATATTAAATAAATTGTATGCTTAGTATTGGAGAGGGTTAATGGGACATGCCATTTATAGTTGATAACATGACATTGGGAAGGAGCCTTGAGGATCCGTGGCTAGAAAAGGGAAGGTCGTTGGATCCCGAGGCCCTTCCTTTTCTATAGACAAGCCAAGGAATGAGTTGAGTATGAGATAATTAACCTCCAACCTTTTCAAATTATTTTTGCAATGATATCAGAATAAATAAAGAAGTAATTACACCTTGAAATTCCAATATGGCAAAGGGATGGGGAAATTGGTGAAATGGTGATCTATTTCCAAACTGCATTGACCCAAATAAGATCCTTATTTGGTGATAGCATCTACCACCAAATTCAAATGCATATACACGTATAAAAGTGTAATAGCCCCTGGATGATTTTTCATGTAAATAAAATAAGACCAAGGTCATGGGACACACATTCCAAGTTGAATGTTGGGCAAAACACTTTAGTGGATATCACTTGTGATTAATTAATGGCTATGGAAATTGGAAATGTGGCAATGATTGATATCTATTTATGAAAATAAAGGAAAATGAAGAAAATAGAGGCATCAGTGATAAAAAGGCTTCAAAGAATCAATTCACATCTTTTGTTGGTTTATCTTTTTGACAGTTTTGTGGTGGAGCTCTAGTTCACTCTCTCACACTCTCATTCTCTCATACTCTTGCACACTTAGAGCATTCTTGGAACATTCTTGGAGAAATTGGGTGTGATGCAAGAAAGTGTTCCCTCTGCGGACAGAGGCAACCCCTCTAGCCCTAGAGTGGGTCTAGTCACAAACAAGGACAGATCAACAATAGCTTTCCTTAAACAGTCATAGTTGGAGGCCTACCTCAACCGATGGTCGATGGAGTTCCGTTGCGCTGCTCCAGCTTCCGCTTCCTTCTCCTAATGAGTAATCAACCTGAAACAATGCAAAGGAAATACAACAAAGCACGTAACTGGAACAACAATGATCTATTTACTCACAAAGTCAAGAAGTCATGAGCTATCAAGTACATTACATATAAGACATAGGAAAACATCATTGATTGCATTAATAATGAAATAAGAGTAAGCTTACAACCAAAGTCTTGACGTCACAAGCCTTCTCAGAGGGATTCAGCCAGCATGTTCCTCAAGCATTCACTCTTTGAAGATGGATCTCCCAACATACAAGCCTCTCCCACTCACAAGTTTTACACAAGATTAAGGGCACTTCACAACCTTCCTCAAGCTATCAACAATCCCACACTTGTCACACTCACACCAACTATCTAGCAAACTCACAAACACTAACAGCACTGCTCCACTAGTCAACTATCAGCAACCATTCCAAAAACTAGCAGCACATAGCAATGGTGAGAGTTTAAATAAGAGAAGGAGTCTCCATGAAAGGTGGAAGAGTGAGCTTATCTCCAAGGAAGGTAGCACAAATGACGGAACAACCATACCAGAGAAAGGAGGGCGACATAAACTATGCCAACAACCATGTCTGGAGTCATCTGGAAGGCCGACTATTGGAACAAATTCGCCCAATCTGGATCATTACGGGGGCATAACTAATCTTCCGCGCTGACATCGCTATTGAATAACGTAGCTAGTCAGGTCATCGCAGAAGATTACAAGCAACCTCGCGCTAGCACATAAAATCGGACCATCGCGGGAATCAGGTGTACTTCCGCGATGGCAGCGCTTATGGACTGTTTAGGAGTGCCCTTCAGCGCGTTTATTTAGCCAACAGACGCGATGAGGCAGATAACTTAGGAAAAGTGGGTCATTTGGTGACATCAGAGATCATTTGTCTAATACGAGCATGCATGATTTTGGACACGAGTGACAAATTACTGTGTAACATTGGTCATTCACTTGGATCAGATAAAGAAGGCAAAAGGAAAGTAGGGAGCACAAGGAAACAGTTGGATCAACATACGCAACTAAATTGATTTGCAGGTAACAGGTTGCATGTGTGGTTTCCTTACTAATTTTTGGATGTATGGTATATGCATGTGATTCCTTGGTTATGTGTTGTCATTGGCATGGATATTTTCCTAGATTGACAGTGGTTTCAGCCTTTCCTTGCCATTTCTTGGATAGCCATGGTGTTGTGGATTTTTCCACTTGTTTTTTCTGATTGGTGCTCAGGTTCTCGATGGTTGTGGGTTGGAACAAATGCTTTGGAAGCCCTGGAAAAATTTGGGTTGAGTTACTAGTTCTTGGAGTTGTAGGTTGGGACAAACACTCTGGAGCCTTCAGTGGGTTGACTTACTAGTCCCTGGAGCCGTGGTTGGAACAAGCACTCTGGAGCCCTGGAAGGTTAGGGGTTGAGTTACTAGTTCCAGGAGCCTTGGATGGCTTGCGTAGAGATCGATCTGGTTGATGTTAGTGATTTCTAGACCGTAGAGGCAGAATCATTGTGGTTGAGGGTTGAGGTGGTTTTGCCTCTAGAAGCTCCGATTGGTTTTGTTTGGGTTTATTCCATGAGATCCCACATTCATGCTTGGAATATGGTGTAGGGATGATTGGCTGAAAGAGAGATTTGGTTCAACCTAATCTATGGTCGGGTGGTACGTGGAAGTCCCTAACTTGGTTGGCTTTTGCATGTGTTAATACGAGCTATTTTCCTTTTGTGATCTATGAACACTTGTACTGGTTATAATGTTGACATTATGAATGATTTTTCATGGTTTCCATTATGTTTATGTGTTGGTTATATGTTGGTTATATGATGTATTCTATCTATGGCTCTTGACATGTTTTTATAAGTTATTGAATGTTTGATGAATGCATGGGCTAACAAGTGTTGTTGAAGCTAGCTTGAGAGGGCAATGAGCCTTATTGATGATTTTTTGATGATCTTATTGAATTAGTGAACATATATATATATATATATATATATATATATATATATATATATATATATATATGTACACAAAGTGTTTGTATAAATGAGTAATTTGGACCTCCAACTTCCCAAGGTCATAACTTTGGCATACGATCTTTGTTTGACTATCATAATACCTCGTTTCGAAGATCTCCACAAGGAGACTAACATGAGAAATTTGGAGACATAATTTGACACTTTTCTTGTCTCTCCATTTTCCCTAAAAATGTCGTTTAGGCCCTCAAAATGACTTCAGAAATTTAAAACCCGAAAATTTGCCAAAGATAGAAAGTTGTGTTAAATTTAAGGAAATGAAACTGAAAAGAAAGCGTTGGGTCAAGTTAGGCTTATAACAGTTTAATCATGTGTCACTGGGTGTTTGCAGTTAGATCTAGACATGTGAACCCAATTTCCATAAGTGCATCTTGGAAATTGGGTCATGCATAGTAACTTTCATCTCATGTTTACCCTGGTGAGTAAGTTAAAGTGGGTAAATATGGGGTGCAGCAGTTACAAAAAGATCCAACCGCTCAAACTGAGAAATAGTTAGCATAACCCTTTGAAGCAATGGAGAAAGATCTCAACATGTCACCTTCTTAGCCTTGATCACTTGATGGATAACAAGCAATGAATCACTGAAAACCATTAGATTGGTCATTTTCTTTGTAGTAACTATTTCCAACCCTTTCCACATAGTGAGAAACTGGTGGTCTGAGTGCAAGTGTAATGGATAATCGTTCAAATCTAGAAACAATTTCTGCAAGTTCAGGTGGAACTTCTTCTTAGATTTCCTTTGGAGTATCAGTCATCTACCTCCAAACTTGGATATTCTGCTAAATTAGCAGAACTTCTTAATTTTAGCCGCAATATGACAACCTTTCAATTGCCACAGAATCAAAAGGAATTTAAACTTTTGGTTAATTCCTTATCGCATCCACCTTTTCCATAAACATTATCACGCTAACTCTCCACCATTGATCTTACCTTTCAATCCGACGGTTGTTGGTTCACCCGATCAACAAAACTAATCGGCGATCCTCCACCGTTAATCAAAGCACACTTGATCCAACATTTAACAGCGATATCGGACGAAGATCTTGCGTGATGTTTACCAACCCGATAAAGTGGTTTTCTCTCTCCACCTGAGTGCTATGTGTCGGTTGATAAATGGAATCGCTTGGAATTTGAAAAGACTGCTTACCACTTTTTCTTCACCCAATAAACAGCTTTACTAATAAAACTGCTTTTCTTCCTTGACTAACGCACAAGCTTATTGTCGCATGATGACCGTTAGATCTATTGGATCTGTAGATCAGACGGTTCTAGACTCCTTTGGTTAACATGATTTTGTCATGTTTTTCTTTTCTCTGTTCTGCCAACCTTAACACCTCTGCTACATTTAACTTATCTCAAACCATATTCTCTGATGTTTTTAGAACATAACCAAATTATTTCAAAACACGGAAAAATGCAAGATTGTGCGATACAATACAGATTTTGCATACTCTAATTCAAAAGCCAAACTGTAAATCAACAGAACTCAGAGATATTTCGAAGGAATACAACACCTTCAAGATTGACTAATTATACACAAATACACAGAGATACAATTTCTGTAACTTAATCTTATATGGCCTAATCAAGCCAAATCAGTCAAAATCCCTTTACAATCATTCAGAACTTACATAAATACCATTTCATTCTAACAATCAAATTCTTAATCCATGGATCGAATCTGCCTAATCTTAGACAATATCTAATCTGGTTGATATTCTCCTTGAGAATCTCAACTGAATCTAAACAACTTGAATTAATTATAAAATCACTCAATCCCTAAATCCTAGCTCAAATCCTATCTAGAAAACTTTGTAAATTGACAACTAAAGGATCCCACTCCTTTGCTTGTAAACTTTTTTTGTATTTTTGGAATAAATTCGAAGCCTTTTGTCTTCAAGCCTCATGCTCCTACATCAGACTCCTGAGGACAAAAGCTCTTCATGGGCTCCTGTCCATGAGCTCTTCTACAGAACTGCCCAACTTCTGTAGCATGGCATATGTCATCCAAGTAGCTTCAGCAATTGGTTGATCCTCCCATTTGACCAAATACTAAAAATACTCCTGTCCTCTTGTCTTCTTCAACAATTTCTTGTCCAAAATCCTCTCTGGCTTCAATTCCTTTGCTATAGGTAACTGTTTTACACAATCAATCTCTTGTTCTTCTTGATACTCTATTGTGCCATCTGCATTTTCACTTTCATACCTATACAAACCAGCAACATTGAAAATTGGAGATATTCCAATATCAGTGGGTAATTCAATTTCATATGCATTTGCAGAAAATTTCCTCAAGAATTTGCATGGTCCAAGTTTCTTAAACTTTAGCTTGTTATACTCCCTTTTTGGAAATCTTTCCTTCCTTAAGTGTGCTAAAACCAAATCTCCAAATTCAAAATTAACTTCTCTCTTCTTCAAATCTGCTCTGCTCTTGTATTTTATGTTGATGTCCTGTAATTGTTGTTTTACCTTAATCCAGGTGGATCTTCAGGAACACATAGCACAAAGAGGGCTTATGGAGGCTCAAAAATCAAAGTCATCGAAATGACTTCGACCTAGGACCAGATCGTAGATTTCGTCGTCCTAATCGCAGAGGTGCAAACGGTTCATCAAACCGAGCTCGTATGCAAAAGATAGATCTCTTCAAAGTTTGATATGACAAGGGAAAAAAGTGGGGCCCACAGTGTGCCACATGGCATCCCAGTAAGCAAGTAGGACCCACATGATAGCCCCTTAGCCATTGACATATGGCAGTGCATCATTGGCCTCCTAAATCTACACAAGCAACAAAAATTACTTTTAGTTATAACCATACAACAAAAATAATTTTAATATAGTTATTAAAATAACTACATAAAAACCATATATATAATAAATCATTTTATATATCAACTAAAATTCAAAAAAAACAGGTTAATATATGCTTATGGTTTTAAAACCAACACCATATATTTTTAAATAAAGCAAAATGGTACAAAGTGGTTATACCAACTAAGGTTGGTATGTAACAAACCAATGCATATATTTTGATGCTATTATATATTAAGGTTTCAAAACGCGCTTTTTGATGTTATTATATAATAAGGTTTCAAAACGCGCTTTTTATAAGAGCCAAAAGAAATTGTGCCTAACATGGGATCGAATGCGGGTCTTGTGTGCCCAAGTGGGGCTTTAACCCAACAACCATTTACTTGAATAGTTTGCCCACAAAGATATACATAAGCTCATTTCCACACAGCGTATAGGGAGGGATGCGCAAAACGGAACAGAACGGAGGCAGATTTGCGCTAAATGGAGAATGGAGAACGGAACCCTGTTATGCAGAAGAGAAGGACTGCACGAATTTCGAGACAGGAGTGGGCACGCAAATTCAGGCAGTTTAATAATTTTTTAATGCGGGAACTATGAGTTTTGCAAGAGGGCAAAATTTTCAACTTCTCAAAAATTGACAAATTTTATTTACATTTTTCGTCGCCATGAACACGATGGCGCTATCTGTTTTTCAATCTGAGTTCTACATCTTCCAGTGATTTCCGGAATGCACGCAGAACCATGATTTCAGCGAAAATAGGCAGCGGAACCATGAGCCATGAAATTTTCCCAAGGAGGTAAAATTTCACTTTGTCAGAATATGGTCAAGTTTATACTTGTTTTTCACAATTTTCTGCAGGGATCCTAATGGTGAAATCAGATTTGACATCTGAGCAATGGATTTCAGTGCATCCCTGAAACAGAATCTTTGAGGAATCCTGAGGGAGTCTAAAAGATTCCTTGAGGTCCGAATTTTCAAATTCTCAGAATTCAGATTTTGGACAATCATTTCAGCACTACTTGACACCACAAATCTAATGGTGTATTCAGATTTGTCTTTCTCTCATTTATTCTTTCAGTCACTTTTCTAAGTGCCAGTGCAGATGCCCATCTTCATGTGCGAACAGTGTTCTTCTTGCGATCAATGATGTGAGATCAATGCTTCAACAAGCTTCAACACTTTGACAGTCTTTGCTTCAGATGGCCCTTGGTGGTGAGGTATATGATGTGTTCATGTACTTCCTATTTCTGCATTATGTAGTACAGATCCATGATTGATGATTGATGCAGGATCTTGTTTATTTCATGTTGTCATGATTCCTTGCTTTATGTTATGCAGAATATTTCTATATGATGTAGTTTTTGATATAACTCTTTATTTTATGCTTTGAGATCCCTTGTTGTATGTTGGGATACTCTTGTTGTCGTCATGCATGTGTTCTGCTTTGACATCCCTTTTGTGCCATGTTGGCAGGACGCGCGCCATGCTTGTTTTGTATTGATAGAAGTCTTTTGATTGAGAGTTTTAGCTGTGGAACATGTCTTAGAGCCACTCCTGCGTGAGGGATTCTTCCTTGTATGATCGAGACATCACCTATGTGTACATCATCTTTCTTGACAACACATAATGCAACAGCCTACACCATCTTAACACCGGGGCCCGGAGACGTAGTCCCTCCTGGACGAACTCCGTTATCAACGGCTTTTGTTTTCATGTGCTGATGATTGTTATGTTCCTCTTCTTTACAGTATGTAGATGGATTCCTTAATGTTCCTTTAAAAGAAATTTTAACACATCACGAAAGTAAAAGGTCTTGGAAAGGTCCTTCTTCACACCCGGACCTGGATCATACCTGTTCATGTATTGCTTGAACTTCTGTAGCAAAATCTTCTCCTTTAGCACTTCTCATTTCAACTTTTCCCAAGTCTCTCAATTCAGACACTCCCCTTGGGTGCATTCCATAAACTATACAAAATGGACTCTGCCCTGTACTCCTATTAGGAGAATCATTATAAGCATATTCTGTTTGTGCCAATACTTGATCCCACTGTTTTGGATGTTCACCTGCAAGACTTCTCAGAAGATTACCCAAGCTTATGTTTACAACTTCAGTCTGTCCATCAGTCTGAGGATGATAAGCAGAACTGAAACTCAGTTTAGTTCCAAGCTTCTTCCACAATGTCCTCCAAAAATGTCCAACAAATCTAGTGTCTCTGTCTGAAACAATGCTCTTAGGTAACCCATGTAATCTTACAATCTCCTTAAAAAACATATTAGCAATGTGAGTAGCATCACTGGTTTTATAACATGGAATAAAATGTGCCATTTTTGAAAAGTTTTCAACCACAACATAAATTGAATCATTTCCTCTTTGAGTTTTTGGTAAACCCAAAACAAAGCCCATACTTATATCCCAAGGCCTATCTGGAATAGGTAATGGAACTTACAAACCTGTGTTTTGGCTCCTTCCCTTTGCATACTAACAGACTTTACAAATTTTCACATACTTTTCCACTTCAGCTCTCATCTTTGGCCAAAAATAAAACCGGTTCAACTACTCATAAGTCTTGTCTGCACCAAAATGTCCTCCCAGTCCACCACTATGTTTCTCCTTGATCAAATTTGCTCTCATAGAACAATTTGGTATGCACAACTGATTTCTTTTAAACAACAGTCCCTCTTGCAGGAAATAATCCATCCACTTGCTTTTGTCTAACAAAACAGGGTTTCTACAAGCTTCAAATGCCTCTTTACAATCTAGGTCTCTCTCATATAACTCTTTAAGAAAATCAAAACCCAACACTTGAATTTGACTTTCTTGAACTAAAATGCTTTTTCTACTTAAGGCATCTGCTACTTTGTTTGATTGGCCAGTTATATGCTTCAACACAAAATTAAAACTTTGAAGGTATTCTACCTATTTTGCATGTTTCTGACTAAGCTTCGGTTGTTGCATAATGTACTGTAATGCATGGTTGTCTGAATACAGTATGAACTCCTTGGACATCAAGTAATGTCTCCACTTCTTCAAAGACTGCACCACTGCATAAAACTCCTTGCCATAAGAAGAATATTTCTTCTTTGACTCATTCAACTTTTCACTAAAATAAGCTACAAGCCTATCCTCCTGACTCAAAACAGCTCTAATGGCTGCTCCATTGGCATCACATTTCACTTGGAAAGGTTTTTTAAAATCAGGCAAAATCAAAACAAGTTTTTCAGTGATCTTCCTTTTCAACAATTGGAAGTTCCTCTCTGCTTCAGCAATCCATTTAAATGGTTGTTTATCTTTCTTTATAGTGTCGATAATAGAAGCATTGATCTTACTAAAATTCCTTATGAATTTTCTATAAAAACTAGCAAGACCATGAAAACTTCTTACCTCAAAAACACTTCTTAGGGAAGGCCAATCTATGATTGATTTTATCTTCTCTGGATCCATCTTCAATCCATTAGCAGAAATGACAAAGCCCAAATATACCAATTCTTCCTTCATGAATGAGCATTTATTTAAATTTATCAGTAACTTTTCTTGTTGTATCTTCTGTAAGACATAATTCAGATGCCACACATGTTCCTCTTTTGATCTACTGTAAACTAATATATCATCCAGATATATTATTACGAATTTAATAATAAATTCTCTCAAAACTTCATTCATGAGCCTCATAAATGTACTAGGGGCATTCGAAAATCCAAAAGGCATTACCATCCATTCATACAATCCTTCATTGGTCTTAAAAGTAGTTTTCCACTCATCTCCCTCTCTAATTCTGATTTGATGATAACCACTTTTTAAATCTAACTTTGTAAAATATCTAGCTCCACTCAAACAATCCATCAAATCTTCAATTCTAGGTAAAGGAAATCTATACCTGATTGTTATCTTATTGATTGCTCTTGAATCAGTGCACATTCTCCAGCCTCCATCTTTCTTTGGGCTCAACACTGTTGGCACTGCACAAGGACTCAAACTCTCTCTAATCAGTGCCTTGTCTAACAGTTCTTGAACCTATTTCCTGATCTCTTCATTCTCTGTGGGAGTCATCTTGTAAGCTGCTTTATTAGGTAGATTTGCTCCTGGAATCAAATCTATGTGATGACTAATTTTTCTAATGGGCGGTAACTCATCAGGCAAATCGTCTACAATGATATCATAATAACTGTCCAACATCTCTTGAATTTCAATTGGTAAATCAGAAACTTTTATGGAAGTAATTATTACCTTGGTTTTGCAAACCAATGTAAAACTTACCTCATCTTCTTCCATCTGCTGCAAGAACTTCTTTCCACTCAGCAAAAGGGTCTTTGGATTAGGTTTCTTTGATGTATCCTCCTCTTCCATTGGCAACAATGTATGATTGACACCATCCTTGCTAAATTTGTATGTGTTCTTCTTTCCATCATGCATAGCTCCTCTGTCATACTGCCAAGGTCTACCCAATAATATATGACACACATCCATAGGCATCACATCGCACAGGATTTTATCTCTGTATTTACCCAACTGCAACTCCACTTCACATTACTCATTCACAACTAACTGATATCCCTTTTGAAGCCATGACATCTTGTAAGGTGTTGGATGTTTCTTTGTTTTCAACTTCAACTTCTCCATCACTTCTGTGGAGACCAAATTATCTATACTACCATTGTCTATTATCATCTGACAACACTTCCCTTGAACCTTACACACAGTCCTGAACAAGGTTTTTCTCTGTGCTGGTTCAACAATTTCCTTAGCTGGTTTTAACAAAATTTTGTGACTACCAAAGATTCCCCTTTCTCTGGTACATTCTCTTCTTCTATTACTTTTGTTGTTTCCTCTTTATTTTTTGCAACAATTGCATTCCTCTGATTCATTCATATATTTTCTGAGCATAAGCTCTATGTCCCAGCTTGTTACATTTGTAACATCTGATTTCTCTTCCTCTACCTCTGCCTCCTCTTCTTCTGGTAAAACTCCCTCTGCCACTTACATCACCTCCTGTGGGTGCATGTTCACTTGAGCTGTTGCTAGCTCCATCTCTAGGTGTTGTAGATCCTCTACCACCTTGACTTCCCCTTCCTCAGAAAGTACCTCTATTTCTGGCATAATGCTTCCTCATGAGTTTTTCTTCAGCCTTCAATACCATCTGATAAGCCTCTTCTACTGTTTTAGGAGACAGTACACTTATCTCATCTTGGATCTCCATTCTGAGACCATTCACATATCTTGCAACCTTCTCATATGTATCTTGGATTTGTCCTGCTCTTATACTCACTTTGTAGAATTCCTCTGTGTATTCCTTTACTGTCATAGACCTCTGTCTAAATAATGTTTGCTGATAATCACTTGGAAAAAACTTACCCCTCAACTTTGTCACCATATGGTTCCAATTCTTAATTGGCTACTTACCAAGTCTGCTTCTTTCTGCCTGCACTCCATCCCACCAAAGTGCTACATGTCCTTTCAGTTTTGTGACAGCAAACTTCACCTTCTTTCCTTCTTTGTTTCTTCATAATCAAAGAATTTCTCCATATTATTTATCCAGTCTATCAATTCCTCAGGGCTTAAGCTTCCTGTGTAGATTGAAACTTCAAGTCTAGGCTTGGATGTGGATCTCAATACTGACTTAAAGAATCTCATTTCAGGAGTTACATCTGCAGGTTCTTCTTCTTTTGTAGCTTCAGCTTCAGGTTCACTGACATCTCCAGCATCTGCATCTCTTCCCATTTCCATTGCTTCCAATCTAGCTTGCATCTGTTGCATAGCTTCCAACACTTCAGCATTTGCAACGGGTCTTCCTCTTCTTCGACCACCACCTCTTCCTCCAACTTTGAAAGCCATGTTGGATTTCTTTTTCTGATCCTTGAGATCCTGTTCAGTGTCAGTAGGCTGCTCTGATACCACAAATGGTGGTCTGGGTGCAGGTGTAATGGATAATCATTCAAATCCAGAAACGATTTCTGCAAGTTCAGGTGGAACTTCTTCTTGGATTTCCTTTGGAGTATCAGTCATCTACCTCCAAACTTGGCTATTCTGCTAAATTAGCAGAACTGCTTAATTTTAGCCGCAATATGACAACCTTTCAATTGCCACGGAATCAAAAGGAATTTAAACTTTTGGTTAATTCCTTATCACGTCCGCTTTTTCCACAAACATTATCGTGCTAACTCTCCGCCGTTGATCTTACCTTTCAATCCGATGGTTGTTGGTTCACCCGATCAACAAAACTAATCGGCGATCCTCCACCGTTAATCAAAGCACACTTGATCCAACGGTTAACAGCGATATCAGATGGAGATCTTGCACGATGTTTACCCACCCGATAAAGTGGTTTTCTCTCTCCACCTGAGTGCTATGTGTCGGTTGATAAATGGAATCGCTTGGAATTTCAAAAGACTGCTTACCACTTTTTCTTCACCCGATAAACAACTAATAAAACTGCTTTTCTTCCTTGACTAACGCACAAGCTTATTGCCGCGCGATGACCGTTAGATCTATTAGATCTGTAGATCGGACGGTTCTAGACTCCTTTGGTTAACATGATTTTGTCATGTTTTTCTTTTCTCTGTTCTGCCAACCTTAACACCTCCGCTACATTTAACTTATCTCAAACCATATTCTCTGATGTTTTTAGAACATAACCAAATTATTTCAAAACATGGAAAAATGCAAGATTGTGCAATACAATACAGATTTTACATACTCTAATTCAAAAGCCAAACTGTAAATCAACAGAACTCAGAGATATTTCGAAGGAATACAATGCCTCCGGGATTGACCAATTATACACAAATACATAGAGATACAATTTCTGTAACTTAATCTTATACGGCCTAATCAAGCCAAATCAGTCAAAATCCCTTTACAATCATTCAGAACTTACATAAATACCATTTCATTCTAACAGTCAGATTCTTAATCCATGGATCGAATCTGCCTAATCGTAGACAATATCTAATCTGGTTGATATTCTCCTTGAGAATCTCAACTGAATCTAAACAGCTTGAATTAATGATAAAATCACTCAATCCCTAAATCCTAGCTCAAATCCTATCTAGAAAACTTTGTAAATTGACAACTAAAGAATCCCATTCCTTTGCTTGTAAACTTTTTTTGTATTTTTGGAATAAATTCGAAGCCTTTTGTCTTCAAGCCTCATGCTCCTACATCAGAAACTCTGCATGATTATTGGTCGCTAGGCCAAGCCCCCAAGCATATTATGACACAATTTTTTCAATGAGGCCGAACAAAGCCCCTCCCATTCTCACATCCCCTGGTATTAAAGTAAATTAACCAATTGAAAACAATATACATGAAATTCATTTCAAATAAAAGAATAAGTGTTTTTTTAAATTGATTTTTTCTATTAATTAAAGTCATTGATGCATCGCAAAGGGATCCATGCCAAAACACTCATGACCTCATTCCTACCGAAATTTTTGGCTAGAAGAAAATAACATAACCACATAACAAAAAAAGAGTGAACTGTAAAACCACATGTAGATAGCCCAAAAGTACTAAAAATTTCCAAGAACCTGGAGGCAACCAACTTTCATCATTAATGAGGAGGGTGAGTGTAACAGCCCTGGTAAAAAGTTCATGTAATAAAAGTTAATAAAGACAAAATAAGACCAAGGGTAAGGGACATGTATTCCAAGTTGAATGTTGGACAAATATATTGTAGTGGGCATCACTAGATGTGTGTTTTAGCTAAGGAAAATTGGCAAAGGCTAAGGCAAAGGCATTAAAAGGAAAAAAATGCATTTTTGGCACATTTATTTATGAAAATAAAGGAAAATAGGAGAAAATAAGGTGAAAGGTCACAGGTTGCATGTGAGGAAAAAATTGAAGGAAAATAATGAAAAATGAAAAAATTAGAGGCTTCATTCATAAAAAGGCTTCTAAGGATCAGTTCATGGATTTTGTCAGTTCAAGTTTGGATCTCTCTCGTTATTCTCTCTCTCTTTCTCCCTCTCTTGGTCACTTAGAGTTTTCTTAGAGCACTCTAACTTTTGATCAAGGAAGGAAAAACAAGAAAAGGGAAAGGAAGGCAAGCAAGGATCAAGGAAAGGAAAGTAGGATCAAGTAGCTTCAACTTTAGCTTTAGCATGTAACCTTATGCATGTGTGAATTCCTAGCTAGTTTGGACATGCATGGCCTTTCATGTTGGTGTATGGTTCTCTTGTTATCGGTGGCATGGTTTTTCCAGGTTATGACATTGGATTTCAACCTAGCCTAGCCTTTTTCAGGATGTCATGGTATGTTGGGATGTTATTTTGGTTTTAGAACTTTGGAATTGTTGGATGGATTTCGGAATTTGGGGCGGAGGTGGTCTCAAGGTTCATTCCCAAAGGGCTAGGAATCCCTAGACCGGTTTTGGTGGGATACGATAAAGGTTGAGGGAGCAGTCTCAGTTTAGGGCATAGTGATCCGAGTTTGGATTGCAGTAAATCCTGAAAGAGAAGGAGACGAAAGATTCCTCAATGATAGTGATGCATTCCATATGGAATTCCAAGTTATGTTCGGTTGTGATCAGAGCACGAATTTTGGTGTGATCACGATTTGGTGAGGGTGGAGGTGGTTTAACCTCTAGATTCCCTTAGTTGTTCTTGGGTTGGTTGTTCTATGAGATTTACATTCATGCTTGGAATATGGCACGAGGGTGACTGGATGAAAGAGATATTTGGTTCAGCCATGTTTATGGTCGGGTGGTACGTGGAAATCCCAAACCTGGTCAGATTTGCCTATGATTAATAAAAGCTAAGTTCTCTTACTTTGGCATTGATTTATATGTGGATTTAATGGCTATCATATCTCTGATATTTACATGGTTTAATGTTGGTTATAAGCATGGTTGAATGACTGGTTTATGTCATGGTTATTTCATGTATTTATTTGTAATTGTTAAATGGATGGATGCGAGACCTAACAGATGATGTAGTAGTCCAATGGAGAATGAGGTGATCGTTCTAGTTATGTTTCTTAATTTGTTTTTTTCGTTTATGCTTTGTCTTGTATCCTAGACCTGTAGGTCGTGTTGATGCCAAGTGTTTGATAGAATGTTAGTTCCATTTGGGGATGCTCAAGCCTAGTCCTGAGGGTGATTTTTTATTGATCAACGTTGTTATTATGTTTTTAATGAATTCTGGAAGTTACAACAAGTTTTGCGCAGACGCCAGGATTCTGGGCTAGAAAAGTGGCTTGAATCCTGGGGTCGTTGGTATAGAACTAGCAATTTTGGTCCACAATCATTGGTAGGAAGGCCTGTGAGAGGCACTTTGGGTTGTTGGTCGCTTCCTTGCCCATAGCATAAGAGCGACTATGGCCTAAGAGCCACAGAATAACAGTGGGACCCAGGGACAGGTTGTCTGAGTGGATGACTTGTCTCCTGAGGGTTTTGTTAATGATGTTGGATGATTATATGTGATGTTCCATCGATTCCAATTCCTTAAGGTGACATAGAAGGTTGAATGTGATTATAGTAGCATCTCTCCTCATGTTTACCCCGGTTGGCATGGTTACTTTGGGTAGACCTAGGAGGGGGTGTTACAGATTGGTATCAAAGCATCGTTGCGCTCTCTTTGGGTCATATCTCGTGCTACAAATATGGGTGAATGTGTTGGTCATGCATGCATGTCAGTTGCGTGTGTGGCTTTTACACTTGCTTTCCATGTGCTTATTGCATTGCGTCACGTTGATCATGGTAGTAGTAAGGTTGTCATGTGGAACTTGATGTTGATTTTATGGAATGCATCGTCATGACTATATGATTGGTTGCATTCTTGGTTATCTGATTACATGCATCAGTGTTGTAGGTTGATTACAAGAATTGATCACTTATGCTCGACTATGTGTGGTTTTGCGTATGTGTAGTTGATTATGTATTGCTTATGCAAGTGGATAGTTGCATGAGGCAATGTGTATACTGGAGTAATGGTTGTTGTAATGCATGATGTCATAGCATGCATTGTTGATGTGGCCTTGCATTGATGACTGGACCTTAGTTAGTATGATGGTTATGCATTGATGCACTTATTGATATATGTCTATATGTTATTATGGTTATGTTGTACATGCATCACGTTGATTGATGATCTTGCAAACAAGGTATCCTCCTCGAGTATGCTAAGGTACGTTGATTTATGGTGATTTGGTTTAGCTGACATAGTATGCCTTGCAGGAAAGAGATCAAATGGCTAGCAAGGTGGTAGACTACATAGAATCTCCCTATGCATCAGATGGGCAGCATGGTGTGGGGCACTCTTCTAACTTGGCAGACACATTGAGAAGCTTGAAGGAAGAAATAAGGAGTTTCAAAGCAAACAATGACAAAATCATGCAGGCACAAGAGAAACAAGCAAAGGTGAATGTGATATTACTTCAGAGTTTGTCAAATTTGCAGCAACAGGGACCTCTTCGGATCAACCATGGACATGAGGATAGAACTAATGGGGAATATGGCAGTAGGTCTCATAGTAGAAATAGGTCATATAGATCTGACACTATTAGAGATGGTAGGATGTTGGACACTCCAGATAGGAGGGGTGACAAACACATATATTACTCTAGTTCTAGTTTTGATAGACATCATGATCGTCATCGTCATCATCCTTATAGGAGGAATGATAGGGGATACTTGTCAGATGAGTTCAAGAAGGCAAATCCACCTACCTTTGATGGAGAGATGAAGAAATAGCAAGATGCGGAGGCTTGGTTGTTTGGCATGAGGAAATTATTTAGATTGCATGATTACTCAGAAAACATGAAAGCAAGGATAACCCTTTTCATTCTCAAAGGTAAAGTGGATATTTGGTGGGAAGACATGAAGAATTTCAAGGAAATAAATGAGGATGGTTTGACTTGGCATGCATTTGAAAGGATCTTCAAGAAGAATTACTTGTCTAATAGGTATTATGATGATAAAGCTAAGGATTTTTATGAGTTTCAGATGGGTTCTATGACAGATGAGGAGTATACTAACAGATTTTTGGAGCTGTTGATATATGTGCCTTACCTCAGAGAGGAAAAGGCCAAGGTTCAGAGATTCATCAGTGGATTTCCAGTTGCATACAAAGACCAGATTGAGTTTGATGAGTGTAGATCGTTGGAGGAGGCCATCCAAAAGTTGAAGCATTGTTATGAGCTGTCGAAGCGCAAAGTTGAGATGAAACATGACTTGAAGAGAAATGAAAAAGCTAAAGGAAAATGGCCACCAAAGTGAGGAAGACCTCAAGATACAAGTGAGGAAGATAATGTAGTTTCTTATAATAGATTCAATACAACTGAAAGGGACATGGAGAGCAACAGGCTAGAGGCGGTGGTAGGGAACCATTGCAGTGTTGGATAAGTGGTAAGGATCATCGTAAGAGGGATTGTATCAGAGTGGTGGTAGACCCCAGATATATACTGCTCAGGAGGCGCATACAGTTAGTGATGTTGGTCATAACATTCCTTGGATTTATGTAGTTGTGGAAAACAGGCAGGCGAATCATCAGGCATCGATCATTGAGATGGACGATAATCTTTGTGATCAAGTTGTTTCTATTTTGATTGATCCTAGATATAACTATAGTTATGTTAATCCTAACCTAGTGGATAACTGTGGTTTGAGAAAAGAAGTGCATGCAGAATCTTGGTTGGTACACTTGGCTACAGGTACAAAGAAGCGAGTTCACGATTGGGTAAGAGCTTGTGCATTTAAGTTAAATGGTATGCCTACACCAACGCATTTGAATGTATTTCCATTGGGATCACATAGCATGCTTTTGGGTATGGATTGGTTATACCTTCACATAACCAAAGTGGATTTCTTGGACAAGGCCATTGAGTGTGTGGATGATAGTGGGGAAAAGAGGATCTTGCAGGGAAAGAAGAAGCATACATCAATGAGGATGGCTACCATTATGTAGGCTAAGCGTAGTTGTAGAAAAGGTTGTGTGATGTTTGCAATACACATTTCTAGTGACAAGGGTAAGGAGCTTGAGGATGTCGATGTGTTGAGCACGTGCCCAGTTTTACAGCAGTTTCAGGATGTATTTCCTGAGGACATTACAAAGTTTCCACCTCACAGGGAGGTAGACTTTTCTATTGAGTTAGTCCTAGGGGCAGCTCTAGCATCAAAAGCACCTTACAGGATGAGCACATATGAGTTGGTAGATTTGAAGTTGCAGCTAAAGGAAATGTTGGACAAAGGATACATCAGACCCAGTGTATCACCTTGGGGCGCACCAGTGTTGTTCGTAAAGAAGAAAGATGGTACATTCAGATTGTACATTGATTACAAGCAGCTGAATAAGGTAACGATCAAGAACAGGTACCCTTTGCTGAGGATTGATGATTTGTTTGACCAGCTAAAGGGAGCAACGATGTTCTCTAAGTTTGACTTGAGATCAAGATACCATCAGGTATGCTTCAAGGAGGAGGATATCTTCAAGACTGCATTCAGGACTAGGTATGGGCATTATGAGTTTGTTGTTGTTCCATTTGGTTTGACTAATGCTCCTGCTACATTCATGTGTTTGATGAATAATGTGTTGTGTCCTTATTTGGACAAGTTTGTTATTGTATTCATTGATGACATATTGGTATATTCTAAGAATGAGGAAGAACATGCCGAAAATTTAGCAACAATGTTGAGATTGCTAAGAGAGCATCAGTTATATGCTAAGCTTAGCAAGTGTAGCTTATTTCAGACTGAGGTACACTACTTGGGACATGTTGTCTCCAAGGAAGGTAGAGTAGTAGATCCAGAAAAGATAAGGGCCATCTTGGAATGGGAAGCTCCTAAGAATGTAGATGATGAGATCATTCATGAGATTAGCAGGTTACTACAGGAGGTTCATTAGGAACTTCTTACGCATTGCATATCCTATCACATCATTGTAGCTAAAAGGTAAGAAGTTTGAATGGATGGCAGAATGTGAAGATAGTTTTGAATAGCTTAAGAAGTTGTTGACACATGCACCGGTGCTAAATATTGTGGATCCATACAAGGAGTTTGTAGTGTCTACAGATGCTTGCAAGAGAGAACTTTGTGGAGTCTCATGCAAGAAGGACAGGTAGTGTGCTACGAGTCATGGAAACTGAATGAGCACCAACAGAACTACCTGACGCACAATCTTGAACTAGCATCAATTATACATGCATTGAAGATGTGGAGGCACTATCTTCTGGGCAGGAGGTTTAAATTGATGAGTGATCACAGTGGGTTGAGATATTTGTTTGACCAACCAAATCTAAATGCCAAGCAAGCTAGATGGTTGGCTACCCTTAGTGAGTTTGACTTTGAGATCAGATACATCAAAGGAAAGGAGAATTAGGTTGTAGATGCTCTTAGTATGAAGGTATAGGTGAATCATATAGCAGTTATAAGCTCCTATGGGACAAAGTTACAAGATAGGATCTTGCAAGCAGGACAACTAGATGAAAAATACATGGAGATCATGCACATGTTACAACATAGTACAGGCACATGTACATGTTTAGGTGTAGGTATAGGTACAAGGTATCAAGATGCAAACTATCATCTCACAATATATGGCTTGGTGAGGTTTCGAGACAGGATCTATGTGCCAAATTACAATGAGCTCAAGAAGCTTATCTTCAGGGAGTTTCATGTGAAAACATATTTGGGTCATCCATGATATCAGAAGACATTGATGGCAGTGAAGAATTTTTACTATTGGTCAAATATGGAGAAGGAAGTGGCAGATTTTGTGGTTAGATATTTAGATTGTCAGCAGGTAAAGGCAGAATGCAAGCATCCAGGTGGTCTACTGTAGCCTATTGCAATTATAGAATGGAAATGGGAGTTCATTTCCATGGACTTCATCATAGATATTTTGAGGACAGTGAGGCAACATGATTCTATTATGGTCGTGGTTGACAAGTTAAGCAAGGTAGCTCACTTCATTCTAGTGAAGACTACATATTTAGCCAGTGAGGTAGCACAGGTGTTCATCAGAGAGATAGTGAGACTACATGGTGTTCCAAAGAAGATTGTGTTGGACAGGGATGCAAAGTTCACTTCTAAGTTTTGGAAGGAGTTATTTGCAGGCTTGGGTACAGATTTGGCCTTCAGTATAGCTTATCATCCACAGACAGATGACCAGATAAAGAGGGTCAACAAGATCTTGGAAGATATGTTGAGGATGTACGTGATGCACCAACATAGGAAATGGGAGGAGTATCTTCCATTGGTTGAGTTTGCATACAATAATGGTTATTAGGATTCATTGAGGATGAGTCCTTTTGAGGCATTGTATGGACAGAGTTGTAACACTCCCATCAGCTGGAGTGATCCAGTGAACAAGATACTTATTAGACCAGACATGTTGACAAACATGGAGTAGGAAATACAAGTTATAAAGAAGAATCTAAAGGCATCACAGGATAGATAGAAGAGTTATGCAGATCAACACAGGGTGTTCAAAGAGTTTCAGGTTGGGGAGCATGTGTATTTGTGCATCAAGTCCAAGAAAATATCTTTGAGGATTGGTTCATCTGCCAAGTTGACACCACAATATTGCAAGCCTTTTGAGATCCTTGAGAGGATTAGACCAATGGAATATCGACTTGCACTACCTCCAATAGTGAAATTCCATTATGTTTTCCATATTCCATTGCTTAAGGAGTATATAAAGGATCTTGATCATGTTATTGATTGGTCTGTATTACAGGTGGAGCAAGAAGGAGAGTTCCAACTGGAGCCTCAGTGAAAATTGCAGTGGAAACATCTCATGCTCAAGAATAGAGCCATAGAGCAATTTCAAGTGCAGTGGAATCACTTTGGGCCTAAAGAAGTTACATGGGAGATGGTGGATCAAATGCGGGCCGTATATCCTTCATTGTTTACCGGTTGAGGCAAATCAGTTTTGGTTTGATGTTGGTTTATGTTTGGCATATGTTTTGCTGATGTTTTGATATTTGTATATGTATATGTATATGGATGTAAATACCACCATGAGATAAGTTATAAAGCTCCAATAAGTGGTATGGTTACTATCTTGTTTTCATGATGTTTTGCTTTTGAGCAATTTCTTCACTATAAATACTGCAACGAGCTAAGTTATAAAGCTCCATAGGTAGTATGTTTTCTTTTTAGTGGTTTTGCTGAGATCTTGGTGTGGTTTAACACTGAGGATGGTGTTCCCCAAGGGGGAGGGTTCTGTAACAGCCCTAGTGAAAAGTTCATGTAATAAAAGTTAATAAAGGAAAAATAAGACCATGGGTAAGGGACACGTATTCCAAGTTGAATGTTGGACAAATATATCCTAATGGGCATCAATGGATGTGTTTTTTGGCTAAGAAAAATTGGCAAAGGATAAGGCCAAGGCATTAAAAGGAAAAACTCATTTTTGGCACATTTATTTATGAAAATAAAGGAAATTAGGAGAAAAGTAAGGTGAAAGGTCACAGGTTGCATGTGATGAGGAAATTGAAGGAGAATAATGGAAAATGAAGAAATTAGAGGCCTCATTCATAAAAAGGCTTCTGAGGATCAATTCATGGATTTTTTCAGTTCAAGTTTGGAGCTCTCTCTCTCTCTCTCTCTCTCTCTCTCTCTCTCTCGGTCACTTAGAGTTTTCTTGGAACACTCTAACTTTGGATCAAGGAAGAAAATGCAAGCAAAGGGAAAGGAAGGCAAGCAAGGATCAAGGAAAGGAAAGCAGGATCAAGCAACTTCAGCAGGAAAGGAAAGCATAATTAAGTAGCTTCAGCTTCAGCTTTAGCAGGTATCCTTTTGCATGTGTGATTTCCTAGCTGGTTTGGACATGCATGGATTTGCATGTTGGTGTATGGTTCTCTTGTTGTCGGTGGCATGGTTTTTTCAGGTTATGACAATGGATTTCAGCCTAGCCTAGCCTTTTTCTAGATGCCATGGTATGTTGGGATGTTATTTAAGTTTTAGAGCTTTGGAATTGTTGAATGGATTTCAGAATCTGGAGCGGAGGTGGTCTCAATGTTCATTCCCAAAGGGCTATGAATCCCTTGATCGATTTTGGTGGGATACACGGTAAATACTGAGGGATCAGTCTCAGTTTAGGGCCTAGTGATCGAGATTTGGATTGCGGTAAATCCTGAGAGACAAGGAGATGAAAAATTCCTCAATGATAGTGATGGATTCTAGATGGCATTCCAAGTTATGTTCGGTTCTGATTGGAGCACCGGCTTTGGTGTGATCATGGTTTGGTGAGGGTGGAGGTGGTTTAACCTCTGGATTCCCTTGGTTTTTCTTGGATTTGTTGTTATATGAGATCCCACATTCATGCTTGGAATATGGCACGGGGTGACTAGCTGAAAGAGAGATTTGGTTTAGCCATGTCTATGGTCGGGTGGTACGTGGAAGTCCCAAACCTGGTCGGATTTTTGTATGATTAATAAAAGCTAAGTTCTCTTACTTTGGCACAGATTTATATGTGGATTTAATGTTTGTCACATCTCTAATATTTACATGGTTTAATGATGGTTATAAGCATGGTTGAATGACTGGTTTATGTCATGGTTATTTCATGTATTTACTTGTAACTATTAAATGGATGGATGTAAGACCTAATAAATGATTTAGTAGTCCAATGGAGAAGGAGGTGATCCTTTTGGTTATGTTTCTTGATTTGTTTCAGTTATTATGCTTTGTCTTGTATCCTAGACCTGTAGGTTGCATTGATGCTAAGTGTTTGACATAATGTCAGTCCCAGTTGGGGATGCTAAGGCCTAGTCCTAAGGGCGATTTTTTATTGATCAGCATTGTTATTATGTTTTTAATGAATTTTGGAAGTTACAACAAGTTTTGGGCAGAGGCCAGGATTCTGGGCTAGAAAAGTGGCTTAAATCCCATGGTCGCTAGCACAAAACTAACAATTTTGATCCACAGTCATTGGCAGGCAAGCCTGTAAGAGCGACTTTAGGTTGTTGGTTGCTCACTTTCCCATAGCATGAGAGTGACTATGGCCTAAGAGTTGCAGAATAATAGTGGGACCCAGAGACAAGTTGTTTGAGTGGTTGACTTATCTCTTGAGGGTTTTGTTGATGATGTTGGATGATTGTATGTGATGTTCCATCGATTCCAATTCCTTAAGGTGACATAGGAGGTCGAATCTGATTGTAGTAGCATATATCCTCATGTTTAGCCCGATTGTCATGGTTACTTTGGGTAGACATGGGAGGGGATGTTACAGTGAGCTAGAATCAGATTGTCATGTTGATGATCTGGTGATGAAGAAGGATTGAATGCACAACAAACATGGCCTTCCATATGATTTGGTCTACCATTAAATCACTCCATTCTCTCAAGAATCTGCTTCTGGCCACGATGAAGAGAGGCAAGCCTGCCCATCATCTGCCACTAATTTTGCTAAAGGTCGTTCATGAATCTAATCACCTCATTCTGGTCCTCATGCCTATCTCAAGCAAGTTGTTTGAGGAGTAGTGTAATATGTTGAAGATGCTCATCCAACAAGTCAAAAGGGGGAGGCAATTCAATTCCACCAAAATAATTAACCTATTAAAAAATAATAATAGAAAATATCAAAAATATTTAATTATAATTAAGATAATAATTGTTATTGTATTGTATATTAATTAAATATATTTAACTATTTAAATATATTTTTGAAAATTTCGAAGAGAAAAATTTTAAGGATAGAAATTTTGGTCAAAGTGTGATGAATTTTATTAATTCTTTATTTGTAAATTATAAAATATTTGTTATTTTTATTTAATATTCAATTTTCTAATGATTTTATATAAATTTACAAAATTTTGGTGATTTTTGAATTATTCTGTCAAATTTGAGTGAATCATTTAAAAAAATGGAAAGTAGTGAATAATTTTTTTGGGAGAAAAATTCGTGAAAAATCATTCCATAAACTAAATTTAGCCTCCAAAATTCTCTATACCTTACAAGAAAAATAATGAATGGATACAAAATGCATAACTATGATAATCTATCGTCCCATTTCACTGTGCAACATGATCTATAAGTTGATCTCAAAGATCATTGCAAAGAGGATCAAGTCAATGTTGTCAAAGTATATCGCATCTGAGAAGTTTGGCTTTCTTGAACAGAGGTAGATCCACAACACAATAGCAATCTCATAGGAATGCAACCACTCCATTAAGACCTATTAAATTTATGCATGCCTCATGAGAATAGATCTCACCAAAGCCTACGACTGTGTCAATTGGGAATTCTTGAGGATGATTCTTATTAAGATGGGTCTTGGAGCTCATGCGGTCAGTTGTATTATGGCTTGCATCTAATTAGTGAATTATGTGGTCATCATCAATGGCCTTCAGACAGACTTTTTTAAGGCTCCTTGTGGTCTTAGACAGGGATGTGTCCTATCCCCCTTCTTGTTCATGATCATGATTGATGGCTTAAGTAGAAGGATTATAGATGCACATAACAGGGGAATCATTTTAGGATACAGGGTGACAAGGCATACCTCACTAACCCACCTGATGTTTGTGGATGATGTGCTTGTGATAGGAAAGGCTTCTATTAGTGAATGGATGGCTCTGCATGGTATAATCACTACATTTGGGGAGGTATCGGGCTTGTTGATGAACAAGGTCAAGTCAATCTGGATCTCGACAGACCTTGAGGCAGACATACTGAAGGAGGTAGCAGATCTCTTCTATATTTAGTCAATCTCTTTAGATGGATGTTAAAGTATCTAGGGTTCTTCATGAAGCTGAATTGTTACAAAATCAAAGATTAGGAGTGGATAATTTTGAAATTCAAGAAGATATTACATTTGTGGTTATCTCAGGGGGGAAAACTTGTTCTGATCAATTCAGTCCTTCAAAATTCTCGATTTATTGGATGTTAATTTGAAATTAGAGGAGAACTTCTCCTTCCTAAAAGCCGATCATCCTCTAATGCTTTGCAAGTAAAAATGAGTCTTACACAAACATAAGTTTTTAAGGTCTCTTCAAGGTTAATGAGTTAGTTTTAAATGTAAACTTTAAACAAGTAACATATAATCATGTAACTCATAAAGGCATTTAAAAATGGAGACAACACAAAATTTGGTGGCGGAGTTCACCCCTCCTGGGATACATCTCTGGGCCTGCTAACACGCTAGACCGCTCCATATATTTCAGTGATGAATAGTATGTAAAGTTTGTTGACAATATGAGTGGCTAGTTTCCCCTTCAAGGAACCATTCTCTTGTAAATAAATCTAACTCTAAAAATCATGACAACCTACGGTCAATCATGAAACAATCAACAAGAAAAGGGCTCTCACATCCAGACCCTAAACTCCATCTGAAAATGAGCAAACAAGTACAACAATTCCATATTGAAGTCCAAAAATAGAGCTTTTCTCAACAAGACATAGTGAGAAAAGACAAACATGAGATGTACCAAATAAGTCACAACTACTGCAGTTAATATCTAAAGGCTAGAAAACCCCTACAAGGTCCTCTCCATGTTCAAAATCCTTCAATAACTTCTCTAAAACACTAATTGATTCTGACACCCATGGAACCAAATCTGCAAAAAGTCTCTTCAGATGTGCTCCAATCAGCAAACAAAGGCTTCCATTAGAACCAAAATGTCCAAAAACCCCTATCTGGACTCTTCTTGAGCTCCAAAAGATAAAAAACTCATCAAGTTATGGCTCTCACAACCTTCTTCTGTTATCCATCCTACAAACTAGATAAACCTGCAAACAAAGTGACAATTTCACCTTGAAATCTGCTCGAGAGGTGACATTTTTACCCGCCAAAGGTGTAAATTGTCAAATCTTTTAAATGCCCATTAACCCTCGTGAGCGCAAAACCAAGGCCACATGCACCATAAGGCAGAGGGTTGGGCCAACTACCCACCCTCATCGGCCTTGTCACCTCTTTCTCCGGGTTATTGGTCACATGACAACTGATATGGTTGGTAGTCGGGGCTAACCACCTACCCGTGCCATGCTAGCCCTTGAATTCTCCTCCTTTGGTTTTTCATAAACAATGTGGCTGGGGGTTAGGGCTAATTGTCCACCCCCACCATTAGATCCCTTTACCTTTCCCCTGGAGGTCACACGAGCTACAATATAACCCAGGGATAGGGCCTACAACCCCGCCCCCTCTGCCAAGCTCCTAAAGTCCTCAACACTCGGTCCTGTGGAATGGTGCCATGACCAACGGTTGAACCATTATGAACTCTCCTTGGAACTCTGTTTGTCACTGGGCCAAGGTCTTATGCGGTGGTCGTGGCCAAGGGCTAGGGTTGGTCCCCAAGCCCTCTCCACCTAGCCCTTACACCCTTCACTTATGATCATGTGGGTGCATGTGTGACCTGGGGCTAGTCCCAATTCCATTACTCTATCCGCCTCCACATCAGGGTTCTATGGAGCTTAACATGACCGGGGGTCAGGGCTCATCGCTCGACCCCTTCTCCCAAATGCACCCATACATAAAAATTAAATACAAGCAGATATCATATGGTGTAAAGAACACTGTGTAGGAGAGTTGGTAAGGCACTAGAGTTTGTATTGGCAGGTCACCCGATTGAACCCTACCGAGGCCGTCGAGCCCATAAACAAAATTTTAGCCAGTGTGGAGGTGCCACGTGGCGACCTCTGGTTGGGCCACGTGGCAGCCTCCCATTGGGCCACCAAACAACCATGACCAATCAAACTATGCCAACAGACACCTATACAAGGTTGCCACTTGGAAATCCATGATTGGTATGTATGCATCCATTAGACATTCTGACATCAGTGATACGACTGCCTAGTCAGCCAACCTTGCAAATGTTTTCGTTGTTGATCCAAATGATCAAAACATCATAACTTTTTCATAAAAAATTGGATTGAGGTGAAACAAGTGTAATTGGAATTAGAACGACAACCACTACGACTTGAATTTGGTTTCAAAAGATTTTGGACACTTTAATTTTTGAGCTAAATTTTGATCTCCGGATCATACCTCCCCACTAGGAACTTTTGGACTCCAAAAGTTAGCTTCTCCTAGTAAACAAAATGAGGAAAAAAAACAAAACTTTCCCAAACTCAATCCTTAATGCTTTGTTTTCAATTGGTGCCTTCAAGCTCCAATCAAGGTACTCAAATTATCCTCTGCGTGAAGACTTTACCATCCTGTCAAGAATCAAGCCACAATTCTTATCACCATGCAGGAACAAAAACATTGATGGATGGAATCTGAACATTCTCTCTCAAACCATATTTCAAGGCTCAAACAACTTCATCTTGAAGTTACCTTGTTGCAGACAAACTTGACTTTCCATCTTGGAAATCAGAAGCAACTCAATGCTTGCCATGCACTGATTCAAACTTTTCTTTACTATCCTCAAACTGAGCTTGTACACAAAAGTACTATGGCTATAAAAAATCAATGATACATTTGGCTTTGTCCACAAAAACACATTCATTTATTGTACAATATTTATCAAATATTTCATTCACAACAAGTTTCATCTTGAACACTTGTATTGGTGTGTACATGATGCAATTGTAGACAAATTGGATGACAAACCTTTGTCATCCTAAAAGTCCTCAAAAATTTGAACTTATAAACAAGCCAACAACATAACATGTCAAAGAAAAACATACTTGTTGCAAATAGTGATTATTCTTGTTCACTTTAAAAAGTACCCAAAACAGGTAACGACAACAACAAGCATTTACAATTTACAAAGCAACAAAATATACAAACAATCTACCCAATCTTTGCCTCTCCTAGGCTTATGGGTTCTCTTTCTGTATCTATTTCTTTGAAGGTTGCCTTAGGAACTATGCCAGTATCCTCTTTGTCACCTATTGCTTTCCTTGCATTGATTTTTCATAACCTCTTTATGCTTATTAGGATGAAGTTTCCAACATCTTTCATTCCCATGCCCATGCATGTTGCAATGGGTACAAAAGTATTGTCGCTTTCCCACCGATAAGGAAGTCTTCAAATGTGAAGGAGGTTCTTCATTATTGATGCTAAGAATTTGTTCCATTCTTTTGACCATCACCTTGCATTTCTCACAATCATCCACAAAATGGTCAACTGCATCACAAAAAGTGCAAGGATACATGCCCCACAATAATCAAAATTACAAACATTTGGAAAAGTCTCGTGACATTTATACCTGTCCCTTGGGCTGTAACTTTGATGATGTGGACTGGACGATGGCATGCAAGGTCCTTTGAAGCATTCATCTCTTAAGAGACAAATTGACATTATAACTACCATCTTGGTGTGGCATATCATCCTCTTATGATTTATTTGCCTCAAATAGTTTACAACACTCTCCAAACTCTCTATGACCATGTCCAAATCCTTGATATCTTGGTCTCTCTTTCACCGTGATGGGATTAGTGATCCCTTGGTCATTGATTCCAAGGCCTCCTCCTTCATAACCCATCTGAGCTAGCAGCTTTATACCAATTCCTTTAGTATGTTGTTCAAATGCTGCAAAAGAGGTATTATTAACATAAATTGAAGGATTTGAACTTGAGATGTTGATTACCTCCTTGGACTTGCCACCTGTTTTTTTTGCTTCAGATGTTGATGATGAATTTTAAGATGACTCAAGCCACACAATTTTACCAACTGGAATATAATGAGAATCTTTGAGATGCTGAAAATATGCACATGCATCATTCTCCACATAGGGTCCATAACTAGTGTTTGGACCATGCTCACATATTGGCTTCACTTAGGAGGTATCATTTCCTGTCACTGGAGTGGAACTCTCACTAACTTGTTCCTTAAGCACTTGCTGCCACTGAAGGCACATATGTCTCTTCTCCTCTGCGACAATTTCAAGCATTCTTCTCAATTCAACATTGTCCATTTGAAGAGACAAATTCATCTCCTCTATCTCTTGAAGAGTCTCTATCTTCTTTCCCATTATTGCAACTTGGTCAAAACCAGCTCTAATACCAATTGATCTGAAATTGGAGGAGAACTTTTCATTCCTAAAAATTGGTCGCCCTTTAATGCTTTGCAAGTAAAAATGGGTTTTACACAAACATAAGTTTTTAAGGTCTCTTCAAGGTTAATGAGTTAGTTTTACTTGTGAATTTTAAACAAGTAACATATCATAATCTTACTCATAAAGGCATTCAAGAAGAGAGACAACACAAAATTTGGAGACGGAGTTCACCACTCTTGGGCTACATCTTTGGCCCTGCTAACATAGCTAGACCAATCCATATATTTCAGTGATGAAGAGTACATAAGGTTTGCTGACAATATGAGTGGCTAGTTTCCCCTTCAAGGAAACGTTATCTGCAAAGAACTCTCACTCTAAAAAGCATGACAACCTATAGTCAGTGATGAAACAATAAACAAGAAAATGAGTAAACAAGTACAACAATTCCATATTGAAGTAAAAAAAGAGAGATTTCCTCAATAACACATAGTGATAAAATAAAAACATGAGTTGTACCAAATAAGTCACAGCTGATGCATTTAACATCTGAAGGCTAGAAAACCCCTACAAGGTCCTCTCCATGCTCAAAACCCTTCAATAACTGCTCCAAAACACTGATTTATCTTGAAACCCATGGACTCAAACCAAAAAAAAGTCTCTTAAGATGTGCTCCAATCAATAAACAAAGGCTTCCATTAGATCCAGAATGTCCAAAAACCCCTATTTGGACTCTTCTTGAGCTCCAAAAGGTCAAAAACTCATCAAGTTATGGCTCTCCCAACCTTCTTTTGTTATCCATCCTACAAACTGGATAAACCTACAAATAGAGTGACAATTCCACCCTGAAATCCACTCGAGAGGTGAAAATTTCACCCACCAAAGGTGCAAATTGTCAGATTTTTTAAATTCCCATTAACCCCTGTGAGTGCAAAATTAGGGCCATAAGGCCGAGGGCTGGGCCAAGTTCCCGCCCCTGCCGACCTTGGCGCCTCTTTCTCCGGGCTGTTGGTCATATGGTTGTTGATATGGCCGGCGGCGGGGGCTAACCACTGGCCCCCACCATTCTAGCCCTCGAATTCTCCGCCTTCGTTTTCACATAAATAATGTGGTTGGGGTTCGGGGCTAACCTCTCGCCCCCGCCACCGGAGCCCTTTACCTTTCTGCTAGAGGTCACACGAGTTATAATAGAAGCTGGGTCTACGGCCTACAACCCCACCCCCTCCGCTAAGATCCCAAAGTCCTCGGCACTCATTCCTATGGAATGTTGCCATGACCAATGGCTGAACCCTTCCAAACTCCCGTCGGCACTTTGTTTGTCACTATGCCAAGGTCTTATGCGGTGGTCGTTGACAAGGGTTGGGGCTGATACTGTGGGTGTGTGTGTGACCTGGGGATAGTCCCTGTTCCATTGCTTTGTCTGCCTCCACAATAGATTTCTATGGAGATTAACATAACCGGCGGTTGGGGCTCATCGCCCAACCCCTTCTCCTAAACGCGCCCATACCTAAAACTTAAATACAAGCAAAGATCATGTGGTGTAAGGAACACCGTGTAGGAGAGTTGGTAAGGTGTTGGAGATTGTAATGGAAGGTCACCCAATAGAACCTTGTCGAAGTCATTAAGCCCGTAAACAAAATTTTAGCCAATGTGGAGGCGCCATGTGCCGACTTCCGGTTGGGCCACGTGGCAGCCTCCCATTGGGCCACCAAATAACCATGACCAATCAAACTGTGCCAACAAACACCTGTACAATGCTGCAACTTAGGAAGCCAAGATTGGTTCATATAAGCCCAGTAGACATGTTGACATTAACAATACGACTGGCTAGTCAGCAATCCAGTCAGCCAACCCTACAAATTTTTTGTTGTTGAACCAAAAAACCTAAACATCATAACTTTGTCATACGACATCAGATTGAGGCGAAACAAGTGTCGTTGGAATCATAATGATGAACAATATGACTTGATGTTGGTTTCGAAAGATTTTGGGAACTTTCATCTTTTAGCTAAATTTTGATCTCCGGATTAGATGCATATATACAGAATGCCAAAGGGGAGCATTAACATAATCAACTCCATCATTTCACACTTTTTGTGGGTCGGTACAGGACTAGACAAGAAATTTCATATTTCCATATTGGATGTGCTGGCTAGACAGGTGGACCACAGTGGCTGGGGAATCAAAGACCTGGAATGTTTTTAATATGACACTATTGCTCAAGAATTTTTGGTAGGCAATTTGCGTTGATGGCTTATGGAATTAGATCATAAAAGTAAAATATCTTAAGAACGAATATTTGAATGGTTGGCTTAGAGAGGAGGCTCCAAATATAAAGGTGATTTCACATTCATGGAGAAGCTTGTTGTCCACAAAACATAGGTTCATTAGGAATCTTAGATGGGAGATTGGCACAGGATATGTCTTGAAAATAGGATTGGACACATACAAAGGCTTGATAGGAATTTAGATTATATCTCTCCCTCTTATTTCCAATTTACATAAAAAAGGCTTAGTCATTCTAAAATATATCACTATAGATAATGGGTTTGTCATGTATAAAACAAATTGGAAGGAGGTCAGGGAACTAGGCCTAACGAGACAATTAGTAGACGAATGGAAATAATACATTCTCCACTTGAAACTTGCGGGGCATTTTCTGTCTCAAAATATCGACAAATTGACATGGATCGATGTTTTACATATGGGATTATTCTAGCTAGTGAAGCTTTATCCATTATTAAATAGAAATCCACATAGGACCAATGCTACAATTGGTTCAATGGGATATGGAAATGGAAATTTCCCCTGAAGCTTAAGTGCTTCACTTTTCTAGTGGTTCACAATAGAATCTTGACATGGGAAAATATGTTAAAGAGAGGCTTCCAGGGTATAGGTTGTTGTGGGTTACTTCAGGCCCATGATGAAGATGTGAACCATCTATTTCCGTAATGTCCATTTTCAGTTGTTGTTTTGTTCAAAGTGTTCAATTTGTTGAAAATACGAGCATCATGGGATATGAAAGTCATAGGGGAATGTTTAAGGCAATGGATTGTGGAGTATAAGACACACATGATTATGCTATTCTACGCCCTATGGGGAATATGGAGAGCTAGAAATACCAGTATTTTTTAGCAGGAGAAGCCTAATGAGAGTAGGACATGCACTAATATTACAACATTCTTTTGGAGATTGGTACACATGAGAAAAAGATGCCTAAAAGCAATTTATGCACAAAGAATATATAGGAAAATTATCCCATGGGATTTTTCTACAAGGCCTCATATTTCGAGGCATGTGGTAGTGGGATGGTGATATACTTGGGTCCAATATTATTCTCGTTTCCTTTTGTTTAGCGGCAAAGGCTCAAACACTAGAGTGAAGCTTCTTGCTATGCGAGGAGTCCTTTTTTGCTCGAAATGGCTTGGCCTTGAGGAAATCGACATATTCAAAGACTTCAAGGTGGTTGTGGGGCATATAAATTTGAGAAATAAGTTAGAGACTCATGAGCTCACTAACTGGAAGGACAAGACCATATTGTTGTTGAGAGACTTCGGAAGGGTCTCCATTTCCCATATTTATAGAGCACAAAACAACGAGGCAATTTTTTTGTCTAGAGAAGGTTACTACTTAGAGTCGAGGATGATTAGATTCCATGAATTTGAAAATGGTTTGTCTCTAGTGATATGAAATCATTAGGATATGATGGGACATCTCGCCTCACAGGTTTTATCTGAATATTTTTTCCTCATTGTTTTTGGGGCTTGACATAACAACTTTTTTTTTAGACATATGTCCCATGTTAAAATTTTGGTTTACATAGAGGATCTAAAACAAATTTTGTGTAACAGGTTGAAAAGAAGACATATATAGAGTTAGTCTCTAGCATGATTAGATTAATAGTTTTTTTGATACAAAAGAAATGAAAGTTAGTAACATGTTTATGTACCTGTGTAAAAGAAAAATGATGAAAAATAGGGATAACACTCATTTATATGTAACTTCCTTTTATAATGAAAGCAAGTGTTTTTTCTTTCTTGAAAAAAACTATGCCAATTTAGTAAACAAATAATAAGAAAACTACATAATGAAAAAATGGCAAATCATGGATGATGGGATTTTTTTTAATAAAGATTTACTAATGATTTTTCATGAGTAATGAAATAAAACATGTTAAATAGAATTAATGAAATAGGGTGTTGGACATCCCCGAGGTGTAACTCAGTTGGCGATCATCGTGATATGAAGTATTGTGTAAATATGAGATAAAAGGTTCAAATCCCTCAGAAGTAACTTGGTCTACAGAGAGGATGACATGTCCTAGGCCCCAAAGGTAGACTAGTAGCAATCAGAATTAACCCTATGTCACGCGAGTATGAGCCCTACCTAGTTCTTGATTCCTATGGTTACAAAAAAAAGGGGAAAAAAAAGAAATAAGGTGTGGGACAATATGTAAAATGTTGTAGGTTGTGGGTCAAAATAATTTGTCATCTTTATCATACTAAGAGGGTCAAAGATGAAAAATGATTTTTCTTAAAATGCGATGCATACACCTATATTAAATCAAATTTCAAAATATTTGCTATAATAACGACCTTTCTAACTTTTTTTAACTTATTGAAATTATAATGATTTAGAGATGCTTTTCTTTTTATAGCTTTTCGATTATAAAATAAAATTTTAAAGCAAACCAAATAACTTCTTATTTTCATTGAGGATACTTGAGTGGATGGATGGGAGCTCTACAATGATATATGGGTTTCTCTATAGTCACAAAGGTGAGATTGCAAGGTTTCTTTATGGTTTTTTCAAAGTCAAGACTATGGATCTTGTTGACTTAGTATTAGATTTCCTTCCATGTCAACAAGATATGAGCCTCACCTTCCCTTTTCATGTTTCATTCATAGCCATGTCAACCTCTTTTATTTGTTGTCAGGTGTTTCTTTTCAATTTTAGCCCCCCCTTCATTAGATCAACTTCTATTTCCTTTATGCCAAATGGATAGCTAGGTGGTCGAGTTGGTGGACCATGAGATCAACCCCACATATGGGCCCATTTTCCATACAAAAATGGAATACCCTCCTCCCCCACTATCTTCATTAGTCCCTTCTGCTACTGTCAACCCAAATTTTTCTAAGGATTTCTCAGTCAGAACAAGTTGTTGCATGCATGCCCTCATCCTAGGTTTATTTGTACCTTACTTCATGCCTTTGTGCTCTTTCACCTCTCCTTATAACTCCCTTTCAACCACCTTTATGCCTACCTCTTTGCTTGTGGTTTCAGTTTCTCCTTGTGCACATGCACCCCTCTCTGCACCTAGTAGCTCTGAGTCAATGTGCACAAAGGGACGGTGCATTCATAATTGCTAAGAAGTTGTTAGTCTAACTATTGATAAGGACAATGCAATTGACAAAGTTCTAGACTATGTGAGGAAGACACTACGTGGAAGGTTTGAAGTAAAATCATTTTCTATAGCATCCTCGAGATCTTATATTTCCTCATCATGGAAGCCTCTGTTAGGGTATGTTCTAGTTCTTCATATTTTAGTGACAGGATGGATAGTCTTCCTTTGCTAGTCAAAAATATACTACTCGCATATTTTATAGCCTTAATTGGAGTTGGGGTCAGTAGGGTTTACTAATAAAACCATGGACCATTGAACTTGATCCTGTAAGGGAACTTATGGATAATCTTAGGGTTTGGGCCTTACTGCCTGGGTTGCCAATATACCTATGGAGTTTGGCATTCTTTAAGGTCATCAACAATAAGCTTGGAACCTTTTTTGGTGTTGAGGAAGAATGGGAGGAGAAGGAGGATCATAGAGTGGCTTGGATTCAAGTCAATGTGTACCTTCAAAGTGATTTAGTGATAGATGTGGAGATCACAATGAATGGGTTAATATGGGTGCAGAAGGTGGAATATTAGAAGCTCCCATTTAGGTATTATCAATGTCATGAGGTAGAGCACATTCAAAAGAATTGTCCCAGTTAGGGCCCCTTAGGGCCAACTCGATCTCCTCTTCAAAGATCCTCTCACCTCAGGATTGAAAGGTTTTCATTTTGGCTTGCTTCACAAATATGCATGTTACACAAGTTCCTCCTACGCTATTGGGACTTCCTCTGTCTCCCATATCTCTTCTTCCTCACTCTTTGGGGACTTTCAACATCTATTCTCGAGTCTTTTCCCCTCCATCTCAAAGTCCGCTCCCTCTTCCTCCTCCCTTCCCTACTCTCGGGTAGAGAAAAAGGATTATTCATTGCATCCTAGGAGGAATCACAAAGAGATTCCTCCTTCCTATGTTGGGTTTGTGATGGACCTTCCCATAACCTTCTTGGTTGGCAAGAAATTGAACTTTCTCAAAATGTAGGAAAAGCCCATGATCAAGAATAAAAAATGAAATCAAGCATCTATAACTAGGGCCCTTAGAGTGATCACATCCCTTGTAGAGTGATGCTCCACGATTCTTCTTTCTTTCAATGTGATGGGCATTGGGGGTAACCGCAAAATAATTTCCCTCAAAAGAATGTTGACATGCACTAAACTCAACATCATAATATTTCAAGAGATTATGTGCTCTAGGTTAAAATCTTGAACAATTCTCAAGGGGGTGTTGAAAAATAGGTCCTTCAGTCATATGGACTTAGAGCGTTTCTCAGGGGGATTAATTTTAGGATGGAGTCTAGATGTAAAATCCATCTCCTCTTCTTCTTTCCATTTTGCCATTATGGTCAATATATATTTCAAAGAATATGCTCTTCTTGTTTATTTTAAAATGTATATGGTCCCTACACTAAGAAAGAGACATATTGGGAAGATTTGCTTGTTGTAGGATCTCTAGTGGACCGACATATTATTGTAGGTGGTGGTCTAAATTTTACTTTGGACCTTTGGTAAGTTTGGGGCCTAGTCCCTGCCCAGACCCTTTGCACAATTTTTTTTAGAATTTGTTGATTAAAAACCATCCTATAATGGATCTTGAGACAAATAAGCGCTCTCCCGCTTGGATGAATGACTGCTCAAGGGGAAGTAAGGTATCCAAGCAGATTAATAGATTTTTATTATTGGAATCACTATTGAATTTAGGCTTTTCTTTTAGATCAATGATGGGTTCTAGAGGGCTCTCCGATCATCAACTTATATTCTTGCAATTTGTTCATCATGATGGATCCCGGTTCATCCCTTTTCGATTCAATCCTTCATGGATTGAAGAGGATGACCATTGTGCCTTGGTTGCCAACCATTAGAGACAATCAAATACTTCTGGTTCATCCTCACTCATGGAATAATTTACAAATAAATTTGCATAAATTAAATAGGCCTCCAGGGAGTGGCCCAGGAACACTACACAAAAAAGCAGGCAAGATTGATTGAAGTAGAGGATCTAATCATAGGAAACTTATATTATATGGATGCCAATTCCATATTTGTTAAGAAATTAGGTAGTTTGGAATCTCTTGAGGAGGAAACACACTCTCTACGTTTGGAGGAATAACAGTGGTGGATACTTAAGAGTGGGGCCATAGGGCTCTTTGTGGGCGAAAATAACTCCAAGTTTTTTCATGATTTTGCGATTAAAGCAACAAAGGGATTTTTTTTTTACTCTCTTTTTAATGCTACCCAATTCAGGATATCTTACATATGTTGTTAAAATTCCCTAAGGTGGTATTAAATGAGATTAATTCATTTCTCTTGGAGGAAGTCACAAAGAAGGAAATTTAGGCAACCATAAATTCCATGCAAAAGTCCAAGACCCTAGAGAAAAATGAATTTCCTATGGATTTTTACTTGGGTTTCTTTGAGCTAATAGAGGAGGACTTGCTAAAAATGATTAGAGATCTCAATCCTCTAGTAAGGTGCTGGGATCCATCAACTCAACATTCTTGTGCCTTATTCCAACATCTTAAGACGAAACATGTTTTGTGGATTTTCAGCCTATTGCATGTTGTAATCTAATTTATAAACTAATTTCCAAAAGCATTTCTAGTATGATTAACCATGTGCTTGACTCTTTCATCTTAGAAGAGTAGTTTGGTTTCCTTCATAATAGGAACATTCATGATGCGGTGGTGGCCCCACACGAGGTTTTTTTACTTTGTGAAAGTGTTAGATCTAAGAGTGGCCATCCTGAAATTGGATCTTTCAAAGGCTTACAATAGAGTGGATTAGAATTTCTTGCACCTGGTCCTCATCAAATGGGCTTTTCTCTCTAGGTTGTCAACTAGATCATGGGTTTTATCCAATGTTCTTCCTTCGCGATGACAATCTATGGAGTGCCATCAAATTTCTTTCAAGCCTCGTGGGGGCTCCATTAATGGTGCCATTTGTGTCCCATCTTATTCTTGATTATGGTCGAGGATTTTAGTAGGTAGATCGATAATATCAAAGCTAGGGGCTTATACATGGAGTCAAAGTTTTGGTAGATGTGGCAATATCTCACCTTCTATTTGTAGACGAGTTGTTTGCCTGCATCGTGGGAGATAGAAGGGACTACACTTTCCTCAAGATCTCCTTGGACCTATTTTGCAGGGCTATATGGATGACGAATGATACAAATAAATATTGCTTCATTTATAATGGCATCTCGGTGGAGACCTTATCCTAGGTGCAAGAATCCTTCCCTTTTCCGACGAAGGATTTGGACATGGGATTAAAATATTTAGGATTTTACATCAAACCCAACAATTATCGGAGTGTGTATTGGATGTGGATAATTAGGAAAGTGGAAACTCATGTAACCAACTGGTTTGATTGACTCCTTTTGAGAGGGGGGTGCCTTGTGTTGGGGAAATCTATATTTGAATGCCATTGCAGTTGTTCCAAAGAGTGTTCTTAATTGAATTAGGAAGGTGAGCTTCCATTTTTTGTGGTTTCAAGCTAGCTCCCAAAAAGGAATCATGTTGCTTAATTAGTCTTGATTGATGAATTTGAAGGAGCTTAAGGGTTGGGGTCTAAAAGACATCCACCTATTTTCCAAAGCCTTGGTTGGAAAAAACCCGTGGAGGCCTTCTAAGGAGGATTATCTATGGTTTAAAGTGACAAAAGCTAAATAATTCCCTACCAAACCTAATGTTGATTGGCTCAGAACTCCCATAAAATCATCTAAGGGTTTGAATGTGTGGAAAGCAATGGTAAGGGCCTTTCCCTTGGTTGGAAAATTGGCACCTTGGTGGATAAGGGACAAACATCAAGTCAAAATAGGCCTTGATCCATGTCATGGTATTGGTAATGAATACAACCTTTTAGTCAACCTAGGGTGAATAGATATTTCCTTCTTCAATGATGCCAAAGTTTAGAAGCCCCAACTCAGAGGTCATCTCAGATGGAAGTTTGTCAGGGAGTCAGGGATGTTAGGTGATCGTGCGAAGAATTGGAACGATTTTTTGGTTTGCTCATTGAAAATCATATGTTTCTCATAGGTAATGTTTCAGACTCTCTTTTATGGACAAAAAATATTCACACAGGTGCATTCACAATGAAGCTTAGGTATAAATCTTTGTTTCAGGACTCTTATTGTGAGCACAAGATTTGGTGGTGGAAGGTGTTATGGGGCATTAGTGCACCTTTGAAAGCTAAACTCTTGGCTTGGTTGGCCAACAAATTTCCCACCTAGGATAAGATAATCAAGCATGGTTGGGTTGGGCCGAATTGATGCCCCTTGTGTAAAATATAGGAAGAATCACACCCACATCTTTTTTGAGATGTGGCTATGAGGCATAGGTTTTCGAGATCTTGTGGAGAGATTTCAAGTGAAAAGCTTGGAGAATTGGGGCATCCATTTATGATGCCTTCAGAGATTGGTGGTTGGATAAATATGTTTCTTCTTTTGATGGTATTCCAAGTCTTTTAATTCCTTTTGTATGGTGATCTAGGAACCTTAGTGCATTTTAGGATAAATGGATTCCTTCGAAGGTTTGTGCAGTGAAGGTAGCAACCTTTGGCACATGAATTAAAGTCAAAGCCCAAACAAATCAAGCTACAGAATCCAAACTTGCCCAAATTAGATTTTGACATTCCCTGGGGAGATTTTGATGGGACAAGCTAGGGCCATCCTCCTCGTTGCGGGGTGGTTGTTTACTTTAGCTACACTCACTTTATGTATTGTTGACATGCCATGGATAAGGGGTCCAATAATAAGATAGAGTTTGTAGCTCTGTGGTTTTTAATAGGAAAAAAGGCTTATCTCGACTTTAGGTGATGGGAGACTCCAAAGTCATCATTGATCGGGCTAATCACAAGTCCGAGGTAGACATTTTAGGCCTTGAATCACTTCTTTCAAGTATTTGAGCTGGCGTAGACTCCTTCGAGCATATCACTTTTGTCACATTCTCCATTAACTCAATATGGAAGTAGATGGATTGTCCAAAGAAGCACTTTCCCTTCCCATTGGATCCATTGGGATTTACGAATTCTTTGATGGCGAGGAGATTGAGTCTATGGAGACCAATCTCTTCTTCTAGGTTCTTTCTCTTCTTCTTTTTTTGGTTTTTTTTATCTATTAAGACACAAAATGTAGAAATAGGAGACTCTTTCCCTCAAATTTTTGATACCATAAAATGGATGGGTTACCATCATATGAAAAATTATATGTTTCTTTTGAAAACAACATTATGATACTGAATTATAGATCAAAAAAAGTTATGTATATGCATTTTTCTCATAAATATATACCATTTTTTCCTTTGAAAAAAAATCCTATTTTTATTAGATATGATAAACCAAATTCAATTTTTGTGAGAATAATTTCGGCAAAAGCACATAAAAGATCATTTGTTGACGTGTTTCGAACCAACCAGTGTGGCTCATCGTCAAGACAAGTTGAAGATTAAATCTGAGCGATAAGTTAAATAATTCCAGATCTGACTTCAGCTTTGACACCTGCATGCGTGCCCGTTCGAAACAATGAACCTTTTTCGCAGTGGCTTCTCAGTGCAGGGAAATTATTATAGAGTTGAGACTTCTGTGATCCATAACATCTTTGTGAGAATAATTTCGGCAAAATCACATAAAAAATCATTTGTCGACGCGTTTCGATCCAACCAGTGTGGTTCATCGTCAAGACAAGTTGAAGATCAAATCTGAGCGATGAGTTAAATAACGCCCGATCTGACTTCAGCTTTGAGACCTGCATGCGTGCCCGTTCGAAACGATGAACCTTTTTCATAGTGGCTTCTCCGTGTAGGGAAATTATTATAGAGTTGAGACTTATGTGATCCATAACATGTTTGTGAGAATAATTTCGGAAAAATCACATAAAAAATCATTTGTCGACGCGTTTCGAACCAACCAGTGTGGTTCATCATCAAGACAAGTTGAAGATCAAATCTGAGCGATAAGTTAAATAACGATAGATCTGACTTCAGCTTTGAGACCTGCATGCGTGCCCGTTCGAAACAATGAACCTTTTTCGCAGTGGCTTCTCCGTGCAGGGAAATTATTATAGAGTTAAGACTTTTGTGATCCATAACATGTTTGTGAGAATAATTTCGGCAAAATCACATAAAAAATCATTTGTCGACTCATTTCGAACCAACTAGTGTGGTTCATCATCAAGACAAGTTGAAGATCAAATCTGAGCGATAAGTTAAATAATGCCAGATCTGACTTCAGCTTTGAGACCTGCATGCGTGCCCGTTCGAAACAATGAACCTTTTTCGCAGTGGCTTCTCCGTGCACATAAATTATTATAGAGTTGAGACTTCTATGATCCATAACATGTTTGTGAGAATAATTTCGACAAAATCACATAAAAAATCATTTGTCGATGCGTTTCAAACCAACCAGTGTGGTTCATTGTCAGGACAAGTTGAAGATCAAATTATTTAACTTATCGCTCAGATTTGATCTTCAACTTGTCCTGATGATGAACCACACTAGTTGGTTCAAAACGCGTCGACAAATGATTTTTTATGTGATTTTGTCGAAATTATTCTCACAAACATGTTATGGATCACAGAAGTCTAAACTCTATAATAATTTCCTTGCACGGAGACGCCACTGCGAAAAAGGTTCATCGTTTCGAACTGGCATGCATGCAGGTCTCAAAGCTGAAGTTAGATATGGCATTATTTAACTTATTGCTCAGATTTGATCTTCAACTTGTCCTGACGATGAACCACACTGGTTGGTTCGAAATGGGTTGACAAATGATTTTTTTATGTGATTTTACCGAAATTATTCTCACAAACATGTTATGGATCACATAAGTCTGAACTCTATAATAATTTCCCTGCACGGAGAAGCCACTGCGAAAAAGGTTCATCATTTCGAACGGGCACGCATGCAGGTCTCAAAGCTGAAGTCAGATCTGGCATTATTTAACTTATCGCTGAGATTTGATCTTCAACTTGTCCTGACAATGAACCACACTGGTTGGTTCGAAACATGTCGACAAATGATTTTTTATGTGATTTTGCCGAAATTATTCTCACAAACATGTTATGGATCACAAAAGTCTCAACTCTATAATAATTTCCCTACACGGAGAAGCCACTACGAAAAAGGTTCATCGTTTCGAACGGGCACGCATGCAGGTCTCAAAGCTGTAGTCAGATCTGGCGTTATTTAACTTATTGCTCAGATTTGATCTTCAACTTGTCCTAACGATGAACCACACTAGTTGGTTTGAAATGCGTCGACAAATGATTTTTTATGTGATTTTGTCGAAATTATTCTCACAAACATGTTATGGATCACATAAATATCAACTCTATAATAATTTCCCTGCACAGAGAAGCCACTGCGAAAAAGGTTCATCGTTTCGAACGAGCACGCATGCAGGTCTCAAAGCTAAAGTCAGATCTGGCATTATTTAACTTATCGCTCAGATTTGATCTTCAACTTGTCCTGACGATGCACCACACTGGTTGGTTCGAAACGCGTCGACAAATGATTTTTAATGTGATTTTGTCGAAATTATTCTCGCAAACATGTTATGGATCACAAAAGTCTCAACTCTATAATAATTTCCTTGCACGAAGAAGCCACTGTCAAAAAGGTTCATCGTTTCAAACGGGCATGCATGCAGGTCTCAAAGCTAAAGTCAGATCTGGTGTTATTTAACTTATCGCTCAGATTTTATCCTCAACTTGTCCTGACGATGAACCACACTGGTTGGTTCGAAACGCGTCGACAAATGATTTTTTATGTGATTTTGTTGAAATTATTCTCACGAACATGTTATGGATCACAGAAGTCTCAACTCTATAATAAATTTCCGTGCATGGAGAAGCCATTGCGAAAAAGGTTCATTGTTTCGAACGGGCATGCATGCAGGTCTCAAAGCTAAAGTCAGATCTGGCGTTATCTAACTTATCGCTCATATTTGATCTTCAACTTGTCCTGGCGATGAACCACACTGGTTGGTTCGAAACACGTCGACAAATGATTTTTTATGTGATTTTGCCGAAATTATTCTCACAAACATGTTATGGATCACAGAAGTCTCAACTCTATAATAATTTCCCTGCACGAAGAAGCCACTATGAAAAAGGTTCATCGTTTCGAATGGGCATGCATGCAGGTCTCAAAGCTGAAGTCAGATCTGGCGTTATTTAACTTATCGCTCAGATTTGATCTTCAACTTGTCCTAACGATGAACCACACTGGTTTGTTCGAAACACGTCAACAAATGATTTTTTATGTGATTTTGCCGAAATTATTCTCACAAACGTGTTATGGATCACAGAAATCTCAACTCTATACAAATTCAATTTTATTCAATCTTATAAATCATAATAACAATAATGTATTTTTTCCTTTATAAAAATAAATATTTATATAAAAAATCAAAATAAATAAATAAAGAATACTTTTTGTTTTTATTAATTTATTAAAAAAATATAAAAATATGAATCATAATAATAATAATGTATTTTTCCCTTTCTAAAAATAATTATTTATATAAAAAATCAAAACAAATAAATAAAGAAAATATTTTTTATTTTTGTTAATTTATTAAAAAATTACAATTATATATATACACTAATCGTTATCCATGGCCATAATGATTATAAATTCGAATTTCGTTTCAAAATCACACTCCTCTCTCTAGGAAGGAGATATTAGTATGTACGTTAAAGTGATTGAATATGACATACAACTTTTCGAATTCCACTTTCATACATTTGAATTAGTTACCACATTATAAGTTATATAGTTGTTTAGGCCTAACATGCATTGATGTGATAATTCGTCTCTTTTATGAATTTTAATTTGCATATTTTTTAATGCATTAGTTTTGATGTCCTCCGGTCATTTTTATTAGCGATTTTAGTTTGAAAAGAAGGATGGAAAAAAAAACATTTGGAGCAATTTTGAAGTTTTAAGTGACCATTTTTTTATGGTCCCAAATTTATTTTGGACATACATTCTATAACTTGCATACCGATACTTTTCTAACGACGCAATAATTTTTTCTATTGGACCTCGTATGAGAAAGTTATGCCTCCTGGAAGTTGATCTATCGTGATTTACCAACATAATTCAAGAGGATGCCATGTTAACCCCGCTACTCATGGAAAAGGGGCTAGACACGCAAGGACTATGAAGAAAACTTGAGAAGGGTTGATTTGTAACTCATGTTGAGGATTGAATGGTCAAATCTAACCCTAGTTAGCGATCGAGCTATGTTATAATCGAGCAACTAGGAGGAAAAAGGGTTCCATTCTATTTGTTGGCATTTGTTCCAAAACAGAGTAGCTAAGTGTGTATAGAAACTTGAGCACAATAGAGTGGGTTTGTGTTCTATAGCAAACATAGGGCATAGGTCTCAAGTAGCTCCATAAAGGGTGCATTTTGCTTTGTACTTGCATTATTTTCATTCCAAACACCAGAGAGCGAAGCAACCTCACCTTTCAACTCTGTTTTCTCCCTTGAGAGTTTCCTGTAGCATATCTTGGTGTTTGTTGTGGTTTGTGAGTGATTGTATTTTCATGTTCTCTATATTTTGCATACTATCTATTACATGCATAAACAACAAAACAATAATAACGAATATGGAATCTAAAAAGAATGTGTGAAAATTCGAGAATCCCCGAATCACTTCTACAACAAACTGATATTATTTCTCCTACTTGTTAATCCATGCAAGTTATTTACTATGTTCTACTGTAAATATCGAAGTAAATACAAATGTAACCTTCACAACTTTAAATAATATGCAGAAACAAGATGGACACTGTTGTTTTTGGACCAATGTCCCTGGAAAAACCAAATGTGGCAAAATTGGTGGAACAATTGAGCATTGTATTATTAAGTAGTAATTTCTGAGTACAATTCTTCAGATGCCAAAACTAACAATCCTATACAGAGATCTAACTAGACAAAAAGTTGGTGAGATGATCTCACGTAGTCACTAGAAGATCTAACACTGATCTGCGCTGGAGATGAGCCTATGTGCAGTACTATGTCACACCCACGTAGTTACTCCATCACTATTGTTGGGATTACGATGCACCTCCTCTGATCCTTTGCTGGCTGGAAACTTTGACCATTTTCCCTCTCGGTCTCACACCCTGGCTTCGACACTTGATCCTGAATGTTCCTCATCATAATTTCAAACTCCCTTTGAAGCTCTGCGCTTCCACAACGTAGCTCTGCATGACACTGCATCAGCCTCTCTGGACGTCTTTCTGCCCTCTCTGCCTTGTACTCTCTGGATCAAGAAAACTTCCTCTATAAACTATCCTTGCCCCTCACTGCAAGAAATCACTTGGATCTCTTCTCTGACAACTGTTGCACTACTCTCTTCAGAAATTGATCTCTTGATGTCTCACTCGATGTGTTTTCCAAATGCCCATTAAGCCTCTTCTTATAATCTTCTCATTGAGTAACCAATGGCCCAGATTAGATTCTAATCAATGACTCAGATCATTTTGGCTTGATCCTTGTCTTCTTTTAGAAGTTTCACCCTTAGTTTAATTAATACCCTTTAATTATTTTAATTTCCTAAGTTTAGACTTAGGCATCCATTAAAAATAATTAATTATTTTAATGAAACCTTCTTCGGGTGGAATTTCCCAAAACAATTATAGGTATTTTGGAATACATGTGTCCTAGCCTCCCTGCAAATTTTGAGGCTTAGAGCACATCTGATGCTACAAGAAATCAACACTCCCTCTTAGTGAGGAACGTGCTCTAGTAATGCAACCTACTGAAGCATCACCCTTCTTTGTAACATCTTCTTCTGCACTGCCGATGTCTGACATCACTGCCCACCAACTACTATGCAAATGTTACATCTGTGCTATTGTTGGCCCTGCCACTGCCAACACTACATCTGCACTGAAACACTCTCTTATTGCTACAACAACAACTAAAAAGCATCCATAATATTGAACCAAAGGTGTTCAACGTGATGCATCTGCTGTTGGAGTTCTGACAGTTGCCAGTCTCTGCGCTGTCATTGAAGCCACTGCGTGGCTGCTGACTCTGCTCTGTGCCAACTGCACAACTACCAACACTATCTCTACGCTGCTCAGACTCTGGCACTCCTAGCTATTGCAACTGTCACTCTGATACTCCTTTGCACCAATTGACCCTGGTCCATCCTGTTACTTCTGACATAGGATCCCATAGCAAGGTATTGATCCATGAGGTGGACTCCTCAATGGACCCTGCCCATCTGTAGTTCTTTCGAAGTACAGTACTAGATCACCCCATCTCTCCCCTGGAGATATCTGGGGAATCATGGCAAAATCCTCCTCCTTGATCTTAGTGGTTACAACCTGCAGATCATGTTTCTTGTCCTTGTCCTTCTTCTTGAGAGGACACTGTGTAGTGTAGTGACCAAATTCACCACATCGGAAACATTTGATCTTTGAGATGTCCTTCTTCCACCTTCACTGCTCCTGTTGCCCCTTTGATGCAAGGGCTACATTCTCTTCCTCCTCCTTGGGCTTCGTCCCACTGTTGCTGTTTCTATGAAGTTTGCACTTGACTAAGTCTTGCTTCATCTCTTCCTGTTGAAGAGTGACCCACATCCCTTCCCAATCCAACAATCTCTCTTTACCGAGGATACTCTGGACAAATACTTTCCATTCTTCTGAGACTAAATTCAAGGCCAACCTCACCATTTCTGTACGCTGAGGTGTTGATCCTACAACTACCAACTGATCTCAGACTTCCTGAAGCTTTGATAGGAACAAATCAATGCGTTCCCCTTTCTCCATCCTTGTTGATCTCAGTTTCTCCTCCAAGTACATCTTCCGCTGCTCAGAAGATCCTTGATATAGTGTAACCAATCATCCCACATCTATTTGGTTGTCCCTTTACTAGCAATGTGACATACAACGTGATCCCTCACTCCATCGAGGATCAATCACTTGGCCTTCGCCATCTCAGCCTTGTACTTATTAAGTGGATCTGCATCACCAAGTACAACTACCACACTATCGACATACATCTTGAGATCATGCTCATCAAGAAGGCATGATGTCACGCCCCTACACCTGCGGTAGTCTTCCAACCCCTTGTAGCAAGGTGCGGCACCACCGAACGCGTTCTTTTCACCAATACTAACATTCGTGGACTACGCCTACTTTCACATTAACATACTTAGCTTGTGTTTTGTAGCTAAGTAAAAGTAATTATCCTTTATACTTAATGAAGCCCATACTCATTCATTATCATCATGCAATTATACCGAGAACAATAACAATTGCAACAAGTATAAAGGGGAAGGGCAACTCCCCGTAATGTGAGTCTGCCCGACAATTTTATTAAGAATATCAGTTTACAATACAAGTGTGTCTTGGCCGAACCAAGTCTCACACTTAACCAAATTTTACAATAGATAGGCAACCTGCCTTTTACAACATCTTGTGCATCTCTTGCACAAAGGACGATGCTCACCCGAGCCACCAAGAATCCTTGCCAAGTCTTACACCAAGAACCGTACACTAAAATTCACCCAACACATGGCACACTTTGCCAACCATCAACCAAGATACAAGTCTGCGCAATCTCCAAGACTAATGCGCATGAGATATGTGCATTCCCTTCACCAAAACTGCGTACTCCTCTTGTCCTCCTTGCGAAGATGTTATGAGCGAATGTCTTGTCGTTGAAATGAGCCTCCATGCTCACTTATATATATGCATATTACATGGGTTTTCATGTGGGGTGGCAGCCCCTTGGCCGACCCCCAAAACACCCACAATGCATCCTTAAAATGCTTTTCCATAGGTCGGCCTGCCCTCACGCAAGCTCCCTTCCAATTCGCATATAAGTTGTCCAAACGTTCCACGCACTTCTCCTAAGTGTCGCAAACTGTTCTCCTTTCGTCGCTTTTATTGTCGCATTATTTCCGCAGTCCGTCGCAACTTCGTCGCACTTCCGCCGTTCAGCGCGCCCGTCCGCGCGCCCGCCCGCGCCCGCGTGCACGACCTCGCCCGGCGCCCGTCGCACTGCAGCTCGGAGGCCTTACATCCTCCTCCACCTGAAATCGTTGTCGTCCTCGACAACATACCATCCCGGTAGCCATCCACCAAGATCATCATCATCCATGATGTTGACTCCTCCACACAAAGCAAACACCATTGCAACATGTGTAGAGCTTCATCTCCATCATGCTTCGACTTAGTGACCAACTACCACCAAGCTCACCATACCAAGGTATGTACCTCCACGGTATGCTCTCCATAAGATGTCATCTCGATCCATGATTACCAACCTCCTGTCTTCATCATGTGTCCTCATGTGAACTGCTACCATGATACTCCAACATAATGCCAACACATCTCTGTACACTTCCGGACCTCATGCTTGAACTAGTCGGATGGCCAGTCTAACTGCCACGCTCAAACCATGAGAGTGAACATCCTCATGCCACCATCAGTCGTTTCTCAAAACATCCTGTCACATCCTTGAATCATCAAGAATCTATCTCCATAATCCATGCTCAGGTCCATGGAACTCCATCCACCTCATCTGCAACATGCTGTCCATGACGTTTGGTGTCAATGTGCTACAAGAAATCAGCCACATCTATCCCAACATCATCATGTGTGTATGCCTCCTTCATATGAAGAGACCATCTCATCAATCTCCAACTCTCAGTATGCCACATCTAGGTCCATGAAGCAACCTCCATCATATCTGCAATGTGCCATCCCTCAAATCTGCCATAGAAACAAGTATGCACTTGTCTCACCTGTCCATGTGTCACGTAGTTGAGTCTCGGCTCAACCCATGCCCAAGTGTAGCCACCAAGGCATCATCATCATCATCGTTGTAACTCCATCACCTCAAAGTGTCTCATATCGATCCTCCACATCAAGTCACTCTTCCAAGCCATGCCCATACATGTAATTTGAAAGTATGCATCCCATACTGCATCAAAGTCTCTTGACCTCAGCTCCTCAATGCATCAAATCCTCTAAGTCCACCATGTATGAAGTCCCTAAAGTCACAACAATCTCATGTCATCATGAGCTCCATAAGTCATCCCCAACCAACATCCTAGCAAGCATACAAGTCTCGGCCCAAAGGTCTCTGCAAGATGCCTCAGCTCTCCATGTAGTAGGAATGCTCCATAGTCTGCTCACAACTCCACCCAAGTCCATGGTCTTGTTGTACAAGAGTGCACAACCTCTCCATCGGCTCATAAGTAATAAGTCTCCATGCCACATCAGCAAATCCATCTGCACAACATCCCTGCCTTGGCACTCCTCATTGGATGCCCATAAGTGACACCTCTACAAGTGCTCTTGCACAATGTCCCTGCATAGACTACCATGCTCCATGTTTCCAACCTGATGTCCATGACTAAGTTGCCCATGTAGTCCAACCAAGTAAACTCATCACAATAATCGGTCATCCTCATCCAAGTCTGCAATCTTCAGTCTAGTGAACTCGGTCACCCAACCATATCATCATCATCACGAGTTCATCTCATCATGGCTCCTCCACTGAAGGTTCCACCAAGAGTTTCTCTTGGCCTCGGCCATGAGAAGTCCACCCAAGCATCATCGTACCTCGAGTGTGTGCCCTCCAATCTGTCCATGAGTCATGTCGGGCACTTAGCCAATTTTCCATGTGGCTAAAGCGTGACCCAATCCTCCGCAACGATCATCATGTTCCTCCCTTGTCACGGGCCTTTGCACCTTCTACCATAAGGTCATAAACAACCCCAACAAATTCTGCAACAATAAAAAATCCTTGCTTCTCCATACAAGGTCTCATCATAGTCATCCATGGTAAGATGCTCCCTTGCATTGGCAAACTGACTTTGCCCTTCCCTGCATACGGTCCATCTACCAAATGCTCAAGTGAAACACAAGTATCAATAATACTTACATCATCATCATGAGGCTCCTCCATGTGAGTATCCTCATCCATCCATGTCTACAAATTGCACGATCCTGGTCCAACTTGATCATCCTCAAGTTCATCCTCGATCGTTGTCACATCTGCAACATTCTCAATCATCACGGCTTCGTCTTCCTTGTTAGCACAATCTGCAACTTCATCTTGCTCCATTGTCCAACCAAGTTGAAGAAGCTCTTCTTCAATATTCCTTTCCAAGACTGTAAGCTCCTCTCGAATCCGGGGATTCTCTTCCTTCAACCTCTTCAACCTGTATAAGGTAAGCAAGAGCTTCCCTTCACCTTCTCCCAAACTTGCCATGCCTTGTCGTTCAGCTTGGCCCAAGCACTAAGCTTCACCTCTGCTAAACCTGCTTCCACTGTCATCAACTGTCAAGTTTCCAAGTGTACCCACACCTGCACTTCGTCACGAGCATCCCTGCTCTAACACCAGCTCCAACCGAGCTCTGATACCAACTGTCAAGTTGTGTATCAGCTTCAACAGTTCGACACCAGCACCAGCTCCATGGCAGTAGCTCTGATACCAACTGTCACGCCCCTACACCTGCGGTAGTCTTTGAACCGCTTGTAGTAAGGTGCGGCACCACCGAACGCGTTCTTTTCACCAATACTAACATTCGTGGACTACGCCTACTTTCACATTAACATACTTAGCTTGTGTTTCGCAACTAAGTAAAAGTAATTATCCTTTATACTTAATGAAGCCCATACTCATTCATTATCATCATGCAATTATACCGAGAACAATAACAATTGCAACAAGTATAAAGGGGAAGGGCAACTCCCCGTAATGTGAGTCTGCCCGACAATTTTATTAAGAATATCAGTTTACAATACAAGTGTGTCTTGGCTGAACCAAGTCTCACACTTAACCAAATTTTACAATAGATAGGCAACCTGCCTTTTACAACATCTTGTGCATCTCTTGCACAAAGGACGGTGCTCACCTGAGCCACCAAAATCCTTGCCAAGCCTTACACCAAGAACCATACACTAAAATTCACCCAACACATGGCACACTTTGCCAACCATTAACCAAGATACAAGTCTGCGCAATCTCCAAAACTAATGCGCATGAGATATGCGCATTCCCTTCACCAAAACTGCGCACTCCTCTTGTCCTCCTTACGAAGATGTTATGAGCAAATGTCTTGTTGTTGAAATGAGCCTCCATGCTCACTTATATATATGCATATTACATGGGTTTTCATGTGGGGTGGCAGCCCCTTGGCCGACCCCCAAAACACCCACAACGCATCCTTAAAATGCTTTTCCATAGGTCGGCCTGCCCTCACACAAGCTCCCTTCCAATTTGCATATAAGTTGTCCAAACGTTCCACGCACTTCTCCTAAGTGTCGCAAATTGTTCTCCTTTCGTCGCTTTTATTGTCGCATTATGTCTGCAGTCCGTCGCAACTTCGTCGCACTTCCGCCGTTCAGCGCGTCCGTCCGCTCGCCCGCCCACGCCGGCGTGCACGACCTCGCCCGGCGCCCGTCGCACTGCAACTCGGAGGCCTTACATCCTCCTCCACCTGAAATCGTTGTCGTCCTTGAAAACATACCATCCCGGTAGCCATCCACCAAGATCATCATCATCCATGATGTTGACTCCTCCACACAAAGCAAACACCATTGCAACATGTGTAGAGCTTCATCTCCATCATGCTTCGACTTAGTGACCAACTGCCACCAAGCTCACCATACCAAGGTATGTACCTCCACGGTATGCTCTCCATAAGATGTCATCTCGATCCATGATTACCGACCTCCTGTCTTCATCATGTGTGCTCATGTGAACTGCTGCCATGATACTCCAACATAATGCCAACACATCTCTGTACACTTCCGGACCTCATGCTTGAACTAGTCGGATGGCCAATCCAACTGCCACGCTCAAACCATGAGAGTGAACATCCTCATGCCATCGTCAGTCGTTTCTCAAAACATCCTATCACATCCTTGAATCATCAAGAATCTATCTCCATAATCCATGCTCAGGTCCATGGAACTCCATCCACCTCATCTGCAACATGTTGTCCATGACGTTTGGTGTCAATGTGCTACAAGAAATCAGCCACATCTATCCCAACATCATCATGTGTGTATGCCTCCTTCATATGAAGAGACCATCTCATCAATCTCCAACTCTCGGTATGCCACATCTAGGTCCATGAAGCAACCTCCATCATATCTGCAATGTGCCATCCCTCAAGTCTGCCATAGAAACAAGTATGCACTTGTCTCACCTGTCCATGTGTCAAGTAGTTGAGTCTCGGCTCAACCCATGCCCAAGTGTAGCCACCAAGGCATCATAATCATCATCGTTGTAACTCCATCACCTCAAAGTGTCTCATATCGATCCTCCACATCAAGTCACTCTTCCAAGCCATGCCCATACATGTACTTTGAAAGTATGCATCCCATACTGCATCAAAGTCTCTTGACCTCAGCTCCTCAATGCATCAAATCCTCTAAGTCCACCATGTATGAAGTCCCTAAAGTCACAACAATCTCATGTCATCATGAGCTCCGTAAGTCATCCCCAACCAACATCCTAGCAAGCATACAAGTCTCGGCCCAAAGGTCTCTGCAAGATGCCTCAGCTCTCCATGTAGTAGGAATGCTCCATAGTCTGCTCACAACTCCATCCAAGTCCATGGTCTTGTTGTACAAGAGTGCACAACCTCTCCATCGGCGCATAAGTAATAAGTCTCCATGCCACATCAGCAAATCCATCTGCACAACATCCCTGCCTTGGCACTCCTCATTGGATGCCCATAAGTGACACCTCTACAAGTGCTCTTGCACAATGTCCCTGCATAGACTGCCATGCTCCATGTTTCCAACCTGATGTCCATGACTAAGTTGCCCATGTAGTCCAACCAAGTAAACTCATCACAATAATCGGTCATCCTCATCCAAGTCTGCAATCTTCAGTCTAGTGAACTCGGTCACCCAACCATATCATCATCATCACGAGTTCATCTCATCATGGCTCCTCCACTGAAGGTTCCACCAAGAGTTTCTCTTGGCCTCGGCCATGAGAAGTCCACCCAAGCATCATTGTACCTCAAGTGTGTGCCCTCCAATCTGTCCATGAGTCATGCCGGGCACTTAGCCAATTTTCCATGTGGCTAAAGCATGACCCAATCCTCCGCAACGATCATCATGTTCCTCCCTTGTCACGGGCCTTTGCACCTTCTACCATAAGGTCACAAACAACCCCAACAAGTCCTGCAACAATCAACAATCCTTGCTTCTCCATACAAGGTCTCATCATAGTCATCCATGGTAAGATGCTCCCTTGCATTGGCAAACTGACTTTGCCCTTCCCTGCATACGGTCCATCTACCAAATGCTCAAGTGAAACACAAGTATCAATAATACTTACATCATCATCATGAGGCTCCTCCATGTGAGTATCCTCATCCATCCATGTCTGCAAACTGCACGATCCTGGTCCAACTTGATCATCCTCAAGTTCATCCTCCATCGTTGTCACATCTGCAACATTCTCAATCATCACGGCTTCCTCTTCCTTGTTAGCACAATCTGCAACTTCATCTTGCTCCATTGTCCAACCAAGTTGAAGAATCTCTTCTTCAATATTCCTTTCCAAGACTGCAAGCTCCTCTCGAATCCGGGGATTCTCTTCCTTCAACCTCTTCAACCTTTATAAGGTAAGCAAGAGCTTCCCTTCACCTTCTCCCAAACTTGCCATGCCTTGTCGTTCAGCTTGGCCCAAGCACTAAGCTTCACCTCTGCTAAACCTGCTTCCACTGTCATCAACTGTCAAGTTTCCAAGTGTACCCACACCTGCACTTCGTCACGAGCAACCCTGCTCTAACACCAGCTCCAACCGAGCTCTGATACCAACTGTCAAGTTGTGTATCAGCTTCAACACTTCGACACCGGCACCAACTCCACGGCACTAGCTCTGATACCAACTGTCATGCCCCTACACCTGCGGTAGTCTTCCAACCGCTTGTAGCAAGGTGCGGCACCACAGAACGCGTTCTTTTCACCAATACTAACATTCGTGGACTACGCCTACTTTCACATTAACATACTTAGCTTGTGTTTCGCAACTAAGTAAAAGTAATTATCCTCTATACTTAATGAAGCCCATACTCATTCATTATCATCATGCAATTATACCGAGAACAATAACAATTGCAACAAGTATAAAGGGGAGGGGCAACTCCCCGTAATGTGAGTCTGCCCGACAATTTTATTAAGAATATCAGATTACAATACAAGTGTGTCTTGGCCGAACCAAGTCTCACACTTAACCAAATTTTACAATAGATAGGCAACCTGCCTTTTACAACATCTTGTGCATCTCTTGCACAAAGGACGGTGCTCACCCGAGCCACCAAGAATCCTTGCCAAGTCTTACACCAAGAACCGTACACTAAAATTCACCCAACACATGGCACACTTTGCCAACCATCAACCAAGATACAAGTCTGCGCAATCTCCAAGACTAATGCGCATGAGATATGCGCATTTCCTTCACCAAAACTGCGCACTCCTCTTGTCCTCCTTGCGAAGATGTTATGAGCGAATGTCTTGTTGTTGAAATGAGCCTCCATGCTCACTTATATATATGCATATTACATGGGTTTTCATGTGGGGTGGCAGCCCCTTGGACGACCCCCAAAACACCCACAAAATCATCCTTAAAATGCTTTTCCATAGGTCGGCCTGCCCTCACGCAAGCTCCCTTCCAATTCGCATATAAGTTGTCCAAACGTTCCACGCACTTCTCCTAAGTGTCGCAAACTGTTCTCCTTTCGTCGCTTTTATTGTCGCATTATGTCCGCAGTCCGTCGCAACTTCGTCGCACTTCCGCCGTTCAGCGCGCCCGCGCGTCCGTTCGCGCGCGCGCCCGCGACCTCGTACACGACCTCGCCCGACGCCTGTCGCACTACAGCTCGGAGGCCTTACACATGAGATCCTAGCCTTCGAGATGACATAGTTGGATGCTCCATCCAACCAGTCTTGATCTCTCAGCCCGTTAGCTTCCATCTCTGCCAAAAAAATGTCGAACGACCTCCTCTCTTCTCTGCGTTGAAGCTGGGATGGCCTACATACTCCTTGTTGGAGTTAGTAGATCTGCTCCTCTCTACTACTGCTCAACAAATGAGAAATCAAATTCCATGGCTAGGAATTCTCTGAGGAAGAAATTCCCTCAAAAAATGTTTCCTTCCTTCTTTCGACATTTTTCCACCCCAACAACTGCTGCAAAAAACTACGTCTCACACCAAAATTGCTTTGCATTGAATTTGCTGCTACGCTGCTCCCTCTGCCGCTGACAAGTCTCGATATGGAAATATTACCTCTATGTCGACTCACTCAGAGAGAGATCTTCCTTTAGAATCTTGCCCTCCTGGCTTGGACTGTGCAATCCCTCTGGGGATTCGATCTGTTACCTGCGCAACACTTCAATCTCCCTCCTTCTCTTCAGCGTTGGGTTCTTCCAATATCCTCTCTTGCTTTACCTGTGCTTTGATACCATGTGAAAAATTTGAGAATCCCTTAATCACTACTGCACACAAACTAATATTACTTCTCCTACTTGTTTAATCCATGCAAGTTATTTACTATGTTCTACTATAAATATCAAAGTGAATACAACTGCAATCTTCACAACTTTAAATAATATGCGGAAATAAGAACTGAGCAAGAAAGAAAGAAATACACAACACACAATGGACATTATTATTTTTGAACCAATGTCCCCAGAAAAATCCAATGTGGGAAAACCGATGCAACAGTTGAGGGTTTGTATTGTTAAGCAATAATTTCTGAGTACAATTCTTTAGATGCCCAAACAAGAAATCCTATACAGATATATAACTAGACAAAAATATTGTGAGATGATCTCACCCAATCATTGGAAGATCTACATTGATCTACGCTGGAGATGAGCCTCCGCACAACACTGCGTCACACCCTCAGAGTTACTGCGTCACTACTGCTTGGATTGTGCTTCACCTCTTCTAATCCTCCGCTGGCTGGAAACTTCGACCCTTTGTCCTCCTAGTCTCACACCTGACTCTGACACTTGATCCTGACTGTTCCTCAGCAGAATTTCAGACCCCCTTTAAAGCTTTGCACTGCCACAACGTAGCTTTGCGTGGCCCCGCGTCAGCCTCTCCCGATGTCTTTCTACCCTCTCTGCCTTGTAATCTCAGGATCAGGAAAACTTCCTGCAGAAAATATCCCTGCCCCTCACTGCAAGAAATCACTTCAATCTCTTCTCTGACAAACGCTGCGATGCTCTCTTCAGAAATTGATCTCTTGATCTCTCACTCGATGTGTTTTCCAAATGCCCATCAAGCCTCTTCTTATAGTCGTCTCGTTGAGTAACCAACGACCCGAATTAGATTCTAATCAATGGCTCAAATCATTTTGGCTTGATCCTCATCTTCTTTTAGAAGTCTTACCCTCAGTTTAATTAATACCCTTTAATTATTTTAATTTCTCAAGTTTAGACTTAGGCATCCATTAAAAATAATTAATTATTTTAATAAAACCTTCTACGGGTGGAATTTCCCAAATCAATTTCTGGGTATTTTGGAATGCATGTGTCCTAGCCTCCTTGCCAATTTTGAGGCTTAGAGCACATCTGATGCTACTAGAAATTAACATAATGAACCCTTCATAGGGTAGAATTTGATTTATTTTTATAGATATGTTATGACAAATTGTCCAATGGAATATCAATGGCAGTTTACGGATCATTTTAAATGGTTTTAAGGGTTGGGTGTGCAGAGTGTCTAGATGCTCTCTTAAGACGAAAAAGAAATTGCAAAGAGGGAATCCTTAAAAGGCGACGAAATATTTTTCTTATGGAGGTTAAGGTGAATTGCAATACAATCATTAAAATTTGTAGATGCATCTATTGTGAAGTCATTCCTAGTAGCTTTATTTTATGTATCAACATAAAGGACCTTATTTTAATGTGCCATCCCAAATTTCTAGTATATGGTTTGTTGCCTCCATTGCACACTAGTCTCTGGCATGATTAACTGCTCAATTTTGTTATTCAGATCCTTCTTTCCACCTGTTCTATCACAGGGTCAAGTTCCTAACATAATGAGCTTTTGTGACCTTTAGTTCAGAACACTTCAACTCTTGTTGTACTTCTTAATATTATGCAACACATAACATTTTCTATGACAATGGTAGTGTGCCATCTCTTCCTTTGTTCTAAGCGGGAGTTAGATTGTACTATATAACGTTCTTACTAGGAAAAAAAGGCTCAAAATTGTTGGAGAGAAACACACTCGGTTCCCTTTCTTGTTGAGTTATAAATCGAGTTTGGAAAAGGACTTGCCATAACTCATTACCACCCCAAGGAATCTTACACACAACATGTAATACCTTGACTATATAGGGTTTGAGGGTGGGCACAAGGGAGAGAAGTATGATATGAGGGGGGTGAATCCATGTTTACATGGTGGGACATGAGTTAGAGGGTGACTTGATCTCCATAACATGCTTACATGTCACCAGAGTGGGGTAAATTCATAGTATGTTCAACTAAACCCTTAATTAACTTATAAATCTCTTCTTACAACCTTTCTCCCAGGTTGGCTTGCATCTCAACTCCCTCTTTTTGGCTTTTTGGTAGTATAGAGAAACTTGATTTTCTCAAATTCTTTTATAATTGAAATAGTTCTTTGATCAAGTCTAAAGAGCTTGATGTTTTTTTGGAGGGATTTGGTGATATGGGGATGTAGGATAACCATCGAGTCCCCAAATCATTGTTGCTTTTACAAACCTTGGAACATTGTGAGTGCTTTTGCCTCATTATTTTTTGCAAATCTAGGATCCTAGACAAACTCCATTTCCTTTTATCACTTTAAGTCATAAATGATTTGCCCACCCCCTTAACATATGTCATCCTTAATATTGATCTTGGCCTTAAATAATCATCCAATAAAGCTTTTATGAATGCCTCACTTGAATTAGAAGTAGTCATCTTGGCTACTCCAAAGTTGACTTACAATGATGGACTTGAAATTATTGATCAACTACAACAGTCAAATAAATTTGCATGAGTTTTATTTTTCATTTTACTTACATAAATTAGTCTTAAAAGTTCAATAAAGTTTTAAAGCAATAAATTAGCCTTAAAAGTTCAATCAGGTTTTAAAGCAAGATCTTACCTAAAATAAAAAATAAGAAGCTTAGTCTAGACATCTAGAGCATCCACTTAGTCTTCATTGTACTCATAAAATTTAAAATAAATTAAAATAAGAATAAGACCAAGAGCTTTTATAACAATTTTTGCTTGGCTAAGAGCTAGGCTTCTTTGGATATAAGGAAATAGGTTAATGACTTAAGACCCAAAGACATTTGGCAGGAGTGAAAGCCTGCCCCCTTACAGACCATCAAGTAGTTATAGGTGGTTGAATTGAGGCTTCTGTGATCCATAATATTTGAAAGAAAAACTTCAGCGTAAATAACATGTAGACATAAATTTGTCGACATAGTTATAGGTGGCCTGGTTTTCCTTTAATAACATTGACGAGTCAATCCACACTTACAGATAGCAACCGATGATGGTTATCCCTACCATTAGTTTGAGAATTGAATTATAACAAGTTTTCCCACTATTTTAAAAGAAAACACAATCAATCAAATCTACATATCTTTAATTTAAAAAATATTAAAACGAAAATAAATTAACATGCAACAGTGAAACTCACTTAATGCAACAGTGAAACTCACTTATTAGAGATACAACAAACTCATACTTTATAGATATGCAAGCCCACATCACACAAATATATACCCTTAACAAATAAATATCACCCCGTCCACTTCACTAACCAACCCGTTGACACTAGTTACAATAATAAATATTATTATTACAAGAAGTCCACATTAATACAAAAGAGACTTTTCCCCTCATCTGACGGCCAAGATTCGCCGCTTTTCTCGATGGACGAACTCTCAACAAGTCTGTCCGTTTGACGAGGCACTGGAAGCTCGGATGTTGACGTTGAAAATTGTAACTGATCTGAACCGTTACTTCTTCGAAGACTTGCGCACTATTTAGGTACCCGACCCCATTCTTCCTCCTTGCCCCCTTTTTTGTTCGTGGCCTCGGAGGGTTTCTTTGCGCGAAGATCACAGGTCAGAATAGCCATTTGGTGAAGGAAATCTGTGGTTTCTTGGTTCAGAGCACTGATATCAGTGTTAGTCGTTCTGTTCACGTCATTTTGAGCTCAAATTTGAGGTCTTTCTGTGCGGATTCGGTCAAAAATGACGGAGAAGGAGAGAGAAAATCATGTTTACATGGCCAAGCTTGCCGAGCAAGCCGAGCGATACGATGGTACGTTAAATCTTGGGGTTGCTATGTTTTCTGGTAGACTTTGCAGGGATTGTTACGGGGATCTGCCATGAAATGTTGCCACTGTCGGTTTTCTGGTGTTTTATAGTTTTAAATGTCAGCGTGTATGGAGTTATTTCTTGATGGGGTTTGCTTGATCAAATAGTGCAGTATTTAGCCTATATGATTGGATCTCAGATTTCTATGATTTTTTAATTTTTCAAGATCAAAAGCAGCGTTTGTATATATTTTGCATTCAAGGATATAAAAGGAATCTAGTGTTTGTGATTATTTGATCTTTGTGCCGTTAAAGAAGATATTCAGGGTTCTGCTTACAAGCCTCTAATAATATAAGTAGGTCTGCTTCCTCTCTACTGCACACAGAAGTAAACTATTGAGTTTTTATGGTTTGTTCGGTTTCTTTAATGGGAGTGACTTGGGTAAAATGACTGAAATCATAAGTAGGTGAAATCAAATGATCAAAAACTTGTAAACAGCCAGGGGAAAGCTCCCAAACCAATATGAGAATGTGACTGACTGGACTTACTTGTTAGCTCTGAGATTCAATTCAGATTAAAGTGTCATCGTTTTCTTTTGGCTGGATGAATGGTCTATAGCATAGATCATGGTTCTGATAAAATTGTTTGATGAGGTCATCATTGAAATCGATTGACGGTATTTTGTATTTATATCTTTTCTGTTCTTGCTTAGGGTTGATTTATACAGATGGTCTTACCAAAGGGAAGTAATGCGTCCACAGTCCACATAAATTATTTGGTGTATGAATATTGAGATCCACTTTAATGTAATTGGGTGTCAGAAACCTAATATTTTTTTGTTGGATGAAGACCTTGTATTGTTGCTGAATAGTTTTATTTGTACAGTTGTGGAAATAATTCTTTTGGCTAGAGTCTGTGAAGAAATTGATTGAGAGTGATGAATTGTTTTGCTGAAATTGAGATGAATTCTTTTGGTAAAATGGTTTCCATGTCCAGTTTGGTTTTGTCTAGGAAAGATCAAATAGAGATCCTTTCAATTAAGTTCGTGTGATGGTGATCTTACTTTGAACTGTAATGTACCAAATTGGTAAGTAAGAGAAAAGGCACCAACAACAAGGTAACTGACCACTTTGAATCCATAAACAAAGAACCATAGTCATCTTGCTTTACTTAACAATATAACCATTTGTGTGAAGGCGATCTTACACTGGACTGTAGTCTACCAAGTTAACGAGTAAGAGAAAAGTCCTCAACAACAAGGTAAATACGCATGTTGAATCCATAATAAAGAACCAACCATTCAATGCAACTTATTGTCTCTGTTGGACCCTGTGGATTGTCCTCTTTAAGTGACAATGTATATTCTATTTGGTGGAATGATACCAATTCATAGGCGGATCAGGATCTATGTCAAGTGGAGAAATTGGTCACAACATTATCGTGTTCCCAATGTTCGATTAACTATATATGGGCAATTGTATGTGTTTTATATTGATTTCATAGTTACCAACATGGATGCATGAGTTGCATCATATTCCATTGATGCCAATCCCATGGTTTTATATGCATGATACAGGAAACTTTGCCTTGCAATAGGAGTTTGCTTGACAGTTAAATTTTACATGCCATTGGAGTTTGATTTATCACAAATCTTGTTCTTGCTGTTATTCTCATTATTTACTGAATATTGAAGATCAATGTAAGTGACCCCCTTTTTGCAATGAAATGGAATGTCGCAGAGATGGTGGATTCAATGAAGAAAGTTGCTAAGTTGGATGTGGAGCTTACTGTGGAAGAGAGAAACTTGCTCTCAGTTGGCTACAAGAATGTCATTGGGGCAAGAAGAGCTTCCTGGCGGATAATGTCTTCCATTGAGCAGAAAGAAGAGGCAAAGGGTAACGAGCTCAATGTCAAACGGATCAAGGAGTACCGTCACAAAGTTGAAGATGAACTCAGTAGGATTTGCAACGACATTCTTACAATAATTGATGAACATCTCATTCCCTCTTCTAGCACTGGCGAGTCTACAGTTTTCTACTACAAGATGTAAGACCATTCTTCTAGTTAGTTGGTTTATGGGATGAGTAATGTTGAAATGAATGGGAGTTTTGCAGTTTGGGTTGCTACATGCACAACTTGTCAAGTACATTCTTGAGTAACGTTTATATATTGGGAAACATTACTTTAAATTCTGCATGGGATCTATCTTATTTTTCCTTCTATCAAAGATTTGTGCATGTATTTACTGTTGTGATATAGAATTGCCATTTCAACTTCCTTGTACTAAATTTGTATGACTACTATAATTTTTAGGAAGGGGGATTATTATCGGTATCTTGCAGAATTTAAGACAGGAAATGAAAGGAAAGAAGCTGCAGACCAATCTCTCAAAGCTTATCAGGTGCATTGATTAAACATTTTTTTGGTGAAAATGAGGCTGTAACAGTATCGTTATTGCAAGTCAAATAAGATACTGTTATGATTATCCTCAGTGAAATTGGCAGAAGCTTACTGATTTTTATTTTTTCAGGCTGCTTCAAACACAGCGACTACAGATTTGGCACCTACCCACCCAATCAGGCTTGGGCTGGCATTGAACTTCTCAGTTTTCTACTATGAAATTTTGAACTCGCCTGAGAGGTGAGCTTGCGTATTCATTAGATTGAGGTTTACTGCTTTTGTTGTTCTCTCAATCTTAAGAACTGGATTGAATAGTTCGACATTATGGAATTGTTTTTAGGGCTTGCCACTTGGCCAAACAAGCTTTTGATGAAGCAATTGCGGAGCTTGACACTCTCAGTGAAGAGTCATACAAGGACAGCACATTAATCATGCAACTACTGAGAGACAATCTTACTCTCTGGACTTCAGATTTACAAGAAGAAGGAGGTACTTTTTATTTGCAAGATAGAGTGTTACTTTAGTAACTTGGAGTTGCCACCATTTTGTTATTATAAAAACTTAAGAAAAGCATATTTTTCATGTTCATAAATTTCATTTTGGTTTATTTATAGATAAAGTTTAGTATATTTATGCTGGTGTGCTGGATAAACAGGGGAAGATCAACCCAAAGGTGAAGAGGATAAGATAGAAGAAATTGAGGTATGTTGGGGAAATACATTACTATAAGTTGCGATATTTCAGCATAGTTTGGCAAGGTTTTTACTGTTTCAAGTACGAGGTTAGAGTTTCATTTATCTATATGTTCGAGACTTTGAGTGACTTGTTTCTCAGATTTGAGTTGGAATTGATAAAAAGTAACTTTCATTGATCTGTCCCTGTTTTGCAGCACTAGTTTCAGAAGGGCAGTGTAATGGCTACTTTCAGCATAACAACTGCCATGGCAGTTGTATGCTGGAAGGCAGTTTATATTTGCTATGTTTCTTCATTCCTCCGTGCTGGTCCTGAGGCGCTCTGCATAGACTAAACAATTGTATTCATGATCCCTGTTGCCAGTTTTTTTATTTTGATGAAGTGGGTTTAAGTTAGGTTGGAACTTTGAAGTACAATAGTGTTTTGCACTTTACATCCTAAGTTGGAGGTCTTTTGAATTTTTAGTTCCACATGCATGGAATGTTGATGCACGATTTTCTGTTTCGTCACTATTAAGTTGATAGGAAGTTTTAATTTGTAAGCCACGAGTTGGCTGATTGGGCTCAAATTTTCGACTTGCCTGCTTTTTATTTGAGCAGAAGTTGTGGATGTGTCTCTAAATGTAAGAGGTGAATGTATTTGACACTGGACCGTGTGGATGATGCAGATTACTAAAAACCTTGCGTTATGAAAGATGCTACCTATAAAATGTGGTTTGGCTGTTGGTTTTGGTAGCTGTTTTATTGTCTTGACGTAATATGATATGATTGAATGAGTACATGTTTTTATGATTTAGTGGCAGGATATATTGTATTTCCCATGGATGCTTGCCTTGTGTTCTCTCACACGCTGGCGAACTCTTATATACAAAGCATATAGAACTTAGTTTTGTTAATTTATTTTGACTGGAAACTTGTATGTACTTCTAACTACCTGCGATATCTTCTGTCTGAGAAGAAATTATAGTTGAATGTATGTATTGCTTAATTAATATCAAATCAACCTCTGCACAAAAGCTTGAAGCTTTTTGACTTTTGGATCCTCTCTTAGTCCTTACTTTGAATTTCAATATCTATATGGCAACATAAGCACATTTCGCACCAGTTCCGATATTTAACAAGGAAGCATACGTTACAAAGCACTCGAGAGCTTTCATCAAACTTATTGGATGTTGCTCTTATTGGATGTAGCAACAGGGAATGTGTCTTTTGCACGGTTGATCGGGTTATAATGTGAGGTTCATTACAATGGTTAAGAACATGTTTTTCTTTCTGAAAAGGTAGAGTTGTAATGGTTAAGAACATGTATTTTTTTTAAAGAGGGGTAGAGGATGTACGTTTATATAAATTTTAGCAATCAAATCACTGCAAGGAAGCATGTTTGTTGTCCCACAAACAATAAAATCTCATACACCATACACCAATTTGATGTCTAACTTCACCATTGCTATAATATTTAAATTATTATTAAAATTGATATTATTATTATTTAGGAAAACACATGAGAGACCGCTTAACCGTTTATCTTGTTATTTTTAAATTCCGAGGATCACATCTATGCATTTGTAAGCTGAAGTTTGATGCACTTTTGGTATGATTACACCATACACCAATTTGATGTCTAACTTCACCATTGCTATAATATTTAAATTATTATTAAAATTGATTGCTATAATATTTAAATTATTATTAAAATTGATATTATTATTATTTAGGAAAACACATGAGAGACCGCTTAACCGTTTATCTTGTTATTTTTAAATTCCGAGGATCACATCTATGCATTTGTAAGCTGAAGTTTGATGCACTTTTGGTATGATATGGGTTTGTTCCTGTAAATAGTTTCAAAGGAACTTCGCTTAATGACAATCTTGATTGATAATGAGTTGGGAATACAATGAGTCCAGGTGAATGTGGAACCTTCTGTACCAACTCTACTTGCTAGCGGACTTTGGTTGGATTTTTTTCAGTTATGTTTACATGATAGATGATTGACCCAGACATAACATTATGGATCTCAAATTATTCATGATTTATTTTGAGCTGATCTGCCTGGCCTTATCCTCCTCTCCTGCTTAATCATCCTTTCCATGCTAAACACACATGGATTTATTTGTTCGTTACTGTCTTTGGTAGCATTATGGAGACCCTTTAAGCCCCTTGCCAAGAAGTCCCATTATGTAAAGAGGATTAGAGCCATTAAATAATCTTCTGAACACATCTTTAGGAGCATTAAGGTGGTGGGATTATAAATGATTTAAAATTGTGGAATACTTTGTCCTATATGTAAATGTTATATTGGCTATCATTTGCCGAGGGCTAATGTGTCACGGTGAAGAGAGATGGTTCATAGTTTTTTTATAAAATTTAAGGTGAACTTTTAAGGTGTAATGTTATTTATTTAATAAATTGGAGAAAAATTGTAACTGGAACATACAAAGTTTTATGCCATGAACGATTGTATTGCACTGCCGCCACTCTAACTTGTTCACCTGATGTCATAGCTTGCAAACAGCTGCAAACTATATTGATTAAATTTCACTATCCAAAGAGTTTTCGAAGTTATGATGGATCAGTAATAGGTAAAGGAGGGTTGCACAGGAAATATTGGGTTGTAGATATGGTTGAATTTCATTCTTAGTGAAATGATTTTTTTGAATATATAAAAATATTTTTGAAATTCATTGCTATGAATATATCTACAATTATCAATTTCCAAATTAAATATCATAAAATACAATGTTATTATTAAAGTTTTATAAGAAATATTCAATTGTTGAATTTCATAATTAATATATATATGCTGTAGTGTAAAATTATGCTTTTTTGTCTGGAAAGTCGGTCATATTTTGAAAAAAACTAGTAGGGATTTTTGTAAATCCAAGTAAAAGCTGTTAAAATTCATAATTTTAGGTGCCCTAGACGTTTTTGATGGTGCTGAATCCATTTCCACCATCAAAAACATGATTCAAACACTACATCTACAAGATTTTTTGAATTTTTGTGCTCGGGTTCCGGCCACTTTTGGCTGAGCAACTCCTTCGCCTCCATAGACGACTCATATATATACTTTGTAAATTAGATTTTCATTCACATAGATTACATCATTAATAACAATTTACAAACATCCTATTGGCCTTCTTTCTAATGAATTTATTGGCCAATAGATAGTTTCCCAAAAATACAATAGTTTGCCATGCATGCCGAAAAAAACTAGAAGCTATAGGTACATAAGCCTAGAGGATAAACAAAATTAGAAGGCAACCAAGACTCATTAGACATCTGAAGAAGTGATCGGGGTTGGGTTGTCTAGCCCTGAACTAGACGACGATGGATGCTTGGACTCAGAATTGATGTGTTTCTCCATGTGTGTAATTCTGCCTTCCATGCGTTCTTATTTGTTTTGCAAGCGCCACTGTTCTCTCTGCCTAGTCGCAAGTTTGTCATGCATGTACCTTTGGTTCATCTAGAGGTCATTCATAAAAGATATGATCATGTTCTTGTCATCATGCCTGTCCTTGCTTAATTGCTTAATGAGTGTTTTCAATTGATGAAGTTGGCTACCAATGTTGTCTTGTATATTTGTAGAATCATAAGGGTCAGGAGGGTTAGTAGGAATGTGTTCAATTGTCTCTTTTATGCTATTAACCTCCAAGTAAGGCCTACTAGAATTCCCTTGCTCCCTTACTCCTTTTCTTACCTTGCCATGCTGTTGTGACATAAAAAAAATTCATTGTAGAGTAAAAGGCTAAGAACTTGGAACAACTACTGATCAAAAGTAGGTTGAATTGATTAGGTTGCATACCCTAACCAACCACCGTTCCCAAAGGGCCAAATAAAACTTGGTTCCAAGCAGAGTCCTCAACAAAACCCCCACTCACAATTATTGAACTAGTGCAACATGCTGTCCACAAGTCCCCAACCAGAATTACTTAGGATATCCTAATGACCGAACCAAAACCATAGGCTAGACTCCCTCGAACAGGGAAAAAAATGGGTGCCCTAGAACCATGAAGAGCCATACAATATATCCTTTGAGCACCAACAGTTGCAAAGAGGTTGGGAAAGTCTAATGGCAGCAAGTGCCCTCCCTTTTAGACCACACCCACTTGTGAGAATGTCGACAAGAAAGCCCCAAAAAACTAGAGCACCACAACAAAACCCCAAGGCCAAAAGAAACCACACCCACCATAACATTTTTGGGTGGCCCTATAAGACAAGAAATAGCAACTAACCACTTTTGAGCCAGACTAGAGAATGGAACCCAATTACCTCACATTGGCGTTGGACATCCTGGAGAGAGCTCCACTTCCAATCCACTGAGACACTGAGCACCACCACCTTTGCACAACACGAACCAAACCGCAACCCTTAGGTAGACAATACTAAGTGTCGGGGTCCCAAATGAATTTTAACAAGGGCCAAAACAACTTAAGCACTACAATGTGCTACCTAAAACACTCAAGACCCTGCCATTCTAGACCATGCAAGCGCTGAACTGGCCCAATGCACGCAAACATCGTCGCCAAACACCAAGTTGTTGGGTTGAAGACCTAGCGACCATCAAACCACTTGTATACCATGTTGCACCATCTCCTCAAGTCGAAGGCCAAACATCAATATAACCCGCATTCGCCTACCACTTAACTCTCCCATGTTTATGCTACATGGAGGAGGGGTGCCATGCCACCCCTCAAATGTCGTGCTGGATGGTGGGGTGGTGGGTGCTATCCCCAGTGCCCTCATATTGTCGATCTTCCACCCCCGTCAAGGAATTTCATAATTGGATATTATCGTTAATTGTAGGGAATTATATTCCAAAATGAATATCATCCGTAATTAGTGTGGTTTATGCTTTAATTTTTTAGAATTTAAAAATTAAGGTTCAAAGAATGTGGAAAATTTTAATCAATTCTTTAATTTATCTTGGTTATAACAATACAATTACCAATTGTAGTTGGTAACCCATATGTACAACTGTCGTCTTTTAAATAAAAATAAAATAGAAGATATTACTTTAGTAAGCTTGATATAGATATACTATATTTTAAGGGAAAAACTCGTGTTTTGGATTTATGTGTTTTTATTTATGGAAGAAATTATAAGCACAATACAATTCTTGCTATATGAACATTTAAAGCTAAAATGGGGACTTAAATTATTTACAATGTGCATTTTCAAATTTAAACCATGTATGCTTTTAAGTAAACAATTCAACTAAATTTTGTATGTATGTTCTACAATACACAATTATCCACTAAAATTATATGTAGAAGGCCATCAATTAAAATAAGAGCCCTAGCTTAAGAATAATACCTTAGGATCCCTTTGGCTTAAAATGTTAGTAAAACAAATACTTGAAATGATTCCTTGAGATTAAGACAATGGCTCTTCGATGAAGTGTCCAATCTCAAAAAATAAAATTTGCCATGTGGAGGTGCTTGCAATAATGAATTTGATGATGTACATAATACAACAAATCTAGGTCACATGTGCTTGCACAAGGTAATTTTCTTTTAGGCTAGTCCTATAAATATGGCGGCACAAACCTTAAGAATCATTTGAATGAGTTAGAGTTTGGGAGGTGCCAACAAACCCTAAATAATGTAGAGTTCATATGAGACAACCCCAATGTGAGAATCCATTTACGATACCATCTTGTTAGAGATCATGGCCTCTTTCATTTTATGGGTTTATTTTTCTTAGATTTGGTGTTATTTGGCCAATGTGAAAGCTTGTTAGAGTTCTAATAGTTGGCATAGAAATTATGGAAATATTTGCACATCTTGCATGCAGGAGAAACTTTATATGAAACTTTGTGTTGGTCACAACTATTAGGTGAATACTTATATGCCATGCATAGAATTTAGTGGTTTTCATGTATAAATAAAATAAAACAAAAAGGCCTAAAACATTGAACTAATACAAGTTTGTTACTTGTGTTTTAACAAGCAACTGTGAGAGTGCATTGGTGAAAGTGAGATTTTTTGACTTCTTAAGACGTTGTGAAGAGGGTATCACATGTGTGGAGACAACTGACTCTTTACGTGAACCCATTTATGCGATTGGGGAGTAGCTTCTCTTGAAGATTTTCAGCTTCTTAGGCCTTGACAATAAGTGCTTTTGATGTCTAGGGTGAGAGTCTAAAGCTAACGTTCAATGACATTTACTTTTTGGTAAGGCTACTAATATATGGAGTGGTATTCAACAAAAAACATGTATTGTTGAAAGGCAAGTTTTGGATGACTAGATTGACGAGCATTGTGTTAATAGATTCAAACAAGTCAATAAGGCTATTGGTTAGCAGACATCGATAGATGAAGATAAGTGTCATAGTGAAAACAATGGTGTTGATTCTGGGGTTGCTAAAGCTTAGAATTGGTTAGCATTCAATGTTAACACTTGTGTAGATCCAATTCATCCTTTTGATTAAAAGCTCTAATACCAAACTTGATATGAAATTAGTGCTAAATGTTTCATTCTACTAATTCATATTCTTTTAGCAAACTTCTCAATTAATCACAATTGCAAGTAAAATTGGCTTAGTTCATTAAAATCAACATGTAAAGATTGAAAATTTAAATAAGAACTAAAATGAGATAGACAATTTTCAACAAATTGACAATGGAGTTCACTCTCATGGTCTATGTCTTTCGGTTTGCTTCAATTGATGATCAAATCCATTCAAAGGATGGAAGTACTTCACCTTTTACATTAATTAATGGCCTCAATATGCGAAATCTCTCTATGATGTTCTATTGGAAGATAATTATCGTTTCTTCTTACAAATGAACATAGGATTTACCCTATTCTCCTAATGAAGGGTCTCTTTGCCTTCATGGCCTTGCTAATGAATTCACTAGACTCTCATATATATACTCTCATTTTCTTCATCCAATGTGGCTTCACAAATATCTTCATAGATCTGTGCTCCTCCTAGGCATCTAGGGCCTGAATTCGCTGTTGTAGCGACTACAACCACCCTCCAATTTTTTGGCTCGCATGAAAATTTCGGAGCCTTCCGTGGAACCTGTGATTGATTGTTCCTTGGTCACTTATTGGTAAGTTGATGATCTTAAGCCCCCCTCTATGATCTTAAAATTTGTTCACATTCTCATCTTTATGCAGTATGTGTCATCTTTGGGCATCAGGTTTATTGTTTGTCATGCAAAGGGAATGTTGTTTTGCTTCAAGGGGAAATCTTGTGTGTATGGGTTGTTCTCATTACATAGACATGTTTCACACACTTCATGCACTCTTGTCACAAAGGTTGTTGCATAGGGCAGAGTATGTCTTTTATGTTCTGGATGGTCTATGTTGTATCACTAAGTGTTTGTGTGTGATCATAGTCACGTTCTAAAATTTGTTCACATTCTCATCTTTATGCAGTATGTGTCATCTTTGGGCATCAGGATTATTGTTTGTCATGCAAAGGGAATGTTGTTTTGCTTCAAGGGGAAATCTTGTGTGTATGGGTTGTTCTCATTACATAGACATGTTTCACACACTTCATGCACTCTTGTCACAAAGGTTGTTGCATAGGGCAGAGTATGTCTTTTATGTTCTGGATGGTCTATGTTGTATCACTAAGTGTTTGTGTGTGATCATAGTCACGTTCCCTCACCGTTTACATCAATTACACTGATCTCACACTTAGCTAGTTTCCCAAGCAAACTAGCCTCATCCATCTTTCCGGAACCGCACACTTCGCCTCTACAACCCTCAAGTTTTTTTCCCTTGCCTGTTGGGATTGCACAATGGGCAGAGACCCCAGCCTCCGTTGGCATCCAAAACTGTGCAGTGGTTTCCTCCAGTGTCTGCCTTAGTTGGAACCTATTGTCTTTAGAAACTGCGCAGTGTTTTCTCTCAGCTACCCAGTCTGTCTTGCAACCTGAAACTACGCAGATGTGTCCTCTCGAGACCCATTATGTAAAAGTGCCTTGCATTCAAAAAGTGCGCAATATTGCCCCTCATTTTCCCAGACTGCACTGCACTCAAAAACTTCGCAGAGGTGTCCTCCCAGGACCCCATACTGCAATAATGTCTTGCATCTCAAAACTGCGTAGTGTTTTCCAAGTTGTCCAACCTGTCTTGCATTCCAAAACTGCGCAGATGGGTCTCCTAGGGCTTCATCCTGGCAGCAACCACTGCTAGTTGAAACTACGTAAATCTTTCTCTCAGTGACTACATGAAAATTGACATGCTAGATCACTCTCAAGGAGTTGAGGAGAAGGACCAAGAAACCGAGTTATGATAAAATATCGGGACCTCATGTAAACTCCGTCGAATGCATAATCATTCCGAGGGTAAGTATGGTAAGTAAAGTATATCTTTTGAAGTACATCTCTTATTATAGCTTGAAGGACTGCTTGTCATTGTCATATTGTACTGTCTTCAATAACATGCATGTTTGCAAGCACTAAAAGTCATTTCGTGTGTCTGCTATGTGTCTTGCTTCCTTTTTGCTTGTTGAACCAACTGTCATCTTCGACATGTTGATTACTATGTCATGCTTGTGATTTGGTTCTCATGATTTCAAAGGTTTGTCTTTGTGTGTTTGGGTTGTCTTAGCTCTATGAACATCGGTCGTACTCACACAGAGTTGTAAGCATTGTCGCACAAGTGTCTTCGCAATTGTTCGAAGATCTATCTCAAGTGTCACACTTATCACTCTTAACCTTTAGACAATCCCACTGAGCACATGTTTGACTTGTTGATTTGAGGTGTCTTGTCGTCGATTCAGGTTAAGTGTGTGATCACGATATCATGTATGCACAAGTTCACTTGCTCCCACACTTAGCCATTTTTCCTGAAATTCTTTTGATTGGACAACCCTCTTTCAACTGGACCTCGACTGAGCTACACTACACAGTCTCATCTCTCAGTGACCCTGCTATGCTATCCAAAACTGCACAGAGCTTGAGGCTGTCCTCCGGGGCAGCCTGCACTGTGCAATCCTGGAAGTGAGCAAGTTGACTGTCTCCCAGAATTGCGTAGAATTTGTCCCCAAGTCCATTCCAATCTGCGCTTCCCGCATGATCACTCATCAAGCCTCCCTTTGATCTACTGGAAAATATGAGTTGCACTGTGACTCGACACTGCTCTCCTCTCTAGATTTGCGCAAGCATGCCCAACTGCCTACAAAAACTGCGCAGTTATGTTGAGTGAGTCCTCTTGCTGGCTTTCCCTGCACTGTCCTTGAAAATTGCACAGATCTGGCTGGTACCCCTATTGCTACCCCACTCTGCACTATTTCCGAAAACTACGCAACAACTGCTGCCCTGCACTGTCTCCTAGAAATGCGTAGTTGACCAACAACTCCCTGCAACCCGACATGCCCTGCTATGGAAAATTGCACAGAATTTCTTGTTAGTGTCCCTTGCTACTCAACTCTATCTCCCTCAAAGAATTTGCACAAATTCTCAGCTGGACCCCAAGTGCCCTGCCCAATCCTCACCTTGAAAAATGCACAGAATTGTCTAGCAGTTCCCTTAAACACCTCTGGGTCTTCCTCTTGGAAATTGCGCAGTTCTGTCCAATTGGGTTCCACCTTGTAGCTGTCACTGCTATTCCAGATTACACAAATATGCCTCCCAGTGACCTTTGCTTAGTTTTTCCCAATAGTCTTCCAGAGCCTCTCATCCCGGCCTGAGCTGTGCTTTGCACAGTTTTAGTGTTTTGTCCTCCCTCCCGATCACCTCGATTCGAAACACGAGAACAATGCATCATGCTAGGTTAGGAGGTTTTGGATTTGATGTCATCCTGTCATGAGTTAATTGCAAGAACAGGTACACTAATGGATCATGGCACGACGACGAACGAGATGAAGAAGGAGCACATGCTAGAAGACTTGCTTGCAGTTGAACGTATACACGAAGCACATCAAACAAGCAGCGAAAGAAACACATGCATGGAACCATCTTGTGAAGAACAAGACCATTGAAGACCCCACAATACCAAGTTATGTGGAGATGAAGACAAAGTACATTCGATGACACATCCATCACTTAACAACACAATCAATTGACATGGACACCATAGTAAGCTAGTACATGTCAATAGTGTCATGTCGAGTTGTGTTATGAGTTGTCTCAGCCACCTCACTACTGTGAGCCGTAACTGTTGTAATCCAATATAATGTAAAGTGAAATTCCAAGTGTCATTAGTGGAATGCAAACAGTCATATGCAATGTAAAGAGTTATATGTAATGAAGTTTAAGAGTCATGAGGGTAGTCCAAGAGTCAAAGGGGAATGTCAAGGGTCATCCCACCCTTTTCTATATATAGAACCTCATAACTCATAGAATGGGATTTTGGGAGCCAAGCTTTTGCTAAGCATTGCCTAGAGAGGGTTGTGAGAGTACTGTGACAAGCCTTGGCTTCTCCACAGTGCAAAGCGGGTACATCTCTTTGGAGGAGTAGACAGTGTTGACTGTAACGTTCCACTATTGGGACTAGTGGTTTTCATAGTTGTATCTATGGATGAAACTTTCACTTTACATAATATAACAAAGCCAACATGTTTTCATGCATATGTTGTTATTGTAGTTGGACTATTCTGGTTTTTTTAGCAATGTATGCTATTTAACTTACGCATTTGTGTATGAACTACTTTGTATATGATTGTATGAATCTTATTCGAATCGTGTTGTTGATTTAACCCGTCACCCTGGATTGTGGACTATTCCACTTCCAACCCATGATGTCATTCTGCTTGCGTGTTCCTTTCAGGTTGCGTACTATTATAGGCTTCTAAAGGACACACTTCGTTTTCTCCTTTGTGTGTTATAGGCTCCCCACGCATCTCCCTTGACTCGCTACAAGGTCACACACTTGCATCTGACAAAGATATCACACTTACCTATGCGCACTACCGCAGTCAAGGCATAGATTTACTACCCATTGCTGGGACTCCTACTCCAAATGGTCTAAGGTCTAGTTGGGACTTCTCACTGGGGAGATCCCTTGACATGTTAGCGGGTCCAACATCGTCAAAATTTCTAGCGCTAGAAGGAGGGCCAGATGACAAGCTGAGTCCTCAAAGTCTGTTTTGAATCTTCACACATCTATCATGACTTATGTTACAGTTTGTCCTCTGAGATGTATGTCTTATGGAAATCAGTTTGAAATCCCGGAGGAGCTTTGGAATTATTTGTCACATAACACATATGAGGGTGAAGGCAGAACAACCTGGATGGTACACAAAGCTCTCTTTGTAGTCCTTTGTCAAAGGTATGGAATCCATGAGGATTACATGATCTGCACATTGTTCGCATTCACGCTTCGAGGACACCCATTGCAATGGTGTGTCACGCTGCTTGATAAATCCATTCACTCTCTTCATCAGTTCATTGGAGAGGTAGATGATGCTTTCCATCATTTTGACTGTAAAACACTCAATAAAGAAATTATGAAATTACAGAAAGCACCTGATGAATACATTGAGCAGTTTTACATACACTTTCTTAATCTTTCATTTCGATTTCTTGAATATGAAATTGATTGGGAATTTCTCGGTGGAATATTTGAGTATCTTCTTCACATATCCGAAAATATGCAAATCTTAGAATCATTCGAACCCATCCCGACATACTAAGGTGTTAGAGCTGCCAAATCTAAGATGTACAAGGTTGCTGTCACAAGTGATTGTTCGTCCTCTTCTCATAAAACAACTCTAGCTCCACAGTGCAAGGTGGGAGAAGGTGTGTGCACATCTATTGAACTGTCACATCCTCCCACCCCACCTGCTCTTAATATCTGCACAGATTTGGCCTACAAGATTGTTGGTTGTCATGTGGACTTGTTTCCTCAACCTCTGTCACCGCGTTCTGTTGGTCCTCTGGATTGTACTGTGCTATGTTCTCCTGTTCCAAACTCCACATTTGTTATTCACGAGGATCAAGTTGACGACAGAGTTGATTTTGTGCAACCAACCTGTGTTGTCATTCATCATGAGTATGTGCGGGACTCTGAAGAAGAACCCACAGTGAAGGATGACCTCCTATCCGTGCCTCATCCGCTCTATCCTGACATTCCTTGTGATTCTGCAACTTTTGATTTTCCTTGTGAAAACCCATCACCGAATGTTTCTACTTTCGATCATTCACAAGGCACACCAGATGTCAGTTTGTCATTGCATTGCAGAGAGGACACATATTTCTCTGAAAATCCATTCAATCTTTCATCTATCATTTCTGGAAACGCAGAGGATGAACATTCTTGTTTCTCATCAACCCCTTTGCATGATTCGTCAGATCATGAGGATGCCGATGAACGTCTCGAATTTTCTGATCGTGGTTGTCATGATCTCTGTACTCCTTCATTCGATCATGATGCTGATTCACTTGCTGTTAGTCTTTCCAAGCCATTGGTCTTTGATGATCTATCTGCCGATGAAGTGGAAACCCCTTACGCTGTCAAGGCACTTCAGCTTGCGTTGATGGTTATGTCAGGCCCTCGCTGTCCTAAGGTCAGTTCCACTCCTGATTAGAAATTTGTTGAAACACCTGAGGCTCCTCATCACTCTCCTATGTGCATTGAAGATCAATCTAATCCACAGATTTCACATCCTCCACCAGAATCATGTGATCCCATCACTCATGCATTGGAGGAGTCATACACAACGAGCATCCTTGCGAAGTGCAAGTTGTCTTCTTTCTTCATGTTTGCTCGTCAGTCAAGGTAAAATAGTGCTGCGCATAGTGTGTCACAACACCATGGTACGTCTGTAGAATGTTTGTCTTGCACATTTACTCTTTTATTTTCTATGGACGTTTTGAAACTCAGAGTGTGTTGGTCTTCACTAATTTGTCTTTCTTGTTTGTTGGTTTACATGCTTATCTTTCTCGTGAGCCATGCCTTCATCAACATGGGTCAACCAATGCACCGGTGGTTGCTTTGGAAATATCAATTTACATGAGTAGGCCCATGCACTGTTTAGTTTAGGAGTAGGAGTAGTGTTTTATTTCTTATTTTGCTTTGTTTGCATGTTTGTTTGCTTGCTTACTTGGTTTGGTTTGCTTGCTTGCTTTCTTTTCTTACTTATTTTGCTTTCGCTTTACTTCTGCTCTTTGCTTTCTTGTTTGTTTGCTTGTTTGTACTCATAGGTTTAATCTCACATGAAACGGTGTTTGGATATCGAGACAAGCCGAGCACATATAAGAGGACTTGTACAACTATCAACATTTGGTTATCTGTTTTCCTCTCTTTTTATAAAGAGATTTTTGTCTTTAGCCCATGATACCCTGATGGAAAATACGTTATGTTCAGAGTGAGTCTTGGTGAAAACACAACGCTTGCACTGTTAACCAGTACCATCTACTCTAATCGTTTTTTTTGTGTTAGCCCTTGTTTGCTAAGTCAAGTAGACTACGGTGAGGGGGAAAACCTTAACAAGTATGCCAGAAGTATATATAACATAATTCTCTGAAGGGACAACCTCTTCTGCTCTCAATAAGTCGGGATCCCTCTTCTGCCTCTGAAATAAATAAGTGCCTATGCACAGTTCTTTGAAAAATGAAAAAAATGAAAAAATGAAAAATGAAAAAATAAATAAGGCAAAAGAAGAGAAAGGATTCTTGTGCAGAGAGGTAATGCAAGTAACTCCACCGGTGTACTCTCTAGGCTCGCTGGCAGCCAAGCAATGCTTGTGTTCCAGCGTGACTTTGCGGGGATACTGTCTAGGCCTACTGGTAGTGGAGCAACACCAAAGATGAAACTAAAACTCTGAAAGTCATATTAATTGTGCATCAATATACCCCTCATCCCAAATCGAAACAACTTAGCTGACTTGGCTTGGTATGTGTGTTGACCAATCAAGAGAATAGTACGGACTACATGTTTCACACAAGCTAGTGAGGAAGCCATGACGATCAAATAATCGAACAATACTTCCGAAAGAGTTAGACTTTCTTTTCACGAGACAAGGTCCATACAGAGAGCTGGAGTTCTACCAGTGTGTCGCCAATGTTGTAGTGACTACAACCACCCTCCAAAATTTTGGCTCACATGCAAATTTCAGAGCCTTCTGTGGATCCTGTGATCGATCGTTCCTTGGTCACTTATTGGTAAGCTGATGATCTCAAGGCCCCCTCTGTGATCTTAATATTTTTTCACATTCTCATATTTATGTAGTATGTGTCATCTTTGGGCATCAAGATTATTGTTTGTCATGCAAAGGGAATGTTGTTTTTCTGCAAGGGGAAATCTTGTGCATATGGGTTTTTCTCATTACATAGACATGTTTCACACTCACTTCACACACTCTTGTCACAAATGTTTTTGCATCAAGAAAAGTATGTCTTTTATGTTTTGGATGGTCTATGTTGTATCACTAAGTGTCTGTGCGTGATCATAGTCAAGTTATCTCACTGTTTATATCAGTTTCACTAATCTCACACTTAACCAGTTTCCAGAGCAACCTAGTCTCATCTAGCTTTCCAAAACCACACAATTCATTTCTATAACCCTCAATATTTTTTCCCTTTCCTGTTGGGACTGCACAATGCACAGATACCCCAGCCTCCCTTGGCATCCAAAACTGCGCAATGGTTTCCTCCAGTGTCCTTCACCAGCCGGAAACCACTGGCTTCAGAAATTGCGTAGTGTTGTCCCATAGCTACCCAGTGTGTCTTGCAACCTGAAAATTTGCAGATGTGTCCTCCCGGGACCCATCCCACAATAATGCTTTGCATTTAGAAACTATGTAGTATTTCCCCTCAGCTGCCGAGATTGCACTACACTCAGAAACTACACAGAGATGTCCTCCCAAGACCCCATCCTGCAACAATGTCTTGCATCTCAAAACTGCGCAGTGTTGTCCAAGCTGTCCAACCTGTCTTGCATTTAGAAACTGCACAGATGGGCCTCCCAGGGTTTCATCCCAGTAGCAGTCACTACGAGCTAAAACTCTGCAAATCTATCTCTCAATGACTACAGGAAAAGATGACATGCTAGATCACTCTCAAGGAGTTGAGGAGAAGGACCAAGAAACCAAGTTATGATAAAAGATCAGGACCTCATGAAAACTCCGTCAGATGCATAATCATCTCGAGGGTAAGTATGGTAAGTAAAGTATATCTTTTAAAGTACATCTCTTAGTGTAGCTTGAAGGATTGCTTGTCATTGTCATATCATTCTATCTCCAATAACATGCATTTTTGCAAGCACTAAAAGTCATTCCATGTGTTTCCACTTCGTGTCTTGCTTCCTTTTTTCTTGTTGAACCAGCTGTTGTCTTTGGCATGTTGATTTCTATGTCATGCCTATGATCTGGTTCTGGTGATTTCAAAGGTTTGTCCTTGCATGTTTAGGTTTTCTTAGCTATGTGAACATCGGTTGTACTCACACACACAGTTGTAAGCACTGTCGCACAAGTGTCTTCACGATTGTTCAAAGATCTATCTCAATTGTCGCACTTGTTGCTCTTAACCTTTAGACGGTCCCACTGAGCACATGTTTGTCTTGTTGATTTGAGGCGTCTTTTCATCGAGTCATGTTAAGTGTGTGATCACGATGTCATGTATGCACAAGTTCACTTTCTCCCACACTTAGCCATTTTTCTTGAAATTCTGTCGACCGGACAACCCTCTTTCAATGGAACCCCAATTGAGCTGCACTGTATAGTCTCAGCTCTTAGTTAACCTACTCTACTACCCAGAACTGCGCAGAGCTTTAGGCTGTCCTCCGGGGCAGCTTTCACTACGTAATCCTGGAAGTGAGCAAGCTGACTGTCTCCCACAACAGCACAGAAATTTCCCCAAGTTCGATCCAATTTGTGCTTCTCGCATGATCACTCGTCAAGCCCCCCCTCTAGTATACCGAAAAATATAAACTGCACTGTGACCCGGGGCTACTCTCCTCTCCAAAATTTCACAGACATGCCTAGATGCCTGCTCTGCACTACCTACAGAAACTGGGCAGTCATGCTGAGTCAGGCCTCTTGATGGCTTGCCCTACACTATCCCTGAAAATTGCGCAGATCTGGATAGTACACCTACTGCTGCCTTGCTCTACACTGTTTTTGGAAGTTGTGCAACAATTGCTTGTCCTGCACTATCTCCTAGAAATGCACGATTATTACCAATAGCTCCACGCAACCCGACATGCCCTGCTCTGGAAAATTGCACATAATTTCTTGTCGGTGTCCCTTGTTGCTCAAATTTGTCTCCTTGAGAGTATCTGTGCAGATTCTCAGCTGGATCCCGAGTGACCTTCCTAGGCATCACCATGAAAAATGTGCAGAACTGTCCAACAGTTCCCTTGAACACCCTGCCTTGTCTTCCTTCCGGAAATTGCGCAGTTCTGTCCAGCTGGGTTGCACCTTGCAGCTATCACTGTTGTTCTGGATTGCACAAATATGCCTCCCAGTGACCTCTGCGTAGTCTTTTCCGACATTCCTCCAGAGACTCTCATCCCGGCCTGAGCTGTGATCTGTGTAGTTTCAATGTCTTGTCCTCCTTCCCGGTCACCTTGATGTGAAACACGAGAACAATGCATTATGCTAGGCTAGGAGGTTTTGGATTTGATGTCATCCCATCATGAGTGAATTTCAGGAACATGTACACTAATGGATCATGACGCGATGACGAATGAGATGAAGAAGAAGTGCATGCTAGAAGACTTTCTCGCAGTTGAACATATACATGAAGCACATCAAACAACAAGCGAAAGAAACCCATGCATGGAGCCATCTTGTGAAGAACAAAACCATTGAAGACCCTGTAACACCAAGCTATGCAGAGATGAAGAAAAAGTACATTTGAGGACGCATCCATCACTTAACAACATAATAGCTTGACATTGACACCACAGTAAGCTAGAACATGTCAATAGTGTCATTTCGAGTTGCGTTATGAGTTGTCTCGGCCACCTCACTACTGTGAGCCATAATTGTTGTAATCCAATATAATGTAAAGTGAAATTCCTAGTGTCATTAGTGGAATGCAAACAATTACATGTAATGTAAAGAGTTATATGTAATGTAAAGAGTTATAACTCATAGAATGGGGTTTTGGGAGCCAAGCTTTTGCTAGGAATTTCTTAGATAGGGCTTGGAGAATATTGTGATGAGCCTTAGCTTCTCCATTGTGTAGAGCGAGTACATATATTTGGAGGAGCAGGTGGTGTTGACTGTAACGTTCCACTATTGGGCCTAGTGGCTGTCATGGTTGTATATATGGATGGAAATTTCACTTTACATAATATAACAGAGTCAACACGTTTTCATGCATATGTTGTTATTGTAGTTGGACTATTCTGGTTGCTTTAGCAATGTATGTTATTTAACTTACGCATTCATGTATGAACTACTTTGTATATGATTGTATGAATCTTGTTGGAATCGTGTTGTTGATTTAACCTGTCACCCTGGATTGTGGACTATTCCGCTTCCAACCCGTGATGTCATTCTGCTTGTGTGTTCCTTTCAGGCTGCGTACTATTACAGGCTTCTAAGGGACACACTTCATTTCCCCTTCGTGTGTTAGAGCCTCCCCATGCATCTCACTTGACTCGCTGCAAGGTCACACACTTGCATTCGACAAAGATATCACGCTTACCTCTGCACGCTACTGCAGTCAAGGCATAGCTTTACCACCCACTGCTAGGACTCCTACTCCAAACAGTCTGAGGTCTAGTTGGGACTTATTACCAAGGAGATACCCTGACATGTTGGCCGATCCAGCACTGTCAACATCTCCTTAATGTCATAAGTTTTTTTTCTCTGCAATATGCAAACAACTTTTAGTGAGCATATAACTCTGATTTTTTCCTCTATGATCTCATCCTCCACCAACGAGTAAATGGACGATCATTTTATTGAATTGCGACACACACACACACTCTTTGGATGGACAAGTTTGGCACATATAACCTGCAATATCTCTAGATTTCTAGAATCAATTAAAGAAAACTATGAATAGCTAATCGATGGTGATATTCTTGATGTGATCCTTCTATTTTTTAATCACACATCATCTTCTTTGGCTTAATATTTTCTTTGCATGGGATTTGGGTAATGGATTGGTTGCGGGGAATCCTTCTAGATCACTATACGTTCTAAATCTTAAACCACCATTTTTGAGGGAAGGGAATGAGAAAGGTCTTTGCCTTTTTTTTCTTGTATGTGGTTCACGGTCCCTGTAGATTGGCGATTGTTACGTCCAAAAAATATTTGTATCAGGTAGATATACCTAAAAGAGGATCACTTCCTTCCAACTCAACCACAGAGCCTGACCTTAAGAGTGTTGAGATAATTGAACCCGTCACCTCTCAATAGAAAAGGTGCTTTAATGACAAGTTCTCTACAAACTAAGCTAACCCTTAGGGCTAAGAAAGGCCTTTGCTAAGGCTCCAAGCCTCTCCCTAATATAATCAGCCTAGTCAATCAAAAGATTTTTTTTACTTATCTATTTTCTCTCCTACTATTAAAATCATTGTTATAATGTTGGGATTCATTCTAAATTTGCGTGTAAGTTCAGTTAATTGGAAAATAAAATTTTGATTAATTATATTGGTTAGCATCTTGCAGGAATGACGAGATAATAATTTTCAAGAGAAGACTTCATTTGCAAGCATGGCTCATCCATATCTAGATTATTTTTACTGATATCATTTTTATCTATTACATGTTTCTTTTCGAGTAGTTAGGGAGGGAACCAAAGCAAAATTGATCGACAATAGTTGGAGCCATGGTACACTTCTGTTTGAAATACTTATAAATAGGTTCAAATAAGTCTATCATGGTGTTATGTTCATATAGAAAACATTCAAATACCATTGGAAAACCCAATTAGAATATACTAATGTGAACTTGTTTTAACATAATCACACAAAACTTGGTTTGGATCTTGTCTTCAATTTCAAGAATCTTTGAAAGCCATAATTGCCTCTAGCTTGAGACTTTAGATTGCATACAATAAGTAAGTGTTGGAAACACAGACAAAAGAAGTTCACAATCAAATTTTGGAGACATGACTAGGATACATGGGATTTATATGGAATTAAGAAGACAATATCAAAGCAAGTATTCATTCTCTCCATATATGATCACATATAAAAATATCACCACTACTATACAGGAAAGTAACTAAACCTATTGGTAGACTCTAAGCCACTTATAACAAGAGCGAGATCTAAACGTTTCTATTACAAAAGATTTATAGATAGAACTAATGAAGTAGGGGGAAGGCCTTTCCCTATTTTCCTTTGTTCTTTATCATACCCTTTACATTCTAAACCCTTGCTCCAATTTATGAGGGAAGGGATTGAGGCAAGCATTTGCTAGGTTCCAAGCCTCCCTCAAAGTCAATCAAGGCATTTGTGATAGAATCTAATATGTAAATGTGAATTGACTTTTAACTATTTAGGGCATGTTTGGGGGTAGATAACCTAAACCTCTATAATTTTTTTTTTTTTTTGCTAAAGCAAGCTCTCTCTCTCTCTCTCATACACATATTTTGTGGAAAAATAAGGGTTTTCCTTGCACTATTTCAAGGATTGATTGATATAATTGCTATCATTAAGTAGAGTTGTCTTTTTGTCTCATAAGGAGAGGTTTTCCCAATGTAAATTGTGTTTTCAATGATTGGGATGTTGGGATGTTATCCATTATGTGTTTGATAAATTGGTGATGTTATTATCGTGGCATATTGAAATTTTATGGATGATTGCATACATCTCTAGCATGTTACACTTGTTTTATGGTAAAATGATACTACGACTATTTATAGTCAACAAATGGAAGGCATTCCATCTCTCTCTCTCTCTCTCTCTCTCTACATACATATGTACATACACATATTTTTGTGGAAAAATAAGGGTTTTCCTTGCACTATTTCAAGTATTGATTGATATAATTGCTATCATTAAGTAGAGTTGTCTTTTTGTCTCATAAGGAGAGGTTTTCCCAATGTAAATTGTGTTTTCAACGATTGGGATGCTATCCATTATGCGTTTGATAAATTGGTGATGTTATTATCATGGCATATTGCTCTCTCTCTCTCTCTCTCTCTCTCTCTCTACATACATATGTACATACACATATTTTTGTGGAAAAATAAGGGTTTTCCTTGCACTATTTCAAGGATTGATTGATATAATTGCTATCATTAAGTAGAGTTGTATTTTTGCCTCATAAGGAGAGGTTTTCCCAATGTCAATTGTGTTTTCAACGATTGGGATGTTATCCATTATGCGTTTGATAAATTGGTGATGTTATTATCATGGCATATTGAAATTTTATGGATGATTGCATACATCTCTAGCATGTTACACTTGTTTTATGGTAAAATGATACTACGACTATTTATAGTCAACATATGGAAGGCATTCCAACTCAATTAAAAAAAAAATTACAATGGAATCCATGGAATTTGATCACTATAGAAATGAAAAAATAGTATTAACTAGTCAACTTTGATAATATATTGGGGGAATACCAATAAAGGAAAGGCATATGATTCTCATTGCAAAAAAAAAATAAGCAACAAAGATGCCACCAAGAAGGATGCAAACCCATAACTAGATACATGGCACACCAAAAACAATAGAGGAGATGAAAAATAAGAAGAAATATTGAATCATTAAGGAGGGTTGGAAGAAGAAATGAACTCAAAGGAATCATTAAGACTGTCACATTAAATAATCAAGGATTACTAGCATGGAAGGCCAAAGATTCCATCCATTGGAAACAATGCTATAGACAAAGCCCATATTGACATGTCACAAATACCACTATTTCACAGATGCATAGATGGAAAATATCATTTATTATTTCTTAACTCATTGTGGTAAGTACTAGACAAAATGGATCCAAGAAAGACATAGGAAAAATTCATAAGATCACTATGAGGACTAGTATTAGCACGATATTAATAGTGCACAAATAATCAACTTTTTAGCACAAGTCAAGAAGTCACTAAATTTTTTCTAAATTTCTATGCATATCTAGATGAAAAACCATAAATATTTTTATAGCTTAGGGACATTAAATATATGAAAGGAAAAAGTGTGTTCCACTATTATGCTACAATGAGAAATTTGATTGAACAACTCGGTATGATGTGTAAAAAATAATCAAAATAAATTAGTTTATTACAAGATTCCTCAATGCAAATTAGGCACGTGTGAAGAACAAACATAACTAAATACATGGATGTGGTACACACAACCATCCAAATGGAAGGATAAATAGTAAATAACACTAGAACAAAAAATAAGCAAAAAGAAGAATAGGTTTTGGAGAAGCTAGAGGTAGAACTAAAGAAGATACATGAAATGAATTAACATGAACTCAAGATGACAAAAGACTTGAGGCTTAAGGAGAAGTAGGAGGATAATACAAGACCAAAGAATATGTACTATTCAATTTTTGTTGAATCCATAACAAAAAAAAGAACTCTTGATAGAACTACCTTGAGAAACCAAGAAACCATAAGTACCCCACACATCCAGGGACATAAAGGAAAATAATAAAAGGTACATTTAGAAATTGTAGATTTGAGCAACGATAGGATCTCAACTTCTACATGGTACACACAAAATCAAACATCCACCTTAATGTGTATGCATTACCAGGAGGGAAAGTAGCATGCAAATATTGTGCTTGTGGCACTTGAGGACATACAATGAATAATTACATTTTCACTATTCCAAGAGTGGCAATGTGTTGAAATGTAGACCAAGGAATCACAAAACCAAATAATGTACATAATTAGCAAATTAGATTCATGAAAAAAGTTGTAAGATGATAAATATTGAATAAATACCGTAATTGAAAGAGGCTTGAGTTGTAACCAAGATGAGACTAGAAGGAAATCACATGCCACAATATGAAGTGAAATATAATATGGATTTCAAACTAAAAAGTAAAATCTACAAGGAAGTTGTCTTAGAAATAAGGGATTGAAAATTGAGAAGAGAGAGAAATCATAAAAGGAAAACAAAGACATTAAGACTACAAATGGGTGTTAAGGTGTTTAATGGTTACCTTAGTTAAAGTTGATGGGAAATTGAGTAGTCAAAGAAATATTATAATTGATTAGAGAAATCCAAGGGATTGCAGTTAGGTGTGCATGCATAATTGACTTAGACTAGTGGTCAAAGGAAATTGAATACAATCAGAACTGATAAAAAAATGGTTATGAATCTTGAGATTACCTATTTCTTAGCCAAGATATTCAACCACATGTACTGATTCAAGATGCTTCAAATTAGGTTTTTCTATGCCTATAAATAGAGCATTATGTAAGGCCGATGTGAATCTTTATGGTGTGCCATTGTTTATTTCTATTCTTTAATTTCTCTCATGACCTTTAAAGGTTTATGCTAATTGAGCTTCTTGTCTGGTTTATATGTCTAGTTGATTCTTTATTTGGATTTTTTTGTGTTTGAAGCATAAATTGGGTGCCTTAAGCCCAACGTCTAGGATCAGAGTTCATTTGGGATGAAAAGGAACAACTATACTATCATATGTTGAGGATATTAAACCTAGATTTGTTAAAGAATGACATACTTGATTAGATAAAATATAATCATGTTCGAGTGGAAGCCTTAAGACAAAACTCCAGTTAAATAAGGATGGAATGTAGTATACAAATTGAGATTGAGAAGTTTAATGTTTAGAATTTTGAGCTTTGGAAGATTAAAATGGAGGATCTCCTCATAGATCAAGAACAATGGATCACTATGCATCTTGGAGCACATCCAAATGGCATGTTAGGACAGGATTGGGAGAAACTCAAAAGGAAATCAAGAAGTAGAATTCATCTTTGTCTTGCAAATTCAATGTTGTTGAATGTCTTAGTGGAAGACACTGCCAAAAAAATATCGGATAAGTTGTGAAACTCACATTGGTTGAAATTGTTGGTCAATAGGTTATTTCTTCGGAAGAAACTACCTTTTGAAGATGAAAGAGGGTTATTTAGTCATAGACCACCTGCATGCATTTGATACCATGATTAGTCAATTATTGAGTGTGGATATATCTATTACAAAAGAAGAAAAGTGTATCAATTTATTGTGTTCTTTTCTAGACTCATAGGATAGTCTAGTTATGGCTATTGGGAGTAATACAACCACACTGAATATTGACGATGTCATGGCATTTCTATTATCAAAGGAGACAAGGTGAAGGAACATGGAAGGATTGACCAAAGATGATTTGTTAGTGAGAGGTTAACTGGTAGACAAAGGAAAAGGAAAATTCTCTAAAGGTATATGTAGATCAAAAGGAAGATTTAAGTCTCCAACTAAGTTGATAAGAAGATGCTACAAATGCAGTAAAATGGGGCATTACAAAAGAGATTGCAAGTCAAATATTGCTGAGAAAAGCAAGGGCTTTTATAAGCAGTCGACCTAAGGGAGAACTTTTCTATATGAATGAAGTGATTTGTATTTATTTTTGACAAGTACAATACAATTAGATCATGAGGCATGGTTTATCGATTTAGGAGCATCCTATCATATGACATCACATAGAGAGTGGTTCTGTGAATATGGAGAAAGTAATGGAGGGGATTTATACCTAGGGAACAAATTGAAAATCAAGATAGCTGGTCGAGGTCGAGTTTGACTAGTGCTGGAGGACTGTCAAATTATAACATTTCCTAGAGTACTACATATTTCAAGTTTGGTTAGAAACCTAATATCTATTAGTTGAATGGGAAATGTAGGTGTTCATACCATATTTCAGAAGGATTCATGCAAGATGTTTTATGGAGAAACGATGTTTATGAGAGGTGTTAAAAATGGGATATTGTAGAAGCTATTGGGCCATAACAACCCAAGTGTATGCAATAGTGCAACCATTCCTGAAACTGATGGGTCAACTTCTTTTCTAGTTGATAAATCCATGTTGTGGCATCAAAGAATGAGACATATTAGAGAGAAATGAGTTTGAGCTATGCAAAGCAAAGGTAAGATTGAAGGTTTACATGGAAACCCTCTAGAAGTCAATTACTATGAATATTTTGTTTAAGGGAAACATAATCGCATTAGTTCCCATTTAGCACTACAGCGAAAAAGGAATTTTGGAGCTAATTCATAGTGATATATTTGGGTCATTCCTAGTGTAATCACTAGGTGACTCCATATATTATGTATATTTCATTAATGATTTCTCTATGTTGACATGGATGTATTTCCTTAGGAAGAAGTTTGAGGTTTTTTAGAAATTTCAGTGGTTCAAGTCTCTTGTGTAGAGCTAAACATATAGGAAGATAAAGGTGTTGAGAACTTACAGTAGAGGTGAATTACGTGGTAAAGAGTTTGAGCAGTTTCACAAACAACATAGGATAGTATGAAAAAATACTACTCCATACAGTCCATAGTAGAATGGAGTTGTAGAAAGAATGAATAGAACATTGATGGACAAGGAAAGAAATATGCTAAATGGTGTGGGATTAGCATAAGAGTTTTGGGTGGAGGAAGTGAACACTACGTTTAACCTAGTGAATAGGTCTCCATCATCTGTGTTGGTGGAAAAAACTCCATATGAAGTATGTTTTGGTAAAAATCCATCACTCATACATCTCAAATTATTTAGTCGTGAGGATTTTTTCCATTTCTCAAAGGATAAGAGGGAAAAGCTGAATAACAAGGAAGTCAAGTGTATTTTCATTGGCTATAAGGATGGAATGAAAGGATATAAATTGTGGGATCTGGTGACAACGAAGATAATTTACAGCCGAAATTTTGTATTTAAGGAAGTTAGGTCTACTTCTAGGACTAAAGAGACTCCAAAAAAGAAAAAAGGAAAGAAAAATATAGTGTTGGAATTGAAGTTGGAAGAGAGTGACTCAGATGAGGAGGTGGAATGATAGAATCTAGTTATGAGGAAGTCTAGTTGAGTAAAGAAAGAACTTGAAACGTATACTCCACCTAAATTTCAGTATGATTTTGTGTTAGCTTCCATTGACGATGAACCTAGGTCAGTTGAGTAAGTAGTTGACTCGATAGAGGGTAAGCTTTATTTGAAATCCATGAAGGAAGCAATGGATTTTTATATAAGAATTAGACATGGGATTTGGTAAATTTACCTTATGGAAAGAAGCTTGTTGATTGCAAGTGGGTGTTAAAGAAAAACTTGAATGCAATAGGTCAAGTTGAGAAGTACAAGGATCCACTAGTGGCAAAAGGATATTCACAAGATGAGGGAGTCAACTTTGGTGAGATATTTCTCTTATTGCAAATTTAATTTCCATTAAAGTACTAATGTTTCTAGCTAAAATGTTTGATCCAGATATAAAACAAATGGATGTAAAGACAACAGTTTTATAGGGTGATTTGAAAGTACAGGTCTACATGAAATGAATTAAAGGATTTAACATTACGGGAAAGGAGAAGCTCGCCTATAATCTAAGGAAGTCATTTTATGGTATGAAGCAATAATCCAAGATGTGGTACTAGAAGTTTGACACATACATCTAGGGATTAGGATTTGTGAGAAGCCAAGTTGATAACTATGTATATCTCAAGTTAGAAGGTAATTGTTTCATATATGTATTGTTGTATGTTGATGGCATGTTGCTGATTGGAAACAACATTGATGCAATTAGGGAGGTGAAGATATAACTATCCTCCAAATTTCACATGAAGAATCTCGTTGTTGCACATTACATTCTTGGAATGGAGATTAAGAGATACCACACAGATAGGAAACCCTATATTAGTCAAAGGAAGTACATTAAAATAGTATTGAAGCATTTCAACTTGTAGGATTGTAAACCAATGAAGGTACCAATTTCTATTGGGTCAAAACTATCTGCTGAACAATTTCCAAAGACAAAGGAATAAAGAGAGGACATTGCCTATGTTCCATATGCAAGTGATGTAGATACTCTAATGTATGCAATGGTTTTCACTCAATCAAATATTTCTCATGGAGTGGGAGTATTGAGTAGATACATGGAAACACATGGAAAAGAGCACTAGTCCACTGTCAAAAGCTTATTTAGGTATTTACTTGACACAAGTGATCATGCAATTTGCTACCATGAAGGACCTAAGGATGAAAATGAAGCAACTATACCAGGATATGTCAATACTGACTAGGTTGGCCATATGGATAGAAGAAGGTTAAGTAGAGGATACGGGTTTAAGTTGTTTGATGGAGTTATTAGATGGATGAGTAAGTGACAATTGGTGGTGGCACTATGACAATGGAGGATAAATACATGGAAACCACTCATGCAAGCAAGGAAGCAATCTATTTGGGACAAATGTGTTAAGAGATTGGGTTGCTCAGTAAGAAATAATGATAGATTGTGACAATTAGAGTGTAATATTCCTTGTAAAGAACTCAATTTACCATTCAAGGACAAAAAATATTGATGTACAATACCATTTCATTAGAGACATGGTGGAAAGCAAGAAGATGCTACCTGTGAAAGTAGAAACAATGAAGAATGTTGTAGACTTTTGTTGATTTCTGAGATTGGACAAATATCAAGACAACATTTGAGGGAGTAATTCCCCCCCTCATTTTTAAAGAGTGGTGCTCCTCTTTAGTGTATAAAAATGAATTTCAAGAGAAAATAAAGAAAGAAGCCTAAGATAGGACCACATCTCAGAAATTCATAGAAATAAAATATACATGAATAGAAATAAAGAATTCTAAGACAAGATCAAGCCTAAAAAATTCAAACAATATGATACATATGGACATAATATTAAATAAACATCACCATTTCATAACTCATGTGTTTCCACATATCTTCCAACGAAATTGTAAGTAAGAGTATCAAGCATTTGGAGCAGAGAAATAAATCATGACACACATTTTCAAAAAACTTTAAAAATATTTCCATTAAAGTCATAGGAATGAAAAGACATACTTAAAACTCTTAAAAATCAAAGTTCAAATATCACACTAGAGATAAATTCTTAAATATTTATTTGAGGAAATTTAAAATATATAAATATTTATATAAAGTCTATGCTATCCAAACAAAGTAAATTCATTTTTCCATTTAAGGATATGGATTTGGCTCTCACAAACCATATAAAAAAAGTGTAGACCCGGAAGAGAAAAGAAGCCATGATTTAGAAATTAGCACTAATTTTAAGAAAACTCCACAATGAAAAGGCTGGATGATTTCTAAGTGAGAAGAAGGATATGAAATCCAAAGCTTTGACAATCTACTTACAATGTTGGAACAAATCTCCATATTGTGTTGAATATTTCCTTTTAAACATAGGGTGCACGCTGAATGTGAACCATTAGAATTGTTGGGTACTTATTTTGAGGTAGTTACCTTTTCCAAGCCATTTCTCAACGAATTCTTGTAATAGTACCATGATAACTTGTTTCATTACACGTATATCAAATAATTTATCTTCAATGTCCTTCAAATCATAGCTATATTGATGTACTATGCTAGATTGGTATTCATTTTTAGTGACAAAATGAATTAACTATTTATCAATTTGTTGTTGGGGAAATCAATGAGTTGATTAAAGTCATTTCCCCATGTGGCTCATAGTGCACTGACAAGTTCCTGCATTTTCTCCCTACTTTATAACATTTCATCCATGATGAGACTAGGTCCCTCTAATTCCTTCACCACCTCAATTAGTCTAAATAATAAGTTTGCATCGTCTTTAAGCTATCACATTTAGCAATTAATTTGTGGAGTGTCCATATTCTTTCCTTCCAATAGTCCTTTAATTTATTTATCTTCTCTTGCTACAAAATATCTTGCTTTTTTCTTTGTGTTTGTTCATATATGATACTTTCATGCTGAATGTAGTTAATATTTTTTATAAATCATTTCATCATTCTCTAGGTCCTTTTGCAAATATTCAATAAGTGAATTAATTTTCACAGATTCTCTAGGTCCTTTTGCAAATATTCAATAAGTGAATTAATTTTCACAGATATGTTAGTTGAGGTTGTAACTACTTCCCACACTTTTAAACTTGTATTAATATTAATATTATCGATAACATATTTCTAGATTCTAATAAGTAGAGTGGACGCTGCCTTGATCTTGGAACTGCTTTTCAATAATTTTCTAAAGTTGAAATTGGTTTGAATTTAGAGATGGGTTCCACAAACAATGGCCTTGATAGTAGAGCCATTTCTATTTTTTTTTTTCCCTTTTCATAAGTGTTATATTTTGAACTTATTTTTCTAAGATTTAATAATCCAATGTGTCTCCATTAGCATGATGAAATTCATACAATTTTGAAGGCTTTACCCCTTTGACATCAATTTCATAGCTCACCTTTGCAATCACTCCATCATTTTTAACATTTAGTTTTTCAAATTGTAGTTTCTTCATATTCTTATTGTAGGTTGCATGATGCATATTAATTAACACAATTTCAAAACCAGTTGGCTCTTATCAGGCTAGCTCTTTAGAAATGCACTAACTCTCCAAGACTTTCCTTTTGACCTAGTCTGGTTCTTCTGGTGTTTCCTCGATGTTGTCTATCTCCATAACCTAAACATTTGTATGCATGGGTTTTCTAGGGCTGTGGCTCCTCTTTCTCTTTGAACTAACTCCAATAGCATGAGAACTCTCAAGGTTATACTTTTATGGTTTCCATGACCACTATCTCTAGTAGTATTGCTACATTTCTTCTTGAGTTCCATTGCTTAAGGTTTACCCTTCAAAGTGGAGCGACTCTTTTGCGAATGCTAGTGACCAGTGCTTGCAACTAAGTGTTTGTGCTATTTCTTGGGAAAATGGTTTTAAACAAGGCAGTAGCACCTTCATGAAAATATTGTGGAGTATTAAGTAGGATATGATTATATCCATCACCTTCAACTTGGTTTTCTTGAAATGCAGTACCATATCCAATGGAATTAAGATGAAGAGAAGTATAAACTGAAGGTCAAAACCTTTTACTTCTTCTAGTTTGTTCAACTTGAATACATCAATATGGTTGCATACTCATTAATTTTAAATATATTTTTGGCTTTAAGTATTCCTAACATAATTGGTAGAGGTATGCATTGCTTCTAACTCTTTTCATTAAAAAGGTGAGCCCACGACTTATATTATCGACATTTTGATAAGAAGAATTTGTCACAAATGTAAGCTGGGAGCACCAAGGGATTTCCGTCAAATCCAGATAATTTGAAATATGAAAATTGTAGTTCCCTTTGAAAACCTCTTTTCCTTCTAGGAGGGCGAGGCCTTCTCAAGAGCATCTTTCAGCAGGAGGATTGACAAACAAAGTTATAAACTTTGATAGGAAGGAATTTTGTATAGAATAAAAATGAAATGGGGCCTTGAGTCTTGAAAGAGACATGTATCATAATTGAATAGGGTCAATGTCAAAATTGGAGTGTCACATCCTTGGAAAACCTTCAAAGACTTTATAGTAAACAATGGCATGCACTAGGTATGAACACATGAAAAACCTTTTAATTGTTAGAAATTCCCAGTTGATAAGATTTTTTTTGTAGAAATGGCACGATTCCCAATCAAATACGAATCCTTAATGCATACAATAATGTAAAATGTATAAAAAATATTTGGGAACATACTATGTTGATTTGAGACAAAATACTTGGGTGAATAACTGAGGGATTTCTCTATATGGGTTGGTAAGTGCACATACTTCATTATTAATAGAGTTCACCAAATATTTCATAGGGTTCTTTGGAGACTGATTTAATAATGTATTTCCTCCATTGAAATTTTCTAAGAATGCATTAACTTTAGTCACCTTGAAAATTTGACCAGCTTATGGAATCCTGAGAATTTTCTTAAATTCACACTGAATAAGAGGAACATGGGGGCTAGAAGAATTAGTCAACAATTTGCGTATTTTACTTTGGTTGAATATCTCTACACAACTTGAAATTAGTTATGAGAAATAAAACACCTCGGGCATATGCCCAACATGCATAATTCTTGAAGTCTAGACCTTGTTGTTATTCTTTTCTTCTAGACCGAGGCTTGAATACCACCTATAAGCTCTTGACCCTTGAAAATCTCAGTCCTTTCATCGAAGAGTGTTAAGGGTATCATTGCAAAAAGCTTCTTGTGTTCTATGTGGCATGTCTTCTTTGTGACTTATTAACACTTGTTAAGTGAGTGAATGAATCACAAGTGTCTACTTTGAAAGGTTTTATGTATTAAGTATACTATCAATTCTAGATGAATGGCTTGTGCAAAAGAGATGGCTCATAAATAATAGGTACTATTGTGATTAAAAAAGATAACAAACTATCAACAAGAAATACACCATATTTAGTGCCATAAACAAATTCAATCAAGTGAGGTATGTGGTGGAACTTGCAATTAATGCATATTGAAAGTATGAAGAATTAATAAATACGGATGTGGGACACAAGAATGGGGTTTACTGAGGAGTGACTCACACACCTGCATGCAAAGCATACATCATGTTTAAATGACTAAGCATGAGACCAAGCGAGAGTGACTGATGCAAGAGTGAGAAGGGTGAAGGCTTTAACAATGTACATAAATTACCTACAAACAAATTCTTAAAAAACAAAAAATATACAATGGCGAGAATATAAAATATGCACATAGATTTTTCTCTTGGAACCCGAAACCAGTAAAACTAGATTGAAGCATTCATAAACCCCTAATCCATTAACCATGGATTAGAACATAACCATAGTTCCCTTAACCGAATCTACAAAATACCATGGGAAAAAATATCATACATAAAACCATGCGCAAAACAATGGGTGGGTCCACCCAATTTTTTTTAGAACGCTACCTTGAACCTCATGCAGGGTGACCCCCCCGCTGCACCTAATGCAACAAAATAGTGCCTGGAGATAGTCATGAAAATAACATAGCACATACCTAATAAAGGGATTGTGGAAGGTGTTCAACCTGCATATAAAATAAATCACTTAAGTCACACAATGTGGCTCACATATAAGAGTTCCATGTAGGATCAAGTCAGTAAGATGACTCATGTGGGATGAAGGGTAAGAAAAGTCATTCAAGAACCCACATGTGAGAGAAAAATGACTAAGTAAATAAAATGTGCAATTTGTGTGTTGCAAAAGTGCAAGTGAAAATTGCATAATGCATGTGTGGATGATTTGTAAAAAGAAAGGAGTCATGACTCACATACAAAGATAACCAAGGAAGAAAGGCTACTACGGGGTAAAGAGAAATAAGGAAGAGAGATGCTTAACCAGTCACAATCATAAAAAATGGTAAAGTATGGGAAAATAGGGGAGGTTCAAACTTTAAAACAATAATGTTGGTTTATAAGGGATTTGAGCAAGGAAATTGGTAAAAAAATTTCTAAAAAGTTCGGTGAGTGTTGGTATATTCTCTCGTTGCAGAGAGGAGTTGGGATTAGGAGCCCTAGTTCACTAAAATCATGGTATTAACAATTCATGCAAATAAGAAAACAAACATGAGAATGTTGAGGTGTTGTAATCTTTGCAAGTAATCTGATTTGACTAGAGTTCACTGAATTGATGTCAGGTCAGGCAAGATGACTAGGAATGAACCTCAACAAGTGTTTTCAGAAATAATTGACTAGGCCCAACAAGTTGATAGTGAAGTCACTATGACAATGGTTAAGTCAAGAATAATTACGTTAGTCAAAGTTGATGGGTAGTCGAGCAATCATTTGAAGCTGGTACTATTGACTAGAGCAGTAAAAGGGATTACAATTGAGTGTATGCACATAGTTGACTTAGACTAGTGGTATAAGGAAGTCGACCACAAATGGAACTATTCATAAAATGGTTATGGATCCCAAGATCTTGGAATCTTAACCAATGACCTTTGACCACATGTATTGATTTGAGATGCTTTGAATTAGGGTTTTCAATGTCTATACATAGAGAATTATGTAAATCTAATGAGAGATGATGAGTTATTCATGATTGATAGAGATCAATTGAAGTACAAATGCATTGGTCTTAGGTGTGGACCAAGGTCGATGCTCATTATAAACTAGCTCCAATATTCAGTTGAGAATATAAGATTGGTGAAGCTCAAAGGATGGATGATTTTCCCAGTTAAGGGTTTCCAAGGTAAAATCTCTTTGTGCTATATAAATATTTATGGTGTGCCATTTTTTATTTTGTGTTCTTTAAGTTTTCCCCTAATGTTTAAAGGTTTATGTTAATTGAGCTTCTAGTCTTGTTTATATGCCTAGTCGAATATGTATTTGGACTTTTGGTGTATAGAGTGTAAAGCATGTGATTTAATCCAACAATGGGATTATTTTCAATGTGTATTTGAAATTAAAAATATGAAATAGGTGTAAAAGAATATTTTACATAGTGTCAAGGATGATATGTCACTTATTCAACATTTATTGTCTCAAATGAATTTCAAAAACTTAACCATATCCACATTTTTATTTTATTTTATTTTTTAATCTAATGTCCATAATTCATTGGTTAGTAGAGAAATAATGGACATAAATTTGATGTTAGATATGTTGTATCATGTTTTGATATCCATAGTTATAAAACTCTTTTACAAATGTTTGGTTTCACTTAAACAATGAAAATGCTTAACCTTTGACGTGTATGTCAACATAGTATCATAGTATGAGTGACTTTAACGTTGGAAAAATGGAAAATAGCATGATATGTTGAAGTAGAGTTTTGTAACAAACATTTATATTTGAAATTACAAAAAAAAATATAAATGTAGGAATGTATTATTACTCAAAAATTTAGGTTCCTAACAAGTTTTTACAATGGACTATGGAACAAATGACTGAGGAGTTCACATGTCTTTTTTGGTGATTATGTAGAGTAGGCTTCAAGGGATTGATTTCTTAACTCAACAACACAAGGAATGTATTTCCCTTATCTATTCAACAGTCTATTAGGAATCTTCTACCCTCTAGTATTTGTTATTAGTGTGTGTAGAGGGAGCCCCATATTTTTTTGCCTTTAAGACCAACTAAATAGAGTCATATCTTGGCTCTTAAGCACGTAGTGAGAAAAAAAATGAGTATAGATTTATATCAACCCAATATTTATGCTTCTCTATAACCTCAAACCTCTCTTAGTTGAAGGCATAACTCCTACTTGTGAATAATATTTAATATTTCAATTATATGATGAAAAATGTAACGAGGTAGACCAAACATAGAACCCTATGGAAGCATGAGATATTAGGATAAATGAGTGATGTTAGGGATGGATATTGATTAAGAGATGTAAGGAGAGATTCATGAAGATATCGTGGAGGAAGTTGAATAATTTGTTTGAACCAAAATCTAATTTCCATCTTTTATTATAGTCACATATCACTTATATAGTTATCATTTACATAATACAAACTACACATGAGAATACAAATATTTAATATATTTTACCCTTCAGGGGTTTCTTTATTTCTTGAGTATTATTCTACACGTCCCTTTCTTCTTGCTTCTTAAATGGCTATTATAGCTAACAATGGTATCAGAGCAAGGTTTCTTGTGATGTTTTAAGTATGGGTGTTGCTATTTGCATGAAAAAAGGATTATTCAATGTTGCTATGAAAAAAATGAGATGGATGTGTAAGAGAAGGTTTCCATGGGACAAATTGAAAATTATCATTTGATAATAGGAATACATAGTGGTTCAGGGTTGCGAAGTGGGACTGCAACAATATTGGCAACTCCACACACTCCAACCACCACAATAAATTGACAAGAAGACAAAGAGGTCTAATTTGAATGTTGAGGACAAAGGTAGGAAAAATCAAACCAATGTAGAGATGATGGGGATTCATTTATTGTGTAAAATAAGACTGTAGAGGAGCTTCGCCGTGAAAAGAAAGATACTGTTGCAGAGGTTGAATGACATGCAAAATATACTGTTGATGGTGTTGGACTTGCCAGCATGTAAGTGTATCTCCCCGGTAAAAAGTCCCAATTAAACCTCAGACCGTTTGGTGTAGGGGTCCCAACAGTGGGTCGTACGGTAATGCCTTAACTGCCATTTCACACAGAGGCAAGTAAGATGTCCCTGTTGGTAGCAAGGGTGTGACAGTTGCAGTAAGTTAAGGAAGGTGGATTAGAGGTTCCAACACACTGAGGGTGAAGTGAGTGCGCCCCTTGGAAGCCTGTAATAGTACGCGGCTTGGAAGGGAACACACGAGCGAAGATGCATCACAAGATGGAAAGCAAGTTAGCAAGCAATCCAAAGTGATGGTTAAACCAACAACACATTTCAAAAATATTTATACATACTTGTACAAAATAGTCCATACATGCATGCGTAAGCAAACAAATACATATATCATTTAGAGTAAACTAGATAGCATAGAATACAATACAACATATGCATGAAACATGCTGGCTCTGTTATATTAAGAAGTGTAAGTTTCAGTCATAACATACATCCATGTCCAACCACTAGTTCCGACAGAAGAACGTTACAACGATAACTGCCTGCTCCTCCAAAGCGATGTACTAGCTCTGCGTAGTGGAGAAGCCAAGGCTCGTTACAATATTGTCCAAGATTTCTCTAAGATAGTCCTATTGGAAGATTGGATGAAAAAAAAACTTTAAAATGAGTTATGAGGTTCTATTATAGCAAAGGGTGAGGTGACCCTTGACATTCCCCTTTGTGACAGTTCATCTACCTTCATGACTCTTCATCTACTTTATGACTGTTACATCCAACTATCAACACTTGAACTTCCACTTTACAAGACATTACATTACAATGCAAATGTGCCCATGTGAGACAAAATGGCTTGCGAAAGCCATGAAAGACATTACTAACACTTGGTCCGTTGTGGTGAGACCAACTCTTTGACATGCTTGTGATGGTGAAGGTGGTGAGCTAATGCCAAGCTTGGTCGTCCGTGATGGTGTGCATGCACTCCATGGTGACATCTTGCTGAAGAGAACTCTTGCCTCCATTGCATCCGGGTGCATTGGTGTGGCTCCTCCATCCAACTAGTCTGCTAGGCTCATACGCAAGGTCTTCTCGGGTGCTGCCTAATCGGAAACACACTGTTGCATAGTGTCCATGCTGATATTACAGTGTGTGCTAGTGGTCATGCGCATCAACTGTCAACTGCATGTTCAACTCCAGTCAGACTTGCTTCTTGTCTTTGCCTCGGTGAGTGTGCTGAATGGGTGGGATCACATGTGTGCGCACAATGACATGCATGATGCTGAATTCCCTTGCATGTGATCAAAAATACTGCTCACCATGTCTGCTCCATGTCAGATGTTGGGATGGATCTATAACTTGTATGGGCACGATTTCATCTGTGAGTGCATGTTGCGCCTGCTGCTATACATGTTCCCACTGCAACTCATTCTCTCATCTATGCAACTCCTATTCTTCCTTGAGTTGCTTCTTTAGCACATGCAACTCCTTCTCTGTTCCATTCTATGTCTTTGCACGATCTTCATTTTGCACCATCACCTCATAGTCTGAGTCTCCAAAGTTTCTTTCATCACAAGTGGATTTGCTTGAGCTTGCAACTTTGTTATGCCTTTATGCTGTTAACAACCTTCCTCTTGCATCCATTGCGTGTAGGTGTGCTGCCTTCTGTTGCTACGATGGTGCTGCTCACTGTGATGCTGCTACCATATTAATATCTTGATGTTCTTGTCTGTGAACAACTTTATGTCTTCACAGGTAGGAAAGCTCATAGACACTTGTTTGGCTACAACCCCCATTGTGATCTCAACGATGTCCTTTAACTTTTCTCTCCTGAAGGCCATTGTACTTGTGCTGTTGAGAGACAGATGAACACTTGTGATGCCTAGAGGCATAGAAACACTCATGGCAAGAAATATGTCAGTCGAAAACTAAAACAAACTTGAGAACTAACTTGCAACATACCTGTGTGACTGATCATGAAGGTTGCGCAATTTCCGTCGGGAGGTTGGGAGACTGACTGCGAAAACTACACAAGGCACAATCTAGGATATTGGGAGGTTGACTAACTATTGGAACTTCTCAATGCGCAGTCTAGCCTGGCCTGTTGAGCACTGAAACTGCGCAATGCACAATTTTAGTTAGTAGTGACATGAAACCAGCAAAATGCATTGCACAGTTTCTCGGGCCAATGAGACACTGCCTCCAAGAATTGCGCAATGCAAGCCTAGAGGTCAGTGCCTGGATGGGCTTGTGTAATTTTTGGAGGGAAGGCAGAGCCTTCGCTTCTAGAAATGCGCGGTGCTAGCTGGGAAAGGCATAGTTCGGGCCAAGGTAGCCCAGCTCGACCGATGGGTGACTGAAAACATGAGAAGTGTGAATGCATGATGAGATGAGTGCAAACAAGAGTGAATGATAATTCATGCAAATAACAAGTGTAGGATTCAAGAAACGAGAAGGCATGCATGTGTGTGAAGCGAGTCGCTGCAACGACGACCGTCCGTGTAAAAACAGTTTCATGCATGCAACAACAGTGAGATGTTAAAAAAAATAGAAATGGTGCTAGTACAGGCTACTATGTATCGAAATGACAACAAGCACTAACTGAAATCAAGCAGACAACATTCATACAAAGCGAAGCACAAAAAGCGCTAGAAACGCAGCACGAGACATGAAAAGTGGGCTTACCCCAAAAAAGTTGAGCTGAATGTGTCGATGACTCTTAGATGCAATGTGGGATGTCAGAGATGAAAAGTCGATGTGAGGAATGAGCTCTGTAGCATCTAGTTGATGAGTTTTGAAAAATCGAGGTTACGACGCACATGCCACAAATCAGGGAAAGCGACACTTGGTGGGAGGTTTCTAAAATGATCTTTGCATGTAACCTCCATCTACTAAAAATAGACCCCTGAAACAAGGGATACCTTTGCAAGCTACCTTGGGGGGTGTTAGCTCTGCTACAACTTCAACGTTCAAAGGTCAAATTTGGGTCTGGTGGTGGGTTCATGCCAAAAAGGGAGCTCACAACAGTCTCTTCTTCCCTCCTCCTTCAGCTTCCGCATTTTCTCTTAGCCCCGCTATCTCTGTTTTCTTCTATAAAACTTCTTCATTCCTGTTTAAAACCCCTGAAACCAGGCAAAGCCCCTATTTATCCCCAGCCCTTAAGCGCAAAGCGCAAGTCTTCCATAAGATCTGACCATATAGCCTAGGCGCTTTCGTCCCCATCGTAGCGGTTGATCTCCCGCGTCCAGATCTAATGGTCTCTATTGTCTTTTCCCGCACGTTAAACCTCGTGCGTGTTCCCCGCCATCCGATCATCCATCGCGCCATCGGACGGTAGTCGCAAGCCCCGCTCGCATGACTTTCCTGCTCGTTAACGCGCGATCGCGGTGGTTTCCTCCCGGTCCCTTCTGCCATGTGTCACGCAAAGACTGGATCGCGCCCCCGCATACAGAAACCGCCGTAGGTCCAAAGGCGGTGCGGGGAATACCGCCCGCCTGCGAAACCACCTTCCCTCGCTTGTTAATATCCGCGCACCTTTCGCGCCCGATCGCCATCGGATCTGGCCGACCACAATCCGATGGCCCACACCTATTTGACCCGCTTCTGCCTGATTTTCCCCTCCGATAGATCCTCGTCGTTGATCCACGCGATCCAACGACCGAGCCTTGTCCCCGTCGCAGTCATGTCTTCGCCATTCTGTCTCTGTTCATAGCCTATCCCGTGTACCCGAGGGAATAAGTAGGTCGGAATACAGTACCCTGTGTAATAAAGCTTCAATAACTGCATTTAAAGGAAAGCATGGTCGAAGAGGAAAATGCAAAGTTCGAGCAGTCAACGACATTTACTAGTTTATGGATTTTCACTCATGCAATAGTCCACCTACTCAGAGAAGGGCTGCAAAACACCAGAGAAAGGTCGATTTTTTCATTAAAGCCAGCAGATCGTGGCAGAGGCCCATTCCAAAGAATTAGTGTGGTTGGTGTTGAGCCTCGAACCTGCACCTTCCTATACACCCTCTCAGCCTTCTTTTTCCACTCATTTCATCCACCTAGTCGATTAAATCATTGTATTTTAGTTTAAAAAGGAACTTTTGACATGATTTTCTAACTACGCTGATGACTGTTGTTTGGTTTAGAATTTTGTTCAGACAGCTGCGGAAGCTTCTCAGTTTCCGCAGCCGACACAGGTTTCCGCAGCTGACCCAGGATTCTGCAGCCAGCACAAGATTCCGCAGCCGTTTTGTCAAACACCATGCTACAGGTGTCCTCTGAAGGGATGAGCCACATGGGCAAGTTCCAGGAGTCAAGGACATGGATCGTGTCCCTCCAGATCATCCAGCACGGCCATGAAAGCCCGCGGTCAAACAGGGGGCAAAGGATAGTCAACAGAAGTGTCCAGCGGTGGCACGGCTCTGCGTAGCTCTGTTTTTGAGCACGTGAAGCTACGTGGCACAATCCTTAGCCACGAAGACATCCTGGCAGCGCAAATCCAACAGCCATACCTCTCGGATTTAATAAACATGATGACAGTTACCTAGATCCGGGCTGAGGAGGATTCACGTGTCTCTAGCAGCGTGGTTAATAGCGTAGATGTAGTTAATCTGTTTAGCTTTCTTTCCTTATAAATAATGCGTCCATGAACGCTGTAATCTTAATATTTGTTAATGTAATTTGAAGACTGTTGTATTTCCCCACTGCACTTTTACGTTGCTGTTTAATATATGAGAAGACTGGTTTAAACTTCCGCGTGTAGCTGTTCGTTGAATTGGTTGAAGTGGCAGAGGGCCCCTGCTTACTGAAACCTTGTACAGTTGTCCTTTAACTTTTGCATTACTTTATTTCTGTTCATGTATATTAGCTGTACAGTTGTCATTTAAATTCTGCGTTTTATTTCATCATGTATATTAGCTGTACATAACAAAGCTTTTGATTTCTGTTGATTTACATTTTCATTGCTGCTCTTTCATGGTTACAACTGATCAGTGTTTTTGCAGGTTTTCTTAGGCAGCCCGGGGCAATTTTTCACCTTTTCTTTTTATCACTATTGGCATACGAGATCATCTTGTCTTTGTCGCTGACTTTTGTTTTCTGAAGTTTGATTTTCAAGTACTGTCATTTCCTTGAGTAGTACATTTATTTTCTGTTCTTAGATATCATGCTATTCATCTGTTAATGGTTCCTTTCTATAATCAAATAACTGTATTAGGGACCAGAATATCACTCATTATAGCTTGATTTAGTTTGCTTTAGATCTCACATTGCTTGACTTGTTCATGACTGTTTCTCATAGGGTAAATTAAGCTGAAAGGCAAAAGGTCAAGAAAGTTAAAGTAGTGTGATTAGTTTCTTTTATGCAGCTTAACTTCTTTTAGATTTCACATTGCTTAACATTTCATGATATCTTTTCATAAGGAAGATTGAGTTGAAAATTTGAAATAGTGTGGATTAGTTGTTCTTACTTTTAATTGAATTTAGTGTAGATTTCACTTTCATTTTCATTCAGCAACAAAGATACTGGGCCGATGTCATTAGTTCATTGTTTGATGTCTTTATTTCTTTTTAAGAATTGAATTCATTTCAGTCATTTTAAAGCTTGCTTTCTTTTAAGTTTTAGAGATCACCATAATCATCCATATTTCACTTGCTTTATCACCTTTTCATCATCTCACATTAGGGAAAGATAAAACCAAAAACAAACTTAAAAAAAAAACTAAAAACGACAAAAGACTAAGGGAAGGGTTATCTAGTACATATAGTACACTTCACTTCGTCAGTTTACGAACCCCGGGTTGACATTATAAATAGAAATTTAGATCACACTAAATTGACCAAACAGTTGGTGGTCCATTATGACCCCTCAACGCATAGCATAGCAGAGTGCGTTTGTAATCAACCTCTATATATATCCAGAAGACATAATGTAATGGTTGATGAATGTTATTTTGATGGAAAGTTAAACTTCTGGAGACTGTAACTACTGTGATACCTGCAACGTCTGGTCTTCTTTTTCAGCTAATGAAAGCTTCTTTTGTTGTTAATTGCTCACTTTCCACTTCTTCTTCTTTGTTCCAGGCTGTGCCCGTTATGCATTTTTCATGTGCTCTTGATGTTTAGCATTAGAGGGGTTGTCATCCCACCTCTGTGTTAGAATCTAGTATGTATCATTGAATTTGTATGCAGGTTTCTGTTATTTTAATACCGGAGAGCTGTCATCCTATCTGTGCATTAGGAAATAGATTTGCAGACCTCCTTACTAGTTGCAACTAGCCATCACAGGGTCCTGTGCATCTGCTGGTGTGATCAATATTCTCCATCTTCACCTGTTCCTCAAACTGTGAGTAATTGGTGGTCTAAAGCCTTGTAGTCTGGGGGTGTTCACCCATGTCTGGGGTTAAGCATAGTAGAAGTGGTTATCTGGCTTATATATGCATCATTACTTCATTTATCCACCATTTTCCAACATTTTTTGTTGAGTTTGTAATGTTCCCGAGCATCTCTGATATACAACCTAGGAGAGTTTCTTGGGGTGATAACATTAATTGGCGCCATTGCTGGGGAGAGGAGATTGAAGCTCAGCTTCCCTGGGAGAACGACACAGTGCCAGATTTTGATGATAGACAAGGTTTGGGCACATTTTTGGTTGTAATCATCTATCTGGCGACTCCACTGGAGGAGGACCAACCTTTGGTGACTCCACTTTGCAGTTTTGGCTCAGTTTGAGAGGCATGCTCAGAGATATCTTCAGAAATCACCAGCTGAACCAGTGCCTGATCCTGAGAAGATCGTTAAGCAGAAGAAAGCATCTTAGAAAGGAGCATCAGGACTAGGTAAGCCTTAGAAATTCCATGTATCTCTGCTAGTGAAAGTCGCCTTCAGAGATTTGTAAAGCTCCTTAGTCATTCATCTTCCTTTCAGATTTTATTTCAAAGAAAGAAGCTTCCATGCTGTCCATCATATTCCTTTGTCTCTATCATTCTCTTCATTAATTCATACCACTTGGTCTACCAATATCCTTTCATATACCCTAGTCATGGCAGGTCAGCAAGCCCTTACAAAGATAGAAAGAATAGTTGCTGCTAGGTATGGACCCCTGGTCTTGCCTGTCGCTTTGAATGCCATGCCTGCAGGATATTACCAAGAATTTATGCCTAAGTTTACTGGTATGGAAGGAGTATCAGTTAAAGAGCACCTTGAATCCCTTTATAGCTATGCTGACAACTTGGATATCAATGAAGAGGATGTCTGGATGAGGGTTTTTTTCCAAAGCCTAGAAGGAGAAGCTAGAAAATGGTTCAAAAATTTACCCCCTAGGTCTATAGTAGATATTGAGGCCTTAGATGATGTGTTCCTAAAACACTGGGGGGATAATAAAGATCTGCTCTTTTATTATACTGAATTTGGGAACTTGCAGAGAGAAGATGGTGAGCTGCTGTCTGATTTCAACAAGAGATTCAACCATATGTACAACAGAATACCATGTGAAATAAAGCCTACCCCTACTTCTGCCATGATTACTTATGCCAATGCCTTCGATTCTCAGTTCTGCCTGCTGTTAAGAGAAAGAAGATGTGCTTCTTTGGCTGATATGCAAAATGCAGCCTTTGAAGTAGAATCGAACATTCTGGCTGCAGAAAGACTCGAAGGTGATGCTGAAAGAAGAAGACAGAGGGGTGAATCCTCATCATCCTCAGATCCTGAGATCAACATATTGGCCAGGATGATAGAGGCATTAGCCTCTGAAGTTTCCAAACTAAAAGCTGAGTAGTATTCTGAGGAGGCAGGAGCTCCTTGTTCCCTTACTCTTCCAAAGTCAAATCCATATAGAGGAGCACAGGGGCAATTGCAGGTTTTGCAGAGAAGCAGAGATACAAACGAAGATCAAAGGGTGAAGACCCTTTTTCAGAATATAGTCGTGGAAAAAGAGAAATATGAAGAGGAGGAGGTCCATGGTTTGGAAGATAAGGGCAATGCCCCTTTCCTAACCAGAGCTGCCTATGAAGAAGCATTATCCAAAGGCACTGCTCATCAGTTTGTTGTAACTGCAGAACAACAAGCTAATCAACAGAAGCAAGGAGCAGCACATCCCTTCATCCTTGAAGAATCTGAGCCTGAAGCCAGCTCATCTTCGCATGGCTATGCAGATCTGCAAATTGACCAGCCTGCTATTATCCCCAGCACAGTGATCAAAAAGGGAGAGGAAAGCTCCCCATCATCTTTTGTCCCTCTGTCTGCTCAAGTGAAAATCCCTCAAAGTTGCCCCTTGAACACTGAGGCAGAACAAAATTCAATACTCAAGGCTGAAACTAATCATCTCAGTCTTGATATTCTGATGCCTGCCCAGGAGGTCTCCACACAGATTGAAAAGGCAGCTTGCCAGATGACAGAGGAAGAGGATGCACAGTTTTGGGACTCTTACTTGGATGTGGACTGTCCTAAGCAAGATGCAGGAGCAGATGATGTCTCTGTGTCCCCTGCACAAGAATACAATGGTGCATCATTCATATTAGTTGTGCAGACCACAAAAGACACAGACAAGTACACAGCAGCCATGATTATTCAGCAGGTGTACAGAGGCTCCTATGAAGAACGTCCAAGGAGGAGAGCATGTAGAAGGGAGATGAAATGTGATCCATATCTGCCTATTGAGGTCAAATGTCCTAAACTCTTTGAGGTAGAGGATCAAATAAATCCAGTTTTGCTACTTTTTGATGAACCGGATGAGAAGAGGAGAAACAGTTTTGATGGCCCAACAGATGGCCAGTTTTTGAAATTTTATGTTGTTTAAGGATCTCAAGCCTTAGTGATTGTAATCATGTTCTTTTACAGGTTTTTAGTGTAGGCTTAATTAGACTCCATGCCCAATGGATACTAGGAAATGTTTTGGAAGCTGGTTTTGTATGAAGGCATTGGTCTGCAGGTTCTTGAGACCTCATAGGGAAGATCTCATCCCCAGAAGGAGCCAGTGTTAGCTCTGCTACAACTTCAGCTTTTAAAGGTCAAATTCGGGTCTGGTGGTGGGTTCATGCTGAAAAGGGAGCTCACAACAGTCTCTTCTTCCCTTCTCCTTCAGCTTCTTCATTTTCTCTTAGCCCCACTATCTCTGTTTTATTCTATAAAACTTCTTCATTCTTGTTTAAAACCCCCAAAACTAGGCAAAGCCCCTGTTTAGCCCCAACCCTTATGCACAAAGCGCAAGTCTTCCATAAGATCTGACCATATAGCCTTGGCACTTTTGTCCCCATCGCAACCGTTGATCTCCCACGTCCAGATCTAACGGTCTCCGTTGTCTTTTCCCACACATTAAACCTCGTGCGTGTTCCCTGCCATCTGACCGTCCGTCGTACCATCGGACGGTAGTCGCAAGCCCTGCTCGCACGACCTGCCTGCTCGTTAACGCGCGATCACGGTGGTTTCCCGCCAGTCCCTTCTTCAACGTGTCACGCAAAGACTGGATCGTGCCCCCGCATACATAAACCGCCGTAGGTCCAAAGGCGGTGTGGGGAATACCGCCCGCCTGCGAAACCACCTTCCCTCGCTTGTTAATATCCACACACCTTTCGCACCCGATCACCGTCGAATCTGCCTGACCGCAATCTAATGGCCACACCTGTTTGACCCGTTTCTGCCTGATTTTCCCCTCCGACAGATCCTCGCCGTTGATCCACGCGATCCAACGACCGAGCCTTGTCCCCGTCGCAGTCATGTCTCCGCCATTCTATCTCTGTTCATAGCCTGTCCCATGTACCCGAGGGAAGAAGTAGGCCAGAATACAGTACCCTGCGTAATAAAGCTTCAACAACTGCATTTAAAGGAAAGCATGGCCGAAGAGGAAAATGCAGAGTTCGAGTAGTCAACGGCATTTACCAGTTTATGGAGTTTCACTCATGCAGCACTCCACCTGCTCAGAGAAGGACTGCAGAACACCAGAGAAAGGTCGATTTGTTCATTAAAGCCAACAGATCATGGCAGAGGCCCATTCCAAAGAATTAATGTGGTTGGTGGTCCATTATGACCCCTCCACGCATAGCATAGTAGAGTGTGTTTGTAATCAACCTCTATATATATCCAGAAGACAGAATGTAATGGTTGATGAATGTTATTTTTATGTAAAGTTCAACTTCTGGAGACTGTAACTACTGTGATACCTACAACGTCTGGTATTCATTCTCAGCTAATGCAAGCTTCTTTTGCTGTTAATTGCTGACTTTCCACTTCTTCTTCTTTGTTCCAGGCTGTGCCTGTTATGTATTTTTCATGTGCTCTTGATGTTTAGCATTAGAGGGGCTGCCATCCCACCTCTGTGTTAGAATCTAGTATGTATCATTGAATTTGTATGTAGGTTTATGTTATTTTAATGCCAGAGAGCTGTCATCCTGTCTGTGCATTAGGAAATAGATTTGCAGACCTCCTTACTAGTTGCAGCTGGCCATCACAGGGTCCTGTGCATCTGCTGGTGTGATAAATATTCTCCATCTTCACCTGTTCCTCAAACTGTGAGTAATTGGTGGTCTAAAGCCTTGTAGTCTGGGGGTGTTCACCCATGTCTGGGGTTAAGCATAGTAGAAGTGGTTATCTGGCTTGAATATGCATCATTCCTTCATTTATCCACCATTTTCCAACATTTTTTGTTGAGTTTGTAATGTTCCCGAGCATCTCTAATATACAACCTAGGAGAGTTTCTTGGGTTGATAACAGGGGGAGCAGCCCATGCATGAAAAACAATTTTTCTCGGTCCTGGACAAAACTAGTCAACTCAACTGCACATGCAATAGTCTGCTCAGCGGGGAGGAAAAAATGCGCATTTCTGGGAGGAAGCTGGGTTGGCTTCCCATAGGGATTGCACAATTTCTGGGTAGAGGAGATGACTGCTGCCCAAGATTGCACAATTTCTAGGATGAGTAGCCCCGCTGGGAGGAATTGCGTAATTTTCCCAGTGAACAGTGACAGGCATATTTGTGCAATTCTGGAGCCCAACAGGTTGCCAGTCATAATTGCGCAATTTCTAGAGGGAAGGTTGGTTTCCCTCTAGAATTGTGCAATTTCTTGAGGGAGCTGCTCAGCCTGTAGCTGGACCAAGTCCAGTGAAACAACCTGTGAGGGGGATGCAACAAGATTTGATGGATAGGCTATCATTCTGTAAGAAAATCACTGAAGCTTGTGTACTTGACAAGACAAGACATGCTGCTGTGAAAGGTTAGTATGGAGGCTCCAAAATGAATCTAAGGAAAAATTTTGGAGGGTGGTTTTCGCCGCTACAAAACTTGGTGACACACTGGTAGAAATCCATCTCTCTGAATGGACCTTGTTCGTGAAAATCAAGTCTAACACCTCTAGAAGTATTGTTCAGTTCTTAGTTCGTCTTGGTTTCCGCACTTGCTTGATTATAAGATGTAGCATCTGCCAAGCCCTTGGTCGGTCGACACACATTCCAAGCCAAGCCAACACATTTCTTTCGATTGAGGTTTAGGAGTATATGATGCACATGCAGTATAGTCGTCAGAGTCTTAGTTTCATCTCTGGTGTTGCTCCGTTACCAGCAAGCCTGGACAATGCCCCGAAGGAGTCATGTAGGAACCCAAGCATGGCTCCGTTAACAGCGAGCCTAGTCAGTAGCCCAACAGAGTTACTTGAATCACCTCTCTACACAGGAAGCCTTTTTCTTCTTTTGCCTTATTCATTTCTTTTTTCAAACTTTTTTCACTTTTTCATTTTTTCATTTTTCATCTTCATAACTGTGCATAACACTTACTCATTTCAGAGGTGGAAGAGGGATCCAAACTTATTGAGAGAAGAAGAGGTTTTCGCTTCAGAGAAGTAGTTTATTATATACCTCTGACATGCTTGTTAAGGTTTTCCCCCTCACCTTACTCTACTTGATTGAGATGACAAGGGTTAACCCAAAAACAACCAACTAGAGTAGGTGATACTAGTTAGTGCGCAAGCATTGTGTTTTCACCAAGGTTCACTTTGAATAGTACATATTTTCCATTGATGTATAATGGATTGAAGACAAGAAGTTCTTACATAAGGGAGCGGACAATAGATAACCAAATGTTGATAGTTTGTACAAGTCCTATTGTAGTTTACCTAGCTTGTTTCAAGAGTCGCACACGGTCCATGTGAAACTAACCTATGGACAATAACAAGAAAAAAAACAAAAAGCAAAGCAAGAAGCAGAAGAAAATGTGGAAGCAAAGCGAGTAAGCAAACAAACAAGCAAGAAAACAAACACACAAAGAAATAAGCAAACATGCATGAAAGCAAACAACTCAAAAGAAAACACTACTCCTACTCCTAAGCTCACAGTACATGGGTCATCTCATGTGAAGTGATACTTCCAATGCAGCCACCAGTGCATTGGTTGACCCATGTTGTTGAAGGCACGGTCTACGAACATCGTAGTTGTGCAAACCAACAATCATGAAAGATATAATGATGAAAATGGACACACTTCGAGCTTACAAGTGACCATAGACCAAAGATGAGTGAAAGCGAATGACATGCACTCTATGGAGCTGCCATGGTGCTATGCTACACTGCGTGAAGATGTTGAGTGTATGAATTCTCTTGACTGTGACATGTAAGAAAATGTGAGAAAGGTAGATCACTTATGTTGTGCATGTGTGCTTGTTGTGTAAGATTCCTCCAATGCATGAGCGATGGGATTGTGTAGTTCGAGTGGAGGAAGCAAAATATTAGTGTTTGGTTGATCTTCAATGCAAAGAAGAGAGTGATGAGGAGCCTTGAGTGTTTCAACAATTCCCTGACCGGAAGTGAAACCAATCTTAGGACAGTGAGGGCCTAACATAACCATCAGCTGAGGCTGAAGTGCCTCGACAGTCTGCGGGGTTTCGACTTCGTTGACAAATAGATCATTGTAGACTAGTGTCTTATACAAATTAACAACGATTGAATTAACATCATGATTAGATGAAGAAGTGGAGATATCATGACAACCAAGATCAGAAAATTCAAGATGTTTGACAGCATCCTCATGATTTGATGAATTGGGCAAAGGGGTAGATGAGAAACGAAGATGTTCACCCTTTGTGTTCCCAGAAATGACAGATGACAAATTGGATGGATTTTCGGAGGAATATGTGTCCTATCTGCACTATGATGACAGACTGACACCTGACGTGTCCTGTGAATGATTGGAAGTAGAAACATACGAAAATGAGTTTTCACAGGGGAAATCAGTAGTGGCAAAATCACAAGGGATGTCAGGATAAAGAGGATGAGGAGCGTCTGGAAGGGAGTCATCCTTCACCGCGGGTTCTTCTTTAGATTCCCACACACACTCATCATGAATGATGGTGCAAGTTGGCTGCATAACACCAACTACATTAAAAACTTGATCCTTGTTCACAACATGTGAGGAATCCAGAATGGAAGACCACAAGATAATACAAGTCGGAGGATCAACAAAACGCAGGGACGAAGGTTGAGGGAAGGAATCCACGTGACAACAAACAGGCTTGTAAGACAAATATGGACAAATATCAAGAGCAGGTGGGGTGGGAGGATGTGATAGTTCAACAGATGTGTGTGCATGATCTCCCACATCACTCCGTGGTGGTGGAGTTGTTTGATGAGGTGAAGGCGGATAATCACTTGTGAAAACAACTGTGCCTTCCTGTGATTTCACATCTCCATCACCAAAGTGTGCTTAGCGGGGTTCAAATATGCGAAGAAGATACTCAAATCTTCCATAAAGAAATTCCCAATCAATTTCATCTTCAGGAAATTGGTATGCAAGATTAAAAAAGCGTGTGTAAAACTAATCAACGATTCATCGGGTGATTTTTGTAATTTTAGAATTTCTTGATCAAGTGCTTTATGGTTAAAGTGATTGAAGGCATGATATATCTTTATGAATAGATGAGCAAGAGAATGAATAGATTTTTCGGGAAGTGTGGCACACCAGTGCATTGGGTGCCCTTGAAGTGTGTAGACAAAAAATGCGTAGGTCATGTATTCTTCAAATATTCCATGTCTTTCGAATGAGCATATAATGCCGATGTGTGCCTAACCAAGGCTACGTGGCCTCCACCATCATATGTTTTATGTGACAAGTTACTCGAGAGCTCTTTTGAGATAATGAAGTCATTTCCATAAGACATACACTTCGGAAGAGGAACTCGGTAGTTTGTCATGATAGATATGTAGAGATTTAAAACAGATGTGAGGACTCAACTTGTCATCTAGCTCTCCTTCTAGTGACAAAATGTTGACGGTGCTGAACCCACCAACATGTAAGGGGATATCCCCAGTAAGAAGTCCCAATTAGACCTTAGACCATTTGGTGTAGGAGTCCTAGAAGTGGGTCATACAGTAATGCCTGGACCGCGATTTCGCATAGAGGCAAATAAGATGTCCTTGTTGGTAGCAAGGGTGTGACAACTGCAATAAGTTGAGGAAGGTGCATGATAGGTTCTAACACACTGAGGGTGAAGTGAGTGCGCCCCTTGGAATCCTATAATAGTATTCAGATTGGAAGGGAACACATGAGCGAAGATGCATCACAAGCTGGAAGGCAAGTTAGCAAGCAATCCAAAGTGATGGTTAAACCAACAGCACATTCAAAAATATTCATACATACTTATACATAATAGTCCATACATGCATGTGTAAGCAAACAAATACATTTACCATTTAGAGTAAACCAGATAGCATAGAATACAATACAACATATGCATGAAACGTGCTGGCTCTGTTATATTAAGAAGTGTAAGTTCTAATCATACAATACATCCATTTCCAACCACTAGTTCTGATAGCGGAACGTTACAACCACAATCGCCTGCTCCTCCAAAGAGATGTACTAGCTCTGTGTGGTGGAGAAGCCAAGGTTCGTTACAATACTATCTAAGCTTTCTCTAAGATAGTCCTATCGGAAGCTTTGCTGACCAAAAGCCTTTACAATGAGTTATGAGGTTCTATTTATAGAAAAGGGTGGGGTGACCCTTGACATTCCCCTTTGTGACAATTCATCTACCCTCATGACTCTTCATCTACTTTATGACTATTTCATCCAACTATCAACACTTGAACTTACACTTGACAAGATGTTACATTACAATGCACATGTACCCATGTGAGACAAAATGGATTGAGCAAGCCATGCAAGACATCACTGACACTCGGTTCGTTGTGGTGATACCAACTCTTTGACATACTTGTGATGGTGAAGGTGGTGAGATGATGCCAAGCTTGGTCATCCATGATGGTGTGGATGCACTCCATGGTGACAGCTTGTTGAAGCAAACTCTTGCCTCCATTGCATCCAGGTGCATTGGTGTGGCTCCTCCATCCAAATTGTCTGTTAGGATGCACATGGTCTTCTCGAGTGCGGCCAAACCAGCAACGCACTGATGCATAGTGTCCGTGTTGATCTTCCAATGTGTGCTGGTGGTCACACACATCAACTGTCAACTGCATATTCAGCTCCAGTCAGACTTGCTTCTTGTATTTGCCTCGGTGAGTGTGCTGAATGGGTGGGATCACATACGTGCGTACAATGACATGCATGATGCTGAATTCCTTTACATGTGATCAACAACACTTCTCACCATGTTTGCTCCGTGCTAGATGCTAGGATGGATCTATAACTTGTACGAGCACGGTTTCATCTGTGAGTGCATGTTGCGCCCGCTGCTGTACATGTTCCCGCTGCAACTCATTCTCTCATCTATGCAACTCATGTTCTTCCTTGAGTTTCTTCTTCAGCACATGCAACTCCTTCTCTGTTCCGTTCTCTATCTTCGCGCGATCTTCATGTCGCACCATCACCTCATAGCCTGAGTCTCCAAAGTTGCTTTCATCAAAAGTGGATCTACTTGAGCTTGCAACTTTGTTCGACCTCTACGTTGTCAACAACCTTCCTCTTGCATCTGTTGCGTGCAGGTGTGCTGCCTTCTGCTGCTGCGATGGTGCTGCTTGCTGTGATGCTGTTGCCATATTATCTTGATGTTCTTGTCTATGAACTACATGATGTATTCACATGTAGGCAAGCTCATAGACACTTGCTTGGCTGTAACTCCCATTGTGCTCTCAACGTTGTCCTTTAACTTTGCTCTCCTGAAGGCCATTGTACTTGTGTTGCTGAGAGACAGATGAACACCTGTGATACTTGGAGGCATAGCAACACTCATGGCAAGTAATGTGTCAGTTGAAAACCAAAACAAACTTGAGAACTGACTTACAACATACCTGTGTGACTGATCATGGAGGTTGCACAATTTCTGTTGGGAGGTTAGGAGACTGACTGCCAAAACTACACAAGGCATAGTCTACGCTATTGGGAGGCTGTCGGACTGCTAGAACTATGTAATGCATAGTCTAGCTTGGCCTGCTGAGGACTGAAACTATGCAATGCACAACTTTAGTCAGCAGTGACATGCAACTAGCAAAATGCATTGCGCAGTTTCTGGGGCCAACGGGACATTGCCTCCAAGAATTGCACAATGCAAGCCTGGAGGTCAGTGCTTGGCTAGGCTTGCATAATTTCTAGAGGGAAGGTAGAGCCTTCACTTCTAGAAATGCGCAGTGCTAGTCGGGCAAGGCACGGTCTGGGCCAAGGCAGCCTAGTCTCGCTGAAGGGTGAGTGAAAACATGAGAATGTGAATGCATGTTGAGATGAGTGCAAACAAGAGTGAATGATCATTCATGCAAATAGCAAGTGCAGGATTCAGGAAACGTGAAGGTATGCATGTGTGTGAAGCAAGTCACCGCAACAATGACCGTTCGTGCAAAAATAGTTTCATGCATGCGACAACAGTGAGATGTTAACAAAAACTGAAAAATTTCTAGGCTGGCTACCTAGAGGGATTGCACAATTTCTGGGAAGAGCAGCTGCCCAGAGGGATTGCAAAATTTCTAGGAAGAGAAGCCGACTACTACCCAAGATTGCACAATTTATGGGATAAGCAGCTCTGCTGGGAGGAATTGTGCAATTTTCTCAGTGAATAGTGACAGGCAGATTTGTGCAATTCTGGAGCCCAGTAGGCTACTAGACAGAATTGTGCAATTTCTGGAGGGAAAGCTGGTTCCCTCCAGAATTGCACAATTTCTTGAGGGAGCTGCTAAGCTTGCAACTGGACCAAGTCCAGTGAAACAACCTGTGAGGTGGATGCAACAAGCTTTGATGGACAGACTGTCATTCTGCAAGAAAATCAGTGAAGCTTGTGTACTTGACAAGACAAGACATGCTGCTGTGAAAGTTTGGTGGGGAGGCCCAAAAACGAAGCTAAAGAAAAATTTTGGAGGGTGGTTGTAGCCACTACAACATATACCAACATTGTGAGGAAATTAAATGTGTAATTTTGGTAACGGAGAAAGTAGAGAAATCGATCAATGGAGTTTGCAGCCACATATCTACAAAGAGATACTTCGAAGAACATACAGATCCAATAATGAAAAGGCACAAAAGACTTGATGGATTGAAAGATAGAGCAAGTCCATCTAAGGAGCCATGTATAGCATCCATGTGGTGATTTTGGAGGATATATATATGATTATCTTTTGTTTAGAATCTTGGGTTTGATAAATCAATCAATAGAGATCTCATCTCTGACGGTTCCATTTATTTTATTGACAATTCCCATTCAATCAAGATACAAACCTTGTACAATTCCCTACCACTTTTCCTCAGATTCTCCTTGCAAAGCCACTTGCTTTGATTTGTCTTTAGGAAGTTCATCGCCTCCTTCAGGAAACATGCAAAGCTAGATGATTTTTTTAAAGATGCTAAGGCTAAAACTACCAAGTTTGTACATAGGTATGGAAAATACTGAATGATTTAGTGGAAGATCCTGAAAGATTCAGAGAAACATCTGATTGTGTAATTTTGTACAAACTACATAAGAAATAACTAAGGGAATTATATTTCAAAGATATATTTGAGAAACTTAGGGAATAGGTGAATGAAACATCTTTGACCCTATTTGAACAAGTTGTAACACTTTTTGATAATAATGAATATCGAGGGATGCGTTAAGAAAACTTGATGAGGGGAAGATCTGCAAGCAACATTTTAATTTTGGGGCTACATAACTTGTTGAAGTGTGTTTTCTAATTCAGAACTTCTCATAATATGAGATGATATAGTTTATTAGAACAAACTAGAAAATATATCCATAAATTATGATAAAATGAAAAAACCATTTCTTTTTGGGAATTCATATTAGCCAAGTAACTTGGTTTTCTAATATGAATTTAGGTTTGTATTGTGTCAGGAAACTGGATTTTCAAAACCATTTTTTTTTCTTCGTATGGAACTAGGGTATAATGGAGTAATGGAGTAGGAAAGTATGGAAAGATTGTGAAAGTAAAATAGGTTGAAGTCATGATCTAGTAGTAGATGGATACATAGGTAAAAGGTCTGGACTCCAACATGCATGATTGTGAATCTCAACATACAATATGGTAGATGCATGACATCATGAACAATATGATTTATAAAATGATTCTTTTCATATGAATGTGACTTTTCATGGTAAAAAACTTGACTTTTGCTTCTAATGATTGGCTTCATGTGTTTTTCCTTGATCTTGATGTATGTTATAGGATTTTCGGTGTTGTTGGTCATAAACTGAAAGAAAACTTCACGAGTTTTGAGTTTCATTGGATTAAATCAATATCAGGTGTATTTCTACTTTTTTTTAGTTGAAAATTTTCATTTCATATTAATAGATATAAATTTTTAAAGATTGACTTTGAAAAGTCCTTCGTCCATGAAGTTCACCCATTAAATCTTCTTGTGACTTGTAAAAGCATAACACTTGCCTGCAATAAAATATTAGATGATGGAGGAAGAGAGGTATAAAATATATCTTCTTCCAAGAAATATGTGAAATAATTACAAGCAATGCTTAAAAACAAGTCCAAAGATGATATACAAAGAAAATGCATTTGTTTACCCCTTGAGGAATGGTGGCCAACCTAGACCTCCTAGCAGTATTTTGTTCACAAAATATTTATTTTATGTCAAATTAGAGTGATTCCAAAGCCAAGTTGAAGTGAATTCATATGGATACTTAAAGTATAAACATGTTTTCAAAATTGTTTAAAATTATATGCTAAAAATGATGAGAAGTACCATGTTTGATAGAGAGTCTTGTGAATTTTTGACTAGACCAACAGTCACTATTTGGAGTGTAACTTTTTCGTTAAAGATTGGATTGATGTAATTTCACTTGGAGATTAAAGTATATTAATTTCTTTTATATCCAGTAGAAACAAGTTTTAAAAATTCTTAGGTTTGATATGACAAAATTTATGATGAACAGACCTAGGAGGCAGAGTTTCACTATGTTGATTTTAAGACATGCAATCACTAAATGTGGCATAACATTTTCACCTGGCCTTCAAATGAGATGATTCAATTTGTTTAATTAACTATACTTGAATATATATATATATATCCTTTAGAAAAATGTTTTTAAAATAAGATGATTTGGTATGTGAAATATGGTAATGAACAGTCAAGACCTAAAATTGTCACCATGCATATTTTTCGACAGGCAGTTAGTATTTTGAACATAACGTTTTCATATGATATTGGATTGAGGTGATTAAAATTTATTTGGAGACTAGATTCCAAGGGTTATATTCCCTATAAATATAGTGTAAATTGTTTTCCATTAGACCCCTTGAATCAAGGCTGTACTAACTCTGTCCTCAAAATTTCTCTTGAGATCTAGTGTTTATTTTGATCATATCTTTTTTTATTTGTGATCCAAATTGAAAAATTCAAAATGGGTTTAAAAACTAGATTTAAAGAGATTATTTGTTTGAAAACGTGTTTGGAAAATGATCCTTTATTGTCACTCAAAATAGGATTGTTCTTACTTATTTTTTCTATAAAATCCTTTCAAATGAGTATTGAACAATGATTTGAAGAATTATTCATGAGAGTTTGAACCAAAATTATTATGCAAGTCTTACCGTGAACTAATTCTACCTATTTATTTATTTATTCTATTCTATGCTACTCTATTGTATAAAAATAAGTCATTCTCTCAAGTATAAGGGAATTTCCAATGCATCTATTTGTGTAACAAGATCATAAGTAGACTCATATCCAAGTTTGAAAAATATACTTTAATGAATGCTTGGACATGAAAAGTTAGTTGATCATAAATATTTGACACTGAGGAATTTTGAAAAATGGAGTGGTGTTATGGCCTAATGATTAGTTCAAAACAAGTTTGAGTTTGATCTTTAAGTATTTGATTCTCCTCATTTGTCATTGCACAAAGTTCTTCTTGTGGAACTTGTTCAAAATCATGAATGCACAAGGGATCTTGTGATACATATTCTATATTTTCTTCAATTTCTAGATATATTGTTTGAATTTCATTGCATGTGATCCATAACTCATTTATTTCCTTATAAAGATAACTAGAAGAAGCTTCTAGATTCTCTTCATGGATGCTTTGTTCATCTTCTATCTTTTGAAATGAAGATTCATCCTGAGTGAGCATTCTAAATTGTGGACAAGGATTTAAGAAGATCCTTGTGGTGGCATACACTCCTCTAGTTTTTGTTAGTGGTTGGGGGTTTTGTTTTGGGGATCTACCTTTCTAATTTCTATGTATAAGCATGAACAAACATAAAGAAAAGTGTTTTTATTTTTACGTTGTTGTTTTTTTTATATATGTTTTCTAAACAATATTCTTAACTAACTCTATCTAAGCGTGCTTCCTCGACAACAACGCCAAAAATGTTAGTCTAATTTATTGAGATAAATTAGAGCATGTATTTTAATATCAATCTGGGTTGGTAAAATTAGAAACACACCCAAAGTATATGGATCTTAGATCTAACTAGTTTAGAAAGCGATTGCTTAGATGCTAAAAAATGAATATATGCTACAGTCTAAGAAAATAACAAGATTCTTTCTACTAAAGCAAGAAAACTATTCTAAGAGAGCATATAAGGAAAACATTCAAATCTAACCTATGAAAGCATATGGAAGAGTGATCAGTGATATTATTATGATTTAGAAGACAAGGAAGAGGCTCTTGTCTTAGAGGTCCTGGTTATCCTTCCTTATTCCTTATATTCATTCAACAACATCATTTTCACTTATCTAGACTATCAAAGCATAACAATAAAGCATGTAAATCTATTCTAAGAAAGCATGGAAAGAGTGAATACTGATTCAATTCAATATTAGCTCACAAAGAAGAGGCTCTAACTTAGAGACCTAGGTTGTCCTTCCTTATTCAAACTAATCACTGAAAATAAATCAATTCCAATATTTGAATGGCCATGACATACTAATGAGTTTATACAGAAAATATTCACAAGAGATTACAATAGAAATATACAGAAAATTAAGATACTAACATATTCACAATTATGCACATCAATCAACAATATAGTGTACTTAGCTCAGTATGGGGGTCCTCCACCTTTGCCTGGTACACCTTAAGATAATTAGCTACAAAAAATCACCATTCACATCACACAAGAATGTATGCACAAGAAAGCATAAATCAAGTCTCTGTCTCAAATTATATTAAGGAAATAGTAATCATAATGTTAATAATATCCAGTTGATTAGTAGTTGTGCTTGAATAGGCTAAGAATGTAACAAAATCAGCTATAATGGCTGTAACAACTAAAAATAATCCTATTCCACCTCATAGGGTCGAACTCATCGCTTTGTTACACAAAATATGGAAAGATCCCACAAAATCCCAAAACTGCCCCTAAATCAAGGGATTTCTTGAGTGACTAGTCAAGTTTGACCAGCTTTGACCGGGCATGTTCTGACTGATATGGAGAGAGCCAATAGGAGTATCTCCATCATTGGTTCTTGTACTTTTTGAATGTACCTTCAGTTTGTGCCTAGGTGTCCTGCACATACGACTTTAATGGATCCATACAGGAAATTCTGTTTCTGCAAAAAATAAATTTTAATGCTCAATTTTTACTATAAATTTTAAAAATCATAAGACATAATTAATTTACCTTGGCGTGAAAAAAGAGGCAAAAATATGACAAATATGATCAGAATATAATGGTAAGGGATATTAAAATGGTGGAATATGTGTGGTAAAAAAGGGTTAAAATTGAGGGCCGACAACGACAAAAGGAGGTCTCACTAAACATCATTTTCGATATTGTTGTACTCTCAAAATTTTTACAATCATCAACATTTTGATGATAATTATGGGCACGTATCTCTAAACATAGAAGGTGTTTCTTGACATAAGTATTCATTGGATTTCCGATGCCAATAATAGTCATTCTAGTTCATCACAATACCGATGAAATGATGGTTTCCCGGTGTCACAAGACCGACACAAATTAGTGTTGGTCGATTGATGACAGTGGACACCCTACAATAATCGCTCCATACATGCCACAATTTCCATTTGATGGTTGCACATTATTGTTCGTTTAAGACCGATGAGAGTGGGAGTTAGTCTGTCGATGATACTTGACATACTTCTATGAACTTTCCATAGTTGCCACACTTTCCTTTCGATGATTGGAGGGTTGCATGGCATCATAAGTGTGTCAAATTGGTCATTGAAATACCATTGAATTGGAGTATTTAAAAAAATATAGGAAATAGAAACGGTCCATATGACCTTTGTTAAGGTCCTCTGGGATACAATTATGAAAAACCATTTGGGAAAATTACCCTCTTACAAACAATTGTAAATATCTCATGTATTTTGGCTATAAACTAAAAGGCCTAAGAATTGGGACACAGATTCTTGAGTTTGAGGAATAAGATTGCTTGGGATTTGAAGGACCCTTGATTAGTTTCATGATAGCCATTGTAGGGTTGGAAGGTGTGCCTAAATGGATTGGTGTTATGAATTAATTAAGCATGAAAGAAGGACAACATATGCCATGCTTGCCTTGGATAATTACATAAGGAAAAGAGGACAAAATTTAAGAAGGATAGGCTGCACTGGTAGAAGGGACAATTGAAGTCAACCAATAGGAGAGCGGGGCAGGGAGTTTACACAACAAAATCCCCACCACCACTCAAAAAATACAAAACCACCATGGCTGAGAAGGAAGTTAGGGAGAATTCACAAGGAGGGCATTCATAGGTAGTGAAGGGAGAATAACAGAGAGAATGCAAGACAAAAAAGAACGAATCTCAGGAGAAACAAGACAAAGGAAGGAAATCCTTAGGGATATGTTTGCATAAGCATTAGCTGAGTTGCATAGGAGTAAAGAAATATTAGTGCAGTATGAAAAAAGTGGCATAACTCTGTGTTGCTACCAAAAGGAAAGGAGTAGAGAAAACAATTAGTTTGAGAATTGGGAGGTGAAAGAACATCTTCCAGGTGAGGAAATTAGTCTCTAGATTCCCAGTAAGACTGGAGGGTGGAGATGGATTTCTATGGATTCCCTTGACAACTTGGGTGGAGGCCTGTTCCTTCGATTCCATATAAGGACAATTCTTTATCCCCCTCTAGTTGTGTTTTGGTTCATATACTAGGTTCTGGATTCCTAGGATTGGGTGGAACCACTATGTGAAATAATTTGTGTAGGGTGGAGGTGATTAACCTATGGATTCACTCATTTGGTTTTGGGTGGAGGTTAGCCTTTGGATTCCTTGCTTTAGCCTATAACGGTAGAGGCAAATTTTCTTATTGAAGTAGTTGAAGGGGTGGAGGTGGTGGACCTCCATATTTCCCTATGATATATTGACTATAAGGAGTCGTTGGTGGGTGGAGGTGGATGGTCATCTCAGGTCCTTATTTTAGCTAGAAATTTTGGTCAAGTACCTTAAGCACTCATCCTCAAGCTCTAGAATCTAGCTCATGGGTGATTAATGCAAGAAATACTTTGTTGGAGTGTGTCTAAGGTTGGGTGGAGAGTTGAAGTCCCAATATTAGTTGTCTGGATCAATTTATCAAAGAAAAGTGTCTGTTGATGTCTCTTAAGTTCTGAATTCTTTATGCTTGTGTAATTCATTTCTTTATCATGGTTTTTAATGCCGAGGAATGAGGTATTCCTATATGAATTAACATCATTGTTTGAGAGACATGGTTATGGAAGGGTTTGATTTCTTGTGTTGGCATAAGGCCTACATTGATATGAATCCAATGTGGTGGTTCAATGCATATATTATGCCATGAAATGTGAATTTTTGTATGCTAAAGAATGATGACCCCTATATGAATTAGGAGTGTGAAATTATTGCATAGTTGAATGGATTGAGTGCTTATAATATTACGATCACAAAGTTTAGTTGAATGGCATGTGTGCAATGGTTATATGAGCTAGTTTCTATTTCTGAGTTTGGACATTGTCTAAGCTTCCTATGCACTAAGAGAGATATATCTATGTTATGGTTCCCACGCCTTATTTTTCAAGAGCCAATCTTAGGAGGAATAACGATACATACATACATACATATAGATATGTATATATTTATATATAATAGATTTGAATATTTTGACTGTGCTAGGGTGAGCCCTGTGAGGAGCTTAGGAGAGATATACAAAATTGAAAGCTAATGAATGATAGCACCTAGGTGCTATTATACATATATGCTAGCCTAAGTACCCAAGTATAAGATGACTGGGTTGAAATCCTCATAATCTCAAGAGGGATTGTGTTAAGACCAATTATGTGCACACATTCACGTTTAATAAACATAAATCTGAGAGCTATATAACTATACATGTATTAAAATGAGCAGGGGTTGATTTCAAGGCATTAAGGGGCTTCACTCTTGTTCATGTACGTGGTCTCTATAACCAAACACCAAAGGAGGAAATGAACTCAAGTACATACATGAATAAGTGTCGTAGGGCTAGAAGTTAGGGATAAAAGGAAACATAAGGGTCAGGTTTAAGCTCATTTGACCAGTCACCATACTCAAGGGTGTAAGATGGAGAGATCCTAGCCGTTGGATGAATTGCACCCAAATCCATCCACGTGTCTCGAAACCTCATTGTCGAGGAATATAAGGGAGGAGTGGAAATTCCCACTAGGGTAGAAAGGCCGGGATGACATGGTGGTGGGGCAAGTGGTTACGCATTAGTGCATCGTCGCGAAAGTTCCAAAATTATTATAATGTGGAGATGTGGTTGCACTATGTTTCAGAGGACTGGGTGGGGAAGAGAGGTAGTACACATCACCCCAACATTATTTCCCCTACGTTATCCTGTGGAGTTGGGTACCAAAGTCTCAGGATTTTTATCTCCTGGGGGATGTGACACATTGGGCCAATATTTATGCCATGATAGAGCAAGGGAATGGTTCTATGTCATATGTCCACGCCACCCCAGATATTGAATGGAGTCCAGGTCATCCTAGCACAATTGCATGCATCGAAGAGAATTTTGACCGTTGTGATGTGGAGTTGAGCACACCAATAAGACATTAGTATTAGGCCACATTAGTGGTGGGGTGTACAGGGTTCCACATAATCTCGGAAGGATCATCCCTGAAAAGAATGGCTAGGGGAAACATGAGTTACCTCTGATCACAGTGATTCCAGGGTGATGTGGCCTTCGAGGGGCCCACACCTATAATACCTTTCATATGGCATATATGTGTTACGATTTGGGTCATGCCAGTTGTATAGTGGGTATTACATGACTAGTATGAATAGGTCAAAAACCATTGTAACACTTCCATGCCCTAGTGAGAAGGCTAATTACAATAGACATATGAGTGCCATGTGGTAGCTTGGTGATATAACTCAAATTGAATGTCCAATCTTTGGATCCGGGAATTGGTTCAAAGAAAAAAATATAATGTCAGAATCACCTCGATGATATGAACCCAATGGTATCATTCGTGTTGAGTTTCTTGAGAGTAAAATAAAGTGAAAAATTTGGACCCCATTTCCATAGCTAGACCATGGAGATTAGGTCATCTTAGTGACTACCTCTTACTAACCTTAGTTGGGGATAGGATAGAAGGGGGTATGTTACAGGATGGTATCATAGCTTCTAGGTTCAACACTTGGACTGGATGGGCTCTATCGCTGAGGAAATGTGGAAAAGGTTTCAATTCTAGTCCTTTAAGAATAAGTTGGTGCACCATTACTGAATTAACAGAGCAGTGAGTCCAAAAATTAGACCTAGATTGGATGTTTGGATCTACAATGGAGATCTAGCTATGAGTGCTGTAGTTGATGTGGATAGGATTTCATGCTATTTATATCATTTGATTGTGATTTTTATGCTAGATTCAAGTGTGTCTAGTATGATTGATTCTATTGAAAAATGTAATGGTATGGTCAATGTTTGCTATTAAAGCATCCTGAAGTTTTTGGCATTCTATTGTTGTGATCATGGATGCTTCCTATTTCTTTAATTTTTGTAGAACTACCTGCATGTTTTCATGCATGACTGTTTAATTGGTTTGTTATTTTGCACTTGGGACAATTGCACATGTAAGTACTCATATGGTATGAGGGGTTGGGGAAATCCCCATATTTCTTGTGTTGCATAGCATAGTTGTTTCAATTTTTTAAACACACACACACACACATATGCTAATGGGATGGGAGAATCCCATGGTCAATCTATTATAGGAAAAAGAGCTAATCATGAATTGTGTATTGACTGCTTGCTTGTGCCAATTGTAGCACTATGATTGTTGATTGTGTTGGGCTGTTGGGGCCTGACCCAGGTTTGGAGTTAATTAGCCAAACAAATCCCGGTACTACTAGCCCTTTCAGTAATAGTCCACGGAGCGCGGACTGAGGTCTCACCCGAAGTAGTATGGGAGGGTGCTAGAACCAGGTTTCCGCACCTTGGAGATGCCTGAGAAGTCCGACTGGTCCATTGTTTGTTCCTGCATGCAGGTTGCTTCACGCACGTTTCTGTTCCTTGCGGCCTGATACACTACCTTTGTGTAGCCCTACCTAGGGGCTATGTACCGCACTCTGTGCTATTACCCGAGATCTTACTTATATTCTAATATTAGTTAATTATCTTCACCTAATTGAATGCCTTAAGTAATAATTATTTATACAAAACAATCATACAGGTCCGTGTAGTAAAGAAACAATATACTTGCAAATTATATCCAATCATGCATTAAACCTGGAAAAGATACACATAAAATGTAGTAAAACTTCTCTTTATTGATTTTCCCCTTGGTTAAGACTCAACGTGCCCTGCGTACTTAGTTGTAGGGGTCCACATACTCAGCTGCAGACTACTAGGCCTCTGTACACTCAGTTGCAGAGCCTTCTCCTACTCTACGACCCACAGACACACTTTACTTTTTGACTCAATCCCTTAAACTTCTCATTCCCTTCTTCGTTAGTTCTTTTTTACACTTAGGGCCTTGCTCTATTTATGCAATCCCATGGTCTGTGGACCATAGGTAGGTCTATCCAGCCGACATTACATTACAAAGCTAGGGCGGACAACCCTGTGACTCTATTATGACTTTGCGCTCCGTGCCCGCAATTCATGGAGCTTTTACAAAAGACTTGGTCAAAACTTGGGCTTTAAGCCCCAAAACATGCCTTGGGGGGATTCCATGCCCAACAGGCCCCCAACACAAACATCGTGACTCGCCGTTGAGTCAATTTGTCAGTACAGATATCTTCGTGCAAAGTTCCTCCAACTGCTCTTAAATTGCGGCAAGGTCAACAGCACACTGAGTCGCTGCTTGCTGGATCTGCTGCATACATTGTTCCGAGACCTCTGTGTCGGAAGTGCTTCTCTGTGTCAGTGTGTGCATCCCCTGCATGTGTGCAAGCTTGCATTCAATTTTTGCTATGATGGTGAAGGCCTCGTCGATCCAAGGCTGAAAGCATGCCTTCAGGACTGCTTCCTTGTGTCGTGCTGCGTCCACCTTCTCTTTCAGTGCTTTAGCCTGTTACATACGCGCGAGCCTCTGAGTGAGGACTAGTGTCTGCACAATTCCTCGGACGCTGTCATACTGCGGTTGGAGTTCTCGTGCCTCTATCTCGAGGTGCTGGATGTTGGGGTCCTACTGCAGATTTGTGAGGACTTCAAGTGATTCTTCCAACATGCTGGTATAGTCTCACACTGGACTGCCAATCTCGTCTAGTCCCACTATGATAGTGCTAGCGCGCTGTTCTCTAACTTTCGGAGGGGTGGATGGCTATGCATTTAACCGTAGCTCGACAATCTGAAGGTTCAACTCCAACTAAACCTTTGTTATTTCCTCCCACGCCTCATGCATCCCTGCTGCTAACTTATGGATGCACGCCTCTGCTAGTATGTCTGCTGGGATGGACAGCTCCGGGATGCTTTGGAAAGCGTCGTCTATTACTTGTACCAGCTGTTGATTCTGTGACACAAATTCGTCACGCTGCAAGCTCAATTGTTCCATATTGATTTTATGCTCACTGAGGACTTGCAGGGCGTGGCTCTCCCTAGCTCGTAGCTTTGCAGTTATCCCATCTTGCAAAACATATAAGGTCTCTTGCGGGAGTGTAGCCATATTGATACCAAGACCCTTCAACGCGCTAACCTTAGGCTTGTCGGCCTCATTTGTTGTCACCAGTGCCCCTTCCGGCATCACTATGGTATTCATCATCCGCGTGCATAACATCTATTCTACCATCGTTGTTCCGACTGCAAGGCTGGTCAAAAGGGTACCAGCATGAAGAGGGTGCGCCTGTAATTCCTACAACTGCACTCTAAGGGCCCCCAACACATTTGGTTCTCCTGCATGAAATTTTGGAGAGCCTTAGAGGTGACATCGCGCACTGTCTCGCCGATGTCATGCAGATCACCCTCGGTTAGGGTGATCAGGTCAATAGAAAACTTCGATGCCTTGACCTTCTTACGCGACCCTGCCCGCTTGGTTGGGTGCTGGCGCTTCAACTGTGTTGATGCGGTTTGTGGGTCTGCACCTCCCTCTTCTTCCTCTGCTTCCTGGCCATGTGAAGGTGTCGTTTGGCCCTCGCTTACCTTCCCCACTGCCCCTTGTGATGCTGCTGCTGCTGTGGCCTTTTCCTATTCTGTTGCTATTTGTGTAGCTTCCCGTGCTGCCCGCGCTTCTACTGCCGCTGCTTCCTCCCTTCTCTTTTTTGCCAATTGTGCAATACACAACTTGGCCTCGTCTTTCTTCCTTTGTGTCGCCGAATTCTCTATCTCTGTGATGTCTAAGGCGTGCCACTCTGATGGCCATGTCTCCAGGACGTTAAAGATGACATCGTCTGTGGCTACAAAGGGTAGCTTCCTCCATTGTTTGGTCAGGTCCTTGCATGCTCTAATATAAATGCTATGGATGTCCGCTTTAAATTCTATAAAACTCTAAAGACTCTTGTAGATAGTGGGCAACAACCGTGGCTTGTGGTTGATCCCCATTCTGAGGTTCATTTGCATGAACACCCATAATATTTTTTTGTCGTGGATCCTAGTGGCATCGTTTGTGGCCCAGAGTGAAGCGTAATTCATGGCCTCCGACAGATCTCTGTTAATTGTGGGGAATTGACTATCCTCCGGTAATTCCCCTGTCATGAGCAGTATGGACAGTAGAAGCCATGCATAGTGGAACATTTTTCCCTATTCTTGAGCTTTGCGGCAATTCTCTAAAAACTCATTGCAGAGGAACTTGGACTAGTTAAACTGGACCCCCTCTGCACACTGCTCAGCCAGTGCGACCACCAACGCGGATACCTTGTCTGTGTGACACTTGCACATAAACTTTCTGGCCAGTATTTGGGTTGCCACTTTCACTGCTTTGTCACTGATGCTGGATATGGCCTAGCCCATTTTCTTCGTCGCCAGCTTGTATTTTTTCTTCATGGCCTCTGCGATGGCCAAGTCACTGCTCTTCCCCTCTGAGATATCCGCAGGGTCCTATCCTTTGCATGGAAGCCAGGAAATGTGGTGAATCAAGTATATTGTGATGGGGATGGGATGCTCCAGCCACAAACACCCATCATGCACTAGGCAAAGCAGTTGCCTGATGAAGAAAATGGTTATTGGGGCACGGTGGAAATGCGGCACCTAGAGCAGGTTCAGTAGCCCAGCCTTTTCCACTCCGCGCAACCACTTTCGTGACTCTAATTCTATAACCCCCACTGTGGTGTTCTGCTTGGGCTTCATAAGGTGCGAGGTCGCAAGGTGAGGGAACTTCTCGTGGTCAGTGAGGTCCCAATCTTCGAATTTTAAGCTCGACACCCATCCTAGGTGCGTGCCCTAAAAAATAATGTTGTCTGGGAGGAGTGGGGTTTGGAGTGAGCTCTTGGTCTCGTCAGAGTCCTTGGGCACTCTAGCCTTTCCTTTCTACAGGGGGACATAGGCAGGTAGCTTTTTCGAGGGGGGCGCAGGGGGGATGCACAGGCTCAACTTCTGCTTCCATGCCTTTGTCTTTGTCTTCTGCGATAATCAGGTCCTCCATGTCTTCTTCTTCTTCATCGGTTTTGATGGTGATTTGATAATTATTATCTTAGATTAATTTTAAGGTATTACAGACTCATGTGCATGGATTTGCCTATATCACTTAGTGCAACGGATCGATAAGATTGTGAATAATATAGACAATGAGCAGTTAGAGAGACATAATAGACATACACACATAACACAACAAAATAATCAAGGAGCTCACCCAAAACTCCTAGGCTACGTCTCCTGGTCCAGCTGTCAGTGGTGACCTCTCTATTATGTCTTCAAGAGTAGAGTTTTACAAAAGTGAGCTCAATTTGAGTCTCAAGACAATAGATACAAAACATCAGGAGTTTACTTGAATCCATCAAGTCTCTCTGAGTACACAGACTCTCCCTCTCAACTTCTGTCTCTGTCATTCAGTGGCTTTTAAACCAATCAGCGCTTGTCTGTTCAGTTTCCCATTTGAGCTCTCTAGCTCCCAGCCTCTGTCTGCTCAAATCCCTTCCGAGTGTTAAGAAATCATTTGTTGATGCCTTCAGGGAAGGTGGCCACCTGTTCTGCAGAAGAAGGGACCATCGACACTTTAGGAATCCAAAAAAGTCGTTATTTATTTACACAGAGAAATACACAGAAACACTGTAAAAATCTACCTAAACGCCTTTTATCAAACTTGAAATATTATCAATCCCACCCTATAATCCTTTTAGATCCGTCTTTGGGCACTATCGCAAGTGATCGTTGATCCAACGGTTGCTATTGATTTCAGGTGGCTTATGCGCACAGAGATTACCCACCCGAAAAGGCAATTTTCTCTCTCCAGCGCCAAGCCACGTGGCGGCCAGTGTATGGGCTCCGGTGGAACCCGTCCAATACCACTTACCGCCGAAGACCCACTCGAAATCCCACTCGTTACGAAACTCAAAATGTATATCGCTGCATGTATAAACCCTTTTGGGTCCATTTTATCGCCCCATTCACATTTCCTTTGTTTTTCATTTATTTAATGAAAATGCGATGTTACATAGAAAAACTCCTTTTTATGGAACTCAAAATATATATATTTGTACCCATAAGACCCGTCGGGTCTGGCTTTATCGAAAGTCACATATGTATTGGCCTCGCTCCTCTGTATTGTCGCAATGTGATTTTGCGATTGCGATATATCGCAATTGCATATCGCATGGTCTTCGGGCCTCCATAAGCCTTTCCCTTTGTGTTTTGCCGATGCGATATCACGAGCTAACCTGGGCCGTCGATCTTTGCGCTTGATCGACAGTCCTCATTGACTCGCGCTGGTTGCTGTCGCAACTTTCATAGGGCCACCTCCGATAACCTTCGCTTACCACCGCCGATTGCGATGCCGATCGGATCTGGACCGTTGATTGGCCAGATCGGACGGCTCCTATGCAAAGTTGTTCAAGCCCCCGATAGACTGTTTTTGGCCATTTTTCATGTTTTTTTCTCTCCTGATAGTGTAATCCGCCTTTTGTGAAGGTTTTTCCTTTGCGATATTTTTTGAGTCTGATTCTCAGGTACTCAACATCCCCTCTGTGTGTAGTTCTCACCTTCCTGTCTAGAACTGTGTCTTCCTGCAACTCATTGAGATATTCAGGCAATAGATCATCAATAGAAGGCAATTGAATTTGCTCTTCGAGATCTTAAATCAATGAAGGTTCATATAGTCTCAAGTTCTTTGCATTAACGACTGAATATATATGCATATAAACTGGCAAATCAAGGCGAAAAACGTTTTCACCAATTTTCTCAAGTATCTTGAAAGGTCCATACCTTATTGGTTTCATCTTCTTACCTTCCCCTTGCATTCTGTCTTTGCTGATGTACAGCCAGACTTGATAACTAACTTGGAAGCTATGCTCAATTCGATGCTTCTCATGCCTTGCCTTGTACTTGGCCTGGTTTCTTTCCAGCTATTCCTGCACTACCTGGTGAATTTCTTGGATCTGTTCAATGAACTTGGTTGCTTTATCCACATCACTGTGTCCATCAATTGCTATGTCTTTACTAAAGACAAAATCCAAGGGAGACTTTGGTGTAAAACCAAAACAAGTCTCAAAAGGAGATCTCTGTGTAGAAGAGTGTTTGGCACGGTTGTAAGCATGTTGCACATAATACAAATGTTCATCCCAAAGCTTGGGATGCTTGTTGAAATAACCTCTGAGAAACTAGATCACTGTCCTATTGACCACCTCTGTTTGACCATCTGTTTGTGGATGAAATGCTGTGATTTTCTTCAATCTGGGGTCCATCAATTCCCATAGACTTGACCAAAACTTCCCAACAAATCGGGAATCTCGATCAGATACAATGGAAGTGGATAACCCAAAATGAGCCCATACATGTTGAAAGAACAAGTTCGCTATTGTTCAGCTGTAACCTGCTTGTTACAAGGTATCAAAATACACATTTTTCTGAACCTGTCCACAATAACATATAAATAATCATAACCTTTTCTAGATTTTGGCAATCCCCAACAAATTCCATGGAAACACTTTCCCAAGGACGAGAAGGAACTGGAAGTGGAGTGTACAAGCCTAATTTTCTATTACTGGGCTTTCTTTTAGCACACATAGTACACCCTTTAATATATCTAGAAACTATTTCATGCATTCTTGGCCAATAACAAAACCTTTGCAACTGTGCAACTGTTTTACTTACCTCAAAATGACTTGATATAAGAGAAGTATGTGCTTCTCAGATTATGTTAACTCTTTTAGTTTGTGGAATGCATAACTTTCCCAAATGATACAAGAGTTGGTCCTTAACATAATAATCCAATTCTTCTACTTGTTTGCCATGACTTAAAATTGCATATACGTCTTTAAAATCTACATCGTGAGCATATTGTTCAATGTATCTTTCATGCATTACTGAGTTATGCTTAAGTATAGTGGATGAATTTATGATTGGTCTTGATAGCATATCTGCAACCTTATTGTGTGTGCCTTTCTTATATCTGATGACAAGATGAAATTGCTGTAGGAAACCCATCCACCTATAATGTCTTCATTGCTGTAGTTTAGTTTGTGAGTGCAAATATTGAATTGGTTGATGATCTGTATGTATAATTGTTTCTTTGCCCAATAAGTAATGTTTCCACTTTTTCACACTCTGCACTAATGCATTCAATTCTTTATCATATGTGGGATAATTAACTACTGAAAAATTAAATGTCTTAGAATGGTAACATATGGGTTTACCGTGTTGCATCAACACTGCTCCCATGGCATAGTCATTGGCATCTGTTTCAATCACAAATGGTCATTGAAATCTGGCAGTGCTAGTACTAGTGCTGTACTAATTTTTTCTTTCAAGGTGTCGAAGGCTTTCTGCTATTTGCCTCCCCACTGAAACACCTTGTTCAATCCCGTTAGAGCATGTAAGGGAGCTGCAATCAAGGAAAAGTTAGCAATAAACTTTCTCCAATATTGTGCTGCTCCTAGGAAACTCCTAACTTCTGTAGTAGATTTGGGTTTAGGCCAGTTCATAATGACTTCAACCTTAGAGGGATCTATCTTCAATTCACCACCCCCTACAATATGACCCAAATAATTTAAAGATGTTTTGCCAAATTCACATTTTGATAACTTCACATAGAGATTTTCTCTTTTCAAAACATCTAAAGTCTATTTTACAAGCTTCAAATGTTCTTCCCATGTTTCACTGAAAACAATAATGTCATCTAAATATACAATTACAAAATCATCAATAAAAGGCCTGAGTACATCATCCGTAACCAACCATTCATACAACCCTTGCTTTGTCTTGAAAGCAGTCTTCCATGCATCTTGTTCTGCTACTCTGACCTGATGATAGCCACTGCACAAGTCTAACTTGGAAAAGTAAACTGCTTCTTTCAGCTGATCTAATAGATCATCAATGTGAGGAAGAGGATAACGATTCTTGATCGTTATTTTATTCAGTGCTCTGTAATCAATGCACATCCTCCATGAACCATCTTTATTTCTCACCAGTACGATTGGAGATCCACATGGTGATGTGCTTGGTCTTATGAACACTTTATCGAGTAGCTCCTATACCTACTTAATTTCTGCATTCTCTAAAGTGGATAACCTGTACATTCCGATGTTAGGTAATGGAGCATCTTGCTGCAAATGAATATCATGTAATATTTCCCTTTTGGGTGGTAGACCTTTAGGTTATTGAAATAGGATATCATATTCTGAAACAACTTTATCTAAATCAGCTTTTTGTTTAGCATCACAACCCTCAAATACATTGGTTTTATCAGGGTTATTTTCCTTTACAACCATTAGTAAAAATTGCTTGCATGAATTTACAATTCTTTTCATCTACCCCTAGTTTATGAGAGAATAGTTATTTTTGAGGGTATAAGCTCTTACAATATATTCTATTCCATCTTTAGTGAGTTGATACTTATTTTCAGCTCTATAGAAAATGGATTTTCTATTATACAAGTAAGGACTTTCTAAAACAATACCACATATATCCAAGGGAACTATATCTAACTCAACCTCATCTACAAATGTTAACCCAATAGCAAACCTAAGTTTACATTGTCTAGTCACTTGTAGCTTTTCTTTATCACATACCCAACCTAATGGATATGGCTTCTTGGGAGGTGTTGTTAGTAATCCCAACTTCTTTACAATTGCTTCAGAAATCAAGTTTACTTGTGATCCACTATCAAATAAAGTATCAATCTTTTGGTGCTTGGAAATAACTCTAATATGAAAAATCTCATGTTTTTTCCTCTCATTATCTTCATTATCAATAGATTGTGCAGAATTACTTGTAGATTCTTTAGAATTTTTACCTTTTATACCTGTGGCTATGACTGTTGTTTCATCACCTGAGTCTAACCCCAAGTCCTTCTGAATAGCAACAACAGTCTTCTTTTTCTTACCAACGATTTCTTAGGTTTCAGCTCCGGATGTAAAGACCAACAGTGTTCATCATTGTGCCCATCCTTCTTGCAGTGAGTGCATGAAGGTTTGTCTTTCTGTATAGCGTTTGTCTTCCTCTCCTTCCATTTTAGCTTCTTTTCCTTGTTCTTGCTTGCAGAGGGTTTTGATGATCCCCCAATCTCTGGGTTCACATTTTTGCCTCTAGCCTCTAGATGTGTAGCCTAGACTGATACATCATCTAGGCTAGTGGGATTAAACATGAGAATGGTGTGCTTCAAATAGCTATGCAGACCACCTATATACTTCAACAAAGTTTCAGGTGAGTCTAGAGAAATGCCTAGAGTTAAAGCTCTTTTTCTAAATTCCTGGGTATAACTTTGTACACTTTGGCCCTTTAATTGGTGAAGAGTTTGCCAACTCATCATTTCTTGTTGCATATAAGCTAGTGGATAGAATTGTTTTTTAATGGTAGAAACAAATTCATTCCAGGTAGAAAGAATTTTACCATGCTTCTTCAAATCAGCTTGTGTCTTGCCTTCCCACCACACTAGTGTAGTTCCTCCAAGGCGAAGGCTAGCCATCTGAATCTTCCTCCTCTCTGAACCAATGTTCTACATCTTGCAATATACATCAATCTGTCTAATCCAGTTATCTAGCTTTTCTGCATTTAATTATCCATCATAAATTGGAAAATCAAACTTTACATCTAATTTAATCAAAGATGTTTTCTTCTTTTTATTTTCAGAGCTAGTTTTATGTGAAGAAGATGATGAGGATGGTGATGATGGAGTAGATGGTGGAGAAGGCCTCTCTTCTTTTCCTTTTCCTTCTGGCTGGGCAACTAGAAGAGGTTCCTTTGCTCCTTTATTTGGTTGAGGTGTTGAAGTGCTTTCACCTCGATCTTTCTTAAACTCCCGATACATCTCTTCCACCATGGCTCGCTGCTATGGGGTAAAATGCACGGTGTATGGAGAATGAAAACTACCCTCAAAGGCCTTCCTGGGACCTTTGACAGACTGTAAGATTATCTGTAGAAGCTACCAAGTTATACACATGTTCATATATCACATATTAATTAACAAAGTGTGGAAAGAGGATTACCTCAAGTCTCCTTCTAGATTTGTTTGGAGATCGCAATGCAGCCAAGAAGAGCTCTCTCAAAGCTGGCTCCAAATCAATTCCTGCACAAAGGAAAGGCAAACACAATCACAACATACAACATTGAAAAATAACATAAGAATGCACAATTAACATCTATTTGCATACAAATAAACCCCTCATCTAAACAAGTATCGAATGAACAACTTAATGAACAAAGGTTACCGATACCATGGAGTAGGGAACACAACTGCAGTTCTGTATTAATAAAGGAAGAGTGATTACAACCATCTGTTGTATCAGTCTTCCTTTGCCCCTTTCGCTTCTCTCTCTCTCTTCTAGCTCACTTCTTCAAGTATGCGTCAGTTCACAACAGCTTAGTAGTGTTGGAAATAATACTGAGAGGGGGGGTGAATCAGTATTATCTAGCAATTTAACAAATCTTCCTTATTTGATCTTTTGAATTATTCTTGCATATCAGTACCATAAAATAATGAGCATGAACAAAGAAAATAGACAGTCACACCAAAGAACACAAGATGTAAGGTGGAAACCCAATGTGGGAGAAAACCACCTGCTGCAATATGTCTCTATCTTCTTTCAATTTAGAAACTTCTTTTACAATGATTTTGTACTGGTGCAGTCCTTTACCAGTACGCAGGCTGCAACCTGCAGAGAGCTACAACTCTCTCTCTTTCTCGTTTTCCAGTCTACTCCTGGAAGGGAGCTACAACCCCCTACTTCTTTTCATAAAGCATAAGATGATCAACAAGTACATAACAGATATAGACCACTACAGATATCAGATCAGCAATAACAGAACTAACCCATAACACCTTATCAACAGAGAAATTCAATCAACAGAACATCTTAAAACAGAGACGCAGTTTTTCCTTCTGTGGCCTGCGACCAGACGCAGTAAACCTTCTGCTACTCTGCGTCCACACGCAGATATCCTTCTGCTGCACTGCGTGCCCACGCACTGTTCCTTTAACTGCTCTGCGTTCTGTTGCTTCAGGGACGCACCCAAAGATACTATCGCGCCGCGTCTTTCGCTACAGAGACGCACCTGAACACACTATCGCGCCGCGTCTTTTGCATCAGAGACACACCTGAACCTTGATCGCTCTGCGTCCCCACGCAGATCTACAGTCACTGCGCTGCGTCCCAGATGCACCTGAACTTCGTCTGCCCTGCGTCCCCACGCAGATCTCCAAACTCTGCACTGCGTCCCGGCGCGCTTTCCTTTCACTGAACCTGCGTCCCTTCAGATATAAATGATATGAAGACTTCAGGACTAACCCAAACAGTCAGATCTACAGATCTGATCATGCGCCATAGAGATCACAGTCCATTAGAAGATTCGCCCTCTTAGATCTGGACTAGATCTCACCAAATAAGATATTCAACCAAAGACAATGCACAATCCAAATGAACTCCTTTGCTTTATATAGGCAAGCTCCTCCCCAAAACATGGAACAATACCACGAGCCGACACCATAGAAACACAAAACCGTCGGCTAGATACCACACAAGAAACCCCCACGTGCTTTTTCTCTGCCTTGAAATGTGTGCACTGGGTGGACGCACCCCCTGAACGGCTGGCCAGCGTCGCTGGACGCGGACCCTGCATGGTGTACCTGCGGGTACGCACCTCTGAACTGGTTTCCTGCGTCCTTAATTTTCAACAAACTGAGAGCCTTGCCACTGGAGTTGCCATCAAGTACAACATCTGTAACATACAGTCATACCAGAAAACATAATGCCAACAATCTCCCCCTTTGGACTTGATGGCAACCTTACAAACTTTCAGCTTCATTCTCCCCCTTTGACATCAAGGGCAAAGGGTATGCTCCCCCTAAGCTCATGCTCCTCCAGATCTGCAACAAATAACCAGAGATCCACCATGAAAGAGATAGAGACATATTGCAGCTATTTCCAAGATCTCCTTCTCCATAATGCCAACAATGCATTATGTGCTCCCCCTGAGCCTGTACCACCAATAAGAAGATGTTCAACAATAAGATGATGCATCAACAACCCCCAGCTTTTGCCTGAGGTATTCAAACGTGTCCCTGGGCAATGGTTTGGTGAGAATATCAGCAACTTGTTCCTTGGAAGGAACATACTCCAACTTGACTTTCTGTTCAAGCACTTGTTCCCGGAGAAAATGGTACTTGATTGGTATGTGCTTGGTTTTTGAATGCATAACAGGATTCTTTGAGATGCTGATTGCACTTGTGTTATCACATAAGATGGGGATTGGTGGTGTACAAGTGATTTGAAAATCCTGCAAAGTCTGCATCATCCAAAGAAGTTGGGTGCAACAAGATGCAGCAGCAACATATTCCGCTTCAGCTGTAGACAAGGCAATCGAACTCTGTTTCTTGCTGAACCAAGATACCAGTCTGGAACCCATAAAGAACGCACCACCACTTGTGCTTTTCCTGTCATCCACGCTTCCGGCCCAATCTGCATCTGTATAAGCATGAAGAGTAAGATCTGTATCTCTAGGATACCATAAGCCATAATTTTGAGTCCCTTGAAGATATTTGAAAATTCTCTTTACTGCCTGAAGATGAGTCTCCTTCGGATTTGCCTGAAATCTTCCAACTATTCCAACTGCATGCATGATGTCCGGTCGGGTACCTGTCAAATATAGTAAACTTCCAATCATAGATCTGTAGGTTGGTTGATGTACTGCTGCAGATTCATCATTTGCACTGAGACTACATCCTGTGACCATGGGTGTACATACTGGTTTTGCATCTTCCATGCCATATTTCTTCAAAATCTGTTTGAGATACTTGGTTTGAGATAAAAAGATTCCTCCTTCCTTTTGTTGGATTTGCAAACCAAGGAAATATGTCAGTTCTCCTAGCAAGGACATTTCAAATTCTTTCTGCATGACCGAGGCAAAGCTTTGACTCATAGCTTCTTCATTGCTGCCAAAAATAATGTCATCTACATACACAACAAGTATTAGCAATTTGTCATTTTCAACTTTTATATACAGATTGCTATCTGCTGAACCTTTTGAAAAACCTTGTTGATGAAGATATTTGTCCAACCGGTAGTACCAAGCCCTTGGAGCTTGTTTGAGACCATAGAGAGCCTTTTTCAATCGGCATACAAGATTTGGATCATTTCCAAGAATGAACCCATCTGGCTGTTCAATGTACACTTCTTCTTCCAAGTCTCCATTCAGAAAGGCTGATTTCACGTCCATTTGAAATACTTTGAAGTTTTGAAAACTTGAGAGAGCAAGGAACATTCGGATGGCCTCAAGTCTTGCAACAGGAGCAAAAGTTTCTTCAAAGTCTATTCCTTCTTGCTGCGCATACCCTTTACAAACAAGTCTGGCTTTGTTTCTAATTACTTCTCCATTTTCATTCAATTTATTTTTGAAGACCCATTTTGTTCCGATAACATTCTTATCCTTTGGTCTAGGAACCAGCTCCCAAGTGTTGTTCTTTTCGATTTGCTCAAGTTCTTCATCCATTGCTTTTACCCAACATTCATCTTTGCATGCTTCTTTCACATTTTGTGGTTCAGTAGAGGAGAGTAATGCCAAATAGCTTGAGGCTTCTGCAACTGTTCTTCTTGTTTGTACACCTGCTTCTTTCTGCCCCACAATCTGAGATTCTGGATGATTCTTCTGAACATATCTGGATGGAGTTTTCTCTTCTATTCTTGTCTGCTCCTCTGGTTCTTCTTGAGGTTCTTCTTGAGGTTCTTCTTCTTCATCATTCTGTCTTTGAGGGTAGCCTTCATCTTCTTCGATGTCTTCATGATGTACTTGCCTAGGAATGTATCCCTTCTCATCAACCACTACATCAATGCTGTCAACAATTCTGCCAAGTCTTTTATTGTAGCATTTGTATGCTTTGCTATGTGGAGAGTAACCAAGAAGAATGCCTTCATCTGCTCTAGGTTCAAGTTTGCCAAGCTGCTCATCAGTATTCTTGATATAGCATTTGCTCCCAAAGATTTTGAAGTGCTTTACCGAAGGAGTTTTACCACTCCAGAGCTCATGAGGAGTTTGAGTGCTGTTCACCCGGACATTTGTCTTGTTGAGAATAATAACCGCAGCATGTGCAGCTTCACCCCAGAAAGTTGCGGGAGTTCCTGATTCATCAAGCATAGCACGAGCCATTTGTTGGATTGTTCTGTTCATTCTTTCAACAACTCCATTTTGCTGAGGAGTTCTAGCTGTAGAGAATTCTCTCCTTATCCCATGTTCATCACAGAAATCGAAAAATTCATTTGAAGTAAATTCCCCACCTCTGTCGGATCTGAGGCACTTAATTTTGTGACCTGATTCATTTTCAACCAAGGCTTTGAAGGATTTGAATTTTTCGAATGCTTCATCTTTGTGCTTCATAAGTCCTAACCAGACAAACCTGGAGAAATCGTCAATAAATAATATCAAGTATTCCTCTCCTCTAGGTGTTCTTTTCCTGAATGGACCACATGTATCTGTATGTACTAGCTCAAGAGGCATGCTAGCTGATCCTTCTTTCTCTGGAAAGTTAGTCCTGGTTTGTTTTCCAAACTGACATGATCTGCATATGGTGTTGTCAGGAATTTTGATATCTGGAAGATCGCGAACTGCCTGATATTTGCATGCTTTCCTTATTTGTGAGAAGCTTAGATGTCCCAACCTTCGATGCCATAACCAGTGCTCTTCATCCTTGCTTAGATAGCATTGTTGTTGTCCTTCTTCAAATATGTACAGATTATTTGGAGTTCTTTTGCCTTTGAGTACTGTTTTACCTGTATCAAGATCACGAACAAGACATCCATTCGATCTGAAAATAACCTCGGTTCTTTGATCACACATCTGGCTGACACTTAGAAGATTATGCTTCAATCCATCAACATACAAAACATTTCCAGCCTTGACCTTTTCTTTTAAAGGAGCAATCCCTTTTCCTTTTATAGTTGCAGGAGTATCATTTCCAAAAGAAACTTTCTTTCCCTTTTCTAAAGTAGAATAAGATTCAAGTTTTTCTTTATCACCTGTCATATGTTTCGAACATCCACTGTCAATGTACCATAGATTTTCCTGTCCTTCTGCATAAAATGCTATCCCACATCTTTCTGTTTGAGGTTCCTTTATTCTCCATGTTTTGGTGCTTGTGGCTTGTTCCTTTTTCCGCTCTTGTTTCTCCTGAAACCTGCTCCTGCATTCAGAGTCTTCATGACCAAAATTATTGCAAATAGAACATTCAACTTCATTTTCAAGAGCCGAAAAGTTGTTATAGGTCCTTTTTGTAATCCCTGTCATACTTCTTTGTTTTTGAGCTTCCCTAGTCATGATTGTTTTATATGCAACACATTGAGCTGCTTTGTGACCAAAGTTATGGCAAGAAAAGCATTGTCCATTGAAGAAGCTTCTGCGGTTATTGAATCTACCAGCCAACTGATTGTAATTTCTATTTTCATCTATTCTTGAACCAAACTGAGAAGATTTTACCTGTGGCTGGTTGTAGCTTTTGTTCACCCTTAAGATGGATTGCCCCTGATAGTTTCTGTTTGTAATTCGTCCCTGCTTTACCTGATTATCTTCATTGTTCTTCTGCTCATTTCTTCTTGCTGCATCAAGATAACTTTTTGAGGTGGATGCTTGAGAGGTTTCTCCATTATAGCCCAAACCTGTCTTGTTTAGAGGAGACCGCTGCACATTGATAATCTCATCCAAAGTTTCAGATCCTTTGACAAACTTAAGATTAATAGCTTTTGTTTTCTCAATTTCTTTTCTGAGACCAACAATTTCACCTTCTAGTTTTTCAAGATGTTTTTCCTTTTCATCAATTTGAAATTGTAGAGTATCAATGATCACATTCTTTTCTTCTATACATCTCTTGAGTCTAGTAATTTCATCATAGAGATTATCCACATCTACAGCATCCTCATAATCATCATCTTCAAATGCCATTAACAGCTTATATTTATTACCTTGTTCATCTTCATCACTGTTTGATAAGCCATCACTATCTTCATGGGTGTAGTAGCTTTTCTTATTTGCACTTTGTTTCTTGTTCCATCTAGCAGGTTCCTTTCCTTTATCCTTATAAGGACATTTTGCAGCATAATGACCTACTCTTCCACAAGCAAAGCATTTAAAAGGTAGCTTACCTCTGAACCTTCCAGAACCCCTTTGAAGATTTCTGACAAAATTTGATTCTTCTTCCTCTTCTTCTGGAACATGGCTTGCTTCATAGTAATCTTCTTTGCCTGATGCCTTAAAAGCAGCTTCCCTTCTGTCTGATGGACCTCCCTTTCTCATTTCATAAGCAGTTAGAATTCCATGTAGCTGAGACATAGTGAGAACACGAAGATTTTCCTTTTCTTCTATTGCAGATACTTTAGATTCAAACTTGGGGGATAATGATCTTAGAATCTTTTCAACTACTATAGCCTCTTTTATTTCTTCACCCAAATTTTTCATACAATTAACAATCTCATCTACCCGAAGAAAATAATTAGCCACACTTTCATCATTATACATCTTGAGAGTCTCATATTGAATCCTGAGAGTTTGAAGTTTAGCTCGTTTTACCTGTTCATCTCCTTCATAGCTCGTGACCATTTTGTCCCATATCTCTTTTGCTGATTTGAAGTGCATTACCTTCATGAATTCTGTTTGGGATATACTTCCTAATAGAGTACTGACTGCTTTTGCATTTGTTTCATACTTCTTTTTCTCAGCTGGATCTGTAGGAGTAGCTGAAGGAAAAGCATAGCCTGTTTCTACAATGTCCCAAACTTCTGTACCAAGAGATTGAAGATATGCAGTAACTCTTACCTTCCAATAATTGAAGTTTGTCCCATCAAAAATCGGTGGCCTGATTGATGCTTCTCTCTCGTAGTTGCTCATGATGAATGATCTACCTTCAAGCGATCAAGCTTTTCTGAAGGACCTGCTCTGATACCAATTGTTGGAAATAATACTGAGAGGGGGGGTGAATCAGTATTATCTAGCAATTTAACAAATCTTCCTTATTTGATCTTTGAATTATTCTTGCATATCAGTACCATAAAATAATGAGCATGAACAAAGAAAATAGACAGTCACACCAAAGAACACAAGATGTAAGGTGGAAACCCAATGTGGGAGAAAACCACCTGCTGCAATATGTCTCTATCTTCTTTCAATTTAGAAACTTCTTTTACAATGATTTTGTACTGGTGCAGTCCTTTACCAGTACGCAGGCTGCAACCTGCAGAGAGCTACAACTCTCTCTCTTTCTCGTTTTCCAGTCTACTCCTGGAAGGGAGCTACAACCCCCTACTTCTTTTCATAAAGCATAAGATGATCAACAAGTACATAACAGATATAGACCACTACAGATATCAGATCAGCAATAACAGAACTAACCTATAACACCTTATCAACAGAGAAATTCAATCAACAGAACATCTTAAAACAGAGATGCAGTTTTTCCTTCTGTGGCCTGCGACCAGACGCAGTAAACCTTCTGCTACTCTGCGTCCACATGCAGATATCCTTTTGCTGCGCTGCGTGCCCACGCACTGTTCCTTTAACTGCTCTGCGTTCTGTTGCTTCAGGGACGCACCCAAAGATACTATCGCGCCGCGTCTTTCGCTACAGAGACGCACCTGAACACACTATCGCGCCGCGTCTTTTGCATCAGAGACGCACCTGAACCTTGATCGCTCTGCGTCCCCACGCAGATCTACAGTCACTGCGCTGCGTCCCAGATGCACCTGAACTTCGTCTGCCCTGCGTCCCCACGCAGATCTCCAAACTCTGCACTGCGTCCCGGCGCGCTTTCCTTTCACTGAACCTGCGTCCCTTCAGATATAAATGATATGAAGACTTCAGGACTAACCCAAACAGTCAGATCTACAGATCTGATCATGCGCCATAGAGATCACAGTCCATTAGAAGATTCGCCCTCTTAGATCTGGACTAGATCTCACCAAATAAGATATTCAACCAAAGACAATGCACAATCCAAATGAACTCCTTTGCTTTATATAGGCAAGCTCCTCCCCAAAACATGGAACAATACCACGAGCCGACACCATAGAAACACAAAACCGTCGGCTAGATACCACACAAGAAACCCCCACATGCTTTTTCTCTGCCTTGAAATGTGTGCACTGGGTGGACGCACCCCCTGAACGGCTGGCCAGCGTCGCTGGACGCGGACCCTGCATGGTGTACCTACGGGTACGCACCTCCTAAACTGGTTTCCTGCGTCCTTCTTAATTTTCAACAAACTGAGAGCCTTGCCACTGGAGTTGCCATCAAGTACAACATCTGTAACATACAGTCATACCAGAAAACATAATGCCAACAAGTAGGCTATCCTTTCAAATGTTTTGACCCCATTCACAATAACCCTCACCTTGCTTATATAGCAATCGAGTTAGGGTTTCCAAGCTCCTCATAGAGTTCACTAGGGAAAAAGCAATGAACTTGCTCTTGCTTTTAAACTCTTTCCCATTTGCCTTCTTTTTTTAGATTAGAAATCCTCCAAATATCTTGATTTTGGATGTTTCCTTGCTTTTCTTGAGAAAATTTAGGGATAAATATCTAGATATTTGTGAGTTAATTTGTTGGCTTGACCCATTGAACTTCCCTTAGTTTCACTAACACTACCCCTGGTCTAACAACTTGAGTTAGTAGGGTCACTAACGCACCTTTAGGCTTGGTAACAAGCTTTATAAAGCAGGTTTTCAGTGTGTAACTAGCGTTAGTGTGGTGTTAGAGTCTGTCTGGTTATCCCTCCATCAGAGATCCAAACTCTTTTTTGCATTTCATGTTTAGGTGTCCCATCATTTTTGACCAGTTGCATTTCGTTAGGAGCATGCCATAAATCTGATGGAAAGGTTTGTGTCACTTATTCCCCTCGTGCTTTGGCACTGCTGGCTCAGGTTTGTTCATAAAAATCAAGTCTTGAAAATTCATTTGCAGTCCTGTTTCAGTTTCCAGGTCATAAGAGTTTTTTCGGTCATTAGGTCTAGGGTTAAGTCAATTTGGTCTTTGAAAAAGTCTAATAAAGCCAGCAGGCTAGAGGGAGGTCCTTGATATGTCGTTATCTCAAAGATTTTTATCGTCAGATGGATAGATTATGACTTCTCTTCAAAACTCTGTTTTGAAGATAAGTCGACATTTCATTTTTGTAATAATTTTTCAAAAATTTCAGTTCTTGAATTATCCAGGTGCAGCCCTGGTCTCCTTTGCCAGATCATATCACAGCTATCCCTACAAAAAATTGTCAAAGAAAATCATTATTTCAACCAAATTTAAGGAGGAAACAAAAAGGTCAAAATTCTATTAATCTTGAAAAAGTGTCAATTGCAAAACATAACAAATTGGGTTATGGAAGAGGCAAAAATAAAATTGGTGTCTATATAAAGGTTTTTCAATCAATTTTCAAGTCATTGTGCATGTCAAAGGTGGAGAAATTCATTCCAAGTTGAATTTGTGCATTTTGGAGGAGATTGGTCCCCATTTCACCTGCGCGGCACATATAATAGCCTGCGTGGCGCATATAACTTGTGCGGCGCACACAACATTTCCAGCCAGTGCAAAATTGAACCAGCGCGGCGCATATACCTTGCACGGTGCACTGGGTAATGAGCGCGGCGCTTACAGTTTTGAGCCCGAAATTTGTTGCAAACTCATCAAATCGCCCAAAATTCGCATAAATTCGCCAGGTAGGCTCACATCCATTGCTTCTATTTTGTATTTGATGGTGAAATGTGAATGGTTCATGGATGATGGCCGTGGAAAAAAGACTTTGAAAGCCTCCCTTTGCCAATAAGAAAAATTGCTGTAGGTTTTGAAAACAGTTTTGTCACCAAGGTTTTTTCTTTTCCCATTTCCCTTTGTTCCTCATTTCCAAAATCCACTCATCAATCCTACACTACAATCCCTAAACCCCTAATCCCTTACCCTTATAAAAAACTCCTTAACCCTATTCAATATCCCAAACCCTAAAACCCTATTCCCATATATACATTTCCCCTCCCTTCCCTAATTACATTTTATTTCAAAATTCCCTAATTCCCTGATATTTTCCCCTTCCTAACATTCCCTTGTACATTTGTTTTCCCCTTGGTCACAACATTGTTTAGATCAAAAGAACAGTCCATATTCAGTTGCACACAATAGTTTCACATATCAGCATTCATTCAAGGCAGTTTGCATATCAGCAGTGATGTCATCTGGCCACTCATCTGAATATGAGGCAGAAACCCAAAGTGATTCTCCCTTGGGTGAATAGGAACCCTGGAGGCCTCGTAAAAGTGGCAAACATGTCAGGGAAGAGCCAATCAACCTTAGAGAACTGCATGCTTGTCCTCTTGCTATGCAATGTTTTGAGCATCAGTCATGCTATGAGTTTTGTCAAAAGGTGGCTGAGGTCCAGTTTCATTATGAGTTGGCTCATCTTTTTGTCTTGCATTTGCACGGAGATCAAGCCACCTTGGCTGGGGTCACCTTTACACTTACACCAGAAACTATTTCGTTAGCTACAGGGATACCAAATATTGGTGAACTATGGCACAAAAAACAACAGATTGATAGGCAGCATTATGAGCCATAAATCAAACCCAATTTCTTGAGGCAGCTCAAACGAGTGTTCCCATTTCAGTACCTGAAAGATGAATATGCTCCACTCATGAAATTGATCATGAAATATTTTAGCTGTGAGGGACGGTTCTCTCGTCTTTATGCTTATCACATCAGATTACTCATGCATTTCACCAGGGTGCAGATGATGAACCTTCTGTATTTCATCTGCCGAAATATTGAGAGGATGACTACCTTTATACAACATAGATTCCCTCAGCAGCAACTCAACAGTGTCTATCATTTTGCTCTTATAAAGATTTTGGTGGTTCATCAGCTTGGTTTGCAGGGCATCACTTGGGATGACTTCATCTCACGTGATTTATTCAGATCTTCACGAAGAGTATCAGAGGTGAAACATGAGGGTGAACCTTCTCAGCAATATGAGCGTCGTGAGACCAGGCCTATTTTCATTACATATTAGAGAGGCTATCCGAAAGGCACCAGACCTTTGTTTGCAGCAGCAAAGTGAGTGTTATCTCCACCCGGCGTGGAAGGGGCCTCGCTTCCAACATCAGCACCACAGGCACAGGTACAGGACAAGGGTAGGAAGCCCATGCATGAGAAGGGGCCTTCAGGTGAGCCATCAGGTTTCGTTCTCATTCCTGATGATGAGACAACTACGGATTCAGAGAAGTCCAGATATAAAAGGATTATCGAGGAACAAGAAACAAACATTCAAGCCTTGGAAATCCAGTTGGAGATGGCCAAATGGAACATCAAGTATCTGGAACAGAGAAATAAGCAGCTTGAAGACCAGCATGCGATCATGGAGCTAAATAACATCTGTGAGAATCGCCAAGCTTCCTGACATAGGAGGATTGAGTTCACTTCTCTAGAGCGACAGGTCAATGAGGATCAAGAATCTAATCTCGAGAGGGTCAACATTTACTTGGAGAAGCGGCTGAACAAGGCCAATAGAGATAATGCATTGTTGACACACATGGCTGTCCACTACAGGGCACGGAACCAAGTTTGCAAGGCTCGGATAAGGAATCTAAAGGCGAAATTGAAGAAGGCAATCAGCAAGCAAAAGAAGAAAAGGGAGCTCGATCGTCTTCAGATTTTGGCCGAGGGCTCTTTAGCTCATCATCACACTTGATATAGAAACTCCAACCCAAATTTCAAAAGATTTGGGGCATTTTTGGTCATTTTGGAATTTTTGTGTTAAAAAACAGGTTTTTTCCCTATATGCACCGCGCACCTTGCGCGACGCATAGGATTGGGAGCTCCAAATTACAAATGGCTTGCAGTTTTGAATTTTTCATGGGAAATCATGAATTTTGGTACTTGGACAAGAAATTTGGGCAAGTTCTGGGTCCCCAAAAGGTAAAAAAACATGCAAAAAATGACCTCACTGCCCCTATTTTGACACACAGGAAGCAGTCTTGGGAGAATGCACTTTTGGAGGGGAAAATGGACACCAAATTGGAAAATTCCACTTGGGTTGGAAAGTAGACAGGCAGGGCTTTCCAACAAGCCAACCTGAGCTCAATTTGGACTCCTGAAGGTGCCTCAAAATCAGCAGCAAAGTAGCGCGGCGCATATAGATTTTTTGCCCAATTTTTCATCTTTCAGCTCAGAAATTCGGCCAGTTTGACTAGTTTTGATTTGTGATGTAATTTTTGACTTCTCTTAATGTAATTGATTGAACATGATGTAATTTTGAAACTTAGTTACTTGTTCTAGAAGATTCATTCACCAAAGAGTGAAAATTTAATGAATGAATCAGTTTCCTACCTTATAGAGGCAAGTTGTTTTCACTGCCTAGATTGTAGTGCTTTGTTTAGAATTAGTTGAAACAGCTCCTAGAATGATGAGCTCGACCCCTAGAGGCAAGGGAATAGGTTGGCTTGCCTATATTATGTAATTTCTAAGTCATTTTCAGGGTTGGACTCTTGGGGAAAAGCTTGACACTCTATTGTACATTCACTTCAGCATTTTTGGCAAAGGAAAGACCAGGGGTTTTGCAGCACTGTTTGGGATCCATGTGGATTTATGTGTTGATGGTGTGCTTCTTTCAGTATTTGTAAGTTGTTATGTGCATCATCTTCCTTCTCTCATCTTCTACAATTGAACAAATGAAGTGTTAAGGTAGAATCCATAGATTGTTATGCTCTGCCTTTGAATTTGTTTGATTTTTCATGTTTTCATCTGTTTAAGGAGAATCCTTGAAAGCTTCTTGCTCTCCTTAGCTTCTCACCAGTCAGATCTAGCCATTCATTCTCTTTAAAAGCATCAAGACAATCGCCTACCTTGCCCCAAGTAGACCTCTGCAAAAACTGTGTCTCATCCCCGCACCCAAAATTGCCTTTTCCTTTGATTCAACAAAAACCTTAAAAAATCAACCTCAAACTCCTTGTACTTCATACCTAGCCTAAGATCAATTGCAAATTTAGTCATCTCGAGCCTCATCGATTACCTTTTGCCGAGATTGACCCGGAGAGAGCCCTCTCTTGTCCTCGTAGGGCTAGCTACGAGGCTGAGCGTGGTTTTATGTGGACCGAGAACCTTGTCTTTTCAGCCTGAGACAAATCTAGGCTCTAACATGTGGAATCAAGGCCTGCAATTGTGGTCTTTTCTTCAGCCATCATGTCTTTCACCTTTGAGTTGATGAGGAGGTCATTTTTTTGTATAACAGATGCCCCCTAAAGTATGAGATCAGAGGCAGAGACGATGGCCAAAATAATTTACTGAAATTGTAAATTTTCCTGTCAAAATGTAGAGAGAGAGAAAAGCTTTGAGTGGCAAGGAAAACCTGATACAACACATATATATAAAACTGCTAAAATCATGTCCTGAGTCGGGCATTCCCATGCTCAGTAGCTATGTCAGAGTAATCTTCTCCAAAGAGATATAACAAGGCTGGCCACTGATAAGCACAATGCGGATCCAGTGTCATAATAGAATCATCCTGAAACAACTGTCTCCAAAAAAAAATATCTGCAGCTTGGGAGAGGAAACAAGGTTGATTGATGCAAGCCTCTACCCAAGGTCTTGATTTCCGCTTCATCGAACGACATAGATCGATAAATGTGAAAATATGTGTTGACGTCGAACATGGACGAAATCATCTGATTACCAGTCAATAATGGATACCATTAACAGACGCGAGGAAGGCCACTGATAATGGTGATGGTCTCTAAGATGCACAGTACAAACTAGTGAGTGTGAAAGATGTCTTTATCATCGAACACCCGTAGAATCGCTTAACCAGAAGCCAATAATGAGAACCCTTGATCAAACATGAGGTAACCTACCACTAATGTCTGCAAGTACCAAGGTACTGAATGTGTTTCTGGGTTATCTTCCTAGATAGAGTGTTGAAGTCGAAAGGAAGAAACCTGTCGAAAGGTAGGCAATAATGTGTCCTGCATCAATCGACACAAAATGGGACAAAAATGATTTTGTTTTTTGAGGAATCTTTTGAGCATTTGGGTCTAAACAATGGAGGGCATGATGAAAGGATATGTTTGATCGGTTGATGGAGGAAACAAATGGGTACCCTTGAACAATAGAAGGCACGACAACGGTTTTAACCAGACAACACTAGACTCATGAACACTACAGAGTGTTTAGGATACAGAGATGCAATTACATCAGGGTATATAGGCTAAAACTCATAGGATGGTAGGGTTCATATTTGAGAGGCCATCAAAAGGAGATTTATCTGAGGGAGTGCCATGTTCAAGGGAATGACTGCTGCCAAACCATGCTTTCAAATACGAAATATAGTTGTATTATCCACTTTCCTCGTCTGATTAATTTTATGAGTCCAGACGGGTAAACTCATCGATCTTTTCATTTTTAAAAAGTCTGAAAAGGACCGCAAAAAGAATGACTCTTTTCCCTGTCTGATTAGTTTAATGAGTCCAGACAGGCAAACTCATTGATTTTTTCATGTTTTAAGAGTCTGAAAAGTATCGTAAAAAGAACGACTCTATATCTTGTCTGTGTAATTTAAAGAGTCTAGACTAGACAACTCAGTGGTCTTTTCATATTTAGAGAGTCTGAAAAGATCGTAAAGTGCAACTCCATGGTGGTCCCTTTGTCATAGTTGTTAAACAGGTGTGACAAAAGGTTAATAGTATACCTGGATCGGTTAATTTTCCGTCAGTTAATATATTGGACCCGGATAAAGAGAAACCTATTTTCAATAGATGTTGACCTCATTTTGTTACGAGTACGAGGCGACGGACTAATTTTTTTTTTCGTCGTGAATTTTTAATGAGTCATGCGACGACAAACTCAATACCTTCATCAAAATTTTTAATGAGTCAAATGAAGAAAAATAAGGGTATCTTTTTTAGTTTAGTGAGTGAGAAAAAGATGGAAAAGAATGGCTCATCCCTTCTTCATATTTTTACGAGCTCGAAGGAGGGGAAAAACTCAGGGATTTTTCGATTTAAGAGCGAGAAATGCTCCCAAAAAAGAACATGCTCTAGCTGCGGCCGTATGTTTTTAACAAGCCTGGTAACAAAAACTCAGGATTTTTCAGTTTAACAAGTGAGAAAAGTACCTAAAAGAATGCTCGGGTCATATTTATAAAGTTTAACGAGCCTAAAGACAAAACTTGGGATTTTTTCCATTTTAAAGAGTGAGCAAAAAGCGCCTAAAAAGAAATGCTCCCTTGGTCTTTTTCAGTTGAATGAGCTGGAAAAAGATCAAAAAAGAGTTTTCTCAGAGCATCGTCATATATATTTAATGAGTTCGACGATGAAAACTTGGAGATGTTTATATTTTTTAAAGAGCAATAAAATATCACAAAAATTTCTCTAACTATCGTCGCATAGATTTAATGAGCTCAATGATAAAAACTCGGAGATGTTTATATTTTTTAAAGAGCAATAAAATATATCAAAAAGTGCTTTATTCTATTCTTCATTGTAGTAGTTTAACGAGCCCAAAGAAGGAGACTCGAGGTTTTTCGGATTAATGAGCAAGAAAAATACCATAAAAAGAACGCTCGATCTTCTTCATGGTAGTTTAACGAGCTTGAAGAAGGAGACTCGAGGATTTTTCAGATTAACGAGCAAGAAAAATACCATAAAAAGAATGCTCGACCTTCCTTGATCTCATGCTTGACAATAGAAGGGTCTATGCCATGCATTTCCTCATAAGACCAAGGAAAAACATCGCAGAAGTCCCTAAACGGGTAGGTGAAGCTCACAATTTCCTCAGGATTGTGATTGGCTCCAATTTGTATGTTTTCCACGATGCCTGTCATGACAAAAATATCAGTGAGCAATGTTTTTGAAATAGTGCCCATGTTTCCTTCCACCTCCAAAGTTTGGAGGATCGTATAGGGTGAGGAAATGATTTCATGTGCGTCAAGTAACAGGATTTGAAGAGGCATCATGTCTGAATCAGATATTGAAACATGATGGTGCGAGTCCTCCCAAGGTCGCTCTTCTAAACTCATGATCTCTCTAATAGCTTCGTCCTTAGGTAGGACTTGATTGAGTGGATCGAAAGAAGGAGCAATTATGGGAGGGGTAGTGGTACCATTGGCCGAAACCAAAGTGACCAGAGATTCAGATGCAAATTGAATGGCTTGGTAGGTCGATTTAGTTGGTGACAACGACATTTTCTCTCCATATGTGTCAATGTCTGAAGGAGCCGGTAGGATCCATGGATCGGTCTGTTCATGAGGAATAGATGAAAGCATATTGACCATCTGTGAAACCTTTGGCAGCTGAAGAGGAAAACAACCCATGAGGGAAGAATCCTTCAGTAGACCGGTACCTAAACTGACATAAGAGTCAGTTCCACCTCCTACTAGGGGTACGGAGCCACTTGGTAATGGTGAATAATCAGGGGTGTAGAAAGACAACTGATCTACTGTAACTACCTTTCCATCCAATGGGAATTGGATGATGCGAAAGATAGTAGATATAATGGCCATCATGGCATATGTCCAACTATGACCCAGCAAGAGATTATAGTCGAGTTTTTTGTCTACGACTTCTATGTCCACCGTTACGGTTTTCCCATACAAAGTGATGGGGAAACTGGCTAGGTATCCTTTTGGGATAAAGGTGTGGCCGTCGAAAGCTTTAAGGGAGTTCGACAGTGGGGTTAGGGTTGGAGAACCCAGGGCGAGCCAACATGAATCCGGCATGACGCAGGTAGAAGCCCCTTCATCGATGACAGTTCTGTGTACACCTTTACCTTTCGAAGTGATATGCACCTGGAATGCAAGCTGGTGAGAAAGGCGAGGTTTACACTTGTCCATGTCGAAAATAGAAAGCATGGAATCCATTGGGTCAATACCTCCAATAGCTGAAAGCAAAGCTTTCCGTTGCGTCGGGCATGTTTGTAGTACTTCGAGCGTCGACATAGCTGACGACACTTGTGCCAAATCCTCTACAATGTTGTAGTGTTGGGCGGCATGTGCATATGTATTGTGCATCGAAGTGCCCCTTTTGGGGGTCAAATTACAAGGTCCTAAACTGGCCTTTCAATATGAAATTCATTAGGATGCGGTGGCTTTTGACCTGAGGATTGTTCTGCTGCAGGAGCGACAGGAGATCCATATGATTTGGCTCTTGTAGTGAGTTCTGCCATTTCAAATGTGTAAATGGTAGAAGATCCTTCACCAGCTGAAGGCTGATGTGAACCATCATTGCCCCCTTGCGGGGGTTGCAGTTGGTTTGGAATAATATTTTGCTGCTGTTGAGTGGGAAAAGGATTTCTAAGGACAGCAGGGGCCTTACCAGTATCCTTTTTGGCAAGGTATTCAGTGCATTCTTGAAGCTGCGGACATCGCCAAGTTGTGTGGTCTTCAGCACAGAGTTTGCATGGATATCTGGTGGTTTTATCCTTTTCCTCGTTAGTAGGCGCAGTGGCCTTCTGTTTTGGGTTGGGCTGCTTTGGTGACTGCTCTTCAGAAGGAGTGGTATTTTTCTTATTCTTCTTGTTCTTGCCACTAGATTTTTGTGTAGACTGCACAAAGTTTATCGTAGTGGTAGGAAGAGCAGTTGTATTGGTAGAGGGGTCCACTGCCAGCTTGGCAATGTAACCACTGAGTTGTTTTATAGCGACCTCAGAGGTTGCGCCGACAATCCCGTTGGCGTGCACTCCGGGGTGCTGAGTGGCGGAAGCATTGGGGTTCCCAAAGCATCGGGGATTATGTTGTAAAGAGTGCCATAATATGAATATATCAGATCTAAGTGCTGGGCACGATGTATGGATTGGTCTTCTGTGACCACACCACCTAGAGTGACATATCTAGCGATTTGCGGGAGTAAGGACTTGTAGAACCAGTCCGTTAAGAGAAAGTCTGGGATGGGAGCTTTTACTGACCTTTGCCTACATCTCCATTCATGTATATGATCGGAGATGTGGGTGGTGGTATCTTGACGAAATGAAGTGAGGAGCTCTGTCCCAATCTCATAGGGGATGGGTAGCTGGAAGTGCTTTAGGAATTCCATCGCTAAAGTGTCAAAAGTGTTTACTGACTCGCATGGTAACTCAATATACCATTTTGATGCATTGCCAGTGAGGGTACGGGGAAAAAGACGTAACCAGACACTATCATCCACCATAGAGTTTGAAACACAACAAAGATGGTAGGTGGTGATATGGGTGCCCAGATCCTCCCCTTGTTCTCCATCGAACTTTGGGATGTCCATTGGTATTTTATGCGAGATCAACGACCATTGTAAGTTGTGGTAGATGGGGTCATTTGTCAACTTGTATAAGTTGGGTATATCCAATGTTGCCAAGAAAGGTAGAGAGTTAGGTGCCCCCGACTCGGACCATGGTGATGACGGATGACTTGAGGAGCTTTGCGCTCCTCCCATTGTTTAGTTCCCCATATTATACATGGGTTGCATGGTGTAGCAGTTTCTTTGAGGTATGGTGTTGTAGAGTGTATTTCCATGAAGATTTTGATACTGGGGTATGTAATTGCCCCTAGTATAAGCGGTGCCCCCTTGACTCATTTGAGTATGTGAGTAGGGTGTCCCCATGGACTGGTTGGGAACCCCTTGAGGATTCCCGCCTGACACAGAACTAACCATTTGTCCTTGATTGACAGAGGGAATGATCATGTCAATTAGCAATTTACCATGCATGCCAAAGAACGGAGGGGGAACTGTTATGTTCCCTACCGGCATGTTCATATTGGGAACCCCCCCAGGTGTATGAATCTGGGGTTTGAATTGTACATTGGTGGCCAACCATGTTGTTGGTAAACTGGAACCACGCTCATAGTGCCACATTGGGTGTTATATGGAGCACTATATGTGGCACTTGTCGAAGGTATGTAGTTTGGCACCAAAGGGGTGGAACTTGGCATATGCTGGGTTCCGCTCGGATATGGTGTCATGTGAGTGGTTGTACCTAGGACAAATGGTATAGCGGGATTTTCCATTACTGGTGTTGTGGTGACTGTCGACTGGGGAAGTGGTGGAGGATCGAAAGTGTCCACAAAGTTCCACGATCCATTAGTCATTGACTGGATAGATGGAAATGTTCCAACTACCGAAGCAGGAAGTATAGGTACCACAGGAGCCAAGACAGGTTCCAACGGATTCATGAACGAAGTGTTAAACGAAGGAAGGAATCCTTCGGTAAAGAAGTCCTCTGGCAAAATTGAATCGTCGGTAGTCCAAATAGATCTCGTGTGAGATCTAGGCGACTGAACCCCCGAAGATGGGGAATCCAGTTCAGTGGAACTCGGCAGATCCTCCATAATGAGTGGAGGAAGTCCTAACGATCGTCTCGAGTGACGACAAGGGCCAGATGTAGCCATGGTGACCGTTAATTTTTATCAATAAATTTTATTGCGATATTCTTTTAAAGTCTCAAAATGATAGCACTCAGGTACCTAAAAAATATATAAAAAATACACTAAATGGATTGATTAGCAAACAGAGGGAAATTACCTCATCTGATAAGCACCGATCACCAGAGATGAAACCCGGTATCTCAATGAATAACAGAGAAGGATGGCCAAATGTACAATTACAGTTACTTTAGAGCTTCGCTCGAACCTTAGATTGAGGGGCCCAAGTACTCTTGTGAAGAGGAGCACCCTCCCAAAAATTGAAGACAAAGTAGATTCGTCTGTGTTAGGTACCAAGATAACCCGTCCCAGTCACCTTGTGTAAATACCTAGAAGTTTGGCCACTAGAGATACCTCAAATCACAGACATCACCGGGGGGACATAGTCATAGACATCACGCTGTATGGGCAGGGTACTTGAGTCCCCGACTCAGTTTCGAAATCCCCGAAGGGACCCCCAATACACAGAATGCCCAAAGGATTTGTAAGAGAAGGCGGGCTACCTTCAATTACAGTCCGATGTTGTTTCGTATTTCGCTCCGTTGTTAGTGGAGTGGTCCCGATAATATGAGTGCAGAAGGAATTTTTAACTCGTTAACGACACTAGTTTGGTTTTCGACCTTGGGAAGTTCACTCACATGCTTATCCCAAGATCCTAGCCTAGCTAATGGTGGTTTTCTCAAAAGAGTAACTGATTGATTTTAATGTAAATTTTATGTGTACTTGATTATTGTCTTCGATAGGGGTGTTGATGTATGAAATATGGTGAGATTCTTGACTCAATAAATTATGCAGAAACAATGCTCTGATTTTTTTTTTTTTCAATTTGATGTAAACAAGCTTTATTCTACATATTCATATTTTTCACATATTCATTGTTTCGTTTGTGCATCTATAGTCATTCAACACATGCATAACCAAAAGATTATTTTCCAATATTTCCTAACAACTACTGAAAACCAAAATGAAGCAACTCACAACTATTTAAACAGAAGGATGAATACAAATTATCAGTCTTTCTTTCAGAAAAATGTTTTTTAAGAGAGAAAAACCAAATCTTTTTCCTAAAAATAAATTTCTAGGACACCAATTTTGCTGACATAATACAGTTACAGATCTTATTTTAGCCCATGATAAGATTTTCCATCCCTTTTGGTCCATAGATACTACTGGAAATCAAGGCAAAGGGAGACTAACACTCTGTAACAGTGGTTACAGAGAGTTAGTAGGGTCACTAACGCTCCCTATACACATGCACAATGCTTTATAAAGCTCTCTGTAGCTTGGTAACCTGTGTTAGTGTGGGAAATCTTTCACAACAAGGGTTTCCAAGATCAGTTTCTAAGATGAATGTATACTAGTAGGATGCAACAAGATATTTGGTGGATCAGAAAAAGGATTGCTGAAGAATAGGGAGCTCTTGGAAGGAAGAGAGAACAGAGAAGAGTCTAGGTAAACTGGGAACTAGATGTCTAGTCCCCAACGGAGTCGCCAATTCTGCTATGGGGTAAAATGCACAGTGTATGGAGAATGAAAACTACCCTCAAAGGCCTTCTTGGGACCTTTGACAGACTGTAAGATTATTTGCAGAAGCTACCAAGTTATACACATGTTCATATATCAAATATTAATTAACAAAGTATGGAAAGAGGATTACCTCAAGTCTCCTTCTAGATTTGTTTGGAGATCGCAATGTAGCCAAGAAGAGCTCTCTCAAAGCCAGCTCCAAATCAATTTCTGCACAAAGGAAAGGCAAACACAATCATAACATACAATATTGAAAACTAATATAAGAATTCACATTGAACATCTATTTTCATATAACTAAACCACTCATCTAAACAAGTATTGAATGAACAACTTAATGAACAAAGGTTACCAACACCATGGAGTAGGGAACACAACTGCAGTTCTATATTAATAACGGAAGAGTGATTACAACCATCCATTGTATCAGTCTTCCTTTGCCCCTTCCGCTTCTCTCTATCTCTCTTCTAGCTCACCTCTTCAAGTATGTGACAGTTCACAACAGCTTAGTAGGCTATCCTTTCAAATGTTCTGACCCCATTCACAATAACTCTCACCTTGCTTATATAGCAATCGAGTTAGGGTTTCCAAGCTCCTCATAGAGTTCACTAGGGAAAAAGCAATGAACTTGCTCTTGCTTTTCAGCTCTTTCCCATTTGCCTTCTTTTCTTAGATTAGAAATCCTCCAAATATCTTAATTTTGGATGTTTCCTTGCTTTTCTTGAGAAAATTTAGGGATAAATATCTAGATATTTGTGAGTCAATTCGTTGGCTTGACTCATTTAAATTCCCTTAGTTTCACTAACGTTGCCCCTAGTCTAATAACTTGAGTTAGTAGGGTCACTAACGCACATTTGGGCTTGGTAACAAGCTTTATAAAGCAGGTTTTCTGTGTGTAACTAGTGTTAGTGTGGACTCAAGGCCTGCAATTGTGGTCTTTGCTTCAATCATAATGTCTTTAACCTCTGAGTTGATGAGGAGGTCATTTTGTTGTATAACACTCACATGTCCATAAAACTTTCCATGAATTGGGCTTCTAAACCCCGTGGAGTTTCTTCTGCCATTCTCCTCTGAGAATAGACTCTCCCAATCTTTGGATTAGCCTCAACAAGTTCTCCTTCTCCTAGTTTGAGCTTTGACCTAGTTAGCATTCAAAAATCCAGCACAAGCTTATCTAACCTTAGAAAACCTAAAGCTCTGATACCACTTGATCCGATAATGATGATCTTAAATTACTTTTAAGGTATTACAGACTCATGCGCATGGATTTGCCTATATCACTTAGTGCAACGGATCGATAGATTACGAATAATATAGACAATGAGCAGTTAGAGAGACATAATAGACATACACACATAGCACAACAAAATAATCAAGGAGTTAACCAAAACTCCTGGGCTACGTCTCCTGGTCCAGCCTTCAGTGGTGACCTCTCTATTATGTCTTCAAGAGTAGAGTTTTACAAAAATGAGCTCAATTTGAGTCTCAACACAATAGATACAAAACAATAGGAGTTTACTTAAATCCCTCAAGTCTCTCTAGGTACATAGACTCTCCCTCTCTCCTTCTGTCTCTGTCTTCTTTCTGTCTCAACACTACTTCTCTCTATCTCTATCATCCAGTGGCTTTTAAACCAATCGACGCTTGTCTGTTTGGTTTCCCATTTGGGCTCTCTAGCTCCTGGCCTCTGTCCGCTCAAATCCATTCTAAGCGTTAAGCAATCATTTGTTAATGCCTTCATGGAAGGTGGCTACCTGTTCTGCAATGGAAGGGACCATCGGCGCTGTAGAAATCCCAAAACAATCGTTCTCTGTTTACACAGAGAAATATACAGAAACACTGTAAAAATCCGCCTAAACGCCTTTTATCGGAGCTGAAATATTATCAATCTCACCCTATAATCCTTTCGGATCCGTCTTCGGGTGCTATCGCAAGTGATCATTGATCCAATGACTGCTATTGATTTCGGGTGGCTTATGCGCATGAAGATTACCCGCCCGAAAAGGTGGTTTTCTCTCTCCAGCATTGAGCCACGTGGTGGCCAGTGTATGGGCTCGGGAGGAGCCCGTCCAATACCACTTATCACCGAAGGCCCGCTTGAAATCCCACTCGTTACGGAACTCAAATTGTATATCACTGCATGTATAAACGCTTTCGAGTCCGTTTTATTGTCCCATTCACATTTCCTTTGTTTTTCGTTTATTTCACGAAAATGCAATGTTACATAGAAAAAATCCTTTATACAAAACTCAATATATATATATATATTTGTACCCATAAGACCCGTTGGGTCTGGCTTTATCGCAAGTCGCATATGTATTGGCCCCACTCCTCTGTATTGTCGCGATGTGATTTTGTAATTGTGATATATCGCAATCGCATATCGCATGGTCTTTGGGCCTCCATAAGCCTTTCCCTTTATGTTTTGCCGATGCGATATCACGACCTAACCTGGGCCATCGATTTGCATGCTTGATCAATGGTCCTTGTTGACTCGCGCTGATCACTGTCTCAACTTTCATAGGGCCGCCTCCAATAACCTTTGCTTACCATCGCTGATTGCAATATGCTGATTGAATCTGGATCATTGATTAGTCAGATATAACGGCTCCTGTGCAAAGTTGTTCAAGCCCCCGATAGACTCTGTTTTTGGCCATTTTTCATGTTTTTTTTGTCTCCCGATGGTGTAATCTACCTTTTTTGAAGGTTTTTCCTTCGCGATAGTTTTTGATCTTTGAATACTTAGAGGGTTTTTTAGGATCCCTTTTAGATCAAATGGTGACGATTTTCCCCTTGTCCTCTGTTGACAACTTGGTGTGCAACGGGTTCTCCGAGGACACACGTATGGGGATCATTGCTTGTTTGTCCTTCTTGGGTTTTGGTGTGCGTGGTGATTTTGGGATTTCTGCCACAATCCCGGAACCTTCCGGAGCATCACCCATAGTCAGGGCCTGCGCGGCCTCTTCGGTGGTCATTCCTATTATCTCCATAACGTCCTCAGTTGTTGCCATCGTGTTTGTCCAAGAATCTAGCACTCACGAACTCAAGGGCTCAATCAACACTCGGCTCACAACAATCAAGGCTTTGCTCAATAGCTCAATTTGCAATTGACTAAGTGTTGTTTGCTGGGTAGCCCTTTGTAATTTATAACACCTTTTGAATTTGAATTTGACTGTTTCCCCCAAATCCGGTTCATGAATGCTCCATCAGCGGTAGATTTCCCCAAATATTACCCATAAATTGCGTCTTAAATGCTTGCCGCCCACTCCATTTGGCCTCAAGTCGAGCATCCCATCATGAATAGTGACTTCAACGATCACTTTCTGGCCAACCTGCGTGACAGCACAACCCCCCGTGCGCAGTTACGGACCTTGTGATTCTTTGCTTCTGCCTGCATCTCCAACATCACGTAACTCCCTGGCAAAATATTTTATCATCCCGTGTTTCTTTTCAACTACCTGGAGTGTTAAGACTGTACTTCCCTTGGCCAGTCAGGTGGCTACACCACCTGTGTATGGTTTCCTCTGGTCATCCATCATTCTTTCTGGGAAATACCCAACTTTCATCGTTACTGGCGGCGTTGCGTATCTTATCATCTGCAGTGCGCCACCCTAATTAATTCGCTTAGTAATATGCAGTCCAAGCCAAGGCATCACACTGATCAATCCACGGAAATAGTCCTCAAACTTGTCAGCATGATCATGCGCACCATGTTTTATCACCATGGTCTTTTTATCGAGGAAATATTCCCTTATTTCGTCCTCCAACTTCTTGACTTCCACGTCCACCAGAGCACTTTTCTTTCTTAATTGTACCCTTTCCTTTTCAAGTTCCTGGAGCCTAGCATTTCCTAGTTGGATTTCTTCTGCCAGGGTTTTGTGAACCCCCGTATCTATCGGTGCTAGGGATTTATAGTGGTTTCTTGATACTCAAGCCTTGGCAGTCCCTGTGCGATCAGGTGCTTGCACGCGGTCCTATAAGCCCATAGAACTGTTGGAATGCGTAGGTCCCATTCAGTTCATTTCACATTGTGGACCTTGTTCAATGCTTCACGTACTTTGTTAAAAGCTTCTACATGGATATTCTTCTGCGCACCTGGTCTTTCCGTACTTCGTGGTTCCAACTGGAGGGGTTGTGCGTGCCATTTCCTTTCTCGTACCTACTTACTAACCGTATCTTCTAATGTGAAAGTTGTGTGCATAGTGTAGGTTTCGCACTAGATGCCTGCATCCATCTGGATAGGTGGGCACGCGGGCCATTTTGTTCGTCAATCTTGTCTGTTAACCACATCAGAGACTTCCCAAACTGTGTGTGCATCATTCTTCTGCAGTCGCGCCAGTCCTCAAAACTTCTTTGGTGTGTACCCCACCACCTCGTGGGTGTAGCGCGCAGTACCCATTTCAGAGTGTTGAAGCGCTACTGTTCTGACACTTCTCTTTCAAATTTGTTCAGGAACTCATCCACCTCACCTAACCCATCGTACGTAGGCAGATCTCTTATCTTTGTTGTTACACAGTGTTGGGTTGTGTTATATTCTTTCCACTACTAGCCCACATTGTTAACCAGGGGGTTAGAGGGGGGCCATAGCCCCCCTTTCGTTGCACCGATTGCATAGTGGGGGGGGATCATAGGGGGTTTAAGGGGTGCAGGTAACCCAACTCTATGGGGTGCAGGTTTGAGGGGCACATGGTTTTGGATGCGATGGTTTTCAGTCCATGGTTTTGGATGCGATGGTTTTGGTCCATGGTAGTGGATGCTTCGGCATGTATAAATATGTATTGTAACATTGAAAGGAACATAATGAAAAATCAAGCTGGTAGTCCCGGTTTTGGGATCCAGGGGAAAATTTATGTGGATTTGTGTTTTATGTGTTATGCTCTCGCATTGTTTATTTTCTGTGTTTTAGAATTCGTATGCAAGTAATTTTTATACGGGGTTAAAACCCACATTTGGTATCAGAGCTGTTTTGGCTTCAAGGGGACGCCTTTGTTGCTGAGGGGTTTTGCTTAGGCTTGTGGTAGACCCTATTCATTGGGAGATCTATGGGATTGATTCTGGTGGTGAAAGAAGAAGGAAAGCAGTGGAAAGATAAAGATCGAGAAATTTAATGGTTAGAGTTTTGAGTTGTGGAAACTCAAGATGGAGGATCTGTTGGTGGATAAAGATCAGTTGATCACGGTAGATCCAGGTACTAAACCAACGGGAGTTTCTGATGAAGAATGGAAGAAGTTGGATCGGAAGGCAAAGAGCACAATACGATTGTGTGTCTCAGATTCATTATTGTTGAATGTATCAAGGGAAGCTATGATGAAGGCTTCATGGGACAAGTTAGGTACTTTGTACCAATCTAAGTCTCTGGTGAATAAACTGTTCCTACAGAAAAAACTATACAACCTAAGGATGAAAGATGGAGACTCAGTGACAGAGCATCTGAATGCATTTAATACTATGGTAAGTTAGTTATTATCAGTTGATATTAAAATTTCAGATGAAGATAAGTGCATCAATTTTTTGTGTTCTCTACCAGATTCGTGGGATAGTTTGGTTATTGCAATAGGTAGTAATGCAACTGCCTTGCAGTTTGATGAAATAGTCTCATTTTTGGTGACGGAGGAGATGAGACGGAAAAATATGGAGAGCCAGAATGATGATGGCTTGTCTGTACGAGGACGGTCCCAGAACATAAACAAAAATAAGTCATCGAGTGGGAGATCTAAATCTAGAGGGAGATATAAATCTCTAGGGAAACCTTTAAAGGTGGTTTGCTGGAAATGTGGAAAGGAAGGGCACTACAAAAGGGACTATAAATCTAAAGCTCTTGAAAAAGGAAAGGGATCTGATGATTCTCCTTCTGTAGAGGTGAAAACCACCTCCGATGGAGGTGGGGATGTGTACTTGGCTTCTTCAAGTACACATGTAGATCATGAGGCATGGTTGATTGACTCAGGTGCATCCTTTCACTTCACTCCCCATAGAGAGTGGTTCTGCGAGTATGAGAAATATGATGGTGGTGATGTCTTCTTAGGGGATGATAGGAAGGCCAGAATTGTTGGTCGCGGAAAATTAAAGTTGAAGTTGCAAGGTGGAAGGGTTAGAACACTTTCGGGTGTTCTGCATATTCTTGCATTGGCCAGAAATCTGATTTCTGTAAGAAAGCTAGACGATGCAGGTGTAAAAACAATGTTCGAGAAGGATACCTAAAAGATGGTTCGGGGAGCACTAGTATTGATGTGGGGAGTTCAGATTGGAACTCTATACAAGCTGCAAGGTAGCACTATTGTTGATGGGTGCAACAGTTCCGTGGTTCCTGAAAGTGGAGCAGAAAATCTAGTGGTCTCTGGAGAGAAGACCATGTTGTGGCATCAAAGGCTTGGACATATTGGAGAGAAGGGCCTTCAAATACTTCATGGTAAAGGTATGGTAGAAGGTATGAGTAATAGCTCTCTCGATTTTGATTTCTGTGAAAATTGTGTATATGGGAAGTAGAATCGGATGAGTTTCCCCTCTGGTGGTAAGAGGGCAAAACATATATTAGAGCTTGTGCACAGTGATGTGTTTGGACATGTGAAGGTTCCATCATTGGGTAAGTCTGTGTACTATGTATCATTTATAGATGACTTTTCAAGGAATACATCGATATATCTCCTTAAGAATAAATCTGAAGTCTTTGATAGGTTTAAAGAATTTAAGGCTCTAGTGGAAAAACAGACAGAGAAGAAGATAAAGGTGCTGGGGACAAATAACGGTGGAGAGTTTTGCAGTAAGGAATTTGAAGAATTATGTAAGAAGTGTGGTATAGCATGGCAGAAGACTACTCCATATACACATTAGCAAAATGGAGTTGCAGAAAGAATGAATAAGACGTTGATGGAAAGCGTAAGAAGCATGCTCAATGGTGCCGGGTTAGGACAAGAATCCCGGGCAGAGGCGGTGGAGACTGCATGTTACTTGGTCAACAGATCACCTTCATCAACATTGGAAGATAAGACTCCACAAGAGGTATGGACTGGTAAGAAACCTTCTCTTTCACATCTAAGGGTATTTGGATGTGATGCATATGTACATGTTCCAAAGGAGAAAAGAACCAAGGTGGATAGTAAATTTGAAAAGTGCATCTTTATTGGGTATAAGGATGGTTTAAAGGGTTATAAGCTTTGGAACCCAGTAACAAGGAAGGTTGTGTACATCCTAGATGTGGTGTTAAGATAGGTGAAAGATGTTATTAAACATGAATTCCAACCAAAGGAAACTGAGAAGATAGAGTTCGAGCTAAAGGAGGAAGAATCAGACTCTACAATAGAGGAGGAATCAGAACATGAAGAGTTACAAACTCCGGGTGTGAGAAGATTAGTTCGAGAAAGAAGGCAGCCGGAAAGGTATAGTCCATATGCTTTCTGTTCAAATTTTTCTTTATCTATTACTGATTGATGATCCAAGAATTGTGAAGGAAGCAGTAGATGCAGAGGATGGACAACTCTGGAAAGAGGCCGTGGTTGATGGTATCTTTGCACAAAAATGAGGCTTGGGATCTGGTGGAGTTGACGGCTCGAAGGAAACCCATTGGCAGCAAATGGGTGTTCAAGAAGAAGACAAATGTAGAAGGAAAGGTGGAGAAATACAAAGCTCGGTTGGTAGAAAAAGGTTATTCCCAGGTGCTGGGAATTGATTTTGGTGATATTTTTTCTCCTGTTGCCAAGGTAACTTCTATTAGATTACTTTATATGTTGCTACTACTTTTGATTTTGAGGTAAAACAAACAGATGTGAAGACAAAATTTCTTAACGGGGATCTAGAAGAGGAGATCTACATGAAGAAACCTGTAGGTTTTGTGGTGAAGGGTAAGAAAGAACTGGTATGCAAGTTAAAGAAGTCTCTATATGGGTTTAAACAATCACCAAGGATGTGGTATCAGAAATTTGATACATTTATATGGGAACTTGGCTTCACCAGAAGCAAAGCAGATCACTGTGTGTATTTTAAATTAATTGGTGACCATGTTATTTATCTGGTCTTGTATGTGGATGATATGTTGTTGGTTGGAAATGACAAAGAAATTATCCAAGATTTTAAGACCCATTTTTCCTCCAAATTCGACATTAAATATCTGGGTGCTACAAACTATATTTTGGGCATGGAAATTAAAAGAGATTGGACAAAGAGGATGCTCTGGTTAAACCAGAGGAAGTATGTCGAGACAATATTGTAGAGGTTTAATATGCAGGATAGTAAACTGGTGAAGGTTCCTATTCCTATAGGTGTAAAGTTATCTGCTAAATGGTGTCCCAAGACACAAGAAGAGGAAGAGGACATGTCCCATGTTCCATATGCAAGTGCAGTCGGTAGCCTGATATATGCGATGGTCTATACTAGACCAAACATTGCACATGTAATGGGAGTATTGAGCAGGTTTATGTCAAAACTAGGGAAGGAGCACTGGACAACAGTGAAGCGAGTTTTCAGGTATTTGTGTGGCACTAGTGATTATGGTTTGTGCTACCAAGGAAGACCAGGATTGGATGGAGTGTTGGATATTCGTGGCTTTGTTGATGCAGATTGGGCTGGAGATCTGGATCAGAGAAGATCTACAAGTGGGTATGTGTTTAACCTATTTGGAGGTGTAGTCAGTTGGATGAGTAAGAAACAATCTGTAGTAGCATTATCAACTACAGAGGTAGAATACATGGCAGCCACTCATGCAAGCAAGGAAGCAGTTTGGTTGTAGAGATTGTGTTCAAGTATGGGGTTAGTACATGGAGGTATAAGGATAGACTGTGACAGCCAAAATGCAATTTTCTTGGCAAAGAACCCTACATATCATTCAAAGACAAAGCACATTGATGTTCAACATCACTTTGTGAGGGATATGATAGAAGACAAAAATGTGTTGCTGGTAAAGGTGGACACTTTGAAGAATACTGCAGATGCATTGAAAAAATCTCTGAGCTCTGAGAAGTTCTCTTGGTGTAGAGAAACAACGAGCATTGCAGGGCTGGATAAATGACTAAGCTCTTATGTGGTCCCATGTGGAAAGAAAACAACAAGTGGGAGAACGTTGGGTTGTGTTATATTCTTTCTACATTTAGCTCATGTAGTTAACGGGGGGAGCCCCCCCTTCGTTGCGCCGATTACGTAGCAGGGGGGATCACAGGGGTTTGAGTTGTGCAGGTAACCCCACTCTATGGGGTCCGGGGCAGCGCCCTAGAAAATTTTGGTTTTGGACCCTATATTAGGTTGGCCATACCTACCTATGGTTTTGTGCATGATTTCGCACGTGGTTTTGGATGCGATGGTTTTCGGTCCATGGTATTGGGTGCTCCGACATGTATAAATATGTATTGCAACATTGAAAGGAATATAATGAAAATTCAATCTAGTAGTCTTGGTTTTGGGATCCAGGGGAAAATGTCTGTGTATATGTGTTTTATGTGTTATGCTCTTGCATTGTTTATTTTCTCTGTTTTAGAATTCGTATGTAGGTAATTTCTGTACGGGGTTAAAAACCACACACAATGCAGCGATCTCGTCATCATGTTACAGTTGAGCGTGGTTACCTCGTGTAACCGATTCTGCCATTGTTCTATCTCCTTGTCAGAATCTGATGTACAGGAGATTTCATGCTCCCATGAGATTCGGCCATCCACGGTTGGATTTACCTAGTCTTGCTCCTACACGGTTATCTTGTAGATGCAGTCCAGATCATCGTCATTGTCATAGTCGCACACTGGCTTTGTGTAGCGTGATCCTTCCTCAGGGTCCAAAAGTACCACTACATGCAGTTACTTTTTCTTAAAAATCATCTCACGCTTCTTTATATTTATCACCCCATTCATGTTAGTGGCTCAATCTATTCCAATAGCGTGGGGTAGGGATTGCTATCATCAACAATCTCTATCACTTTGAAATCGGCTAGCACGCTTGCTCCTTCGATATCTACTATGATTCCTTGCAATCTCCCAATAGGTAGGATCTTTTGCTGGTTCGCCATCTGCAGTTGGATAGGAGACCATTGTAGTGTAGGCTTTCCCATGCGCTCCCATGTCTGCTTCAGTAGGACGTTTGCGTCCGATCCTAAATCCAAGATTACTTGGCCCATCTCATATTCCCCAATTTGCACGGTCAATCTCATTTCCCTTCCCATTCATGTTGTGTGCTTTTCGAGCTTTCGAATTACGTGTGGTTCTCCTTGCGTGGTCCCTACGCATCTATTTATGAGTTCTTGCAGTCCCCTTACAGCCTTGCTGTCACGCAGCAGCTTCATGCATGTTTCCAAAAACGTAGTAAGCATTGATGGGTCCATTTACGGCTCCAGTCTGTCTTTACTTCGTAAAGTGGAGGCATCAATGAAGCTGCTCTTAGCTTCCATGAAGGTCTCCTTAGCGCACTCCAAATCAAATTCTGGTTCTTTCATTGGAGCCTTGCAAACCCGGGTAATTTCTTTAGGTTGCTTGCCTTTTTCATCCCCTGTCGTAATTCCACTCCAGAGCACAATATTTACATTAGGGTCTTCCTCATGTGGCTCAGACCTCATCATTTGTAGGTTCTGAGTTGGGGGAGGCTGGAGTGTTCCTTTATCGTGCAACCTCACTATCAGTGTGGGACAATCCTTTGTCTCATGATCAAACAAAGTACAATATAAGCATGATGGTTGCGTTGGATTTGTACAATCACGGGCATAATGCCCTGGCCCTCCGCAATTGTAACATATCAGCTGTTCGCGACCTCTTCCTAGTCCCCCTCCACCTCGGCCTCGTCCGCACCCCTGAAATCCAGTGCGCGCCATTCCTGCACTTTGATCGAGGGGCCAGGTTTCGACCTGAACTCTATAGGTAGGAGTTTGATCCATCATCAGCTCATAACTTCTATAGGTACGCTCATCATGTCCCACTGACCTACAAAATTTACAGAACAACTGCTGTGAATTTTGCGTATACTTTTGTAATACATGGCAGTTATCTATAGCATGCTTTCCTCTTATTTGACAAATTGTGCACCATAGTGCAGGCGCCACGCTCGGTCCTGCTTGTGCCTCCGGTCTTAATGGTATTGGCCCTCCTCCCACAAGGTAATTCGTGAACACTAGGCAATGGTCCTTGTCATGCCCCTGACCCTTGCATTTTATGCACCATACCTCATCGTGCACTTCTAGAATGGTTGTCCTGTCTTGTTTCAAACTATGCATTTCCAGGCACAAGTTTTTCAACTGCATGTGAATCTGCTGAACTCCCAGGTTGGGGTCTTGTATCAGAGTCTCGTGTAATCTCATCGCAACGTCCAAGGCCTTAGCCTGAGTGGTTAGACTCTATTGTGACAACGCGTTCCATAGATGCAACGTTAACGATGCTACAAACCATTCGCGGTTTTGTCCATTTGTCAATGTCATGTTAGCTTCGCGAATTGTGTCCTTGAGCCTCTGATCCAACTCCCAAGGGGTCTCGCCTGGTAGCATTGTGATTTCCTTGAACCCAATGATTGACTACACCTCTGACTTTGGCCTGCTAAATTCCTTGTTTAGCACACTTTGGATATCCGCAATCCCCGCATCCGGATTATCATTGGAATGCTTAATATACTAGGTCAGCACGCGATCCTGCAGAGCACTGACCAACATCGCTTTCTTTATATTGTCATCTGTGACACCCTGTGCTTCCCATACAACTTTTATTACGAACCAGAATTGGTCCAGATATTCATTCCCTACTCCCTTGGACACTGGTAACTTTATCGCGCTTTCCATATTGACTCACGGTGGTGGCGCAGATGGTATGGGTGAAGATGGGGGTGACAACGGTGAAACTGGCGATGGTGTGGGTGGGGGTGGTATGTGCAGAATTCTCTTTCTTATCAAATTGATTGCACTTCTTGGTGAGACCCTCACGAGCTCTTCTTCATCCCTTTGCAGAGGTGAAATCAAGGGCTTAGTTTCTAGTTCTGCACTACCTTCGTTTCTATAGATCCTCCCACTTCGCGTAGCCCCAAGCATTAATTTATTCGCATAACCCGTTTCTCACATAGTAGCATTTTAATCCAAGTATTCAAATATTTAATGTACTTACCTAGCGGCCCTTTGAGGAAGCATCGTTCTACCTCGCTATAGCTGACTAAAGTATCTACCGCGAACTCGGTGATGAATCCTCCTATGATTCAATCTAGCACTAAAATAACCAAAATAGTTCAACTAATTTAGTACAGGTGAAAGGAAACATGAATCATAAACATTCACAGAACAATCTTACAAATATTCACAATCCATGCATGAAAACGTGTTGGCCATCAAGCTTCAAGTATTAAGTAAAAGTCCCAAGATACATGAATACAATGAACATCACTAGCTCCAATAGTGGAGCGTTGGAGCCACGAATTGCTCCCCAAAAGTACTGACTTTGTCTCTCTTATGCCTTATGGGAGAAGCCAAGGTGAAAAAGTCCTTTTGCATGAACAATGAGGGTGTATATATAATAAATGGGGTGATCATTCACCTCCCTTGTGACTCTTGGACTACTCGCATGACTGTTTGACTTCTCTACGATGTTTTGAATTCTTGCATGAATTTTCACATTACATGGATGACTCTTGGACTTCCACTTTACATTAAATTTCTCTCAAATAGAATTTACATAATCCACAAAATGCTATGTCACATGATGACTCATGACATGACATGGCACTGATGACATGGACTACATGATGACTGGTAATGTCGAGCCACTTTTTCTGTTTCTTTCTTTGTGTCTTCATGAGAGGTGGAACATGGTCTTCTTCTTCATAAGAGATATTCTTTTTTATTTATATCCACCCTCCAAAGAGTTTTGAATCAATATGGAGTCTTCATGGTGTTCTGATCTTTGTTCTTCTGTTGTAATTTTGTGTTCCTTCGTTTTCTCGCGGAATGACCATTTTATCTCTTCATCTCCATAGGTGTTTTATAGCATGGTATCCCTCTCCTTTCCCTCCATCATCATCTTATCATGATTAGACAGAGTAACAGTAACCACAATCCATTCATGACAAGATGACATCAGTCCAAAAATACCCTAGTCTAACATGCTTCATGATAGCCACTAATTGAGTTGTAATCGGGTGATAGGTTGGGAGACAAGATTAGGAATTGCACAGTTCAAGAGCTCACGACTGAGGTTTGATGCTTGAGACTGTGCAATGAAAAATTATGGAGGGTCAAGGCTAATTGACTGTGTAGTTGAGGGGCTTAGGATGTTAATCTTAAGCCTTGAAGTTTCCTAGTGAGTAGTTCTAAAAGGCTAGGCTAGGTGACTGTGCAGCTAAGGAGCTCAAGAGCTCAAGGTTGAGGCTTGGGGTTTCCCAATGCGCAGTTCTGATAGGAGAACAGGACGAGAGATTGCACAGTTGAAGGGTTCAAGGCCTCAAGATTGAGGCTTGAATATTGAAGTTTCCCAATGTGCAATTATGGAGGGAGAGAGGCCAAGTGATTGTGCAGTTGCATAGTTTAAGAGCTCAAGGCTAAGGCTTGATTCTTGAGACTACAAAGTGCGTAGAGAAGGATGGAAGGAGGAAAGGATTGCATAGTTCTAGAGCTCAAGGAATGGGACAGAGAACCGAGACTACACATTGCGTAGTTCCAAGAGGCAAGGACATGGCTTGAGGGTTGAGATTGCGCAATGCACGGTTCATGAAGGCTGAGTGAAGTCAAGTTGCCCGAGAACAAAATTTTCCAAATAAGGTTAAGTGTGGGACCAATGAGGCTTAAGTGAGTAGAGAAAAAACTATATCATGATCACACACTCAAAATAGTCAATGAAACAACATTGATCACTCTAAAAAAACAAGAACAACATGATGCCCTCACTGCGACAACAATGCAACTTACCTTTCCAAGTGCAACACAAAAGATACACTTTGCGACGAAAGTGACCACACTTGTGCGACAATGCATGAAACTTTGGGAATGAGTGTAAAACATGTCTACATGACTAGTATGACTTATCAACACCAACGTTACCCCTTGAAATAATACAAAACTTTACTTTATATGATAAGTGACACTTCCCATGCCAAAAGATGACATTTCTATATAAAGAGAAAAGTGTGAATGACACTTGCGATATGCGAACAACGATGAAAACAAAAACAACACATGCCAGAGCCAAGATAACATGGAAAAAACAATAATTAAGATGAAATCAAGTGAATGTGACAATAAAAAACATGAAAGAGAAACTCATGAAAGTGAAGGTGCACAAAAGTGATAATTTGGAAAACTCAACGAAACAAAAGTACAATCACAACCAAAAGTGAGAGATTGTTAATGAAAGAGTGTTGGATAGATGGCATTGTCTAGATGGCTAGTGGCTACAAGTGTGTTGTAACTGATGTCAATAATCATGCTGGGAGATGTGTGGTATTAATTTCAGAAATCATGCTGGGAGATGTGTTGGGCAGTTGGTACTGTCCAACTATTGGAAAGAGTGTTGGCATTGATGTCAACCAGATAGCATGGATGTTTGTGGAAGAAAATGTTGGATTTGATGTTCCCTAGCCTAGCTGTGATGGTAATTGGGCTAGTTTGATTTTCTTGATGTGTCAAACTCATGGAGAGACCCATGGTTGCTACAGTGCATTGTAGAGAATCATCATAGTAGCATGATTATTGGAGAATCCATAAAAAGATGACTATGATGGTTGGGAGTCCCAGACTTTGGAGGAAGTTCTGCCTTACGAGATCAACTTAGATACTCTTGGAGATGGCACAGTTGGTTAGTGATCTAAAATATGTCTCCAATTATATGTGGAACCTTTCAAAATGCCTCTGAAGAGCGGGTTCTAGGCCGAAGAAGAAGAGTGAAGGTGGAAAGAATGGCAAAGAGTTTGCAACCATTTCCTAGGTATTAAATGATGGCATTATTGTCATTGATGGCAAAGAATCACAAGGGAAGCAAAGAAAAAGAAGTAGCAAAAGTGTATAAAAGTTAAAGGAGAAGTAAAAGTGCAACAAAGGAAAATGAACAACAAAAGTGAAACAAAGGTAAAAGAGCAACATAAGTGCAAAGAAGGAAAAAGAGAAAAAAAAGTGCAGCAAAGGCAAAGGAGCAACAAAAGTTTAAGAAAGGTAAAAGAGTAGAAAAAGTGCAACAAAGGTAAAAGAGCAACAAAAGTGAAACAAAGGAAAAGGAACAACAAAAGAGCAAAAAAGTTGAACAAAGGAGAAAATACTGGCATTGTTGTGTTGCAAGACTATGGAAAAGGAAAATATGTGCAAGAAAGAATGTTACAGAAATTGCTATGTTGAAGATTTGTTGTGATGTTGAGTGTTTTGATGCAAGGAAAAGGCAAGACTCCATGACACCAAAGGCAATACTCCATGAAAACAAAGACAAAACTCCATGACAACAAAATAAGACAATACTCATGGAGGTTGAGACAATGACATGAAGATGTTGTGATGCAAGTCCAAGGAAAAGATGTTGCAAAGATTGTTGTGACGCATTACTGATAAATATTGTTATTTGATGTTGACTTATGTTGATGTATTTAATCATTTCATGTGGATGAAAAATAATATTGGGTGGATTATTTATTTTTATGTATTAATATTCAAGATATAAAGAATTTGGAAACAAATGAGTGGAAGGCAAAGAGTCAAGCCTATTCACTTCATATTCCTATGTGTGATACAAACAGACAACAACTTATCTTTATAAAAGATGTGATTTTGGAATGAATTTGAGGTTAGAGAGTGGGTGAATGTGGGTGATCTCATTGAGGTATTATGAGTTAGTTGCCTAGTGCATTTGAATCTTATGTGAAGCAAATTTGAAGGGAAGAACAAGCAGAAATGAAGATGGATATATGCATAATTTATGACTAGTTAAACCAACATATTATTATTTCTTATTTGCATCGAGGGGCTGTAGTCTCCTTTCAAGTTGTGGCTTGATAAATATCCAGTTGTAGTTGGTTTAGGTAGGAGCCTCATGTGGGTTGTAGCCTATAGAAAACAGATGGGAGTTGGAGCTTCCTTGCATGTTGCAACTTGTAGAAAATTAAGGTAGAAACTTCATGTAGTTTCCAGCCAGATGTAATAAGGAGTAGGAGCTTGCCTCTGTATCAAAACAATAATAAAACTGTGGTTTTCTCCCTTTATGGGTTTCCACATATATCTGGTGTTAATATGTGTTATTATTATGTACTGATGTGATGTTTTGGTTTTCTTATTGCTTGCTGTTCACATACTCAATCTATTGGTCATTATTTGTTAATCTACTCATGTAATGTTTCAGTTAAAGATATGAATGAAGATAATTTTAATGTCCATGAATATACTAAACTGATTCACCCCCCCCTCTAAGTTTAGTCAAGTTTTCATTAATTGGTATTAGATCCAGTTCCTTTGGTATAAGCCTAACAACCTGAAGGTAGCTTTACTTGAGTCATGGACTATCAAAGTGTACCCATGTTGAGTGCAACAAACTTTCATGAATGGAGAGATAAGGTAAAGTCTGAACTAATAGCTTATAGACCTGATGTATGGAAACTTGTATCTGATGGATACCATAAGAACTCCCCCTCTAAGCAAGAATAGTAGTGGAATTCTAAAGAAAAATATGTTATGTTTAATAATATTCATAATAAGGATCTTGATACAGTAATAGACTTAAATTTTGAAAAATAAATATGGGATATATTACATCTCATGCATGAAGGAGACACTAGTAGCTGCACTGTTAAGAAGGAGAAGGTAAAGAGGAAAAAGAAGAATTCCTGTCAAAAGGAAAATATTCAGTCAATGGATCTTATTTCCAAGAATAAAATACAACTGAAGAACAAGCCATGCTTGACATAGCCTTGACTGAAATAGAAATATTGAAGAATGAAAACAAAGATATAAAGAAACTAGTGCAAACATGTGATGAGAGAGAGCATAAGTACAAGGAGGAAATTGTTAGTTTGAAGAATCAAGGAGAATAGAAGGGAAGATGAATAACCAACTAAAGGAGAAAGATGTACAATGTGAAAGATTAATGTCTTAGATTATTTCAACTAGAAGACAGTTAGATGAAAATAATAGGTTGTGTAAGCAGCTAGAAGAGGAGATTGCCTCCATGAAGAAATTAGAAAAGGAAGCCTTTAAAGATGATAATGAAGAATCCCTAAAAATACCTATAGGAGAAGGGACAAGCACAATGTTTAGTAAAGAAGAAAAAAAAAACAAGCAACAATCTCAAAATCCAAAGAATGAGATGAAGAAGGGATTCACTACAAGAAGATCATTTTCTCCTGAAAATGAGTTGAACAAACTTGGAAGATTACAAAGGAGATTTTTTTCTCCCTTGAAAGATATCAAGTGTTTTTCTTGTCATGAACTTGGACATATTGCAATAGAATGTAAGAGAAAGAACATCAAGTTTAATCAGCAAAAAATGTAGCAAATGAGAAGACTTCCTCAAGCAATAAAAAAAAGAATACATTCATTCACCATGTATACAAATAATCTATATGGTTACTATTATATATGCAATGAATTTGGACATAGATCTATTGAATGCAAAAAGTATGTAAATAAAAATAGAAATGACTCAAGAAAACACACATCATTAGTTCCTTTGCTCGGTCATACAACATTCTATTTGTGTAGCAGTCTAGTCCATATGGTCAAAGAATGCAAACTACTATATATCCTAAAGAGTTCTAGACATAAGATGAAGGAAACTTCAAGTAGATCAAACAATGAAGGAAATGCACGACAAGCTACAAAGTGGGGAAGAGGAAGAGAAATGAACAACTTGTTACTTCAATGATGCAATAAAGGAATCATGGTTTCAGTGGGAGTTGCTCTAAGAAACAAGGCAATCATCCAATAAGTATTAGAAGAGCAGAAAGGGGAGAGAAGCCCATAAAATGTGAGAAGTTAATGGATATCGTGAGATCAAAGTTGGCATGGAAAACGTGAAGCAAACAAATACATATACATGCAGAAGAAACAATTAAGTAAATAACAGAGAGAAATCTATATGAGTGGAAATATCATGAGGACAAACTCAGTTGGAAAAAGTGAAAATAAGAAGGAAACCGATGTTATTGGGCAGGACCAGGTTAAGAACTACTGGGAATCACATGTGGAGAAACCTTCAACAAATAAAAATGAAAAGACTCCTACAACTACTGGGAAGGAATTTAAGAAAAGAATCATTCCTCGCCTTTTTAGTGAAGAACAAAATTTTTATAATTAGAGGGAAGAGAAAAAGCCATTCCTCCCTTGATTATCACTCCTCAGCCTTCTGAAACAGGTGCTACAAAAAGCATTGATTCACTTACAACAAGGGATATTAGGGTTGAAACTAAAGTTCTCGTAAATGCTGAAGAAGGTGCCTTGAAGGATTCTAATGATAAGAAACAAGATATTGCTAATGCAGAGATTGGAAACAAGGTTCTTGCAGATGGCACAAGAGTTGCCTTGGAGGGTTCCATTGATAGGCAACAAGAGATTTCCAATACAACAATTGAAAGTGAGGTTCTTGCAAATGCCGCAGGAGGCCTCTTGAAGGATCCCAATAATAAACGACAGGAAATTTCCAATGCAAAAAATTGAATCGAACGTCCTTGTGAATTCCATAGAAGGTGTCTTGAAGGATTCCAAAAATTAGCAGCAGGAAATTGCCAATGAGAAGGCCAAGCATCAAGGTATTTTCAACAAGGATTCAGCTGGCACTAACATGGCTACAAATGTCATTGCTTTTCTTGATAATGATTTGGTGGATGGTGTCTTAGAACAAGAAGTAGATGATCTAGAGAAATTTGTGGCAGATGACATACAAGAAGCAAGAATACTAGAATGTGACCCTAAGCAGGAGGAGGAGCTAAATGACAACAAATATTGAAGATAAGATGTCCAGGTATCATCAAATAATTTTTGGAGCCTTCAACGTTTCATCGAGTAACAGACTTGAGTGCAATATTGTCACATGGATGTCAGAGATCTGGAACGTTTCAATGCATACCTTATATCAATTATGCTTCTCTCTGTGTTACCAGCAGAATAATAAAGATTCTCTGGCAATGGGACCATTATGATAATAAAAGCATTATTCAGCCCAGGCAGAATTGTGGAATGAGCATACGTTACATTGTATATCATTAGTATTACAAGCATCCAAGGAAAGTTACAAATTCGATTGGGGCTATTTGAACTGGTGTATTAATCAATTAATTGGAAACATTATTACAATGGGTGCATGGCATTACAAATGATGTGGTGACATTGATTATTTGAAGCGTCGATCAGTAGCCTTAATACCTATCCAGTCATTGTAATGGTAGAAACATTGCAATAAGAGATGCATTAATATTGAGACGAGAAATCCTCCAACAGCTAGCTCCTTGGGCTCCAGAATTATTTCTCTTACAAATATCATCCATGAATGGAAATTGGTGTCAGAATGCATCGTTAGTGGTTATTATTGTTCAATGGCATTATTATTTTTCATTGGAATTATTATTGTTTGATGACATTATTATTATCAAGCGTTCGATGGAATTATCAAAGTGTTCAATGGCATTATTATTATCACTGCACAATAGCCTTATTTTGTTGCACAATAGTAATCATGAATATGTTGTAATATTCCAACCAATTAATGCAACAAGTATTCATTTCTATTAGCATAGTGGTATCAAAGAACCATTTATGGTTTAATGAAACATATGGTTTATATGAGTTAATATTAACACAAAAATTAATGGTGAATGCGTTCAATATTACAATATTGAGGTTATCGCCATGCAATTACAATATTAGCGCAAAAACCATGGATGCATTGTATATGGAGCAACAACGTTATATATGGATTCATGACTGAGAAATCTCATATATGGTATTATGGTAGCATAATATATAAGAGAAACAACATTATATAAGAACAATAATGTTATGGTTTACTCATTGAGCAACAATATTTACACCGTAAGGCGTTTCCCTTTGAAATGAATTACCCCAGCCGATGCCGTGTCCTATTGTTGATCGTAGATTTGTGGTGTTAGACGATTGAATGATGTTGGATCGTTGATCCTCACACTGTCCTTTTGTCTCCCAACCCAATGGATAACATATTGTATGCCTTCGGCAGAGCAAAATCAGGATGCGGCCACCGTGCGTTTCAAATCTACTGTCAATCCACCACGCCCTATCTCACAATCAACAACGTGAGCTACAGGGTTTTGGGCTACAATCAAAACAGTATGAAAATCGCCAGTGGCACAGTTTTTACAGACTGTGGCATTCCGCAAGCTCCTGTTAATCTCACTGCCTCTCTGTTTAAACTTGCTGGTTCGTCCTACCAAAGTATAACCCTGGGAATAGGATGCCCGACAATAGGAAATTTGCCTGTGCTCAATGTCCCAACAGGGGCGTTTGAAAGAAGCGCTCCATCCTCTACCTCCCATGGATACCCGAAAATTTCAGCCAGACTCCCATACTTATGCTTCCCTCTTGCAGGTCTGTCGCAGTACGAATTTCTTACCCCAAGCCAAACTCGTCCATGCCCACATCATATTAACTGGATTTAAGCTCAATAAATTCTTGGACACCAAAATTCTGATTGCGTATGCCAAGTGCGGGAGTCTGGTGCATGCGCGCCGAGTTCTAGAAGAGTTACCGCAACCAAATGTGGTCTCGTGGACAACAATGATTGCAGCTTACTCCAAATACGAGCATGATGACGAGGCTCTGGGATTGTTTTATCGAATGCAGCGATCCGGTATCAGACCAGATGAGTTCATGGTCGCCAGTGTTCTTCCGGCATGTGCTAGCATGGCAGTTTTGGAACACGGTAAGCAGATCCAAACCAATATCATTAGAAGTGGGTTTCTGTCTGATGTCTTTGTGGGCAGTGCTCTGATAGATATGTATATTAAATGTGGGTGTTTGCGGGATGCACGCAAAGTGTTTGGCGAAATGCCTGCACGAAATGTTGTTTCATGGAATACTATGATCACAGGGTATGCAGAGAATGGAAATCATGAAGAGGCATTGAGTCTATTTTGTGAGATGCAACAGGTTGGCGTTGGACCAGATGAATTCACCTTTGCCAGCGTCCTCCCTTCGTGTACCAATCTTGTGGCTTTGGAGCATGGTAGACAGGTCCATGAAGACATTATTAGGAAAGGGCTCCAGTCTGATGTCTATGTGAGAAGTGCCCTGGTAGACATGTATGCTAAATCTGGTAGCATAGAGGACGCTCGCAAATTCTTTGACAAATTGCATTTACAAGATGTGGTCGCCTGGACGGCAATGATTGTTGGGTATGCTCTGCATGGTTACGAGAAGGAGGCCCTGTGCATGTTTGAGCAGATGCAAGATCTTGGCATGAAGCCTGACCATGTTACCTTTGTTGGTGTTTTGTTTGCTTGCTGCCATGCGGGGCTAGTGGATGATGGGTGGCATTACTTTCATTGCATGAGTCGAGATTATCAAATTATGCCTAGAGTTGAGCACTATTGTTGCATGGTTGATCTCCTTGGTTGTTCTGGGAAGCTTAATGAAGCTCTAGACTTCATCAATAAAATGCCGACCAAACCCGAAGCTGCTTTGTGGGGAACTTTTCTCAGTGCTTGTAGAATCCATAAGAACATAAAGCTTGGAGAATATGCAGCAGAACGTGTTATTGAGTGTGACCCTGAAACTGCCTCCCACTATGTGGTATTATCAAACATCTACAGAGAGGCCGGTAGATGGAATGATGCTGAAAAAGTGCGAAAAGTTATGAAAGACAGAGGTATAAAAAAGATGCTAGGTTGTAGCTGGATTCAGGTCAATAAGACAGTACATGCTTTTGTTGTAGGAGATGGCTGAGACATGAGAAAGGGAACGTGCTGAAACCAGTTTTAAACCACACATGCCATAGACAATTATGAAGATCAGGAGTCATGTGGCTTGTATATATGTGAATCAAGGAGGCTATTGAAGTATGTGTTGACTGTTTTAACGGATTTTGGATTGGTGGTTAAGCTGGGGTGGTGATATTCCTCTACCAAGGTTCAAATCATCAGAGATATTTTTTGCCCTCGTGGACTGTTTTGACCATGTAAGTGCACCGTTGGGTACACCATTCCTTGCAGTTGGGGTAAGGTGCAAGTCTTTGGCAAGTTTGGTAAAACAGAATACCCCAGCTTAGCCAATAGGGTTAGGTGGAAGTCCTGGGCAACTTTGGCAAAACATAATACCGCAGCTTAGCCAAAGGCTTTTAATTTGAATGTTACACCCAGAGTAGAGAGTAAACATGTTTGCCACATCTCAATAAATAAAAACAAGTTCAAGAAGAAAGGTATGTGGCGACTGCATTCTGCCACCGACTTCATCTCCATGACTTGCACAAAAGTTCCTTGCGCAGAACACCCAGTACTGTTGGTACTAGAAAGATGGACGGTGTTCTAGAAGAACATAGTGGAGACTCATGAAGGGAGCTTCAATCAGGACAGGAGGTAGATCAATTGTCTGAAATAGCTATCTAGGATTTCAAAAAAAAATTGTAATCCTATGGACTAAAGGGAGATCAATTGTTTGAAATAGCTCTCGCTAACAAATACGCGATCTTGTATAAATAAAAAGAGAGTACATATATAGATCTTCGTTTTTTCTGTTCTTCCTGTTTTGTTTTTCCCTTTTAATCCTTTACCGATTTTATCCATTTACTGGAGGAAAAGAATACCTGGTCACAATGTGTCTGTCTGATTTAGACTGGTAATTTTTTGTTTCAATAGCTATCGAATGCTGGAGGAAGGCTTATCATTGCAACTGATGGTGTTTGGGATGCATTGAGCTTTGAGAAGGCTGCAAATTGTTGCCGAGGCTTGCCAGCAGAACTTGCTGCAAAACAAATTGTTAAGGTACAAATACTGTTGACAAGGATAAGCGATCAATGTCACCATCTTTAAGTTTATTTTCTATCATAGCCTAACCGATTTAGCTGTAGGAGGCTTTGAGGATAAGAGGACTTAGGGACGACACTATATGCATTGTAGTGGATTTGATCCCACCTGAGAAATCTACACCACCAGCTCCAGTTAAGAAGGAAGGCAAATTTAATAATTTAACTTGCAGTCTCTAATATTATTCAAATTGGCAACAATCTCAATTCAAATTCAACTCAGACTTTTGTGATACCGCTGATACAGAGATACAATATGACCATATAAAAGTTGATTTGGAAATATCATATGCAATAATTCTGGCACACTAACATATACAATTAATCAGTAAACTGCATGATGATAATGAATGCAACCTTTACATTACAGATATGGTCCAGCTTGATGATTGGGTGCTGTGCCGAATTTACAAGAAAAATGGTCATTCTCAGAGAGTACAAGGGGTAGAACGAGATGAATCACCAAGTGTAGATGAAGTGATGGCTTTAGATATAGACATTGTCCAGGAAATCTTTGAGGAGGGGTCAGCAATGCTCGCTGAAACTCTTTGGAGGAGTGCCTTTGTTCTGGTTGCCAGAGTTTGTCATTGTTGTCCGAACTAAGGGAAGTGCAGAACACCCAGGTATGGGTTTTTCTTGTAGAAGTGTTCCCACCTGGTCAATTATCCTCTTCTGGTTGGAAATATCCAACATCTTTCCAATACCTGTCTCTGTCACAGCCTGGTCTCAGGTTGAACGCATGAAGTGGTTCCAACTCTCATCAGTGTTTCATTCTCCTCTTGATGTCTGCAGTTTGTTTCGATTCCAACTTCATCTCTATGATAACCATCTCTGTCACATTGTTTTCTCGAGTTGAACGCATTAAGTGGTTCCAACTCAAATCAATGTTCCATTCTCCTCTTGATGTTTGCAGTTTGTCTCGATTCCAACTTCATTTCTATGATAACCATCTCTGTAACAGCGTGGTCTCGAGTTGAATGCATGAAGTGGTTCCAACTCATATCAGTGTTCCATTGTTCCCTCGACGTCTATAGCTCATCTCAATTAGTTACCATTCCACATCATCTCTTGGAGCTTTGCCATGGCTTCCTTCTTGATTTCCCACATTATTTCCCTAAGCTTAGATTTGAAAGCCATTTTCTCCACCGTTCCATTCATAAGGCTCCCCACAATTCTAGCCAGCGATTTGTGGATCCTCTGCTTGGATGGACTGTCTACAAAATGCGATTGTCTTCTCATTCCAAGTCTATCCTTCTCTAGTAACCAGGGTGGGCGTCCCCCCCCTGGCTCAATCCCATCTTAATCATCTCTGCAACCCTTGTTCAAGAGCCTTTCCGAGTCTATAGGTCTGCTATGGAGCATTTGGAGGCTCTGCCCTTGGGCCTCCTTTCCTTCCCTTAACCTGCCACAATCTCCCAAGTGCCAATTCAAAAATAGTTCAGACCTATGTCACAAGGTTCACCGAACTTCAACTTTGAGGTTCAAAATTCAGCAAACCTGAATTTTTTTTTTGAGGTTTAGCAAACCTCATCGAACCTCTGGGTCATTACCATTTCCATGGTTCAAGCTCATAACATCATGTCGCAGCTCACACTTGTAGTCCATCCAAAATTCGGCAAACCTAAATTTTCTTTTGGGGTTTGGCAAACCTCATCGAACCTCTGGGTCATTGACCAATTCCATGGTTCAAGCTCATAATTTGATGTCACAGCTCACACTTGTAGTTCATTCTTGCAGTTTCGAAGTCCATGATAGCATTTTTTATGTTTATTGATGTTGATTTCTTACTATCTTGTGCTATATAGCGAACCTCATCAAGAAATTCAAACTCGAATCAAACCTAATCATTATTGAACCTGAACTTGAACCCCAAACCATGTGACTTAGGTTCAGACCAAAGCAAGAAAGTGGCAAACCTCAGAGAATTTTCAGGCGTAAAGCATAGAATGAAAATTATGACTAGATTACTCATCCATAATCACAATTTATTGCCAGATTGAGGATGTTATTACGCTGGGGTGGTGTTTGGTTGAACACCAGATCTGCCTGCTTTGGGGCTCTCAAGCATAGTCTATTTTGCTTCCATTAGAGCTCTCAATTTACCTGAGTATATGTGTCCATTGTTATCTATTTTGTGTAGACTGCTAACATATCTGCAGTACTGGCTCTGATTCATCAGCAATTCTGTTGGTGCCTGCTGTCTACAACTGAGTTGATAATTATGACATTTTTCTTTGGAATATTTGCTTCATTAATTTATCTCTAAATGGTGAATTTACTTCAAAATTATGAGATTATTGGGTCTTTGTTAATGGTGGTCAAGCTGGAAATTGCTAGTTTTTCGAATTGGGTTGAAACTTGAAAGTTATGATCTTTCTAGGTATTTTATATTGGTTTGTGTTTTCTAAATGTATATGTTTTTGACAAGTTGGGTAGACGATCATACTATTTGTATGTTGAAATTTCTATGGATTTTTCATGGTTGTGGTGTGTCTGTATATAGTTATATATTGTTGAAAACTAGACAAGCTATAGGAATTGAACCTAAGATCTGTCCTCAAGCAATTAGCTGCTCTATCAATGAGATAGATGCCCCTTCATGACAGGCACCCTTAAGGTTCAATATAAAGTTGCGGATTGCTACCTCTGAAACCCACCCTGTTATCCCCTTTAACACACTTTGGTAAAAAATTGACAGGCTAGGAATTGAATTGAAAACTTGCCCTTTAAACAAGTGTTTGCTCTACCACTAACCTGTGTGGTGCTTTGTGATAGGTACCATTAGCAGTTTGATCTAAAGGTGTTGATTGCAACCTTTGACATATATGTGCTATTGGTGAATAGGGTTGAAAATGTGGGCCAAAATCTATTCATATTTTTGGTATTTGTCACAATTATTGGGTGGTGTGAAGTGAAAACTATGTTGATTGTGTTGGAGTTTATATCAGATTCTATCATTCTTGTAGTGTATCTGCTATTAGTGTATGCATCACCTATGAGTGAACTTTGTTGGAAATTACGAAGTTCTGTTTTAGGTTTCTGCTATTGGTTATCAGGTTAAAAAGAATAGTTTTGTGTTATTTGTTTCTGGTATGATTAAAACTACTATTTAAAAAATTATGCAATTCCTTTGTAGGTCCTTTATTGGTGGATTGGTATTTGTCACAATTATTGGTGGTGTGAAGTGAAAACTATGTTGGTTGTGTTGGAGTTTGTATCAGATTCTATCATTCTTGTAGTGTATCTGCTATTAGTGTATACATCACCCATGAGTGAAATTTGTTGGAAATTACGAAGTTTTCTTTTAGGTTTCTACTATTGGTTATCAGGTTAAAAAGAATAGTTTTGTATGCATCACCCATGAGTGAACTTTGTTGGAAATTAGGAAGTTTTCTTTTAGATAGCCATTTCCAGCTTAGCATCCTTGCAGTAGATTATGTTTTGTAAACACAGACTTATCATTGGATTCAGAACAAAACATGATAAATTGTATCTGAGTTGTTGCTCCTTGAATGTGGACAATCTTTGTTTACAAATTTTTATTAAAATTGGATAATTGTGTTGCAAATTTGAATTGTGGCTATGCATGGGTAATGCCTGCTTATATTTTGGCATTTTTGAATTTTCAATTTTTCAATCTGGTTTTTTTTTAAATAATGTTTTTCCTGTTAACAGATTTAGTTTATACTCGGTTCAGCCTTAGTAAAAGCATTAATCTATTTCTTATGTGTTTTTTGGGTTCTAGGCATTTAATATAGAATGGTGTTTCCTTCCTTTTAGGATTTGGTATGTTATTTATACTGAGGTAAGAGAAGTCCAAAGGAGGCCTTTTTCTGTTATGGCCTTGTATATCTTTGTCTCAGCTACGAAGGATTAAATCCTTGCTTTTCCATGTGATGTACTGAAATAAAAACTAGCTGTAGAGAATATTGTAGAATGCATCTTGTTGCAAGTCCATCATGCTAATAATTGCGTATTTGACATTGCAGGCTGGGCTCGGAATATACGGTGCAGACAGTATCAGGATTTTTTGCTTGTGCTGTCTGTCAAACTGACATCACACCTAGTGAGGGAATTTCTGTGCATGCTGGCCTTCAGATAAGGATTTTGCAGCATGGGGTCAAAACTTTGTTGATGACAAGCATCGCATTTTGTTGACGACACTACATGCATTGTACTGGATTTGATCCCACCTGAGAAATCCGCACCACCAGCTCCAGTTAAGAAGGAAGGCAAATTTAAGAATTTTTTCAGAAGGAAATCCACTGATTCATCGTCTAAGTCAGTTGAAAAGCAGCAAAATATAGACATTGTCCAGGAAATCTTTGAGGAGGGGTCAGCAATGCTCGCTGAAAGGTAGATAGCCATTTCCAGCTTAGCATCCTTGCAGTAGATTATGTTTTGTAAACTCAGACTTATCATTGGATTCAGAACAAAGCATGATAAATTGTATCTGAGTTGCTGCTCCTTGAATGTGGACAATCTATGTTTACAAATTTTTATTAAAATTGGATAATTGTGTTGCAAATTTGAATTGTGGCTATGCATGGGTAATCCCTGCTTATATTTTGGCACTTTTGAATTTTCAATTTTTCAATCTAGTTTTTTTAAAATAATCTTTTTCCTGTTAACAGATTTAGTTTATACTCGGTTCAGCCTTAGTAAAAGCATTAATCTATTTTTTATGTGTTTTTTGGGTTCTAGGCATTTAATATAGAATGGTGTTTCCTTCCTTTTAGGATTTGGTTTGTTATTTATACTAAGGTAAGAGAAGTCCAAAGGAGGCCTTTTTCTGTTATGGCCTTGTATATATTTGTCTCAGCTACGAAGGATTAAATCCTTGCTTTTCCATGTGATGTATTGAAATAAAAACTAGCTGTAGAGAATATTGTAGAATGCATCTTGTTGCAAGTCTGTCATGCTAATAATTGAGTATTTGACATTGCACGCTGGGCTCGGAATATACGGTGCAGATAGTATCAAGATTGTTCGCTTGTGATGTCTGTCAAACTGACATCACACCTAGTGAGGGCATTTCTATGCATGCTGGCCTTCAGATCAGGATTTTGCAGCATGGGGTCAAAACTTTGTTGATGATAAGCATCGCCTTTTGCGCATCATAGATCCTACTCTTCGACCAGAGGTTGAAGGAAGGGTTGAAATATCAGTGTCTGTGGGGATTGCATTGAATTGTGATTTTGCTTCCCCTCAAAAGAGACCATCAATGATGGAGGTATTGCATTTTCTAGAAAAAATGCCATCATCCACAACCGATTAACCAATTCTTTCTTCCTATGTAGCATCCTTGCTTTGACATAAGTCGAACAGAGATGAGGACTAACACCCACATTCCATATTCAACAGCTCTACTTAGACATTGACATAACTCATATAGACATCTCTATGATTGGGACTCAGCAACAGACAAACTCTGCTGTCAACTTAGCGGCTTATGAAATGGCCAGAGTCTTCTTAAAAATTTCAATATTTCTACAATTGAGGATTGTAGCAAAGCTCAGGGATCAAACTTAACTCCATGCTTATGAGGCATCCGCGTTCTCACAGTTTACTTGCAGCTCATTCTCAATTTTAATGGGAAGGTGATATATGGTGTATTATTGTTGCAGTGGCAGGGAATGGATTTTATCCATTTACTGGAGGAAAAACATACCTGGTCACAATGTGTCTGTTTGATTTAGACTGGTAATTTTTTGTTTCAATGGCTATCGAATGTTGGAGGAAGGCTTATCATTGCAACTGATGGTGTTTGGGATGCATTGAGCTCTGAGAAGGCTGCAAATTGCTGCCGAGGCTTGCCAGCAGAACTTGCTGCAAAACAAATTGTTAAGGTACAAATACTGTTGAAAAGGATAAGTGATCGATGTCACCATCTTTAAGTTTATTTTCTATCATAGCCTAACCGGTTTAGCTGTAGGAGGCTTTGAGGATAAGAGGACTTAGGGACGACACTACATGCATTGTAGTGGATTTGATCCCACCTGAGAAATCCGCACCACGAGCTCCAGTTAAGAAGGAAGGCAAATTTAAGAATTGTTTCAGAAGGAAATCCACTGATTCATCGTCTAAGTCAGTTGAAAAGTAGCAAAATATAGACATTGTCCAGGAAATCTTTGAGGAGGGGTCAGCAATGCTCGCTGAAAGGTAGATAGCCATTTCCAGGTTAGCATCCTTGCAGTAGATTATGTTTTGTAAACACAAACTTATCATTTAAAATTGCAAAGGGAGTAGCCAGAGGCCTGTCTTACTTACATGAAAGGAAGTTTGTTCATGGAAATATTAAGCCAAGCAACATCGTTCTGGGCTTTGACATGGAGCCATGCATAGCAGATTTTGGGCTAGAAAAGCTACTGGACACTGTCAATGTCAAGTATAGTAGCTCTACTATCCACCTAAGGAACCTTGAAGGTATATTTTCAAGGAGCAAACGATGAGAGGTTGTATCCTCCATGGTCACTCTAGAAATCCTTATAAACCCATGTAAATATGGTCTTTGATTAATATAAAACCTTAAGTTACAAATTTCTCTCTCTCTCTCTCTCTCTCTATATGTATGTCTTATTGATAACCAAATATGTATATATTATTTAGACGTATCTTTCTCTCAATTATAAAATCTCTTAGATTTTCGGCCAATCTTGCTTTAAATTATAAAAAATTGTGAAATATTGGCGAATCTTTTGTTAAAATATTAGACCTTATAAATAAAAGGAAAATATTTTCTACTAAAATATAATTTACTCATTTTCCACACTAGGGAAAATATGCCTACATGCCTACTTTTCATCATCTAATAGGTTTTTATGATGCACTCCTGCAAATCTATTTGTTTGTTTTGATCCCTTTTACAACAAAGGTCATGTATGTGTTAATCTAACCTCCACTTCCCTCAATCTTGGGAGATATTAATGTGTGCACTCTCACTTCATGAATATCAACTCTAGTAATTAAATTACATCCATATCCTTGAGAGCTTGTGTTATCCATGTTGATGTAATTAGATGTAGCCTTAAACCTATTTATTTAAGGAGAAGCACCATTAGGAAATTTTAGGAAGCTTCTCTCAAGAGTAGTAAGTTCCCACAAATTCTATTTTGTATTATTATCGAATAAGAATTGATGTTTATCTTCCTTTTTTATTCAGTGACCTTATCTTCTTTAGCACATCTCTAAACATATTTAACTACTCTCTAAAATATCTTAATATGTTGTTAACAGGAAATCTATATAGGATTCTTTATAAAAGTTGTTACTACACTTTTCCCAAGCTACCTTATCCTGTTCATTAGCAAGCATCTCTTTTGTAATATTGAGTCATTTGTGGACATTAAAAGCATTTTCCTCTGACTTTCTTTCTTTGATATTAAGTTTTTTCTACTGATTGGAGATCATATTACATGATGCATGATTAACAAATGCTTCTTATTTGTACAAAAAATACACTGGAGATATAAAAGAGTTAAGACACATGATAAATGAAGAGTTTGGTTTTATTTATCTAGATCACAATATCACACATATGAAAATTATTTCACCATTTGAAAAACTTATCATTTCTTTATCCACTCACTATATGAGTTCCATTGGGAGTGTAGAGCCTTACAACAATAATATATTAGTGCAATTTTCAAAATTTCATATAATCTACTAATTATCAGCACTAAACTCTTTATAAATGAAGTTGAAACACTAAAAAAGGATGCTTGTCTTTTAATTTAAAAGAGAATTATCATGGTAAATTGGTATAAGAATATTAGTAGAAAAAATCACCTAGTTATAAGCCTAAATATTGGCAAAGGCTAATTCTTCATGTGGCATAATCAATTAACCATGTGATCTTGCTACATGATGCAAAAAAATGACCCATGGATCCTAATACTTTTTAGGGTTCTTTTTCAATTCAATAGGCTTTTCTTCTTCTTCTTCTTCTTCGTGAGATGGTAAAGATAATGACTCAAGAATGACTCTAAGCTTACTAGATAACCAAATTCTCAACATACCTTGCAATTTCCACACTAGCCACTTACGGATTTTCAAACATCAATGTTTAGATAATAAATAATGGATGGCCATAAAAAAAATATAAACATTAACACCAAAAATAATAATAATCACATGAACCTACTGAGAAAGCAGAAACACATAAGATATCATCTTCACATTGGATACTTTGGAGAAAGGAAATCTTGAGTACCACGATCAAATAAAGAAACACGAAAACACATAAGATATCATCTTCGCATTGGATACCACGATCAAATAAAGAAACACCAGACTACCGGAGAAGTGACTGTTAATTTTTAAAATTTTGATATAAACATTGGTTTTCAAGAGAAATTGCAATTAGCAATGTACAAATTACTGAATAAATAATTACCAATTAAACTTTTAAGTCACGTTTTAAAGGTGCAATTAAGTTGAGCTTTCATCTTGTCATTCAATTGATGGACACTGAATATTAAATATAACATAAATATATAGGAGTAGCATGTGAGTGTTAGTTTTATAAAGAATATTCTTTTTATTATTAATAAAAATATAGATAGTTAGTTTCATTTTAAAGGGTTATAAATATGAGTTATAAATACAAGACTTAAAAGGTTGTAAATATTTAAAGGGTTGTAAATATGAGTTATTAATTGTTTTTACTCAAAACCTGATAAATAGCAATTTAGCAATTTATTTTTAATTGAGTGACTCAAATTCATGTTTCTTTAGGTTGAAGGTAAACCCACTAAAGTGGAAAAAATTGTGATGCTAATAATTATAGGGATTGTCATCATGGGGTGATAAGAAATTTAATATTAGAAATGCAACAACATAAATGTTCACAACAAATTTAGAGAGATCCACCTTGTTGAATAATGCACACATAATGGATTTCCGCACTTTATGCCTTACGGCGTTTTCTTTGCAACATCTGGTGCAAATGCTAGTATATATTAAGAGAAACATCATATAGTGGTATATTGGGATGAACACAACAACAACGTTATATTGGTATGAACGCAACAGGAACGTTATGAATGCATCAACTACGCTTTATTGGTATGGTATATTGGTATTAACGCAGTAACAACATTACATTGGTATATTGGTATGAATGCAACAACATATGGTATATCGACATCTCACAAACTATCAGTCTTATACTACTCGACATCCATTATGCTATTCAACATATCAATATTTTTCTATTCGACATGTCCTACGCTATTCAACATTCCTTATGCTATTTTCTCTCCTTCCTGTGTTCCAAAGCCGTGCCACATATGTCAATTATAAGTTGGATCTATATCAAAGAGTCGAATTAGGGTTTTGAGCTCTAGGTACCACTCAACTTTCTTATAATTGTATGAAGCGTTGATATTGTGTGGAATATGAAGCGTTGATGGAAGCATAGCATATGGAGCGTTTGAAGCATAACATATGGAGCGTCTTGATAGCATATGAAGAGTAGCATATGGAGCGTAGCATATGAAGTGTAACATATGAAGCGTAGCATATGGAGCATGTTGATAGCATATGAAAATTAAGTACATATGAGCAACATTATGAATGTTAATATTATACATTGGATATGTAGCATATGGAGCATTTGATATGGTGTGAATTCGATTGTGTGAAGTGTTTATGTTGATAGCATATGAAGCGTAGTATATGGAGCGTTTATTATATTATGTTTAGATGAAAATAATTCATATGTATGGTTTTATATATACGTTAAATTTGAAAGGCCAGTATTACATATGCATTCGACTAGCAATGGAGGTGAAGCCCGCAAGGAAAGATAAAGCTAAACATAAAACTGTGTCAGATAGTGAAAGATAATTTTTGTGCAAATTCCTACCTATGACGAGAGAATATATACAGTCTGCTGCAGTAGTAGTCAAATATCAATGATGCACATTTGATAGAAGTCGATACTGATGATTCTGCTGCGTATTTCACTACAGGTGTTGCTAATTTCATTACAGGTGCTGCACATTTGATAGAGATCGATATTGACGATTTTAATGATGAGAATAACCCAATGAATGACTATCCTAGTGAAGAGGAATCCGAACTTGATGATAAATTCCAAAGCAACTTCTCCAATGAGTCTGAGGAAGAAGATCCATTTGATGAAAATGATGCAGATTCCGATGTTGTTGAGAGTAATGAAAAAGCCAGAAAATGGACATACCACAGATGATGATAAAGTTCCTTCAAAAGTTCTTAACATGGCTTGCAACTTTAGAGTTGTCTAGTTTATACTTCTTTAGTTATAATAGTTGGACCATCACCGCGACATCAAGGAGAGATAACAAGCACAATTATGTTTGGTCAGAGAACCATGAAAGTGGAAAATATGGAGAAGCTGAGGGAGGAGTTTGATTACAAAAGTCTTTGCCGCAAGCTTGAAATTCAGGTGGATGTACTAACTATGGAGAATGAGTGACAGTCTAAAGTGGCTCTTGATACTTATTATCGATGGCGCAAAAGCTCATATCGATGTGGACAATCACCATTACAACCTGGAGTTTATTAAGATGGTGTTATTATTATTGTTCAGAAAGTTATTTACAGGAACTATTTTGTTGGGATTAAAGAAAATCCTATTTATTCATTGGAGTTGCTGAAGAATCATATTCTTAGTCTACCAATTTTAATAATGGAGATCAGTTTCTTGCTTTGGCAAAGGGAGTTTTAAAATGCCATGAAAAACTAGGAATTTTCTGAGTGCAATTTAAGTTGGGCTTTTGTATATCGAGTACTTGGTAAAGGTGTGTAATGCTCAAGGTATCACTATATATAAAAATATTTATGAGGTTGTGTAATGCTGTGTAATGATGCAAATCTGGGAAAAAATTGGAATGATAAGGACACTGTTGTATGGTGGTTTTATAATTTAGGGTTGTGTGCTTTAGAGCTATTTGTTTGCCATGGAAATCTGCTGAGAAGCTATGGAATTATCTAGTTTAATAGCAGATGTGTACTGAAGATGAAAACCATCTTCAGTAAACTCACATATTAATTGAGAGCTTTGGCACATATTATGGTCCATAATATTGAAAGTGTTGGTACATGAAAGCTGTGGCACATATTGTTGAGAGAATTGGCACATGAAAGCATTGGCACATATTATGGATGTTCACAATACATATATGGCAGCAATGTTATTATTGTGTTGATCATTGTATATTGGAATACATTCATTGGAGTAGCCTATATTGGAGCAACATTTATAAACAACTTATTCAGTTGGAGAAACTTTTATTGGTTTATTGGAGCAACCTTGAAGATTGATACATTGGGAAGCCTTGGAGATTAATACATTAAGCAACATTGGAAATTGATACATTGGAAATGTTTTTAATACATTCTCAGACATAGTTTTATGAATTAGGGTTTTGTGCCCTAACATGCTTATTCCCTAAGAGTTCATTATGGAACAACTTTCATCATGAAGACACAGTCAATCTTGTATATTTATATCATGGAAATCATGTTAATATAGAGAGTGTTTATTCTGAAAGCATGAAGGCAACTTTCTTCTCAATTGGGATATGTGGATGGAAAATGGGTTGCTGGTATTTTCATGAAAATCCCATCTATGATGCCTTTATGGATGAAGATTAAGATTTGGTGTTTCTTGCATAGCCAAGGAATATGGAAACTTTCCATTTGCAGTTTTCACTCAATAAACATATAAAATATACAAGAAGACATATCTTCATAACCTCAATATGTCTTGACAACAACATACATGTTTTTGGGAGTAGCCGAATTTTTCATCATTTTAAAGGAGGACCTCAAGCCCTAAATCATGAGGAGCTCATTATTTTTCTCATAAACACAATGATGGAGGTTCTAACACATGTTAAATTGGATGGTTGATTGCTACAAAATGGTAATCCAAAGTTGGATTAGAGTGGAAAATGAATTTGTTGAACTTTCTATCCAAATGCTATAAAGTGGAATACATAAATATATTCATAAATCAATATCATATTTGGTTCAGATCAACATCAAATATATTCTTAAGGGTATTTATAGTACTTTAAAGTGCTACTTCCATAGCTTTAAACATCGGAGTTTAGTGGCTTTACACAGTCAGGGAGTTTTATTAAATTCCAACCCCCTTGCCATTGATGTCAAAGGGGGAGGTAAGTAGAGAAAGGATCACAATGATTGCCATCAATGCCAAAGGGGGAGATTGTTGGAATTATTGTCATTGATGGAAAAGGAGCAGCACAAGGGAAACAAAGAAAAAGAAGCAAAAAAAGTGTAGCAAAGGTAAAGGAGTAGTAAAAGTGCAGCAAAGCCAAAGGAGCAACAAAAGTGCAACAAAGGTAAAAAAGCAACAAAAGTGAAACAAAGATAAAAGAGCAATAAAAGTGAAGCAAAGGAAAATGAGCAACAAAGTGCAACAAAGGTAAAAGAGCAGAAAAAATTGATGGAAAAGGAGCAGAAAAAATGTGACAAAGTTGAATAAATTATCATAGAATAAGCATTGTTGTGTTGCAAGGCTATGTCAAAGGAAAATATGTGCAAGAAAAAATGTTGCAAAAATTGCTATGTTGAAGATTTGTTGTGATGCTGAAGTGTTGTGATGTAAGGCAAAGGCAAGACTCCATGACACCAAAGGCAAGACTCCATGACAACAAAGGCAAAACTCCATGACAACAAAACAAGACAAGACTCAAGGAGGTTGAGACAATGACATGAAGATGTTGTGATGCAAGTCCAAGGAAAAGGAAAAGATGTTGCGAAGATTGTTGTGATGCATTAATGATAAATATTTTTATTTGATGTTGGCTTATGTTGATGAATTTAATCATTTCATGTGGATGAAAAATAATATTGGGTGGATTATTTATTTTTGTGTTCTAATATTCAAGATATGAATAATTTGGAAACAAATGAGTGGAAGGCAAAGAGTCAAGCCTATTCACTTCATATTCCTATGTGGGATACAAACTGTATTTATAAAAGATGTGATTTTGGAAGGCATTTGAAGTTAGAGAGTGGGAGAATGTGGGTGAGATGATTGACTTATTATGCATTAGTTACCTAGCACATTTGAAGCTTATGTGAAGCAGATTTGAAGGGAATAAAAGGTAGAAATGAAGATGGAGATATGTAGAATTTATGACCAGGTAAACTAACACATTATTGATTCTTGTTTGTTTCAGGGGGTTGTAGTCTCCTTTCAAGTTTTGGCTTTATAAATATTCAGTTGGAGCTGGTTGAGGTAGGAGCCTCCTGTGGGTTGTATCCTATAGAAAACATATTGGAGTTGGAGCTTCCTTGCATGTTGTAACTTGCAAAAAATTGAGGTAGCAACCTCTTGTAGGTTGGAGCCTACAGAAAATGAGATTTAATAAGGAGTAGGAGCTTACCTTTGCACCAAAACAATAATAAAAACATAGTTTTATCCCTTTATGGGTTTCCACATATATCTGGTGTCAATATGTGTTGTTATTATGTAGCGATGTGATGTTTTGGTTTGCTTATTTCTTGCTGTTCACATACTTAATTTGTTGGTCATTATTTTTTAAGATGCTCATGTAATGTTTTAGTTAATAAGATTAATGAAAATAATTTTAATGTCCATGAATATACTAAACTGATTCACCCCCCTCTCAGTTTAGTCAAGTTTTCATCAGTAAATGGGATCAAAGACTACACTGTACCCTCTCCACTGGAAAGTGCTCTAAAATAAGGTGTGTGGAAGTCTAAAAATGGCCTCCTAGATCAAAATTTATGGACTGTCTAAGTTAGGATCTTGAATTCATAAGAAGGCTCAAATATCAGAGCAAGCTAGCATATAGAGACCTCATAACTTCATAAACTCAATGAAATTCCTTTTTAAGGAAGTCCCAATCTGATACCAGGGCAACAAAGCAAGCAACAAAGTCAAATATCAGAACCCAAAACTTCGATAGATCGGACCTGAGAGGAGCTTAAATAAGAGCAATTAGAATATTGGGGAGTAGGCAGACCATCAGAACCTCGGAGGTTTGGAACCTCAGGACCACAGAACATCGAGACCTGATTTCAGAATATCAGAAGTATATCTGGATTTTAGAATCTCAAATTTTGGTAAGTCCTTATAATTTGAATTCTTTAGAAGCACTGAGGTTGCGAGGTGCAGGGAATTAATGAAGAAATTCATCATAAAACCAAAGGACAGAGGGACCCTTTTCCCTCTCCTCTGATATGACACATGGTGGTAGTTGTTTGGCCCCGAGGAGCTAACGGTGGCAGATGATGTCAACATGACATGGATGTACGAAGGACACGTGACAACCAATTTGGAAAAATTAGGTGGCCTAATGGGGCAAATCCAAGTGACACATGTCACCACTATAGAGGGGCTATGTGGAGATGATGACAAGAGCATGATGTCATCGAACAAGTCAAAATTTCTTAGGTCATAGTTTTCATAACTCCAGTGTAATTGAAATTGGTAGAAGTTCTGATGCTAGGGGATCCAATGTTGTTTGCACTTGGTCATGAAGCCCATAGAACCAAGGGTGTAGAGTGAGACCTAGCACCCAAGTGCTATGGAGTATTTTGGAGAAAGGGAACATCAAAATTCTTTTATAAATGTTTTAAAAAAAAATTATGATGGAAGGGGATCTGATGTGAAGTGGCACTTGGTCATGGAGATCCAAAGAACCAAGGGCATAGGGAATACCTTAGCACCTAAGTGTTGTGAAGATGCCATGTGGGATATATTTTGGAGGCTAGATATTTTAGAACTCCTCCGTAATTGAATTAAAAGGAAGTCATGATATAACGAGCTCTGATGTTGTAGCGTTTGGTTGTAGAAGCCAGAGAACCAAGGGCGCAAAGCTAAAATATAAGGAGCTATCCCCAACAGATCCTAAAGGGCTTAACACCTAAAATATATTTCGCTAGTCACACCTCCCGGTCCTTGTAACACCCTCCTCCCACATCCACCCAATTAACCATGCCAACTGGGGTAACATAAGACGAGAGGAAACTATGATAAGATTCGACCTCCTATGTGACCTTAACGAAGTTGAATTGACGAAACATAACACACAGTCATCCAACATCATCAAAAAACCCTCAGGATACAAGTTAGCCATTCAGATAGCCTATCCCTAGGTCGCGACCAACAACCTAAAGTTGCCCTCACAAGCTTGCTTGCCAGTGGCTAGAGACCAAAATTTCCAATTATATGCTAGCGACACTGATATTTAAGGCACTTTTTGAGGCCTAGAGCCTAGTTCACTGCCCAGAATGGAGTGATAGCTTGAAATCCATAAAAGTATAGGGAAACAATGATGCAAAAGAAATAAGCCGAACAAGACCATAACCAAACCCCTACCATAGCCATGATAGACATTTCGTCAAACATATCATCAACATGTAACCTATAGGTGTAAACAATAGAATTATGTGTAGGAATCTCATACTTATCTGAGAATCTCTATGAACCATTGTTCCCTCATGTCATTTACTGCATTATCATCTATTAGGTCATGGACACATTATCCGTTCATATGCAAGTAAAAACATGCTGAGAGCCACACATAGCTTCTGTCATAAAATATACTTATAACCAACATAATAGGGACAAAAATATCATAAACCTATCAGCCATAAAATCCATATATATACCAGTACATTTACACATGAAAATCAAGGGAATCAATATCTCATTAATGAATGCAATAAACCAACCAGAGATGGGACTACCACATTCCACCTGACCATATATTGGTTGAGCCAAGTCTCTCTTCAACCAATCACCCCCATGACATATTCCAAGGTTGAATGTGGGGATCATAGAACACATCAAAAACACCAATCAATATGAATACCATTGGAGTTCTCCACCTACACCGTGAGGAATTTGAGTGCCTCCTAGTCTCTCAGGATTTACCATTCATCCACAGTCCGATCTAGGGATCATTAGGCCCTACATCGAGACATACTCTCCGAGATTTACCGTGCATCCCATCTTGGTACTGCTAGGCACAACATAGAAAAAATCCACCTCTTGGCTTTACTGTATATCATGCCATTCACCGGAAAGGATTCGTAGACCCACCGAGGCACACAATCGAGCTTTACTGCAACCCACAATCCAATTCAGGGGTTACTAGGTTGGTGGATTCATGATCCTCAGTCCGGTTAAGGGACCACTTAGACAATGTGTTTGTCAATTCGAAGATCCACCCCACTAAGCTTTGAACCCAATTCGGCTATCCCACATAAACCAAATGAGAGAACCCATCTCATCAAAGCTATCAAGAAATGGCAAGGTTAGGATGAAAATACTGTCACACCTGGAAAAACCCATGCCATGGTAGAAAAGAAACACATGCAATCCATGAATTCCATATCTAGGAAGGAAAATACACATGCAAGTTGATACCTGCAATGAAGCCTGCTGTAGCTGCTTGATCCCGCCTTTCCCTACTTGATATTTTCTTCTTCTTACCTTCTTTGCCTTTCTTTCTCCAATGCCAAAATTGCTCCAAAAAACTGTAAGTTTCCAAGAGTATGAGAGAGAGAGAGAGAGAATAATGAGAGAGCTCAAAAACTCAATTAACAAAAGGTTAACACTGACCAAGCTTTCCAACTGATCCTCATAATCCTTTTTAGTAACGAGGCCCATAATTTCTTCATTTTCCATTATTTTCCTTCAATTTCCTCCTCACATACAACCTGTGACCTTTCACCTTCCTTTTCTCCTAGTTTCTATTATTTTCATAAATAAATGTGCCAAAAATGCCATTTTTCCTTTCTAAATCTTTAGCCAATTTCCTTATCCATAAACAACCAAATGAACACTCACACTAGGATGTCTTTCCCACCATTCAACTTGGAATACATGTCTTATCAACCGTGGTCTTATATATTTTTACATGGAATTTTTACTAGGGTTGTTACAGAACCCTCCCCCTTGGGGGACACCATCATTGGTGTTCAACAACACCTATAACCACAAAACTGCTGAAAACAACACATACTACCCATGGAGATTTATAACATAGGCCGTTGCAATATTTGCAATGACCACTGCTAAAACATGAAAAACATATGTTTACTGGAGCTTTATAACACAACTCAATACGACATTTACAATAACCACATATACACATATGCACATTTTCTAAAATAGAAAATAAAGGATATGATGCCTGCATCCACAATAAGGGAATCTAGATTCTCGCACCTTGACCCTCAAAGTAATTCAAGGATTTGCTTCCTTCCCAAGAAGTCGAGAATCCACTGCAATAGTCAAAGCTGCATGTAATGTCCAACTCTACAATCCTGCACTACTTGTCCTCTCAATGAACAATTACCAACTCATTGTTCCGGGGCACACTCCCAATGTGCATTTGATTCCATATGGAAATGGTCATGACAAAAAAAATATATCTGCGACCTTCCTTTCTCTGCTACACAATCCCTTGGGCAATCCGGCCACCCCTTTTGTGTAGTCACTCACCTTCCAAGTTCCCTGACATCCCCTATCCTGGGGGATCTAGCCCTTGGAAAGGCTTCCTCACATCGGAAGATTACACAACCAAGGCATATACCTACCTCAAAACCATCATACCAGTCATAGCATGCTCATGGAAATCAATGGAAACTATTGGGTAGTAGTGTCCCACAATGGCCCTTCTCTTGAAGTGATTTACCAAATACTGCTGCATGTTCCAATTTCTTTCACTACTACTCCTAATTCTTGTAGTCGATTTCAACCACCCAAATGGGCATGTTCATGCTTCATGTACCAAGAACATAACTTCCATTAGATTTAAAATAAATTGAAATAAATTCATGTCATACCTCATTGGTAGCTCGTCAATAAGGTACACTTGCAATTATGTTCGCATCCTGCCACAACAAGTCAAACTAACTGTTTGATCAAAGCATTGTTGGGTTGTGTTATATTCTTTCCACGACTAACATACATAGTGAACTGAGGGGTTAGAGGGGGGGTGGAGCCCCCCCTTTGTTGTTCCGATTGCATAGCATGGGGGTCACAAGAGGGGCAGAAGCCCCCCCTGTCCGAGGGGTTTGGGGGGGCGGGTAGCCCCCCTCTACAGGGTCTGGGGCAGCACCATGAGATTTTTTTTTTAGGACCCTATATTAGGTTGGGTGAACCTACCTATGGTTTTTCAGGCCATGGTTTTGGACGCGATGGTTTTCGGTCCATGGTATTGGATGCTTCGGCATGTATATATATGTATTGTAAAATTGAAAGGAATATAATGAAAAATCAAGCTAGTAGTCCCAGTTTTGGGATCCAGGGGAAAATCTCTGTGTATATGTGTTATGCTCTCGTATTGTTTATTTTCTGTGTTTTAGAATTCGTATGCAGGTAATTTCTGTACGGGGTTAAAACCTACATTTGGTATCAAAGCTGTTTTGGCTTCAAGGGGACGCCTTTGTTGCTGAGGGGTTTCGCTCGGGCCTGTGGTAGACCTTGTTCAGTGGGAGATCTACGAGATCGATTCTGGTGGTGAAAGAAGATGGCGAGCAGTGGAAAGATAGAGATCGAGAAATTTAATGGTCAGAGTTTTGAGTTGTGGAAACTCAAGATGGAGGATCTGTCGGTGGATAAAGATTAGTGGATTGCGGTAGTTCCAGGTAATAAACCAATGAGAGTGTCTGATGAAGAATGGAAGAAGTTGGATTGGAAGGCAAAGAGCACAATATGATTGTGTGTCTCAGATTCAATATTGCTGAATGTATTAGGGGAAGCTACGATGAAGGCTTTGTGGGACAAGTTAGGGACTTTGTACTAATCTAAGTCTCTGGTAAATAAACTATTCTTGTGGAAAAAGCTGTATAACCTGAGGATGAAAGATGGAGACTTGGTTACAGAGCATCTGAACACATTTAATAGTGTGGTAAGTCAGTTAGCATCTGTTGATATTAAAATTTCAGATGAAGATAAGTGCATCAGTTTGTTGTGTTCTCTACCAGATTCATGGGATAGTCTGGTTATTATAATAGGTAGCAATGCAACTGCCTTGTATTTTGATGAAATAGTCTCATCCTTGCTGATAGAGGAGATGAGACGGAAAAATATGGAGAGCCGGAATGGTGATGCCTTGTTTGTACGAGGATGGTCCCAGAACAGAAACAAAAATAAGTCATCAAGTGGGAGATCTAAATCTAGAGGGAGATCTAAATCTCCAGGAAAACCTGTAAAGGTGGTGTGCTGGAAATGCAGAAAGGAAGGGCACTTCAAAAGGAACTGTAAATCTAAAGCTCCTGATAAAGGAAAGGGATTTAATGATGCTCCTTCTGTAGAGGTGAAAACCACCTCAGATGAAGGTGGGGATGTGTACTTGGCTTCTTCAAGTACACATGTAGATCATGAGGCATGGTTGATTGACTCAGGTGCATCCTTTTACTTCACTCCCCATAGAGAGTGGTTCTGCGAGTATGAGAAATACGATGGTGGTGATGTCTTCTTGGGGGATGACAGGAAGGCTAGAATCATTGGTCGTGGAAAGGCAAACTTGAACTTGCAAGGTGGAAGGGTTAGAACACTTCTAGGTGTTCTGCATATTCCTACATTGGCCACAAATCTGATTTCTGTAAGCAAGTTGGATGATATAGGTGTAAAAACAGTGTTCAAGAAGGATACCTGCAAGATCGTTCGGGTAGCATTGGTATTGATGTGGGGAGTTCAGACTGGAACTCTGTACAAGCTGCAAGGTAGCATTTTTGTTGATGGGTGCAACAGTTCTGTGGTTCCTGAAAGTGGAGCAGAAAATCTAGTGGTCTCTGGAGAGAAGACTATGCTGTGGCATCAAAGGCTTGGACATATTGGAGAGAAGGGCATTTGAATACTTTATGATAAAGGTATGGTAGAAGTTATGAGTAATAGCTCTCTAGACTTTGATTTCTGTGAAAAATGTGTATATGGGAAGCAAAATCGGGTGAGTTTCCCCTCTGGTGGTAAGAGGGCGAAACAGATATTAGAGCTTGTGCACAGTGATGTGTTTGGACCTGTGAAGGTTCCATCACTGGGTAAGTCTGTGTACAATGTATCATTTATAGATGACTTCTTAAGGAATACATGGATATATTTCGTTAAGAAGAAATCTGAAGTCTTTGACAAGTTTAAAGAATTTAAGGCTCTGGCGGAAAACCAGACAGAGAAGAAGATAAAGATGCTGAGGACAGATAACGGTGGAGAGTTTTGCAGTAAGGATTTTGAAGAATTCTGTAAGAAGTGTGGTATATCACGGCAGAATACTACTCCATATACACCTCAGCAAAATAGAGTTGTAGAAAGAATGAACAAGATGTTGATGGAAAGGGCAAGAAGCATGCTCAGTGGTGCCGGGTTAGGACAGGAATTCTGGGCAGAGGCGATGGAGACAACATGTTACCTGGTCAACAGATCACCTTCATCAGTGTTGGAGGATAAGACTCCAAAAGAGGTATGGACTGGCAAGAAACCCTCTCTTTCACATCTGAGGGTATTTGGATGTGATGCATATATATATGTTCCAAAGGAGAAACGAACCAAGTTGGATAGTAAATCTGAAAAGTGCATCTTTATTGGGTATAAGGATGGTTTAAAGGGTTATAAGCTTAGGAACCCAGCAACAAGGAAGGTTGTGTACAACTGAGATGTGGTGTTCAGAGAGGTGAAAGATGTTATTAAACATGAAGTCCAATGAAAGGAACCTGAGAAGATAGAGTTTGAGCTAAAGGAGGAAGAATCAGACTTTACAACAGAGGAGGAATCAAAAGATGAAGAGACACAAACTCTGGGTGTAAGAAGATCAGTTCGAGAAAGAAGGCAACCAGAAAGGTATAGTCCATCTGCTTTCTTTTCAAATTTTGCTTTAACTATTACTGATGATGATCCCAAAACTGTGAAGGAAGCAGTAGATTCAAAGGATGGAAAACTCTAGAAAGAGGCCATGGTTGATGAAATGGCATCTTTGCACAAAAATGAGGCTTGGGATCTAGTGGAGTTGCTAGCTAGAAGGAAACCCATTGGCAAAAAATGGGTGTTTAACAGGGAAAATTTTAAGAACCCCCCCTAAATTTATAAATATAATAAATGGGCGAATCTCCATGGTATATAGGAAAAATGGAAGGCGATTTTATCAATAATATAATATGTATATATAATTTTTTGGCGAATCTCTCACCAGGCATGGCGAATATTTTACTCAATTATAAAATCTTGTAAGATCTTGGCGAGTCTTTCACTAAATAATAAAACTTTGTAAAGTCCTAGTGAATCTTAGCATAGGCTACATGCTGGTTTAATTCCCCCATTTAAATAGGCTACATTCCAGGTGAATACCATGGGTCAATACCATGTGCCATTTTTATTTTTAATAATTCTAATATTAGGGTTAATAATGGTTTTTTGCATGGTATTAATAACAATCTAGTCCATGGTATTTGTGCCATAGTATTTTGGCCATAGGTTTCACCTAAATATAACCCATTTTTTGAGTGTTCGTAAATATAAGGTGACTTATGGAGTAAATATAAAAAAATGTTTTATTTGTTTACCATACCTCTCGTTTATTTATATTTTTATTAATTTACCATACCTCTTTTACAAATATGGTATTTGGCCCATAGGATTCACTTAAATAAAACCTCTTTCTTGAGCCTTCATAAATAGAACGAGGGTTATGGACTAAATATAAAAAGAGGTTTTATTTATTTACGATATGTCTAGTTTATTTATATTTATTTATTTACCATACCTTTTGAGTAAGTATAAAAAGACGTTTTATTTATTTACCATACCTCCACTTTACTTATATTTTTATTTGTTTACACCCTTACATGTATATAAGGTGACTTATGGAGTAAATATAAAAAATGTTATATTTATTTACCATACCTCTCATTTATTTATATTTTTATTAATTTACCATACCTCTTTTATAAATATGGTATTTGGCCCATAGGATTCACTTAAATAAAACCTATTCTTGAAAATGGGCGAATGGATTCACTTAAATAAAACCTATTCTTGAAAATGGGCGAATGGAAGGTTGTAAGTCCTAATTTCAAGGGCTAAATTTACCTTTTTTACCCTCTCCCTTAAAATAGGGTGGGCTATTTGAGGTGATTTGTAAAAATGTACTATGATACAAAATATTCGCCCACTAAAAATTTAAAACCCCTTAATTTCGCCAAAGGGCGAACATTCGCCCCTAAAATTATCCTTGGTGTTTAAGAAGAAGACAAATGCAGAAGGAAAGGTGGAGAAATACAAACTTGCTCGGTTGGTAGCAAAAGGTTATTCCCAGGTCCCGGAAATTGATTTTGGTGATATTTTTTCTCCTGTTGCCAAGGTAACTTCTATTAGGTTACTTTTATCTGTTGCTGCTACTTTTGATTTTGAGGTAGAAGAGATGGATGTGAAGACAACATTTCTTTACGGGGATCTGGAAGAGTAAATCTACATGAAGCAACTTGAAGGCTTTGCAGTGAAGGGCAAGAAAGAACTGGTATGCAAGTTAAAGAAGTCTTTGTATGGGTTAAAACAGTCACCAAGGATATGGTATCAGAAATTTGATACATTTATACGGGGACTTGGCTTCACCAGAAACAAATCAAATGACTATGAGTATTTTAAATTAATTGGTGACCATGTTATTTATCTAGTCTTGTATGTGGATGATATGTTTATGGTTGGAAATGACAAAGAAATTATCGAGGATTTCAAGACCTAATTGTCCTCCAAATTTGACATGAAAGATCTTGGTGCTGCAAACTATATTTTTGGCATGCAAATTAAAAGAGATCGAGCAAAGAGGAAGCTCTGGTTAAACCAGAGGAAGTATGTCTGATGAGCCCCAAAAATGGGTAACTTATTGGGCTCATTTTACCTATTATTATCGATTAATCCACCATTCTTCATAGTTTATGCATGCTTTTGAGTATATTTATGTTAATTGAATGAATGAGGATAGTCACTTGATCATGAAGTCTAATACGTGCTTATTGCAGAATTTTGGACATATTTTGGACTAAGGTCAAGCATTTATGAGCCAGTTGACAGCCAAATATGAGGGAACAAGGTTGAGGATTAGTAGGAAGGGTGTCTCCTGCACTAAATGGGCCCTTCCTCGAGTTCTCCACCATCAGCTCAGAGTTCAGCAGCCCACCAAAGATGATTTCCAAGGGTAGCCGAGTAGCTTTTGTGAAGTGGCTGATTACTTGCAGTTTTGAGCAGCCAAGCCCCTTGAGTTAAGGAGGGCTATTCGAGGTCCTCGTGGTGCATAAGTAGGAAGGCTTCAAGCCTTGTTAGTTTAGCTCTTGAATAGTTGTTTTCGCACTTTGGTGCTGCTCTGCCTTTCAGCTCATTTTCGAGCTTTTTCTATAAACATTTCTATGACATGGTTATTTTTTGAGTAAATGAGATAAATTTCACTTTGCACCAGCTCTGAGCTTTTCTTAGGAGGCTGTAGCTCTTCGGGTTGGGCCCAACCCAAGTGCTAGTACCTCCTTTGTGTACTATTATGTGTTTTCTTTGCATTCATAGAATAATTTCTGCTATTTAGGTTAAGATCTTGCTTTTTTACTTAGGTTGCTTTTGATGATTAAAATATCTTTTCATGCTTCAGGTTGATTTGACAGTTTGAATACAGAAAAGATCTTCAAAAAAGGCCATCAAGCAACCCTTGATCTCACCTCTCCCTCCTTGGGACCATGAGCTGTGTTGGGTGTGGAGCCTGATTATCTTCTATATTCAAATGTATTGCCACATTGGACCCCAGTTTGAAATGAGGGCGGCAACACCGCTCGTAAAATATTCGCTGCAGGGGGAGTCCAGGGGGGGGTGGCTGCGACCTTTGGGAGCCCCCCCCCTGGTGGGGGGTTTCAGGGGTAGCGCCCCCGAAGCTAAAAACATATGTAAAATTGCCTTGTAAAAGTATAGTAATTTCTAGTCAATCTGGGCCGTTCATTAGGCGGATGATTTGACGGTAGAACTTATGTTTAGTTTAGGGTTTTTTGCCCTAGAAGGCAACCCCTCTCTTTCTATGAGGGCATTGTATTTGAGGCTATGAGACAAATGTGTATTCTCTGAGCGAGAAACAGAAAGGTGAGACTGTGAGAGAAAACAGAGGATATTACAATAGATTTGCTGTAGATTGTGTCTCTTCATTTTGCTGGATAATAGAAAGGAAGGACTGGCTGTTCGGGGTGGACGTAGCCCGAACTGGGTGAACCACGTATATCTGTGTCTCTCTTGTTTTATGCATTTTCTGTGTTTATATTTTTGCAATATTTTATGTGTTCCATTGCTCCGTAATATATAATTTTCTAACAACTGGTATCAGAGCCGAAGGTCTATTTGGTTGATAAACTCGCAGGAAAGAAGGGTTCCTTGTTCGAGTGGGAGCAATGGCGGAAGATGGTAAGTTTAGGGTCGAGAAATTTAACGGCCAAAACTTCTCGCTATGGAAGATGTAGATGGAAGATTATCTGTATCAGAAAGATCTATACCTACCATTGAGTAGAAAAACAAAGAAGCCGACGGCTATGACAGATGAAGAATGGAACCTTCTCGATAGAAAGGCACTCGTAACGATACGGTTGTGCCTCACTACGTCAGTCGCCTTCAACATTTTGATGGAAACAACGACAGAGGGTTTGATTTAGGCATTGTCGAAACTATATGAAAAACCCTCAGCCTTAAACAAGGTATTTCTTATGAAACAGTTATTTAATATGAAGATGTCGGAAGGTGGATCTGTTGCAGATCATTTAAATGATTTTAATACAGTTACAAGTCAGTTAAGTTCTGTAGGGGTAAACTTTGAAGATGAAGTTAGAGCTCTGTTATTCTTGTGCTCATTGCCAGAAAGTTGGAATGGTTTAGTAATGGCCATTAGTAACTCTGTCTCTGGATCTAGTACTTTAAAGTTTGATGATGTTGTCGATGCTATCCTTAGCGAGGAAATGCGACGGAAAAGCTCCGGTGAGACATCGGGTAATGCTTTGAGTGCAGAGTCTAGGGGAAGAAAAATGGAAAGAGGAAAGAGCTCAGGATATCGCAGTAAATCAAGGAAAGGCAGATCCAAGTCTAGATCAGGGATAGTGTGCTGGAAATGTGGAAAGAAAGGACACCTAAAGAAATACTGTAGATCTCGGAAGGGAAAAGAAGGAGATGCACAGCAAGAAAACAATCATGAAGCAAATGTGACAGGTGAGGTGTTACAAGATGCTTTGATTCTTTCTTTCGAAAATATTACTGATTCCTGGGTGGTAGATTCAGGGGCCTCATTCCATGCCACACCTGATAAGAAATACTTTCATGACTATGTTCAAGGAGATTTTGGACAAGTTCGTCTGGGTGATGATAAACCCTGTAAAATTATTGGAATGGGTAAGGTTCTTGTAAAACAACAGAATGGAAACTAATGGCTGCTAAAGGAGGTAAGGCATGTTCCAGATCTAAAGAAAAATCTGATTTCAACAGGGCAGTTAGGCGGTGAAGGTTGTGTGACAACTTTCACAGATAAAGCTTGGAAGGTTACCAAAGGAGCCCTGGTAATAGAAAAAGGTGAAAAGGTTGGTACATTGTATTTATATAATGGTATTTCTAACTCTGTTAATGCTTTAACTTCCAAAGGAGCAGATGTAGCGTTATGGCATCATAGGCTTGGACACATGAGTGAAAATGGGATGAAGGTTCTTCACTCAAGGAATTCGTTGCCAGGTTTGAAGAATGTTGATTTGGACTTCTGTGAGAATTGCATTTATGGAAAACATAAGAGAGTCAGATTTCTCAGAGTTGGGAAAGAAAAGAAGAGCGAAAAATTAGAGCTTGTGCATAAAGACGTATGGGGACCTGCTCAGGTATCATCTCTCGGTAGCTCTCGTTATTATGTTACCTTTATTGATGATGCAACTAGAAAAACTTGGATTTATTGTATTAAGAATAAATCTGATGTATTTGATACTTTCAAGAAATGGAAAGCTTTGGTTGAGATTGAGACAGGAAAGAAATTGAAGTGTCTTAGGTCAAACAATGGAGTTGAATATTGCATCAAAGAGTTTGATAGGTACTGTTCAGAGCATGGAATTCGTAGAGAGAAGACAGTTCCAAGAACACCACAAGAAAATGGTGTGTCAGAAAGGATGAATAGAACAATCATGGAGCATGCAAGGTGCGTGAGATTGCATGCAGGATTGCCTTTACAGTTTTGGGCAGATGCTGTAGATACTGCTGTTTATCTAATAAACAGAGGGCCTTCAAGTTCCTTGGATGGTGGTGTTCCAGAGGAAGCATGGACAGGTAAAAAGGTAAACTACTCTATTTTAAAGCCTTTTGGTTGTGAGGCCTTTGTCCATATTGATAAAGAAAATAGAACAAAGCTTGAGGCAAAGTCAAAGAAATGTACCTTTATTGGATATGGTGTTAATGATTTTGGTTATCGCTTATATGATTAAGAAAATCACAAAATAATTAGGAGCAGAGATGTAATATTCAATGAAAAGGTATTGTATAAGAATCAGTTGCAGGAAAAGAAACAGGAAAAGGAAAACAAGGAATACGCAGTTCTTGATGAAATCATTGAAAAAGTAAAGGTGTCTGAAAATAATAATAATCAACAACCACAACAACAACAACCACCACAAAAACAACAGGTACCCCAAACACCTGAAAGTGGTGTTAGAAGATCTACCAGGATAAGTGGACCCCTTGAACGATACTCTCCTTCATTATATTATTTATTGTTGACTGATTCCGGTGAACCCGAATGTTATGAAGAAGCAATGCAGGTTGAAAGTAGGAAGAAGTGGGAGGTAGCCATGGAAGAAGAGATGGACTCCTTAATGCATAACCAGACTTGGGATTTAGTCAGGTTGCCTGCAGGAAAAACTAAATTGAAGAATAAATGGGTTTACAGGCTGAAGGAAGAAGATGGAGGAAAACAGAGATACAAAGCTAGACTTGTGGTGAAGGGGTTTGCATAGAAGAAAGGTATTGATTTTGATGAAATATTTTCTCCTGTTGCTAAAATGAATTCAATCAGAACTATTTTAAGTCTTGTAGCAGCTGAAGATTTGCATCTTGAGCAGTTAGATGTAAAGACAAACTTTCTCCATGGGGATTTGGAGGAATAGATATATATGCAGCAGCCACAATGATATGAGGTGAAAGGGAAGGAGAAACTAGTGTGCAGGTTGAAGAAGAGCTTGTATGGCTTAAAACAGGCTCCAAGGCAGTGGTATCTAAAATTTGACAAGTTTATGTCTGAACAAGGTTATACTAGATGTCACTCTGATCATTGTGTATATCCTCCATTTCCACTTTCCCACCGTTTTTCCTCCATCAACCCTCAAAAATCCTCTCTCGGCTCTTCCTGTAGAACATCCTGTAGAACCCCTGCAGACTTCCTGTAGAAGATTACGTGAGCAGTTTTTCGAGATCTAATCACTGTGGAACTCTCTAGGAGGGTGCCAAGGACCCCTTAGGCCCTCTTCTCTCCTTCCCAACCTCCTGCAACCACCCACTCCATTTCCTTTTGCCAATAACCCATGCGCAGTTAAACATAGTTAAAGCACATGCATAATAATTATGCAAAATTACTCAAAAATACAAAAAGAAGTGTTTTCCATATTTTCCTTCAGAAGTAGCTTAGTCACATGCATTTCACCTTTCCAAGAGTCAATGGCATCCATTTCTGCAACTTTCACCTCTTTTCTTGCACCAGTAGGGTTAGCCGGTAAAACTAGGGTTTGCTAGGGTTTGCATTTCCTTTCAACTTTCAGCTTATTTCTGCAAATAGATTAGCCTCCTTTGAGTTAGCTTTCATCCATCACATATAAAAGCTTCTTCGAAGAGCTCATAGAAGTTGGCTTAAGCTCCTAGCGGACTTGTGCCAGCTGATCAAGTGACAGCCTGCGGCAAGAGCTAGTACTTGTGCATACAACATCATCGCTTCCAAGTTTGTTACGAACTACTGGGTTGATAAAAGTAAAGAAGGGAGTCCCAGGAGTTGCAGCCCCATTGCTGCAATACTGGAGCCCACCATCTTTTTGGCGTCGTTGCCGGGGAAGCGTCAGAGTATTTGTGATTGCTGCTTTTCTTTTATTTTCTACTGCAACCTTCTGCTAAGTAGTTTATTTCAGCAAGAGTAGAGTAGTTGTTTCATTTCCATTATGCAATTTCAATTCTGCAAGCATAGATTAGCATTTCCATTATGCAATTTCAATTCCGCAAGCGTAAATTAGCATTTCAATTCTGCAAGCGTAGCTTAGAATTTCCTTTATGCAATTTCATTTCAGCAGCATAGATTAGTCATTTCCTGCTTTCATTTCAATTCTGCATTTTCATTTCAGCAAGATAGATTTTAGTTAGTTGCAGTTCAATCTATTTCAGTTTTGCAGGTACAAGCAGAAAAAAACAAAAATCAACCAAAAATATTTCATTTCATGCCTCGTAGGAACAGAGACCATACAGGAAAATTCTTACCCAACACCCCCACCACATCACTGAGTCACCCTTCTCTCTTCTTCGGTGGCAGTGATCCAGAAGAACCTATAGGTGAACCTCCAGAGATATACGAAGACCCTATAACAGAAGAAGAGCAAGAAAACGTTCCTCTTGAGACCATGGCTGAACACAGGAATGGTATAGGGAATGAGGAGAGAATAGAAGGTTCCTTTCCCATCCGAGAGACAAATGGGGACACAAAAATGAAAAACATAAGTCCCTCAGCCTTACCTCACTTCCATGGATTGACCACTGAAGACCCTGATACCTTCATGTTTGAGTTTGCTGTCCTTTGTCAAACTTATGACTATGCAGAAGACGAGTAGAAGTTGAAACTCTTTCCCTCTACCCTCAAGGATGCAACACTACGATGGTTCATGGGGTTACCTGGAAACAATATCACAACTTGGGCTCAAATGTAGTAAGCCTTTAACAACAAATACCAGGACTACTGTAGGTCAAAGGAAATGAAGGGAGAAATCTTTCGAATGACCATGGGAAGTGATGGGTCTTTGGAAGACTATGAAGAAAGGTTCTAACTCAGTTATAAAAGGGCCAGGTGCACACTTGACCCCGAATCTCTGAAGTTGGTTCTGCTCCGAGGAGTCCCTGAAGACCTTCTAGATACCCTCCATTTTCTTGCTGGAGGAGACATCTACCAACTACCTTATGATGGCATAAAGACTGTGTTTAGAAACCATTCTAGGGCAGCCCAGAAAAGAGGTAGGGGGAATCCACTTTTAGCTAGTGCCACCTTCTCCAAACATGAGTTTACAAATTAGATGGAAGACCTTAAAAGTGAGGTGAGACAGACCATTTCCATGCAACTGGATACTTTTCAAATCCAACAGAAGAAAGAGGAAGCTGAGAGGGCTTTGGCCATCTTTTGTCCTAGATGCACAAGGAAGCATCCTAAGAACGAGTGTCCATTGCACTCAGTAGAGGTATGTTTCGTTTGTGAGGAAGACCACCCTACAAACTAGTGCCCAACCTTACCCAGACTTAAAGCTATGTACCGAGGGGCTGAAGGAGCCACTGAACCACTCTACTTCCTCAACCAAAGGAGGTCACATGGATCCAGACCTTACCAGCAGGAGATGGAAGGGACATCCCAAATGTATTACAACCCCAACCAATCCACTCACATACCTTCTTGGGGTCCCCATACTCATCCTTTCGGGTCCGCACCCCCTCCTTGGTCATATCCACCTCAATACCATACTCAACCTGCTGCTCATTCGTTTCATTCTCATGTTCAACCGCAACCTCAGTGGAATGCATCGTGACAGGGGTGGAGGCCCTAGTACAACTCTCCTCCCGCCATTTTGCCTCCACCACCTGCTCAACCACAACCATTACCTCCTGCTCCTCCAAGACAACCCCAGATGCCTGCTCAACCGAACCCGAACCCCAATAACAGACAGGCCCAGCAGGTATATACTGGAGAGACAACATGCCCTACCTACGCTGTGGAGATTCAGGAGATCAACCTTCGATCTGGGAAGGTCCTCCCAGATAGCCAACCTCCTCCTAAGGAGGATGAAGTAGAGGAACAGGAAAGTGAACCCAAATCCATTCCACCCTTTCCTGAGAGACTAACTGGAAACACGCAACCAAACCCAGAAGAGACTGAACTTCTGGGAGAACTTAAATAGCTGTGTGTAAAAATACCACTTCTCCAGGCCATCAAAGATGTACCAATCTACAACAAACTGATCAAAGAGAAGTGTTTCAGGCACCCAGGCAGGCACAAGAGAGATGCCCCAACTATCAATGTCATAGGACAACTGTCCGACCTAATGTTGGGACAAGTAATCTATCCAAAATATTTGGACCTTGGGAGTCCTGTAGTGGATGTCCACACCAATGGCACCATAATCCCCCACACCTTGATTGATCTAGGGGCTGCCATTAATGTGATGACTAGGGACACTATGCTCAAACTTAACCTTCAGGGTTCCCTGAGAAATACCTCGACAGTACTGCAGTTAGCAGACCACTCCATCGTGACTCCCGAAGGGATTGTGGAAGATGTCTTAGTCTCTGTTGATTCTTGGGAGTACCCTACGGACTTTTTGGTTCTTCAGTCAAAGGAAAAACTCACTGGATACCCCCTCATTTTGGGAAGGCCTTGGTTAGCTACTGCAGATGCTTACATCGATTGTCGAGTTGGGAGCATGACCATTAAGAATGGGCCAATGTCCAAACAGCTAGTCCTATATCCTCCTGCCCAACCTTTGCTCAAACATGACTTACCTCTGTGGTTGGAGGAGGAAGATGAAGATGAAGTCTACTCTGCATTGTGTGCACCGTGGAAGCCACCAGGGGGGTCCTCAAACTGAGGATGACCTTATTGAGAATTTAATCCAAAATCCACCTCCCAGTCCATTAGAACAGTTGGTAGGAAGCTAGTGCTTTAGTGGATCTCTGTGTGGCTGATCCGACCTCTTCCCGAGTTAAGAATGTGGAATTTGGCCCTAAAAGAACCTTGAAGATCAACTCATCCCTATCTCCCTTTCAAGAGAAGGAGCTGTGTAGCTTATTGAATAGCCATTTGGATGCTTTTGCTTGGACCTACAAGGAGATGAAGGGAGTCCACCCTTCAGTTTTTACCCATCACATTTACATTAAATAGGATTGTAAACCAGTCAGGCAGCCTCAGAGGAGGATGAATCCAGCCCTTAAGGACATTGTCAAAGAAGAATTGCAAAAGTTATTGGATGCAGGATTCATCTACCCCATCTCTGACATCGAGTGGGTTTCTCCTCTGGTGCTTGTGCCCAAGAAAAACAAGAAGTGGAGAATCTGTGTAGATTATCGAGAACTTAACAAAGCTACCAAGAAGGACCATTTCCCTTTGCCTTTCATAGATCAAGTGTTAGATGGCCTAGCAGGGAAGAAGTTCTTTTCCTTCCTAGATGGGTTTAGCGGGTATAATCAGATCCAAATCAGCCCAGAAGACCAAGATAAGACCACTTTCACTTGTCCATGGGGTACCTTTGCCTACCGGGTCCTTCCCTTTGGGTTATGCAATGCTCCTGCCACTTTCCAGAGAGCAGTACTGAGCATATTCGCTGAGCTAGTTCATGATTCGGTGGAAATCTATATGGATGACTTTACTCCTTATGGGTCCAACTTCCAAGAAGCATTGACTAACCTGGGAAAATTTTTAACCAAGTGTATTGAGATGAACCTGTCCCTCAGTCCTGAGAAATGTGAATTCCTGATGACTGAAGGGACCATGCTAGGTCATACAATTTCTCAGCAAGGCTTACAGGTGGATCCCAACAAGATTGCTATCATCCAAAGGGTTCCACCTCCTCAAAAGGTAAGGGATGTTCGAAGTTTTTTAGGCTTAGTGGGATATTATAGAAGGTTCATTAAAGATTTCAGTAAGCTAGCCTCTCCATTGTTTGGTCTTTTGGGGAAAGATGTTGAGTTTATATGGACTGGCAGCTGTCAAGAGGCTCTAGATGTGTTGAAGGATAAGGTAGTAACTACCCCAATCTTAAGAGGTCCAAACTGGGCCCTACCTTTCCACATTCACACAGATGCCTCAAACAAATCTATAGGATCAGCCTTAGGACAAGTTGAAGAGAAGCTACCGTATGCCATATATTTTTTCAGTAAAAACCTGTCCAAGGCAGAATTAAACTATACTGCAACCGAGAAAGAGCTCCTAGCTGTAGTCCATTCCCTGAACAAGTTCAAACACTACATCACTGGTTATCAAACATTTGTACACACTGATCATGCTGCAATTAGGTATTTGATGAATAAACCTGATGTAAACGGTCATATCATTAGATGGTTACTTTTATTGCAGCAATTTGACTTGACCATTGTTGACAAGCCAGGTAAGGAAAATGTTGTTGCTGATTTTTTGTTTAGACTAGATTAAACTCTAGGAGAAGAAGGGGTGGTGGATGATCAACTGCCAGATGAACACCTGTTTTCTATTTCAGTACTCTCACCATGGTTTACTAATATAGAAAATTACTTGGTTTCAGCACAATTCCTGCCACACTTATCCGCAAAAGAGAAGAGCAAGATCGTGAGGAAAAGCGCCCCATTCACTTGGATTGGGGGCAACCTGTTCAAACTTGGCCCAGATCAGATTTTGAGGCGTTGTGTTAGGGAGGAGGAAGTTTTTGACATCCTCCTGACCTGTCATGATGGACCCTATGGAGGCCACTTTGCAGCAAAAAGAACCGCTTTCAAAATTCTACAAGCAGGCTACTATTGGCCCACTCTTCATCAAGATGTCAGAAGATACATCAGCCAATGTGACCGATGTCAAAGGATGGGGAAACTGACTCCAAGGGATGAAATGCCCCTCCAACCTCATGTGACTTTCGAGCCATTGGAGAAGTGGGGCATGGACTTCGTGGGTCCTATCAACCCTCCTTCAAGACAAAAGTCTTACATCATTGTGTGCATGGACTACCTGACAAAGTGGGCATAAACAAAGGCAATCAAGGCAACAACAAAAGAAAAAGTGGCTGAGTTTTTGAGCGAAAATATCTTCTATAAGTTTGGCTACCCAAGAGAATTAGTTACAGATCAAGGAAGCCAGTTTACCTCTAACCTAATTGAAGACCTGCTTGCTCATCACAAGATTAAGAACAGAACTTCCACCCCTTATCATCCGCAAGCAAATGGGCAGGTGGAAGTCACTAACAGGGCTTTGGAAGAGATCTTGACTAAAGTGGTGAGTAGTAGCAGAAAGGATTGGGCAGATCGCTTGGTTGAGGCCACCTGGGCCTACAACACTACTTGGAAAACTACAACAAGTTTCACACCTTATGAGCTAGTCTACGGGAAGAAGGCTTTGCTGTCCATAGAATTTGAATACAAAACATTGAGGTTGGCAGCTTAGCTAGACCTAGATCTTAGCCATGCACAACAGGAAAGACTGCTTCAGCTGAATGGACTAGATGAACAAAGAATGCAGGCCCTCCTCCACTCAGAGGTGGTCTAACTTCAAAGAAAAATATGGCATGACCGGCACCTTAAAGAGAAGAAATTTCAGCCAGGAGATTGGGCATTGTTATATGATTCAAGATACAAGGATTTCAAAGGGAAGTTGAGGACAAGATGGCTAGGACCATATATAGTGGAGAAATGTAACGACAATGGTTCAGTGCTTATCAGGACCATTGATGAAGAAGCCGTCTCCATGCTCGTCAATGGGCATCGATTGAAGATCTACAAGAAGCCCCTTTCTAAGCAGGAGTTCATTGAAACTCTGGATAAATCAGTGCTGGTAGTGGAGCAGGCCCCTGTCTCCACCCCATCCACATTCTGAGCACCAAAAAAAAGAAAAAGAAAAACAGGAAAAGAATAAAAGATCCTTAGGTGAAAACCTCTTGGAGGTGCCCAGGGTAGGCAGTGAGGGTGAAAACCTCTTGGAGGCACCCCAACTGTCTCAAAAAAAAAAAGGAAAAAGAAAAAACAAAAAAAAAGGGAAAAAACGAAAAAACACAGAAAAATAAACCTGACTTCTGTTGAACAATTTGCAGGTTGCAGGAAGGACATTGCAGGTTAGGAGGATCACACAAAACAAGGACAGAGGTTAGCACTAGGCTGCAAGCATTCCTCACAATCAATTCCTCCATGACTGCTACCCTTTCCTAAGATTTGATCTCATTCGGGCCAAAATTTCACCTTCTACAGGAAGTTCTGTGTCTTCTACAGGAAGATCCTGTAGAACCCACAAACGAGCAAAATTGATCTCGGAATGGAATCTGAAGGTTGGGAATCTTCCTATGAGACTTGCAAACATCTCCATTTCTGTCCATCGCCATATGTCACTCTCTTCCATCTCTTTGCACCTCCATTGCACCCATTTTTTATTTGTTCCTGCATAGCCACACACAGAAAACCCTGTTTTCTTCATATTGTCAGCAAAAACTTTTATTGACAAATCAAGAAGCAGTTTTCTCACTCACCATGCTTATCATTCTCCATCTCGACTCCTCAACAGCTAGAACCCTCGTCAACAATATAGCCATGCTCATTATAGTTTGCATTCCAAGAGGAGAAGTAGCTACAGGACATCCTACAAGAATCCTGTAGCAGCTGATCCCTTTGGAAGACATACTCTGGCGACAGGGACAACCAAGAATGGCAACAGGGACATGCAAAGAGCTCTTCTTGAACGTCAGAATATCAGCAGCAGCCGAAGCCAAGCATGCAGCATGCATGCAGCAACAACAAATGAAGGAATGGGTTCCAAAACCTATGCATGCGGCAACAACACACGAAGGAATGGGTTCCAAAACCTGAAATCTGCATAACGTGGCCGTGACCACGCAGGTAAGTGCCTAAACTCATTCGTCAATTGCATAAATCATATTTTAAAAGCTGCATGCCTATGGGAATGGTTCGGATTGGGTGGAATCGGTGGGCAGTCAACTGGCCACCCTTGGCCAGTTGCATATCCTCGTGGGATTCACACAAGCCCCGTTACATTCAAAATTGCCGACGAGATGTGCAACCAACACGTGTGGAGTGTCCATTCAGGGAGAAATCGCCAAGACTGGTAGTGGTGGCGGTAGATAATGGTAGAGAGGAGGTGATGGCGATTAGAAACACGCCGAAACATTATGGCTGTGATGTCAAACCAACGGTCTGGTCCAGCCACCTCATCCCCTCACCACGAATCACGCCGCAGTTAAAAGATGCCTGGCCGAAACATGCACCACCTTTTGTTCACTCTGCACTTACAACGTCCTCGACTGGAGTACACGTCCACCGCTTCCAAAAACAATTAACCAGTCGTCCTCCACCAGTTTGTCTACCTGTGTTCAAAAATCTCCCGCGTATTGGGCTCGCTCGGAGGCACAGTGGCATTCTACAGGAACCGGGGGCCTTCTATAGGAAAGGCAGAACAACTTTACGGAGCAGGAAAACCTGGGATTTTCATTGAATTTGGAGCTCCAAACGAGGTAGGCTCAAAAAAACTCCTCTATGCATGGTGTGTTTGTGCAAGGTGGTGAATTGAATGACATCAGATTGAAAAATCAGAGGAAAAGTCTACCTGTGTATTGGAAGTAAAACATTTGCCTGCATATTGCACTAAATTTCCCCAGTTCCTCTGCATCAAAAATCTCCTCCACATTTTCTTTTTAAATTCTCCTATAAGGAAGATATATACAGCCGTAGAGGCCAACCTGTGTGTGAAAAAATTTGAATTTGCATATCTATGTGTGTGTTGAGAAGGGAACCTGATCCTTATGCTCTGTCTATAAAAACAAAATTCTTCCTTTCATAAATAGATAGTCAAGTTCTGGGTGACAGTGGTTTTCAAACAAGGGAATTGTTGCTAGTTGATATTGAACACGAGAAATTCCTTCTTGAGTTCAGGGGAAACCAAATTCAGCTATCCTCCGTTTCAGATTGGCTGTTTGGTTGCCTGAGCATTTCCTTTTCTGATTAAAACATAAAAAGAGCACTCTCACCATGCCAGGAGGATTCATAAGGAAAGAACCATTGGACTCTAGCAAACTGCATGAGCATCCTGAGGTGGTGGACCTTTTCACCCGAGCAAATTGGATATCCTTCTTTGACAAAATTTAGGGTCATGATGAGGAGATAACTGAGGAGTTTTTAATGTCCCTGAGACCACAGTCAAAAACACATGCCACAGTTAGTTTTAGGGGTTTGACCCTAGAACTCACCCCTGAGCTCATCAGTGCAGTTATTGGTCTACCATTAGGGCTCCCTTGGAGCAAGGAAGAGAGATCATTGGGCCAAATTGCTAAGAAGTCATTTTTTCTGCCCACGGAGCATCCTGTGGAAGACAAAAATGGGGTTAGAAGAACTAGCTTGCCTCCTCTCTGGAGTGAAGTCAGTTTCCAAATTATGAAGTACATCACATGTGAAGGGAGGTTTAACATCATCTATGGATATCATTTTAGGTTGCTGTGTGAACTAAGGCATGGGATTGACTTGCCTCCAGCCAAGAAACTGAGCATCCCCTATTTCCTTCTTCAGTCACTAATTGAATGTGGTACAAAGCTCAATGAGGGGATCCCAGATCAGTTGGCCCATCATGAGCTCATCAAACTATTGGTGGAAGATGCTTTGCACACCTACACTGTCCCCATATCTTGGGAAATCTTCTGAAACATGTCCAGGGATGACAACATTAGAACTTTGGCCAAAAACATCACCCCATCCAGCAGTGAGGAGGGAGAACACACTGAAGAAGGTGAGAAAAATAGTGATGAAGGAACACAGGAAACTCAAGCACAGAAAGAACAGAAAGAAAAAGGGGAAATGGGTCGGATTGTTGAGCGTAAGATAGAGGAAGAAATAACAGCAAAAACACCAAGGGGAAAGAGGATGCAGAGTAGAACATAGAAGGCCGAAAATGCCTAAATGAAGGCTACCACAGCCAAAGCAGGCACACTGAAACAAAAGGAAAAGACACACCCTGAAATCTCAGCAACACAAACAAAAACAGTTGACACAGGGATTTCTATAGGAAGCAAGGAAAAATGATAGCAAGAGGAGAAATCACCTGAGATATTGGCAAGGGAGGCAGCAACTGTGCTTGCTGCCTTAAGCACACCTCCAAAACAAAAAGGGAAGAGAAAGAGGCAAAGCTCCATGTACTTTAAAGCAAGGGGAAGCACAAGGATAAAAGTGGGTAGACCCCAGCCATAGTCAAAGGAGCCAATTGTCATTGAGGACACAACAACTAAACTAAAACATGAGTCTCCTTCAAAGGTGTCTATCACCTATGAATGAGGAAGCCCAAAAACCTCCACCTGGAGAGAGAGAATTAGGATGATGGACTCAAAGACAGCTCTACAGGAAGCCAAGACATCTCTACAGGAAACTCTGGCTAAGTTAAAAGAGACCGAGAAATTGGAGGAAAAGGCAGCCAAATCATCACAGGGAGAGGAAAAGACCGAGGAGATACTAGAACCAAGCCCTCATCCTAGCTTGGGATCATACTACAACCTGTTAGAGGGTGGGAAAATCATCCCACAGAAATTTGCTGTGCCACTCTTCTTTGCATTGGAACAGGAGAGGATCAGAACACACACATGGATGAAAATTGCCAAATCTAAGGGAATTGAGGACATAGGCCACATGGAGGAGAAGTTAAAAGAGTTAAGAGGAGAACTGGCCATGGTTAGGCATGTAGAAAGCTGCAAAAGAGCCCAGCTGCAGGAGGAGAATGAGCTGCTAAGAAAACAGTTGCAGCTACAGGAAGTCCACCAGGCAGGTAGCCCGTCTATTTCGGGAGGGCAACAGAAGCAAGAAGGACCTCTAGTAGAAAAGGACACAACTGAGAAATAACAGAAGGAGGCAGAGCTACAAGCTAATGTGGAGATGCTCACAAAACTACTGCAAGAACAGGAGTCTCAGGCAACAGAAAAGATACAGGGTTTAAAACAACAGTTGCAAGAAAAAGACGCCCAGATGGCCTGCATGGCCAGCTGGGCAGTAGAAGCCTTACAATGTAGGCAACCTGCCAAGTCATATGCCTTATATCTTAAGGATCAATGGTTGCAATTTCAAATTAACACCTTGGCCTAGAGGGGCACCATTCCATTTCAGAATTACCATCAGTTTATGGACTTGTGTGACAGTAGCTCAGCAGAAGATAAGGCCAAGTTATCAGAGTTCTATTTACACAATTTGACCCTTCCAAACATGAATTTGTGGGACCCCAATGCTTCATTGGGAGATGTGCAACTCATGGCCATGGCCTCTTGGTTAAACCATGAGGAAAAGAGGGCAGTAGAAATTTGGAATGTTATGGACAGGGAGCTATGGGAGCCACTCATGATCAGAGCAGAACTAGAAGATCCCTTAGCTTTAGTGTATGCCCATCAACACCTCGCCAACAACCCCCAGGTTCACCCAGACTACATTGAAAGACAAGCTCAGGCCATTGCTCATTTTGAGGACATGGAAAGACTGTTGGGGGATAACTGCATTCATGATTGCACAAGGAGATGGAACACACTATCCCACAGTCTGAAAATCAGAGAATACCACTCCCCAACAAGGATGAGGGAGGCCTTGGCAAGAGTACCACTCTATAAATAGTCAATGCAAAATCTGCAGGCCAACTGAATCGACCTAAAATTTAGTCCTCCATTGCTTTTAGGACCACTGGAAGGGGTCAAAGAAGAAGAAGAGCATAGGCAATGGGAGGAAGTAGAGAGAAAAGCAGGGTTTCATGACCAAGAAGAGGACATCACCTCGAAAGCCTGGGATGTTAGAGAGGCAGTCAAAGCAATCAAAGATGATGAGCTGGATTAGTTGCTCAGAGGATGAGCAACACATTTAGCAGGGGGGTGATGATGAGCCCCAAAAATGGGTAACTTATTGGGCTCATTTTGCCTATTATTCTCGATTAATCCACCATTCTTCATAGTTTATGCATGATTTTGAGTATATTTATGTTAATTGAATGAATGAGGATAGTCACTTGACCATGAAGTCTAATACGTGCTTATTGCAGATTTTTGGACATCTTTTGGACCAAGGTCAAGCATTTATGAGCCAGTTGACAGCCAAATACGAGGGAACAAGGCTGAGGATTAGCAGGAAGAGTCTCCTGCACTAAATGGGCCCTTCCTCGAGTTCTCCACCATCAGCTCGGAGTTCAGCAACCCACCAAAGATGATTTCCAAGGGCAACCGAGCAGCTTTTGTGAAGTGGCTGATTACTTGCAGTTTTGAGCAGCCAAGCCCCTCGAGTTAAGGAGGGCTGTTGGAGGTCCTCATGGTGCATAAGTAGGAAGGCTTCAAGCCTTGGTAGTTTAGCTCTTGAATAGTTGTTTTCGCACTTTGGTGCTGCTCTGCCTTTCAGCTCATTTTCGAGCTTTTGTTGTAAACATTTCTGTGACATGGTTATTTTTTGAGTAATGGAGATAAATTTCACTTTGCACCAGCTCTGAGCTTTTCTTAGGAGGCTGTAGCTCTTGGGGTTGGGCCCAACCCAAGTGCCAGTACCTCCTTTGTGTACTATTATGTGTTTTCTTCGCATTCATATAATAATTTTTGCTATTTAGGTTAATATCTTGCTTTGTTACTTAGGTTGCTTTTGATGATTAAAATAGATTTTCATGCTTCAGGTTGATTTGACAGTTTGAATACAGAAAATATCTTCAAAAAATGCCATCAAGCAACCCTTGATCTCACCTCTCCCTCCTTGGGACCATGAGCTGAGACCAAGGCATACTTGCTGCCACAAAAACACTATTTTGCCTTTCAATGCAATTGCAAGTGTTAGATTTTTTAGTTGAAAAAGTTGATACCAATTGTGCTTGCATATTTAGATCTATTCTTGCTTAGGTTTCCATACTTCTCTTGCATGATTTCCTGTGCATAGCTTGCTGTTCATCATGATTCTGGTTTCTAGGTCAGATTAGGTCATAGTAGATAGATCTCTGATTTTCTTAGTCTTTCTTTGATTAGTTTTGAGAAATAGTGTGCAGATCACCTATAATCCATCCCTGCCTATCCTTCCTTCCTCACACAACCTGCTCCAACCCCAAATTCTGGATTCCTTCCCTTCATTTGCCACACTTTGCCAGTTTGACCTAATTTCTTCATTTTTGTGCAACATTGCTCCCTCCATCCTTGAACAAATCCAACCGTCTTCATCACTCCTTAGCCTCATTTACCAGGTCCTAGACCTCTTCACATCCTCATCCATCCTCCATTTCCACTTTCCCACCATTTTTCCTCCATCAACCCTCAAAAATCCTCTCTCGGCTCTTCCTGTAGAACATCCTGTAGAACCCCTGCAGACTTCTTGTAGAAGATCACGTGAGCAATTTTTTGAGATTTGATCACTGTGGAACTCTATGGAAGGGTGCCAAGGACCCCTTAGGCCCTCTTCTCACCTTCCCAACCTCCTGCAACTACCCACTCCATTTCCTTTCGCCAATAACCCCTGCACAGTTAAACATAGTTAAAGCACATGCATAATAATTCTGCAAAATTACTCAAAGATAAAAAAAGATGTATTTTCCATATTTTCCTTTAGAAGTAGCTTAGTTACATGCATTTCACCTTTGCAAGAGTCAATGGCATCCATTTCTGCAACTTTCACCTCTTTTCTTGCACCAATAGGGTTAGCCGGTAAAATTAGGGTTTGCTAGGGTTTGCATTTCCTTTCAGCCTTTAGCTTCTTTCTGCAAATAGATTAGCCTCCTTTGAGTTAGCTTTCATCCATCATAGTTAAAAGCTTCTTCAAAGAGCTCATAGAATTTGGCTTAAGCTCCTAGAGGACTTGTGCCAGCTGATCAAGTAACAACTTGCGGCAAGAGCTAGTACTTGTGCATACATCACCGTCGCTTCCAAGTTTGTTATGAACTACCAAGTTGATAAAAGTAAAGAAGGGAGTCCTAGGAGTTTCAGCCTCATTGCTGCAATACTGGAGCCCACCAATGTCGAGACAATACTGCAGTGGTTTAATATGCAGGATAGTAAACTGGTGAAGGTTCCTATTCCTGTAGGTGTAAAGTTACTGCTGAACGGTGTCCCAAGACACAAGAAGAGGAAGAGGACATGTCTCGTGTTCCATATGCAAGTGCAGTCGGTGGCTTGATGTATGCAATGGTCTGTACTAGACTAGACATTGCACATGCAATGGGAGTATTAAGCAGGTTTATGTCAAAACCAGGGAAGGAGCATTGGACATTAGTGAAGTGGGTTTTCAGGCATTTGCGTGGCACTAGTGATTATGGTTTGTGCTACCAAGGAAGACTAGGATTGGACAGAGTGTTGGATATTCGTGGCTTTGTTGATGCAGACTAGGCTGGAGATCTGGATAAGAGAAGATCTACAAGTGGGTATGTGTTTAAACTATTGGAGGTGTAGTCAGTTGGATGAGTAAGAAACAATCTGTAGTGGCACTATCAACTACAGAGGCAAAATACATGGCAACCACTCATGCAAGCAAGGAAGAAGTTTGGTTGCAGAGATTGTGTTCAAGTATGGGGTTAGTACAGGGAGCTATAAGGATAGACTATGATAGCCAAAGTGCAATTTTCTTGGCAAATAACCCTGCTTATCATTCAAAGACAAAGCACATTGACGTTCAGTATCACTTTGTGAGGGATATGATAGAAGACAAAAAGGTGTTACTGTTAAAGGTGGACACTTTGAAGAATACTACAGATGCATTGACAAAATCTATGAGCTTTGAGAAGTTCTCCTGGTGTAGAGAAACAATGGGCGTTTCAGGGCTGAAAAAATGACTAAGCTATCCTGTGGAAAGAAAACAACAAGTGGGAGAATGTTGGGTTGTGTTATATTCTTTCCACGACTAACCTACGTAGTGAACCGAGGGGTTAGAGGGGGGGTGGAGTCCCCCCTTTGTTGCGCCGATTGCACTGCAGGGGGTCACAGGGGGGGCATCAACCCCCCTTGTCTGGGGGGTTTGAGGGGGGCGGGTAGCCTCCCTCTATGGGGTTTGGGGTAGCGCCCTAGGATTTTTTTTTTGGACCCTATATTAGGTTGGGTGAACCTACCTATGGTTTTTTGGTCCATGGTTTTGGACGCGATGGTTTTTGGTCCATGGTATTGGATGCTTCGACATGTATATATATGTATTGTAACATTGAAAGGAATATAATGAAAAATCAAGCTGGTAGTCCCAGTTTTGGGATCTAGGGGAAAATCTCTGTGTATATGTGTTATGCTCTCGCATTGTTTATTTTCTATGTTTTAGAATTCATATGCAGGTAATTTCTGTACGGGGTTAAAATCTACAAGCATCATGTATAAACATATCACATCTGGTTAGCTCAAAACACAACCATCATAGATCATAAAATGCTGATACTTATCCTTTCATCAATATTTAGCTTCTACCTTTGTCTTTATTCTGTACGCACTTCAGATCGGTTGCCACATCAGAAAAACACCTAGTGCCTTCTCCTAAACCATGTGCACATACACATAGTGTGCATCACACACATACAATCACACATTGCATACAACACCATGCAATACATGCACCTACACCTGACATACAACACATACACCTACACCTTGTGTACAATACAACACAAATACATATATAGAGTGCAACAAAATGAATTCATATGTCACGATACCATGACTACACAATGCACATACATAGTACCGCATGGCTGCAACACAACATGTATGACATGCACTCAATCCCACATGTACAAAGCACCACCTGCACAATGTGTGCACAACATCACATGTACACGAAACTACTTGCACAACGTGTACACAATGCCTCATGTACATTGCACCACTGTATAACGTGTACACAATACCACATGTACACAGTACCATGTGCATGATAGGTACGCGACAACACATGTACACAACACCACATGCACAACATGTACATAACACCACCTGCACACAAATCCACTTGTATAACATGTAAATGACACCACATGCACACAACACCACTTGTACAATCATGCACACACCATGATATGCACATAGAGCCACATGTACAACATGCACGCAACACCACCTGTACATAGCACTACATATCCAACATGTACATAACATCATCTGTACACAACACTTCATATCCAATCATGCGCACAACACCATATGAAATATTCACACAACACTATCTATACCATCCTGTACATAACATTGCATAAACAACATGTACACACACTATATATACATAATGTCATATGTGCACACATCATAGATGCAATGTTTACAACATATGAAAGATATGCACAACAATAGTACCACACATCCAAAACCAGACAGTCCTTACCAAGAAACATTGCTTCTAATGTCTTATCCATGCTTATCCTAACATGTCGCAGAACACACTGCTTTCATTTTGCTGATGTATCCCTCGGTATAACCTGTCCATAACATAAGCATAGGCATAATACAAGCATGCAATATAAATTCATATTTACATGATACTAACCTCATATATTTGTCATGACTACTCTTCCCACTTGATTCCTCATAGCTGCGAACTTCTTCATGCCATTCGCTTGCATAAGCAATCATTCCGCCATAAGAACGATTCTTGATGACCTTGTTAGACAGAGACATAGATACACACCTACATGTATACATATATAAACATCAGCATAATCATGATCATAACATAATTACTAGAGATCAAGGTCAAGGTTTAAGAGAACTTCCTTTATTCATGCAACACATGCGCAACATTAAGAATAGTCATTCCCAACATAGCCAAGGCATTTGATGCCTCAGATCCATTTATTTTACCTTTTCCCATTTCCTTTCTCATGAATATACTGCCACTATCCATTTACACCAATGGCTGAACCAATCAAATCAATTGTCATAATCTTACCTTCCACTGTGCCTACTCATGCACAGAGCTTCATCGGAATCTCACATTACCTGTTGGTACCACACAACTCTCCCCGAGCTCCATTAAATTTCTTCTTTCCAACCAATTCCCAAGAAAAAAACAATAAAAGGAAAGAATGGAAAAAAAAACAAGAATACCATGAAAAACAAAAGCAATATGACACCACAACAAAGTGGCATAGCTATGCACCGGACACAATCAAAATCGCAAATCAAGTGCAACAATCACAAAAGACCAAAAGCACAAGACTAACACCATGACTCAATACCCATGGTTCCCAATGCTTCTAAGTAAATCTCAACCTGAGCCTTTTCCAAGATTTCATGGTAGCCTCTCTTGCCATGCAGCTCCCTGCATCATGTTGTCATTAACACATAACTGCCAACGTATAAATAAACATAACAATAAATCATTTACCTTACTTTGTTGTGCCAAGCACACTGCTGGCAACTGAACACATCCACACCATCTCTCAAGGGACTCCAATCCTTTGACAAATCCACTTGTAACTAAAGACTAGCTAATATACCTGTCAAATACATGTTCATGAATATAGTGTGTATCCACATGATGTCAGAAAAAATCTAGATTAAGAAGAATTCATGTATGTAAAGCGCTCATTCATTTGGAATTATGGTTTCCCAAAATAGCCAAATGAATTCTTGTCCAATTCCTTTCTTTGACCTTTTCCTTGCTGAAATTGAGTGTTACTATGCACTGTCACATCAATCGACTGTTACTGATATAAAAACATCAACTATTACCTTGTTAGGCTAATACCAGCATGCTTCTTGCAACTGCTCACACATGTCAACCACATGTTCCAAATATCAAGACAATCATATCTATCCATTTGAAATCAACATTTATAAAGACTAACAATCATGTCATAATCCATAGTCAATTCATAGTCATTAGAAATAATTCTACAACTATCACCTACTTACACACAAGTACATATCAACTATCTCGACACATATGTATTAGTACAATCATCTTAAAGCAAGATCATTTCTTCATGCAGCCCTATAGACTCATACTCATATCATGAAATTAATCAAACATTTAAGCAAGCTATGAATGCACCATGTCAGATAAATCAACTAGACGACATAATAGGCACCAAACACTCAAACACCAAATAGACGACATAATCAACAATGAAGCACCCAATATACTACATAAGAAAACTCATACCTTAGTGTATTTTAGGGGAGGCTATCTTGTCTGCACAATCAATCTAGGTTAGCATGATACAACTTCACAACATATCAAATCAATCATAAATCATGATAGACATACTAGTAACTAACTAACATGTTCACATCATAAGCTCACAAGCATTTGTCGTTTATGCATAACAATCACATATGTACGATCAGTATAGATTAGTACGACACCATATCACAAATATGTCAGATCATACCTGAATATCTCAACCATAACCATCTGCATAGGTGAAACCAGGTTAACACAATACATATAACATCAAGATATTCAATGCAATGAACATAATCATCACGCATATGACCAATCCAAATTACAACATCAAGATCTCACTGAAATAACCCTAATCATCAAGTTAATAGCATATAAAAATAATAAGCTATATATCATGCTTATCAACAAAATATAAGCTAACCATCAAGTTATCTAACATAAAACAAAAATAGCAATGCATACAACCACAAATTACTATCATTCTTGACTATCTGACACATGTGCATATAGCTACACTAATCAACTAACATCTATCATGAATGTAACCATAACATCAAAATACATGTACATAAAACTAATGTATATAAACCTAATGCATATAACAATCCTTGACTTACATACCTGCATGCCAAACATACAATGCCTGTATGATGATCTGCTCTTACCCCAAATTCCAATGCTGCAACCTCATTATGATGATATGCATCTCCTGCTCTATCTCAACCAACATATTAGCATCATAACATTCAATAACACCATGATGACCTAACTTGCATACCATGACTTCACAAGGCATATTTGACCTAATATTCATGTATACTATAACCAAGACCATACATGCATAATAACTGCATATGGGCATATAACACATGAGTACCAAACCATATACACATCATTCCAAATAGAGTCCAATAATCAATGCATGACCATATCAACTTCACAAACCATCACCTCATGCATGAGAACAACCATTACTCCAATGTACGCATTTCCACATGAAACCATCGACATGCATAGGCAATGCATAATTAACTACACATACACATAAACACATGTAGTCGAGCATAATCGATCAATTATTGTAATCAACCTACAAGACTGATATATGTAATCAAAATATTCAAGAATGTAACCTAACATATAGGGATGTAAGTAGGCAACATAAAATCAACATGTAAGCGACATATAACCATATACAACCAGTCACATACTCATGACAGATGCATTCCACAAAATCAATATCAAATTCTCCATGATAACCATATTACAATCATAATCAATCATCAAGCAAATGCAACAAGTACATCAAATGAAAATATAAGAGACACACACACAATTGACATGCATGCATGACCAAAAAACAATGCCCATCTAGTATGAGGGGTGAACCATGATCTGATACCACTCTGTAATACCCTCCTCCCACATCCACCCAAGTAACCATGCGAACCAGGGTAAACATGAGAGAAGAGGCTACTATGATGAGATTCGACCTCCTATGTGACCTTAATGAAGTGGAATCGATGGAACATCACACATAGTCATCCAACATCATCAACAGAACCCTGAGGAGACAAGTCAACCACTCAGACTGTTATGCTCCTATACCAAAAGGTGTCATATTTCATGATTGACTTGATGAGCTCTGTAATATGTTCATACCTTTTCTTGTTGCAAAGGCTTTCCATATTTAAAAAAAATAAAAAAAATTAAAAATTGTAAAGAGGGTATACCCTAAAAAAAAAATCAAAGGGTAAAAAGAATAAAATGGTCAAAAAATGAGAAGAAATGAACCCCAAACAAAAATAGACCAAGAAAGTGGGCAAGTCCAAATGCCACTACTATTTCAGTTTCTGTAATAAGTAATTGTGTGCAACTTATTAAATTTATGCCACAATTGATGACGAGTCAAACTGTTTAAACTTGGCTCATTCATTTTTCAATTTCTTGCTATAGATAGAGAATAAAATCGGACCAAACTGTTTAATCTTGGCAGATAAGTAGATAGTTAGAGTAAATAAAAGGAGCTCAACAGTTTAAATTGAGCCCTTGGATGTAATAAGGTTAGATTTAGATAGACTTCCATATGTAAAAGAAATAGTGTGATAAGGGTTTGCCAGTTTAAGTGCACCCTAATAAAGAAGAAAAAATCTCAGGCTAAAGTAGATAGGGTAGGTAGATGATGTTGCATAATGATACTTGTGATGAAAAATGCTTCTAAATGTGTTGATCTTTACTTTCCTCACCAGTGCAAGGCATACATTACACTTGATGCAATTCAAGCAAGGCAAGGATAAATAACTAACTTCCATTCACATTTTCCCCTAAATATTTCACTAATTCCCCTTAAAGTATTAAGGTCTTTGAAAATCAAAGGGGCTCAGAGCATTTCTCTGACTTCTGGAGGGACTGGACCCTCGGCCCAATGATTTAAAAGCCTAAGTACTTAATATCATCCATAAACTATTCATTTCATTTCATAAATTTTTGCCTAAGTAAAAAAAAAACCTATTTTACTTAGGAAATGCATAATGTCACCTAAAAACCCCTTTTTTCCCACTTTAGCCTAAGTTTTAATGTAAATCGTAAACATTTTCTTAGCGCTTATTATCACTTTGTTTCATATTAACTTTTAACATCTATTATATAACTCCCGGATAAACATTTACCTATTCCCGTACTATGTAAATATATTAAAAACCCCGATATTTTATGTATTCCCGCCCCGGTTGAAATACGACCATAGTCATAGTATAAAACAGGGATTAACAAACTTATCCGAAGTTTGTTAATAACCTTTCCCCGCCGCACTAAAGGGATTAATTAACCCCCAGTTAATTAATAACCTATCTATCCAATCGCAATCCACCCGATATGATTTATTAGTCGTTAATTATATTGGGCCCCGCTGCATAACTCCCCGCCATGTCCCACATCTGTCCATCGTTCGATCAAATCATTCCCATCCGATGGTCGACGGCGATATCGCGACCACCCTTCCCACCTCACTTTAACCCGCGATCACCTTGCGATTTTCTGCTCGTACCAAAGCCATGCGTTGCCCACTCCATATGCTCACTCGCCCTCCATTCAAAACCGCCCGACTCCAAAAGCGGTGCGAGAAAACCGCTTACCACCCTCCATGTAACGACAACACGTCCCATCACGCTGACGTCATTCGCCTAATAAGTGCAAAAAGACCCGCCAAACTGAATTTCATTAAATAAACGATAAAATGTCATTTTTGCTGAAGTTTCCTGTGTCCAAGCTCCCATGCAAAGTAACGACTGAATCGACTGTCCGAGCATTCAGCCCACCACTCGGCCAAGAAACTCTAGCGTCGAGCTCCGCAGCCATCATTTAACCTGCAATTACATAGTTTACGTACTTAATCTAGGTATTTATCCATTTTTCCATGCAAACCTGCAATTTCAGTTTTTCACTAAGAATTCTACCAGCAAAAGCCAAAATTCAAGTTAAAGACAGTCTGTAATTACCATAAAAGACCCCAAAACTGTTGTTTAGTCCATTTTTTCCACAGAAAGCCTGAATTCCCATAGCCCTGAATGTCGCGCCCATGAACGCACCCCATAGAGACTTAGATTATCTACCCTTGGCTGACAAAGATTTTCAAATAAAGGATTTATTTGGTGATAGGAACCATCTTCAGGCCTTCTGCCAAGTCAGGGATAGCTATCTAAACAAGCCTGACATTTTTGGACTGTAGGAATCTAATCTTGCCATGTATTTCCTCCCCTCAGTCCATGTTTTCCCAGAAATAATTCATCATTGCTGTGCTAACTATGACCCTGTCCATAGAGCAGTTATGTCCCCATCCCAAACTGTCCTTTTTCCCATAACTGCTAAGTCCATTAATGAAATGATACAGTTCCACTCCACTCAACCCCTTGCTCCTCTTTCCATGGGTTATCTACTTGAAAAAGCATCTCAATTGCCCACATCAGAGATAAGCCATATTGCTCAGACCTTCATGCTACCAGAGCACCAGCCTAAAGGCCCACCTCCTTATCTGTAGACTTTTTTCACTGACACTGGCAGACTCATTGTTGAAATGATATCCCTGATCATGGGATTCAATTCCAGTGAATATGTTGATGACATCACCTTAGTTTTACTATCAATATTTACTCCAGGACAGCCCCCTGTTGTCAGATATAACTATGCCAATTTCATTGCCAACAAAATCCATGATCAATTCATAAATTTGGAGAGGGAAGGAGTCTTCAAATATACATCTTTTATATACCATCTTTTGTTGTATCATCAGCCAAACAACTTTTCTTTCCCCATCAGGAAATTGGACTCAAAAGGAAATCGAAGGTTTGTGATTTTTTGGAGTTCCATCTTTCATAATACCAGTGAGTCCCCTTATACTTATAATGAGTTCATTGACTGGTTTGTACATCCAGCAACCACTTTATTGATAGGAGTTTCCCCTCCTAGGATCATTGGTGACATGAAGAAGATTCTGCAGCTCTCTAAATAGTACAGGATAGGTGACTGGTACCTGTATCAAAATCACACAGAAATCAGAACGTATGGGTGTGAACTTTGCCCTTTTAAGTTATCTAAATATGTGTCCATGAGATTATTTGCACTAGAATATTTTAGACAGCTTATAAATGCAGACTTAGTCCATTTTTGTAGCACAAAGAAAAAGGCTCAGCTAAGAATCAAGAACCAGTTAGGCCCTTTTGTCATCAATTCTAGGGATGCATGGCAAGAAGTTGAAAAGATTTTAGAAGACCACCTTATATTGAAGAAAAGTTTTTGGTGGGTGCCATATGATCCAAATAGTTTCATATGTGACAGAAGGACAAAAAATAGGCTATCAATCTATATACATCATAGGATCCCAGAAATTGAACAGTTTGCAAATCAGGATGAATGGGTAGAAGGGACCCTAATAGAAGAAATTAGTGAGCAGGAAAAGATGGAAATTGCTATGAAAGATCTTGAGAAAGCCCTTGACCTGGACTCTTTTGGACAGGTATCATTCAAGTTGCCTCAACAATCAGAAATTGGTACATCTTCTGCTGGAACTTCTCAACGGCCTGCATAAGACCCCAGAATACCAGTTACAGGAACTTCCAAAGGCAAAGAAGTAGAGACCACAGAGTAGCCTACAATGACTGATAAGCCTGGAAAGACCAACGAATAGAGTCCTGTACAGATTCCTCCAGCCCAAACTAACATAGCAGAAATTCCAACATTTCAAACTCCTCTAAATGAGGAAAGAAACAAAAAGAGGGACAGAGAAACCACCACACCTATCAGTGGACCTACAGAACAACCTGGAGCAAAGAGACAAAGATTGAATTCTCTTTCAGAAGAGGAAATCATTGAAGAAACCACAGAAATTCTAAGATCTGAAAGAGCAACTAGCTAGCAAACTCCCCCACTGGGAGGAACCTCCCCTAGCTCACAAAGGTAGGAGCTAGAAAGACAGCACAGTGTAGAAGTATCATCCACGAGGCCACAAAGAAAATAGGCCTCGGACATTAAAAAGACATTTACAGAGATAAAAGCCAGGAATGATCCAGTAAGGCTTCAAATTTATAATCAGTATCTGAAGATGGCCACCTCAAACCAACAGAGATTGATGTCAGCTTATGATATTAAAGAAGGAAAAATGTTAATGAGATATTTTAAGCCAAAAGTACAACAACATCAGTCAGTAGCAGATTACATAAGAACAAATTTGGAGGTCTTAGCCAAAGATATTCATCCTATGGACCAGATTGAACTTCACAAGCAAATTGGGAAATGGTCTATTCCACACTGGCTGACAAAGCAATGATGGCCCACAAGCTACAAAATTCCTTGGATAATACAACTGCTCAACTTCACTTGGAAAAAGCCTCTTCCCTAGCCAAGGATAACAGAATAAAATCATTAGAAGAGATCATCATTGGATTGGGACATGATCCCAAAGATGCTAAAGGCATACATGTTCTGATTAATAAGAAAGAAGAGGACATTGCTACCCTTAGGAAACAGCTGAAGCTACCTCCTTCAAGGCATCCTCAGATAGCAGAAGTTATACAACAGAAATCAGAAGAAGATATGATGGACCTGCTCCTGAAACTTAATGAAAGATTGAATGATATAGAGCAGGCATTAGAGAAAGCACTGAAGGAAAAGCAGGGAGAGTCGACCTCCCAGCCTCCCGAGGTAATCCCCATAGTCTCAACTGCAGTCCCCTCCACACTTGGAACAACATTAGCTCCAAATGTCCCAGTAGCCACAGTAGAGGTAATCACAGGTACATCAACAACAGGAACAGCATCAGGCAGCAGTGCTAATTTAAGCACAGAAGAATTGATAAAGGCCATGGAAGAACTGAAATTACAAGTTACAGAATTAAAACAAGCAAAAGAACAATTGGCTAATATAGAAAAGAAGTATGATGCCTCAAAAATAAGTGTTGCAGAAAAAACCAGGGAGATTAAAGCCTTAGAAAGGAAAGTTAAAACATTAGAACAAGAGCTCACTTTTGACAAGCCCCTGGCAGAGATCAAGAAAATCCTTTGGGCCAACATCATTCAATCTATAAATGATGTGTGGGCATCTATCCAAGTGATCTATGAGCAGATTGATTTAGTGAAAGTAGCACATGGAGAAATTCAACAGACAAGAGCACAATTAGGACAAATGCCTAAACAAGCCAACAGGCTTATACATTTTTTGAATACCAAAAATAAGGAACAATTGGAAGCACTTGGCATCCCAAACAGGACAGACACTATTTTGGAAATCAAAAGGGTGCTAACTAAAAGAACTTTGATGCAGAATCTAGAAAGAAGATGTCAAGATATGCAGGTGGAAATTAATTCTTTTATGGAGAAGTTCACAGTTTTACAGAATAAAGGGCTACCAAGTCCTTTGGTCATCAATGACAGGTTAATGAAGCACATTGATTATGTAGATAAATTGAATAAGTATGTTGGAGATCAAGCTAGTTCATCAACAAGTGCATCAGGAATAAAAACACTTCCCACAGGCTGAGTTCTCTATGATAGCTTGGAGAACTTATTCTATATTGAACATGAGGTAAAGCACTTGTTTCAACTCCAGCCTAATTTCTTCAGATATACATAGACTGATGAAACTCTGAGGAAATTTCAAAAACACACATTGCCAGAGCAAAAATGGTGGGAAGACATATTGAAAATTTTGTAAATTTACTTTTGGTAAAATGTAAATTTTGGGCTTTCACCATAGCAAGATGAACAAAGATGAAAAGGGGTCAAACAGGTCGAAGTGTATCAGAACAGGTGAAAATATTGGTCAAAACAGGGTAGCTAGCACAGAGTTACTAAAGAGGACAACAACAAGCCAAATAAAAGGGCCTGCCTCCAGCACATTCAGTGAGAATAGGAATAGCACAACATCAGTTCACCTTTCTCCTATCTTCGAGACTAAGTGTCTCTATTTTTCTGTAAAAATAATTAGTCATCACTAGAATATATCTCACTCTATTATGAGATATTTTTGTAAAGATTTTTTGTATAAATACCCCCTCAATTGGAGTATTGAGGGTGGATTCTTAGACATTGCTGTAATATTGACTATTTTGGAATAAAGTGCTGATTGGACCAACTTTGTGGCTTGCTGGATGAAGAATTGGAGCTAAGGACTTTTCTCAGAATTCTTGAATCAAACACCGGATCAATAAGTCATCTATACCTTGTGTTTTAAAGTTTTCCTTGTTTAAAATATCATCTATGTTTCACATCTGAATGATAAACGAAAATAATAACTCAGAATTTTCTTAATTGCACTCTGTTTTCAATCATTATTATTCTCCATGTTTTCTTCTGAACTAGTATAAACAGTGAATTCTTGATTGCTCCTGTTTCCTAGTTTATTCATCTTAATCATTTAGTAAAGAATTCTTAATTGCTCTTTATTGATGGTTAGTCATGTTCTGCTCTTTTAAAGTATGTTAAAGGATTCTTAGTTTCCCTTTAACCCTTTAAGCCCATTCCATCTTTCAGTCTCTAATTGTTCCCTGTTTGACTACCTTGCTCTGTTAAACCATCCTTTGTGAAGAAACCAAGTCTAGTTAAGCCATTTTCTTTGACTCCATCAGCCCAATGGACTAAGCTACTCAGTCTTACCCCTTTGCTATTGAATCTCACCACCCAAACTCAAACAAAGCCCCTAAACTTCACAACTAGCCTAACATCATTTTAAAAATTCAAGCTAAATCATAAAGAGAGATCCCTCTCTGAGTACAGATTGGCTAGAATCTGTACTTAAAAGTTGGTTTGTGGTTACCTCGGACCCCTTTCCTCTTTCCAACAACTTCTAGGAAAATCTGAGTGATAACACAGACAACCTGTCCTAAGGTCTCACTGCCATTCTAGATCTCTTTGGCCATAGTTTCTCTCATGCTATGGGAAAGGGAGCGACCAAAAACCTAAAGTTTCTCTCACAGGCTTGCCTTCCAGTGATCAGAGACCAAAATTGCCAGTTCTGTGCCAGCGACCTCGAGATTTAAGCCACTTTTTCAGGCCCAGAGCCTAGGCCACTGCCCAGAATGGAGTGATAGCTTGAAATCAGTAAAAGTACAAGGAAACAATGATGAAAAAGCAATAAGCTAAACAAGACCATAACTATACCCCTACTAGCCATGACAGGAATTTTTTCAAACATATCGTCAACATGTAACCTACAGGTGTAAACAATAAAATTAAGTGTAGGGATCTCATACTTATATGAGAATCGCTATGAACCATTGTTCCCTCATGTCATTTGCTGCATTATCATCTATTAGGTCATGGATATATTATCCATTCATATACAAGTAAAAACATGTCGAGAGCCCTACATAGCTGTTGTCATAAAAAAAATAAAATATATATATATATATATATATATATATCTATATATATATATATATATATATATATATATATATATAGATAGATAGATATAACCAACATAATAGGGACATAAATATCATAAACATATCAGCCATAAAATCCATATATAGACTAGTACATTTACACATGAAAATCAAGGGAATCGATTTCTCATTAATGAATGCAATAAACCAACTAGAGATGGGACTACCACATTCCACCTAACCATAGATTGGTTGAGCCAAGTCTCTCTTCATCCAATCACCCCCATGCCATATTCCACGCATGAATGTTGGACTCATAGAACACATAAAAAAAACCATTCAACATGGATGTTGCTGTAGTTCTCTGCCTACACTTTGAGGAATTTGAGTGCCTCTTAGTCTCTTAGGCATTACCATGCATCCACAGTTTGATCCAGGGATCACTAGGCCCTACACCGAGACATACTCTCTAGGCTTTAATGTGCATCTCATCTCGGGACCACTAGGCCCAATGGAGAGAAAATCCACCTCTTGGCTTTACCGTATATCCCGCCATTCATCGGCAAGGATTCCTGGGCCCACCAAGGCACAAAATTTGGCTTTACTGCAACCCACAGTCCAGTTCAGGGGTTACTAGGCCAGTGGCTTCGTGATTCTCAGTTCGGTTCAGGGACCACTAAGACCATGTGTTTGTCAATTAAGAGATCCACCCCACTCAACTTTGAATCCAATCTGGCCATCCCACATAAACCAAATGAGAGAAACCATCTCTTCAAATATATTAGGAAATGACAAGGCTAGGCTGAAAAAAATGTCACACTTGGAAAAAACCATGCCATGGTAGAAATTAAACACATGCAATCCAATGCATGATAAATCTAGCAAGGAAAATAAACATGCAAGTCGATACCTAGAATGAAGCCTGCTGTAGCTGCTTGATCCTGCCTTTCCCTACTTGATCTTTGTTTCCTCTTGCCTTCTTTGCCTTTCATGCTCCAATGCCAAAATTGCTCCAAGAAACTCTAAGTGTCCAAGAGTACAAGAGAGAGAGAGAGAATAATGAGAGAACTCCAAAACTCAACTCACAAAAGGTTAACACTGACCAAGCTTGCCCACTGATCCTCAAAAGCCTTTTTATTAATGAGGTCTCTAATTTCTTCATTTTCCATTATTTTCCTCCAATTTCCTCCTCGCATGCAACTTGTGACCTTTCATCTTCCTTTTCTCCTAATTTCCATTATTTTCATAAATAAATGTGCCAAAAATGGCATTTTTCCTTTCCAAAGCCTTAGCCATTGCCTTTGCCAATTTTCTTAGCCATTGATTAGGCAGATCTTTAGATGCCATGGCATGGAAACACTCAAAAATAAAAGTGATTAGAATGATGTTGAATCAGGACCAGATCGAAGAGCCCATCTTCCTGATCGTGGAGGTGCCAACGGTTCTTCAATCCGAGTCCAGATGACAAAGTTATCGCGAAAAGAAGGTCAGCTTGATCCTTAAGAAAATGAGGTTTTTACATAAAAATTGGACTTTAAGCCTTAAGAGGCAAATCACAATTGACATAGTCCAAAGGGTAGAATTAAGGCAGGCCTTTAGGATCCCCGATCAACGATCTCCGATATCAGCGTTGGGGGTAGGAAATCGGCAATGTCGGAGAGTTGTTTATGTGATCGGTGATCGGTGTCGGCGAAACCCAAAGGCCAAGGATCGGGACCCCTTCAATTAGCGATCGACGATCGACATCATCACATGCCAATATATCGACGAAGGACCTCGTGCTGATGTGATAACGATATGCGATTTAATCTCAGCCGTCGGATCAGGAAGCCGATCAATGGCCATGATTAAATTGGCGATCGGAACGATCGGCGTTGGCGATCGACGATCCCGACTTGTGATTAGGTGCGGACCCAACGAAATAATAGATCTGATTTTATAAAATTTTAGGTCCGGGTGTTCAGACTTTTTAGAGTATTCCCGGTTTCAGCCAAATTAGTTATGCGATGTGATAAGCGATTAAAGCGGACCCGATAAGGTTTGTAGGGTCGATTTAAACTGTTTTGAAGTCTAAATTTAAAGGGATTTGTTGGATTTTTTAGTTTTCAGTGTATTTTTGTTTTAAAATAGAAAGAAGGCTATTTTCAAAGTTTTGTTGCAACAACTGATGCTTCTAAGAAAACGGCTTCTATTCTGAATAAAAACAACCCCGATTTATATGCGGCCTTGTCCCAAAATGTGTATAAAACACGATGGGTGATATAGAACCGAGGAGAGCGTGGAAGGCTGTGTAGTAATGGTATGACAGAAAGCTCGAGGGTGGCGTGCCAAAGGAAGAGAGTCTGTACCAGAGAGCCCAAGAGCCTATGTCGGGGAATGCTAGAGAGCCTGAGTGCCAGAGACCTCAATGAGGAGGTTGCGTTGATGGAGAGCTGCAGAATGAGAGGGCCAGGCATTACACAGAGATAGCTAGAGCACTGTAGAGAGCTACAGTGAAGCATGATAGCTTGAGAGTGTTTGAAATTCTGGCAGATTCATAGAGCGGGAGACAAACCCAAGTGCTATATGGCCAAATATCCATACAACTACTAAGCGTGAAGACCCAAAAGATTCTTCTCTTTATGATCGGTTATATTTCTTTGTAATCGATTCTTCTTGTATGATCAATGCTTCTTTGAGATCGATTCTTTTTCTTTGATTGCTTATTCTTCTTGCATATTGATGCTGTGAGATTAGTGTTTCAGCTAGCTTCAAAACTTTGAATATTTGGTTCTTCATATGGCCATTCGTAATGAGGCCGTGAGAGATTGGTAGCGGACTGTGCCTGCGCATTGATAATGTGAAAGATGTTCACTGTGGATTGATTTATCCACTTCTTCATTCATATCTTCAGTTGGCCCGTGGTTGGTGTGAGGTATATGATTTATTCATATATTTCTTCTTTTACATTATGCTGCAGATCCTAGATTGATATTGTTGCAGGATCTTCTTTATTTTCATGTTGTCATGATTCCTTGCTTGATGTTATGAGGAATATACATATGATGTACTTTATGCTTTGAGATCCCTTTGTATGTTTCTGGGATACTCTTGTTTTCGTTGTGCATGTGTTTTGCTTTGACATCCCTTTTGTGCCTTGTTGGCGGGATGCGCACCATGCATGTTTTTGGTCATACTGATAGGAGTATTGATTGAGAGTTCTAGTTGTATAATATCTCTTAGAGCCACTCTTGTGTGAGGGCCTTCTTCCTTGTATGATCGAGACATCAAACTCTTGTGTACATCACTTTTATTGACAGCACCTAATGCAGTGACCTACACCACCTTGATTGGGGCCTGGAGATGTAGTCCCTCCTAGACGAACTCCGTTAACAACGGATTTTGTTTTCATGTGCTGATGATTGTTATGCTCCTCTTCTTTTCCGCTTGCACTTGTATTCCTTAATGTTCTTTTAAAAGGGAAATTTTAACACATCACGAAAGTAAAAGGTCTTGGTAAGGTCCTTCTTCACACCTGGACCTGGATCAAGTGGTATCAGAGCAGGTCTTAACGTTGATGTGAATTACAGCGTGAATAATGGAACATGCAATGACAGAGGATGAAAGAGCCATGTACGAGACCATGCTCGACATCTCCAAGAAAGTGAAAATTGTATATGAAACTCTACAGAAAGAAATAGAGGAAAAAGAGTAGTTACAGCTTCAGTTGAAAGCCACAAAAGAGGCCATGAAAGCACTAAAGCAAGACAGACATAATCTTCAAACAGAGAATGATGAATTGAAGATGCATCTACATGAAGAAAAGGAGGAGAAGCAGAGTTTGCTACTACAACTACAAGTAAAGGACGAGGCCTTGGAAAAGCTGTAGCATAACCCATGTGAGGTAAAAAGTAGTTCTCCATCTTCATGTATATCTCCTGATGATGATTTCGCTATGTTTGAAAATCATACCACAGGAATTGGCTCCAAATTGCTGAAGAGAATGGGATATGAAGGAAAAGGCTTAGGTGTTAATGGCCAAGGCATTGTCAATCCCATCAAAGTAGAGGAATTACCCCGTCAGGCAGGACTTGGGTATGGCAGGAAAGAAGTTGGGGAATGCGATCCACCAACAACAAATGATGAGTAGCCCTCATTGGTTCTTTCCAAATCGAAAGAGAAGGTAAAAGATGCTTATTTCATTTCAATTTCATCTATTGATAGTATGATGTCTGTTGGAGATTTGGAGATCCTGATTACAGGGACAAATATGAGGCTCCTTACAAAGACAAGGCACGAGGGGAAAGAGCTTGGTGCTAACAACCAAGGCATGACCCAACCTTTGGAGGTTATGCATGAACCTCAATTTGTAGGTTCGAGGTACACCAAAGGAGAGTTCTCAAAGGTGTCAGAGTTGTCCGAGACTTCGTCGAGGAAAGAGAATGATGGGAAAACATCCCCATCATCACATGGAAATTTCCATTGCAAGGAGAGAGCTGAGGCAAGCTCTCATCGCCATACTGACATCAAAGATAGAAAAAGGAGGTATAACCACTTTCGATCTTTGAATTTTCATTATGATCATATTGTTAATAATGAACGAAGACAAAGGCATCAAAAAACATGCACTTTTTGTGGTTTACCTAACCATACCTTTTCCAAGTGTTGGGAAAGAATAGCAGCACTCATGAGGCGTGAAAGACCCTCTCAACCGCATAAAAAGAAATAGGTTAAGTAGGTATGGAGGAAGAAAACCTACTGTAGTCATTGTGATAGAAATGGCCATCAAAGAGCCACTTGCTGGAAGCTCCATCCAGAGCAGCGCCTTAAAGACAAGGCGTCGGTGTGTGAACTAGGAAGAGTAGTTGTGCGACAAGCAAAACCACCTCAAGGAGGTGATCCATTCACATTGATAAGTGATAAATGGTTCTTTTGACTTGCTGTCATTTCATGGTCATTCTTTGTAAATCTTTGGTTGCATTTTCAAAATGTAAAAGTGATGTTGTGTTTGCCATCACTTGGTCAACAACAATGATGTCTGGTCATGTTTTGAGTCACATATTAATACTCTAAAAGTGATGTTATGTTTCCATCATGTGTCAAAACAATAGTGTTTGGCCTTATATATGTAAACCATGTGTTGCAGTGATGATGTGTTTTCCATCACTTTTTGAAGCAACCATGATCGGTTGGCCTTGTTGTCATATCTGGAGTATTACGTCCATCTTATTGTAAACTTGACCACCGAGTATGAGTTATAAACTCATGGCAAGTATGGGACGTTTGGGTCTTTAGTTTGGTCATGTCTTTTAAAGCATGTAATTGCAAATCCATGTACTACAGGTTGCAAAAGTAGCAGGTGTCGGCTCATCGCTTAAGGCTCCGAAGAACAAAGGTGAAGGAGAGGGAAGCGAGACCTTTTCAAGACATCTGTGATGCAGACAGGGTACAAAGAAAGATGTGGATTTTTTTTTTTTATGCTTTTTGAGGACCAAAAGCTCCTCAGTGGGGAGGATTGATCTAGGCAGATCTTTAGATGCCATGGCATGGAAATGCTTGAAAATCAAAATGATTAGAATGATGTCGAATTAGGACCATATCGAGGATCTCATCTTCTTGATTGTGTAGGTGCGAATGGTTCTTCAATCCGAGTCCGGATGACGAAGTTATCACGAAAAGAAGGTCAGCTTGATCCTTAAGAAAATGAGGTTTTTCCATAAAAATTGGACTTTAAGCCTTAAGAGGAAAATTGCAGTCAGCATAGTCGAAAGGGTGGACTAAAGGCTGACCTTTAGGACCCCAGTTCAACGATCTCTAATATCGGAGTCGGGAGCAGGCAATCGACGATGTCAGAGAGTTGTCTATGTGATCGACGATCAAATCAGCGATCGACGTCGGCGAAACCCAAAGGTCGAGGATCGGGACCCCTGCGATTAGCGATCGCGATATTGGCGATCGAAGCGATTGGTGATCGGTGTCAGCACATGCCAATATATCGGTGAAGGACCTTAGGCTGATGTGATAGCGATATGCGATATAATCTCAACCATCGGATTAGGAAGCTGATCAACGACCACAATTAAATCAGTGATCAGAACAATCGGCGTCGGTGATTGATGATCCCAACTTATGATTAGGTGTGGACCCGACGGAATAATAGATCTGATTTTATAAAATTTGAGGTTTGGGAATTCAGAGCTTTTAGAGTATTCCCGGTTTCGACCAAATCAGTTATGCGATGCAATAAGTGATTAAAGCAGACCCGATAAGGTTTGTAGGGCTAATTTAAACTATTTTGAAGTCTGGCTTTAAAGGGATTTGTCAAATTTGTCAGTTTTCAATGTATTTTTGTTTTAAAATAGAAAGAAGGCTATTTTCAAAGTTTTGTTGCAACGGCCAATTCTTCTAAGCAAATGGCTTCTATTCTGAATAGAAATGACCCCGATTTATATGCGGCCTTGTCCCAAACGTGTATAAAACACGATGGGTGATACAGAGCCGAGGAGAGCATGGAAGGTTGTGTAGCAATGGTATGACAAAAAGCCTGAGGGTGACGTGCCAGAGGAAGAGAGTCTGTACCAGAGAGCTCGAGAGCCTGTGTTGGGGAATGCTAGAGAGCCTGAGTGCCAGAGACCTCAATGAGGAGGTTGCACCGATGGAGAGCCACAGAACGAGAGGGCCAGGCATTGCACAGAGATAGCTAGAGCACCGTAGAGAGCTACAACGAAGCATGATAGCCCGAGAGTGCTTGAAATTCTGGCAGATTCGCAGAGCGGGAGACAAACCCAAGCGCTATATGGCCAAATAGCCATAGAGCTACCGAGCGAGAAGACCCGAATGATTCTTCTCTTTATGATCGGTTATATTTATTTGTGATCGATTCTTCTTGTATGATCAATGCTTCTTTGAGATCGATTATTTTTCTTCAATCACTTATTCTTCTTGCATATTGATGCTATGAGATCAGTGTTTCAACGAGCTTCAACACTTTGACAGTTTGCTTCAGATGCCTACTTCTTCATATGGCCATTCGTAATGAGGCCATGATAGATTGGTAGCGCATTGTGCCTACGCATTGATAATGTGAATAGATGCTCACCATGGATTGATTTATCCACTTCTTCATTCATATCTTCAGTTGGCCCGTGGTTGGTGTGAGATATATGATTTATTCATATATTTCTTCTTTTACATTATGTTGCAGATCACGAAAGGGCAATTTTAAAACATCACGAAAGTAAAAGGTCTTAGTAAGGTCCTTCTTCACACCCGAACCTGGATCAGCCATAAACAACCAAATGAACACCCACACTAGGATGTCTTGCCCACCATTCATCTTGGAATACGTGTCCCATCAACCGTGGTCTTATATATTTTTACATGGAATTTTTACCAGGGTTGTTACAGTCCTATGGTGAAAATGTGATAAGGGGCTAAGCAGAAGGGGCTAAAGGCCAATCAAAACCTTGCGATTTTTGAAAGTCTCTTTTAATAAAAGTCATGAAATGTTGAAGCCCTAAAATTGTAGCACAAAGGTGTTAAAGGATGAATGGGTCGGTAGCAGAGTACATGTGTGCACAATGAGGTTGGTCATAGGAGTAAATAGCGACTATCAAGGGTCAATGGAGTCAATGACATCTGTTGAAGGCATGAGACTGTGATAGAGAGGACCACGATTACGCAGGATGAAGTGTTAGGCTTTTCATGAGATGAGGCATATGTAAACGAATTAAATGAAGTGCAAAGAAGCCATCCTGAGGTACATTCAAGCTTAGAGAGCCATGAATAAGCATGGACAGCCTCATTGAGTGTGCAGGTGGACTGAGGATTTATTTCTCTGTTGGGTGTGGAGCATGATTATTTAGAGGTCTTTGTTTTCAGCCAGATGTATACCCCAGGAAGATTGTAAAACCCTCCACGTGGGGGGTGCAGGGGTTCGAGGGGGCTGATCCCCCCTGGCTAGGGGGTCTGGGGGCCAGCGGTCCCCCGACGGGGGTTTCAGGGGCAACGCCCTTAAAGCTAAAAACATATGTAAAATTGCCTTATAAAACTATAGTAATTTCTAGTCAATCTGGGCCATTCATTAGGCGGATGATCTGATAGTAGAATTTATGTTTAGTTTATGGTTTTTTTCCCTAGAAGGCAACCCCTCTCTTTGTATGAGGGCATTGTATTTAGGCTGTGTAATAGACGTGTATTCTCTGAGCGAGAAACAGAGAGGTGAGACTGTGAGAGAAAATAGAGGATATTACAGTGGATCTGCTGTAGGTTGTGTCTCTTCATTTTGCTGGATAATAGAAAGGAAGGACTAGCTATTCGGGGTGGATGTAGCCCAAACTGGGTGAACCACGTATATCTGTGTCTCTCTGGTTTTATGTGTTTGTGTTTTTTCCGCATATTATATGTCTTGCATTTCTCTGTCATATATATAGTTTTTCTAACATTCTCAGTATGGAGAAGTACTCATATTCCCATTCTCAGTGGTTAATGAGGCAACAGTGGTCAGGTCAGATGCAACAACAAGATGGAGAAGCCATGCAGAGCTACACTCAGGCAATGCGAATGAAAAAGTGATGGCCAACAAAAGAAACATTGACTAGGGTGTTGCAGTGGAAAAAAACACATTAGCGTAGTTTAGAAAAGTGGGGGAATGTAGCATAGTGGCCTGTGAGATAAGTGTGGAGAGCTCTGTGAGTGTGAGTGCATTTCTGATGAAAGGATGAATTCACATAGTCTATAGAGAAAGGTTTAGAGTACCTAAGCAGAAGAAAGAGACCCCGAGAGAGAGAGGATATGATGTTGTGAGAGGCTGAGAGAGAGATATCTTGTGTGCTGTGTGAAAGGTCGAGTTACGACTGTATGTGTTGAGAACAGAAATTCGAGAGTAGAGATCCAAGATGAGTAAGTTGTTGAAGGGTGGGAATATTTTTGAGAGAGCTGCAATGGGTGACTATCGTTGAGAATAACAACAGGTTTCTACAGAATGAGTAGAGTGAGCAGAGGACAAAGAACAAAGTTGAGATAAGGCAGATTTGCTGCCAATTATTGTGAACATTGAGTTTCTTTTGAGTGTGGTTAGAACCTGCATACAAGAAGTTGGTGCTTCCATATCTAGTGGGTGATTGACAAGGCTTGGGGGTTGGTGTCTCTTGTAAGTTGGTTCTTGCAAGAAATCCGTAAAGTTTGTGCTTCACATGGTGCTTTTGGTAAGCTGGATAAGTGTCTACAAAAGGAGGGAGTTGGTGCTTCCTGCTAGTAAATAAACAAAGGGAGTTGGTTCTTCCTGTGAGAAGTGGTTCACAAATAGTTTGATGTAATAGAGTAGGTTCTCTTATTATTAAATCAATAAAAAAAACAAGCTTTGGTGGTTTTTTCCTGAAAGGGTTTCCACGTAAAACCTCTTTATCTCATGTGTATGATTCTCATGGTGTATGCTGATTTTACATTGCTACCACATATATGTTGTTGTTGGATGGTTTCCAAATTTGAGTGAAAATTAAATTGGCATAAAAGAATTAAAAATTAGCCTTAACTCTGATTCGACCCCCTCAGTAGTAACATTGTTCCCAAAAAGACACACACTGACTACCAACATAGGTTGATCAACTCACATACACAATCTTGATGGATTGTGCTATTCTTGTAAAAGCTTGCATAAAATAATGTGCTCATGATCTTGTTGTAGAATCAGCATGTGTGAGCAAGTGACTTTGACACTTATAATCCAAGAGGGACCTCAAAGACTTAATAAGACATCAACCAACCAAGAAGTGACTATGGACGACCAATCGCAAGATCCACACTAGGCTCCAAAATTCAAGTGTTGGAAATTTTTTGGAGGGTTTTGTCACAATGACAACAAACTATTATAATGTGGAGATGTGGTTTCACCATGATTTGGAGGACCAGGTGGGGTTTTGGGTTAGTAGACATCACCCTAACATTATTTCATTGATTGTATCCCGCAGAGCTAGGTGCCAAAGTTCCAGGATTTTTATCTCTCAAGGGACGTGGCACAATGGGCCAATATTTATGTCGTGATGAAGAAAGGTATAGGTGCCATGTCATATGACCACACCATATTAGATATTGAATATTGGAGCATAGGTCATCCTAGTAGTGTTGCATGCATCCAAGATAGTTTTAACCAGAGTGATGTGAATTCGTGTGCGCTGTTGAGACATTAGTACTATGACATGTAAGTGGTGGGGTCTATGGGGTTCCACACAATCCTAGAAGGAATGATGAGGGGAAACAAGAGTTACCTCCGGGGAGAGTGTTTCCAGGGTGATGTGACCTTTGAGGTGCCCATACCCATAATTCCTTCCATATGGCATGTATGTGTTATGGGTTTGGTCATGCCCGCTATATAGTGGATAATATGTGACCAGTGTGAATGGGTCGACAACCATGGTAACATTTCCATGCCATAGTCATAAGGATGACTACAATATCTACGAGCATGCCACGTGGCATCTTGGTGATATAGCTCAAATCAAATGACCAATATTTGGATGGCCATGTCTTTGGATCCAAGAATTATTTCAAAGAAAAATTTACACCATCAAAATCATCCCTACAAGATGAAAGTGATGGTAGAATTCGTGTTGAGTTTCTTGAGAGTAAAATAAAATGAAAAATTTGGACCCCATTTCCATAGATGCGTTGGGTTGTGTTATATTCTTTCCATGACTAGCCCATGTAGTTAACCGGGGGGTTAGAAGGGGGGCAGAGCCCCCCCCTTCATTGTGCCGATTGCGTAGCGGGGGGGTTGCATGTGGTTTGAGGGGTGTAGGTAACCCCACTCTATGGGGTTTGGGGTAGGGCCCCGTGAAATTTTGTTTTTGGACCCTATATTAGGTTGGGCGGACCTACCTATGGTTTTGTGCATGATTTTTCGCACATGGTTTTGGATGCGATGGTTTTTGGTCTATGGTATTAGATGCTTCGACATTTATGAATATGTTTTGTAACATTAAAAGGAACATAATGAAAAATCAAGCTAGTAGTCTCAGTTTTGGGATCTAGGGGAAAATCTCTGTGTATATGTGTTTTATGTGTTATTCTCTTGCATTGTTTATTTTCTGTGTTTTAGAATTCGGATGCAAGTAATTTCTGTACAGGGTTAAAACCTACATTTGGTATCAGAGCTGTTTTGGCTTCAAGGGGATGCTTTTGTTTCCGAGGGGTCTTACTCGGGCCTGTGGTAGACCCAGTTCAATGGGAGATCTATGGGATCGATTTTGGTGGTGAAAGAAGATGGTGAGCAGTGGAAAGATAGAGATCGAGAAATTTAATGGTTAGAGTTTTGAGTTATGGAAACTCAAGATGGAGGATTTGTTGGTGGATAAAGATTAGTGGATCGTGGTAGATCTGGGTACTAAACTAATGGGAGTGTCTGATGAAGAAATGAAGAATTTGGATCAGAAGGATAAAAGCACAATACGATTATGTGTCTCAGATTCAGTATTGTTCAATGTATCAGGGGAAGCTATGATGAAGGCTTTGTGGGACAAGTTAGGGACTTTGTACCAATCTAAGTCTCTGGTGAATAAACTGTTCCCACAGAAAAAGTTGTATAACCCGAGGATGAAAGATGGAGACTCGGTGACAGAACATCTGAACGCATTTAATATTGTGGTAAGTCATTTATTATTTTTTGATATTAAAATTTCAGATGAAGATAAGTGCATCAGTTTGTTGTGTTCTCTACCAGATTCGTGGGATAGTCTGGTTATTGCAATAGGTAGCAATGCAATTGCCTTGTAGTTTGATGAAATAGCCTCATCCTTGCTGACGAAGGAGATGAGATGGAAAAATATGGAGAGCCATAATGGCAATGCCTTATCTGTATGAGGATGGTCCCAAAACATAAACAAAAATAAGTCATCGAGTGGGAGATCTGAATCTAGAGGTAAATCTAAATCTCCAAGAAAACCTGTAAAGGTGGTGTGCTGGAAATGTGGAAAGGAAGGGCACTACAAAAGGGACTTGTTGTGGAGGTAAATCCCCTCTGCAGACAGAGGCGATCCCTACTAGCCCAAATGGGGTCTAGCAAGAATCAAACAACGCTAACACGCAGGTTCCTAATTGCAAATCAAAGGCCAATGATGAGGGCCTACTTGGATTCCAACGTTAATATTTGTAGAAGAGTCATCGCTCCCGTTCCTTTGCTCCGGCTGGTCACAATCCCCACGATCCTCGTGAATGGATACATGCACATGCAAAGAACGACACAAACACAAGCATAAAATCCAATAGATGCAACTATATATCAGTCAAAAAGGATATAACTCAACATCATCACAAAGACAATAAGAGTGGAACCATAATGATAGTTGTCTATTATTGATAAACAACAAAGAAGAGTACAACCATAGTTTTGACGTCGAATCCTCCTTTGGCTGGGTGATCAGCAGCACATGCCTTGCAAAGCTTGTTGGGAATGGGGAACAAGCCTCTCTCTCCTTGGTTACTTGGACAAGAATCTCCTCATATTAGATTTAGCTTCATGGGAATGAATAAGGCTCCTTGTAGCATGAACTTGGCAATTCTCAGACTTTGGGACTTAGAATTTGGAACTTGGAGACTAACTTGTCAAAGGCAAAAGGACAAGCTTTTATAGATAGAGGAGAAGGAGTTAGGGTCATCCACAAGATTCATGGGATTGGCTTTATCACTAAGAAGCTTCCATGAGAGGTGGAGAAATACTTCCCTTCTATGGAGATTCGAAGCCAAACTGACCCAACTCAATATAGATTCAGTTCATGAGTGGGTTAGGAAGAACCTTCGTAAGTTTGTTTGTTAAAAAATTTACCCAACTGGGTTGGCACGAGTGCGACTCTGAGACATTGCGCCAGCTGGCGCGCCCTCTTTGGAGGATTTCCCCTATTGGCGCGAGTGATACACAGTGAACCCGCACCAATGGAAAAAGGGCTATTTTATGGGTATTTTGCAAAAGGTGTCTTCAGGGCATATGAAGTACATACTCAAGGGTATACAATGCAAGTGTTTTCAGGTTATGTCACTTCTCACAGGTCCCGGAATAAGTCCTACAATGTGCGGGGGAAGGGGTAATAGGGACGGTGACAAATTACTGTGTTACAGATGCCCCCTAAAGCATGAGGCCCGAGAGAGAGAGAGGGGTGAAATGATTTACAAGAACATGGCCAACTGAAAACACTGCCGCCGGAGAACCTTCATGGAGAAGTACAACTGATATCTCAAGTACATGACGTATGTGGTATGGGTGCAACCATCCATAGCAGAGTACATAAAAATCCAAATCCAAGGTATGGGCGTAGCTATCCAGTAAGGATCGATAAGTAGACTCAGGCATGGTCGCAACCATCCAGTGAATGAGTCATGTAATGATCATAATAATCCACAAAAATCACAACCTGGATCTCAATAGACAAAATCCAGGGTCTTGCGCTCCATCTCGACCTGAACAAAGTACAAGTTCAAGCATGCGAATATGGGAGTCGAAGTCGAACATGCAAGAACAACGTCTGATTACCAGTCAATGATGAAAACTGTTAACAGACGCGAGAGGTACCACCAATAATGACAATGGTCCTCAAGGTACTATAGGTACAATCTACGGCGTGCGAATCAGTGAGCCGGCGTCGAACACCCGTAGAATCATTCGATCGGAGGTCAATGATGAAAACCTCGCGTCGAACACGAAGAACCTGCCATTGAGGCATGCAGGCTCCAAGGCACCTGAAGGGAGTCTCTAGGTCAACTTCCTGGATAATGAGCTGAAGTCGACAGGAAGTGACCTTGATCAAAGGTGGGCCATAATGTTTCCCACATCATCGACATGAGACAGAGAAGGATAAGATGTTTTGTGTGAGGTATCAGAGGGAGGTTGAGTATTATGCAGAGGTCAACTTCTCTTGAACATATTGGCGGCACGACAGTGGACTTGGCAGTATTTGACATCAAATGATCAAGGGTCATGGTGACGAGGTAATGAGTAGATGAGAGGTCAAACAGGATAACCCAAACCCACGGAGGCAAGTGTAAAAACAAGATGAGATGTCCCCACCTAGACACGAATGCAGACAAGTGCCATGTTCAAGAGTGACATACTGCCGACACGACAATAATTGTGGTTCCATTTTTCCCCACCATTTCTAGCGAGTACCCCAGTTATTTTTATCAACAAGCTTGACGGGGATAGCATATGCTTGTAAAGCGTCATTTCGACAGAATCCAATGTCATCAAGTTTTAACGAGCCTAACAGAGGAAGAACTCGGCGTCTTTTCATGTTTAGAGAGTTTGAAAAGACAGCAGAAAAGTAAACTCTAGGGGGGTCCTTTTTTGTAAAGTTGTGTCTCTCGAGTCCGAAAAAGTATAAAACAATGCTCGAAAGAACCGCCCGATCATTACGATCGAGGAGTACTTTTCATAAGTAGTGATTTCGACCTGAAAAAAGTAAAAAAGCGATCGAAACCACGTCGTTTCGTAACCATTAACGAACCTGAAATGACAAGGGTTCGATGATCTTTTCTTTTTTACACGGTCGGAAAAGGGTTTAAAGACGACCGCCTCTCATTTACATTTAACGAGTCAAGAGGAAAAAATCGGCAATCTTTTCGTCTTTAAACGGTCGGAAAAGAGCTGAAAGTAGACCTTTATTCTCTTTAACGAGTCAAAAAGGGAAAATACTTGGCAATATTTTCATATTTTACGAGTCAGAAAAGAGCTTAAAGGTGACTCATCCTAGAGGAACGAGTGGTATAAAGGGTAGCAACTGGTTCCGGCAATGGTGGAACTGCTCAAAACATGTAATGGTCAAGAGGCTGGCTAATAAAACCACTCATCGCCGTGGTTCCTCAGGAAAGGGAAAACAACCAAGTGAAAGCATATGATTGGCCAAAGAGATGGTGGCGATGGAATGAAACAACCAAGGCTCATCTAACAGAATTTAGCGGATAAACAACAATCACGAGATGTAAATCGGCTATGGGTTCATTTTTTCACAAGCTTGAACCATGGAGAACTCTGCTTGGATTCGGTTTCATGTTTACACAAGCTTGAAACGAAAAACTATGCTTGTTATCAGTTCGCATGCCCCCAGCATAATGACGCAAAATGAGGTACATGCCCCCCAAGCTTCATTACATTCAACAAAGTGGATGGAATGAAGGTTTACTTTCAAGATCTTGGAAAGACTCGACTAGGATTTTACGAGATCTTATTCAAAGCCTCGATTGGGAAAAGGGGTTGTTCCATTTTTTAATGAGGTTGACATAGGAAAAGAACTATCCTCATAACCCTTGTTTCATTTTTTTAACGAGCTTGACACAAGATCAGGAACTATGCTCGACCGGAGCCAGTTTCATTTTTTAAGGAGCTTGACATAGGAAAGCGAACTATGCTCCGACCAAGCCTAGTTTCATTTTTTAAGGAGCTTGACACAGGAAAGCAAACTATGCTCCGACCAAACCTAGTTTCATTTTTTAAGGAGCTTGACATAGGAAAGCGAACTATGCTCCGACCGAACTTCATCATAATGAACAGGAAGTCATTGCTTCCAAGAATGTCACTTCTGGTGGAAGGACAACATCTTGGAAGTCAGGACCCAATGCCCCCAGGACACTATGCACGACGGCATCATTACTGGATACGGGCATAGGATAAATAGCCACGTAGTTGACCTGCGGTGGGGCAGACACAACTGGTGGATAAAAACCAGGAGGGGATGGCAACTGCGCAGGAGGCACCGGGGGACTAAAGAATGATAATTGATCTATAGTGACAATTCTTCCGTCGTGTGGAAAACAAACCACACGAAAAAGCGAAGAGACAACGGCCCCCATGGCATAAACATAGTCACGACCAAGGAGAAGAATGAAAGATGGAGCACCTTGGGTAACCAGTACGTCTATATAGATGGTTTTTCCTCCCAAAGTAATAGGGAACTTCGGAAGGATCCCTAATGGTTTACTGGTTCCTCCGTCAAACACTAACAGATTCTGTGTGACCGGCACAAGCTGTGGGGAGCCCAAAGCTTGCCAAGTAGTGGACGGCATAAGACTGACAGATGCACCTTCATCTAGAACAGTGCCAGGTGCCGCCTTAGCACAGGCATGTACTATAATTTGGAAAGGCACATGGGATGGAAGGCGGAAAGTAGTCAAGTGGCTCCAATCGAAAGAAACGGCCAAACTACTTGGTGGGGGAATCGTATGATTGCCCCCATGCTCTATAGGAATCGAAGAAGGACTCTCTGGATCAGCTAAGCCAAGAGAGTCGTTTTCAGACTCTAGAGAATCTGATGAGACGAGAAGAACATGAGCAGTAGAATCATGATGCTCCTCCGGAACAGAGTAATCAACAGGTGGTGAACCCAAGTTGATACTATCTCCGACCAATGGTTGGTCTGGAGCAGGCTCAGCACAACCAAGTTCGGGAAGAGGAGCCCGGACAAGAGAAGAATCTAAGTCAATCTTGTTTTCCATAGGGAGGGCGTTAGAAGAGAGCTTCTGATAACCAACAGGAAGTTGGGGAGAAGAAGCTGTAAGACTTTCCAAGACAGCGGAAGCTTTATCCATGAGCGGACAAAGGTGAAGGGGATGGTTGCCTTCACATAGTCTACAGGGGATTCGAATCTTCCCTTTCTTCTTACCACTACCCGTTGATAGGGTGGCATCGTCATGAGCTTCAGAGGACGATGAGGGGCGGGCTGGATCACAAGACCATCCTTCTAAGATCCTGGGAATGCCAGGACAATCACGAAGAAGGTGGTCATCCTTGCACAATATACAAGGAAATTTGACCTTCCGCAGAGGTGCAGAAGGTGGCTCGACTTGAGTTGTACTTGTAACCTCTCGCTTAGGAGACTTCTTCTTCTTCGTCTTCTTCTTCTTCTTCTTAGCCACCTGGTTACTTGAATCCAGACTTTCACTAGGCGAAGTAGAAGATGAGGATGTAGAAACAGGCGAAGAAGGGGAGAGGTCCACCTTGGAGTCAACATGATGTTGTTCGGGTGGAGGAACTGATTGACCATCAGTTGAGACGATAAGGACCAGAGAGGTTGAGAAAAACCAAACAGGCAACCCAACAGTTAACCCAGGAAGGGACAACGTTGCCATGTAAGGAGCACCAACATTTCCAAAAGGAGGGAAATGACCAGGATTCCCATCAGAGGGGATGCTTGGGTTGGTAAACTCCGGAAAAGTTGCCATCACAAACGAGAAAGAACCCTACTCAAACTAATGCAAACAAGATCTAACTGGGTAAATATGAATCGTGGCCGAATAAACTTTAAGACACAGGAACAAAACTTGACCTTTTCATTTTTAAAGAGTTGAGAAAAGGACAAAAGATGACTCTAGTTGCCTTCGAATGTTTAATGAGCCTGAAGTGACAAGTGCTCAGATGGACCTTTTCTTTTAGGGAGTCTGAAAAGGAACGAAAGTGACTACTCTGGAGAGCTAGGAAAAAGGGTTTACCAAAAAAATCCGTAAAACTGCATATACACCTTGGCAGTCATATGAAAACCAAGGACTTTCCGTACGGCAGTCAATCTTCCCGAATGCTGTGTTTGGTGCATTACGGCTTGTAAGGCGGTAGACACAGCTTCCTATGGATAAAGGATGATAAACTAGTGGGGTCTCCCCGTATACTCGACAGTACGTGGGAGCTCAAATCCGTGCTAGACCACTATTGAGTCATGGAAGAAGGAATCACCCAACCTTGAGTGAAACAAAAGTGACTAGGTTTAACGACGTCGGAGCACGTCTCTAGCCTAGACCTCTAAATGTGTGCGTTATGTTCCAATGCGTTGTTAGATTCATTTAGTTCATTTTAAAGTTGACCTTGTGTTAGGTTTCAGTTTTCAGGCCTTACCGTATGTAATCTCTCAAAATTCCCTAAATGCAAACTATATGCCAAAATATGTCATTTCATTCGATGAATGCTAGTTACGAGAGGGTTTGAGAGCTTTCACGCAAACGAAATGATCAAAAAACAACAAAGAACTTCCCTAATGCAGCTAATGGAAATTAACAAACTTTTCTTTAAGATCACTAATCACTAATCAAAATGAAAAGTTCTAATTCTCATTAACTAATACAAAGCAAAACAGATTTTTTCTTTTGATGATGGCAAAATGCACTAAACAACTTTAAGAAATTACAACAAACAAATTCTATTCAATACAAGCACATTCAGTTCCCTAAATCACAAATCAAAACTCCAAAGAACAAGAAAGATCCCAAAGACACCAATGAGCCATGTAATCTAGGCTCAAAGTGAGACGAAGCGGAATTCAAGTGAAGACAAAGCAAGTCACCCAAATAACACAACAAAACGATTTATAACCACCAAACAAGTGCAAGGGAGTAATCAAAGAATCGACTGGACCACTAGAAGATCAAAACACCTGAGGAAGGCTTGACACACAAAGCCACTAGATGCCCTAGGGCTAGAAATGTGAAATTGATAGAAAAAAGCAAACACCCAAAGGGTAAAGGTCAAAGCTAGCCAAATCACACTCCAACACACTCAAGTAGTCTAAAAAAGGTACCCAGCACAAAAACTAAGCTCAGAGGGCTCACAGCCAAGCAAACTTCCAAAGTTCCCAGACCTGGCACGATTGTCACGCTGAAACTAGCGCCTTTAAGGGATTGGCGCGGGTTGTCAATGTGCAACAAGCGCCAACTGGCGTGACTGTAACGCCATAAAAGAACGCCAACCGAGTTTGCTATGGAAAAATAAAAAACAAACGAGCCAAAGCTAAGTCAACAGTACCCAGGTACACCAAGGGGCAAGAAGAAACACAAGGACTCAACCCAGAAAGCTAATCAAGCAGGAGAAACCAAGAAACAACCAAGAAACAAGGCAAGTTCCAAGCCGTTCAGCTCGTAAACCAAACTGGAGATGGACTGAAGTGGCGTTGATCTACTTTGCTAATGCAGAGCAATAGCGTTTCGAAGGCTATCTGGCCGTACTTCAGGCTCCGTCTAAAGTTTACAAATCTAACAACAAGACAAAACAAACAACAAGGCAAAAAGTCATCTCCCCAGCAGAGTCACCAAACTGTTGTGGAGGTAAATCCCCTCTGTGGACAGAGGCGATCCCTACTAGCCCAAATGGGGTCTAGCAACAATCAAACTATGCTAACACACAGGTTCCTAATTGCAAATCAAAGACCGATGATGAGGGCCTACCTGGATTCCAACACTAATATTTGTAGAAGAGTCGTCGCTCCCATTCCTTTGCTTCGGCTGGTCACAATCCCCACGATCCTCGTGAATGGACACCTGCACATGCAAAGAACGACACAAACACAAGCATAAAATCCAATATATGCAACTATATATCAGTCAGAAAGGATATAACTCAACATCATCACAAAGACAATAAGAGTGGAACCATAATGATAGTCGTCTATTATTGATAAACAACAAAGAAGAATACAACCATAGTTCTGACGTCGAATCCTCCTTTGGCTGGGTGATCAGCAACACATGCCTTGCAAAGCTTGTTGGGAATGGGGAACAAGCCTCTCTCTCCTTGGTTACTTGGACAAGAATCTCCTCATATTAGATTTAGCTTCATGGGAATGAATAAGGCTCCTTGTAGCATGAAATTTGCAATTCTCAGACTTTGGGACTTAGAATTTGGAACTTGGAGACTAACTTGTCAAAGGCAAAAGGATAAGCTTTTATAGATAGAGGAGAAGGAGTTAGGGTCATCCACAAGATTCATGGGATTGGCTTTATCACTAAGAAGTTTCCATGAGATGTGGAGAACTACTTCCCTTCTATGGAGATTCGAAGCCAAACTGACCCAACTCAATATAGATTCAGTTCATGAGTGGGTTAGGAAGAACCTTCGTAAGTTTGTTTGTTAAAAACTTTACCCAACTGGGCTGGCGCGAGTGCGACTCTGAGACATTGCGCTAGCTGGCGCGCTCTCTTTGGAGGATTTCCCCTATTGGCGTGAGTGATACACAGTGAACCCGCGCCAATGGAAAAAGGGCTATTTTTATGGGTATTTTGCAGAAGGTGTCTTCAGGGCATATGAAGTAGATACTCAAGGGGATACAATGCAAGTGTTTTCAGGTTATGTCACTTCTCACAGGTCCCAGAATAAGTCCTCCAATGTGCGGGGGAAGGGGTAACAGGGACGGTGACAAATTACTGTGTAATAGGACTGTAAATCTAAAGCTCTTGACAAAGGAAATGGATCTGATGATGCTCCTTCTTTCCGTAAGCAAGCTGGATGATGCAGGTGTAAAAATAGTGTTCAAGAAGGATACCTGGAAGATGGTTCGGGGAGCACTGGTATTGATGCGGGGAGTTCAGATTGGAACTCTGTACAAGCTGTAAGGTAGCACTGTTGTTGACGGGTGCAATAGTTCTGTGGTTCCTAAAAGTGGAGCAGAAAATCTAGTGGTCTCTGGAGAGAAGACCATGCTATGGCATCAAAGGCTTGGACATATTAGAGAGAAGGGCCTTCGAATACTTCATGGTAAAGGTATGGTAGAAGGTATGAGTAATAGCTCTCTCGATTTTGATTTCTGTGAAAATTGTGTATATGGGAAGCAAAATTGGGTGAGTTTCCCCTCTGGTGGTAAGAGGGCGAAACATATATTAGAGCTTGTGAACAGTGATGTTTTTGGATGTGTGAAGGTTCCATCATTGGGTAAGTCTATGTACTATGTATCATTTATAGATGACTTCTCAAGGAATACATGGATATATTTCCTTAAGAAGAAATCTGAAGTCTTTGACAGGTTTAAAGAATTTAAGGATCTGGTGGAAAACCAGATAGAGAAGAAGATAAAGGTGCCGAGGACAGATAACAGTGGAGAGTTTTGCAGTAAGGAATTTGAAGAATTATGTAAAAAGTGTGGTATAGAATGGTAGAAGACTACTCCATATACATCTCAGCAAAATGGAGTTGCAGAAAGAATGAATAAGACGTTGATGGAAAGGGCAAGAAGCATACCCAGTGGTGCCTGGTTAGGACAAGAATTCTGGGTAGAGGCGGTGGAGGCTGCATGTTACCTGGTTAACATATCACCTTCATCAGCATTGGAAGATAAGACTCCACAAGAGGTATGGACTGGTAAGAAACCTTCTCTTTCACATCTGAGGGTATTTGGATGTGATGCATATGTACATGTTCCAAAGGATAAAAGAACCAAGTTGGATAGTAAATCTGAAAAGTGCATCTTTATTGGGTATAAGGATGATTTAAAGGGTTATAAGCTTTGGAACCCAGTAACAAGGAAGGTTGTGTACAACCGAGATGTGGTGTTTAGAGAGGTGAAAGATGTTATTAAACATGAAGTCCAACCAAAGGAACTTGAGAAGATAAAGTTAGAGCTAAAGGAGGAAGAATCAGACTCTACAGCAGAGGAGGAATTAGAAGATGAAGAGACAAAAACTCCAGGTGTGAGAAGATCAGTTCGAAAAAGAAGGCAACCAAAAAGGTATAGTCCATCTGATTTCTATTCAAATTTTGCTTTATCTATTACTGATGATGATCCCAGAACTATGAAGGAAGCAGTAGATTCAGAGGATGGAAAACTCTGGAAAGAGGCCATGGTTGATGAAATGGCATCTTTGCACAAAAATGAGGCTTGGGATCTCGTGGAGTTGTTGGCTGGAAGGAAACCCATTGGCAGCAAATGGGTGTTCAAGAAGAAGATAAATGTAAAAGGAAAGGTGGAGAAATACAAAGCTTGGCTGGTAGCAAAAGGTTATTCCCAGGTGTCTGGAATTGATTTTGGTGATATTTTTTCTCCTGTTGCCAAGGTAACTTCTATTATATTACTTTTATTTGTTGTTGCTGCTTTTCATTTTGAGGTAGAACAGATGGATGTGAAGACAACATTTCTTCACGGGGATCTGGAAGAGGAGATCTACATGAAGCAACCTGAAGGTTTTGCGGTGAAGGGTAAGAAAGAACTGGTATGCAAGTTAAAAGAAGTCTTTGTATGAGTTAAAACAGTCACCAAGGATATGGTATCAGAAATTTGATGCATTTATATAGGGACTTGGCTTCACCAGAAGCAAAGCAGATCACTGTGTGTATTTTAAATTAGTTGGTGACCGTGTTATTTATCTAGTCTTGTATGTGGATGATATGTTGGTGGTTGGAAATGAAAAAGAAATTTTCTAGGATTTGAAGACCCATTTGTCCTCCAAATTCGAAATGAAAGATCTTGGTGCTGCAAACTATATTTTGGGCATGGAAATTAAAAGAGATCGGACAGAGAGGAAGCTCTGGTTAAACTAGAGGAACTATGTTGAGACAATATTGCAGAGGTTTAATATGCAGGATAGTAAACTGGTGAAGGTTCCTATTCCTGTAGGTGTAAAGTTATCTGCTGAACAGTGTCCCAAGACACAAGAAGAGGAATAGGACATGTCTCGTGTTCCATATGCAAGTGCAGTTGGTAGCCTGATGTATGCGATGGTCTGTACTAGACCAAACATTGCACATGCAGTGGGAGTATTGAGCAGGTTTATGTCAAAACCATGGAAGGAGCACTGGACAACAGTGAAGCGGGTTTTCAGGTATTTATGTGGCACTAGTGAATATGGTTTATGCTACCAAGGAAGACAAGGATTGGATAGAGTGTTGGATATTCGTGGCTTTGTTGATGCAGACTGGGCTGGAGATCTTTATGAAAGAAGATCTACAAGTGGGTATGTGTTTAACCTATTTGGAGGTGTAGTCAGTTGGATGAGTAAGAAACAATCTGTAGTGGCACTATCAACTACAGAGGCAAAATACATGGCAGCCACTCATGCAAGCAAGGAAGTAGTTTGGTTGCAAAGATTGTGTTCAAGTATGGGGTTAGTACAGGAAGCTATAAGGATATATTGTGATAGCCAAAGTGCAATTTTCTTGGCAAAGAACCCTGCATATCATTCAAAGGCAAAGCACGTTGATGTTTAGTATCACTTTGTGAGGGATGTAATAGAAGAGAAAAAGGTGTTGCTAGTATAGGTGGACACTTTGAAGAATACTGTAGATGCATTGACAAAATCTGTGAGCTCTGAGAACTTCTCTTGGTGTATAGAAACAATAGGCATTGTAGGGTTGGATAAATGACTAAGCTCTCTTATGCCTCCTCTTGGAAAGAAAACAACAAGTGGGAGAATGTTGGGTTGTGTTATATTCTTTCCACGACTAGCCCACGTAGTTAACAAGGGGGTTAGAAGGGGGCGGAGCCCCCCCTTCGTTGTGCCGATTGCGTGTTGGGGGGGGGGGTGGGGTCACACGGGGTTTGAGGGGTGCAGGTAACCCCACTATATGGGGTCCGGGGCAACACCCTGAAATTTTTTGTTTTTGGACCCTATATTAGGTTGGGCGGACCTACCTATGGTTTTGTGCATGATTTTTCATACATGGTTTTGGATGCGATGGTTTTCGGTCCATGGTATTGGATGCTTCGTCGTGTATAAATATGTATTGTAACATTGAAAGGAACATAATGAAAAATCAAGCTGGTAGTCCAGGTTTTGGGATCCAGGGGAAAATCTCTGTGTATATGTGTTTTATGTGTTATGCTCTCGCATTGTTTATTTTATGTGTTTTAGAATTTGTATGCAGGTAATTTCTGTACAGGGTTAAAACCTACAAGATGGACCATGGAGATAGGGTCATCTTAGTGACTACCTCTTACTAACCTTGGTTGGGGCTTGGATAGTAGGGGCATGTTACACCAACCAAGAATCATAAGATATTTTGGTTAATTGAAAAGTCTTACTTAAGTATTTGTAATACCTATTCTAATATGATTTTCCAAACAAGTTAGTTATATAATTTGGGTATAAGGAGAACCCCATATTTAAAATGGACAATCAATATGCAATGTTCGACTGACATGAAAAATAATTTCACCTTGGATATATGAAAGTTCATAATCATAAATGGTGTTTCTAACTCTTTCTTCTATATCACCTTCATCATCAAAATAAAATGCGGAAGCTTCCATGTCTTATTTTTCTAGTTTGCATTTTAGTCAAATCCATAAAGAGGGATCTGTTATACAGAGAAGTGATAATATCTATCATGGGACTTGTTGGAATTGTAACTAGGTTCGATATTCATAATTGTCATTGTATCAATATGCATTTTATGTAAAAACAAAACAAAATTATTTTTATTTTCTAGCATGTTCTTCATGCTTTATTTTGGTCAAAATAAAAATGTGAAAATGCATGTTCTTCGTGACCCTTGTAAAAGAAGCAAATTTGAAATTTTGAAAAGCGTCATTTTTCTCTCCAAATTTCCAAGTTGGCCCTCTAGAAAGACCAGTAAGCCTGACCAAAGGATGTGTCTCTTCACATGAACGAACAACTATATATTGGCCTATATTCTCCATATTTTGGAAACTAAGTCAGTGCTTATTTGTGGAAGAAGAATTCAGATGTTTGAGGCATGTATATTTGTGAAGTGCGAGCTATAGGAGGATTGTAATCTCTATGAAATGCGAGCTACGCGAGGACTGTAACCTCTATGAAGTGCAAGATACATGAGGACTGTAATTTCTATGAAATTCGAGCTACAGGAAGGACTGTTATCTCTGAAGAATACAAGCTACCTAAGACTACCTATCTCTACGGAATGAGGCATATAAAGGACATGCATGTGGCAGATTGGTTAACTATCTTGTGGACAAAACATGGCAGAGTTTGGAGGGCTAACTTGGAACTTGGATCACTGGTTAGTTTGACTTGGATTTCTCTTGTTGACAAAGAATCTATAAGGAAATGATTGATGGCTTTTCCCTTGGCCTCTAGCCTAATTTTTGGTGTTCCTTGCCTTTTTGTGCATTGTATTTGTATAATTGCTTGATGACCTAATGAATGAAGTAAATGATAAATGGAAAAACATATATAAACAATCACAAGTAATTATCATAATTAGAAATGAAATCTTCCAATCGAATTTCAACATGGTATCAGAGCAGGATTAATGTAGTGTTGGGATTATTTGTCACACTCTTGTTAGTACCCTCTCTCAAGAAGATATGGAAAGCCTAAAAACAAAACAAATTCACATATTATCTTGCAAACCCATGGCATCTAGCTATTGTAGAAATGTACCTAATTCTCTGTGAACAATTGCGTATTTGAGGCCAAATGTCTATAGAACCTTACGTGGATTATAAGGAAATGCATAAATGAAGAAACTATTATGTAAGAAACTACATTACATCTCCATAAAAGAATAAATGCGATCCAAGCTATTAAAAAACATTTGAAGTCTATCCAAAGCTTGTAATACAAAAGATCATCTATGTGATATGATATCCAAATGACATCCAAGTTAGTTTGAAGGAGCTGAAAAGAACTCCTAAAAGGATGTCATCTATATATGGTCTGAGTTCACCTTTGGTATGAGAAGCAAAGTCCAAGTTTGACTTGTTCACATTAGAATTATTCTATGATGAGTTTGAGTGTTCTTACAAAAAGGAAGATCTGAGCCATATTCTTGTTGCAAGCAATGAAATACATCCGAAGAATGAGAAAAAGGTCATTATCCAAGTTTATGGTGACAATCCAAAGTTCGAGGTTTATCGCTACAGATAAGAACTCTGTGCTATGTTTCATTATGAGGGAAATATGAAATATCCAAGTTTTCCATCCCTATGGTGTGGGATAATGACTAATGGAAGTAAACTAGAAATCCAAGATTTATGACTAGTCTAAAGTTTGAGTATGAGTTCTGTATCAAGGCTGAAACATGATTCATTTTTATGGCTTAATATGAAAATGAAGCTGCTCCTATATCTAAGTCATTTATCAAAACCTGTAGCATATAAGTCTCCTTTATGATATTCATTCGAATTTTTCTGAGGGAAGTATTGTTAGCCTAATTTCTGTGTGGTATGATCAGTACTATAGTACAAAGTCCTTTAGCTCATTGTTTTTGGTAATATGAAACTCTAATACTATGGAATGTCACGAAGTTTGAGACTAAAATTTTTGTGGAATTGTGCGAGTTAAGGAATTGTGATGTAGCTCTCTGAAGCAAGAACTATGATTTGAGTTATAAGGTATCCAAATTCTCTGAAGTATGACCTAAAGATAGAACTCTCTTTAGTGAAGGTTACCATGATACTCTTTTAGAAGGATGAAGTAGATATATTAAAAAGAGTCAAGCTGATGCAAACAACTTGAAGAAATTCTTGGTTGGATTGACTTGAGATCTAAGTTATAATACATCATGAAGTGTGGCATACATGCGATAAATATTTTGAAGCTCAATTGTGACATATTTCATAGTAACCTATTATCCGATAAGTTGACACGGCAAATAGAACTAACATTGAAATATGAACAGAGACGGAGTTCCTATTCAAAGGTCAAATATCAAAGCTATAAAGTTACAAGCATAGGATATTGGACTAAAATATGTTGAGTTACCAAGAGGATATGAACTTCTAAAATATCAATACCATATGTACTTGGCTTGGGAGTCTAGGGTTTACAAAAATCCTAACAGGTTGAGAAGAAGTTGAAGAGAAGAACCTTATCAAGCTACAATCAATGTGCTAGTCTATAAAGCCTAGCAAGGGTTTGAACAAGAAAGGTATAGGGTTTATACCCTAGGAATTGTTGCTTCTAAAAAAATAAGAAGAAACCCTAGCCTATGCATGATGACATGGATGAAGTTGTGTTACAAGCTAGATGCTAGATGGAGCTGACAAGATTGTATATGTATTCAATAATTCCAAGTTCAAGAGGGATATTAATTTTCTCAATAGATAAGTATTCTATAAACCATCCTCTTTGATTACTACTATTGTTGTTGTCTTTACCTTTGAATAGTCTCTTTTCGATATATATTTTTCTTAATTTTATTCGTTTTTTCATAGCCTCCTAATAAGGATTGTAGGTTAATGAAAAGGGCTATCTAGGCTTTGGAAGTAAGAATAAAGTAATGAAAGAACACAAAAAAGTACAAGGACTTTCCTAAATTATGAAAGGACGTGAATATAGAAAGAGAGAGCGATTTGAAGTATCCATTAGAGAAGTTAAAAATCTAGCATGCACCTAATGACAACATGAAAGAAAAAAGGTTCTCCCAGTAAGAGGGAGAATATCATGTTAAGACAATTTCCTCTGTTAGAATAGTTACCTCACATTTTTGAAAGAGTCTCATGATTGAAGAAGAAACCATACTTTGGGAAAGAAGGACTCATGAGACAAAGGAAGAATTTTTTTACTTCAAAGGGAGTTGGGAGAAGAATTTGACATGAAGGATCTTACATTACAACTTGGGAATTGAGAATAAATCATATTGATTGGCAGTGTTGATGATAAGTAGAGATGCTACTGATGGTTGGGATATGGTATGTTTTCTTGGAAGAGCATGAAGCAAGATTCTATTGCAATGTGGAGGCATAATATATGACGGTTTGTGCAATTAGCTGTGAAGCAATTTGTCTCCGTAAAACATTTGATGAACTATTTGATGATGTTCTAGATTCAAACATGATACTCTATATGAAGATTGTGAGAGAACTAGGAAGGTCGAATCACATTATGATTCATGACATGATGGAGTTATGAGTCTACAATATATCTCCACCAATGAAAAGGCAGTCAATGTGTTGATGAAGTCCCTTCCTCAGGGAAAGGATGAGTATTTCTGAGACAAGCTTAGGCTTGTGGACATCTCCTCCCAGTTTGAAAGGGAGTGAGGATGGACACCTTTTTTCTCCATGTGTCATGTACTAAGGATAGGACTAACAAACATAAGTCAAGTACATGAAAAAGGATAGAGATAATGGTGGATTGGATAAGCATCACAGACCGACATTCTTGAGACATGTACTATGACTCGGACTAACAACTGTAAGTCAACTACATTGATCTGGTATAAGGATGGTTTGTGGGACTGACATTTACTTCTGTTAATTATTGTGACAATGCATTAGAAAATGGTCCTACGAGGACAAATTTTGGTGAACCTAGGTGGAGTATGTGCCTCAGAGAGTTAGTAGTGTCCTATTAAATGCCTCCCAGTATTGTGCTCTGATCTAGTGGAGAGATAGAGCTTACTTGTCAAGGCCTTAGTATTTCGACAATGCTAGTTATGATGATGTTATCATCAACGATTCTTATCAATATGGATCTTTTATTATAGAAGTTTTCAACTTGAGAATATCTTGATAAGTCATTATGATTACCTCCCTAGTTAAAAGAGAGTTTTGGAATTGTAATTAGGTTCAATCTTCATAATTGTCATTGTATCAATATGTATTTTATTTAAACACAAAAGAATATATATATATATATATATATATATATATATATATATATATATATATATATATATATAATTTTCTTTCATGTTCTTTAATCTTTATTTTGGTCAAAATAAAAATGTAAAAAGGCATGTTCTTCATTTACCTTGTCAAAGAAGAAAATTTGAATTTTTGAAAAGCGTCATTTGTCCCTCCAAATTTCCAAGTTGATGGGATTTCCCCTTTTGGGTTTTTCCCTGGCCTCTGGTCTAATTTTTGGTGTTCCTTACCCTTTTTTGCATTGAATTTGGATAATTTATTTGATGACCTAATGAATGAATGTTGGCTTATGGGGGCCTGACCCAGGTTTGAAGTTATTTAGCCAAACAAATCCCTACACTACTAGCCCTTTCAGCATCAGCCCGTGGAGTGCGGACTGAAGTCTCACCTGAAGCAATATGGGGGGATGCTGGAACCAGGTTTCCACACCCTTGAGATGTCTGCAATGTCGGTTTAATCCAACTATGCCTATCTTCGCACAGGTCACTTTGTGCATTGTTCCAACCTTCAATATCTTTGCGATCTGTTACACTCATCTTTCGCACAGGCCTAGCCAAGGGTTGAGATGCTTTTACGCTGCTTATGGCAGCACACTGTACTAATTCCACAAAATACACTACGTATCTTACTTATCTTCTTAACAGATCTGAGTTAACTTCGTGTAAACAAATATTCTATCTTGCATTCACTTAATCAATACAATTATACACATTCGCGCATCATATAAGTATTAGAAGTGAATTTCATACCCAAGATAACAGATGCATAAAACAGGAAATAAATACACAGAAATGATAGGAAACTTCTCTTTATTAATACTTCCAACTATTACAGACTCGACTCGCCCTGTGCACTCAGCTGCAGGGGTCTGCACACTCAGTTGTGGACTACTAGGCCTCTGCACACTCAGCTGCAGAGCCTTCTCCTACTCTACGACCCAAAACTAGACTTTACACTTCAGATCTATCTCGCACACATCATAAGTTCTTCATTTTCATTATGCTATAAAACTACTTAGAGCCTTGCTCTATTTATACAATCCCATGGTCCGCGGACCATGGGTAGATCTCTACAGCCGACATTACAATAAAAAAATTAAGGGCGGACAACCCTATGACTCTTTAACAAACTACGCGCTCTGCGCCCACAAAATGCAGAGTCTTTACATTGGAATTACAATTTTTGACCAAAATCTGGGCTCTAAGCCCCAAAACTTCCCTTGGGGGATCCCGCACCCAACAGGCCCCCAACACAAACATCTTGACTCACCCTTGAGTCACTCTATTGGTGCGAAGATCTTTGCATGAAGACCTCCAAACTCTCATTGGATCGCTACAAGTTCGACAGTGCACTAAGAGGTTGAATGATGTACTTCCTCTACACGCTGTTCGGTGACCATTGTGGTTGAATTGCTGCCCTGAATCCTCTCCTGTGTTGCTTACAACTGCGTTAGATTTGCTTCAATGGAGGCTGTAATGGTATAAGCCTCATCGATCCACGACTGTAGGCGCACCTTTAAAACTGCTTCCTTATGCTGAGCAACATCCACCTGCTCCTTGAGTGCTTTAGCTTGCTGCATCCTCGCGAGCCTCTATGTAAGGGAAACCGTTTGCGTGGTCCCTTTTACTTTGTCGTATCTCTACTGTAGCTCATGTGCCTCTGTCTCTAGGTGCTCTATGTTTGGGTCCTCCTGTAGGGTGGTGATGGCCTCGAACGACTGCTCGAATAGCTTTGTGCAGTCTGTCACTACACTGTTAACTGCCACCATTGCTGTTGTGATCGAGGTGGTGCACTTTTCCTTAACCTCCAGTGGAGTTGAAGGCTGCGCCTTCAAATACAGTTTTGTTATCTGAAGGTTCAGCTCCAGCTGAACCCTGGCCATTTCCTCTCTTGCGTCACACACCCTTGCTGCTAACTTACGTACGTGCGCCTCCACTAATTCCTCTGCTGGGATGGTGTCGGCCGGATAAATCGTTCTTGCAGACAAGACCGATCTCCCTAGTATCAAAAGATATCTAACGACAAGCAGAACAAGAAAATCTACCTTTCTCTAAATATATTGTGATTTATTAATAAAAACTAAGAGGTGTTTTAGACCCTACCTTAAGTCCAACGCTAGTTTGTGGCAGCCACGCTTTGACCGTCCGAACGAGTTTCCTTTTGAGAACCTGCAATCACAAACAAGCACACATCAAATAACACCTGCATAGCTAATATAATAAATCATATTCATCATGGTGATCAAGGAATCCATGAAATAAACCATAAAACACAGCTTATTGAGAAAAATAAACTTGATTGTATTAACTTTGAACAAAGAAGAACTTTACAACCTTTGGTGCCTTGATGTTGTACAAGCTCCTCCCAGGGTCCAAGCAGGAATCTCCTCTACTTTGACAAGCCTCACACTCTTCCCAATGAGATCAAAAGGTATGTAATCTCTCCTCTCAAGCTCAATTAGGAAGACTAAATTCCAACAACATTTCCCCTCAAAAATATTTAGCTTTCAACCTCCCAAATAACTAGCCCAATGCCTCATTTTATAGTGTAGAGGAAGGAAGTTACAGGTCCACCTATGAAGGGATAGAGTCCTCCTTCAAAGGGATAAGCTCCTCACATCAAGGGGTTAGCTTCTTAAGGTATGGGATGCATGAACCTTAAAGGAGCGAAATTGCCACCTCAAGATTCTCTCTAGAAGCTTCCAGAAATAACCCAAAGTGAGTTTTTAAGAATGTACTTGCGCCTTTTTGACTTTTACAGGGGTCCGCACCCATTACATAGAGACAGAGCGGTCAGGTATGTAGGGGACATGACCAGTGGGTGCGGGACCGCAGGTAATGCTAAGAGAATGTGCGGAACCAGAGTTTTAGATATTTTAAAGGGCTTTCTCTTATTTTTCAAGGCTTGACATGAAGATTTGAGGTTTAAGACTTGCAAAGGAGGAAAGTATGAGTGGTGATAGTGGTGGGCTCTAGTATTGTAGCAATAATGCTACAACTCCTGGAGCTCCCTTCTTTAATTTTATCAACCCGGTAGTTCGTAACAAACTTGGAAGCGATGGTGCTGTATGCACAAGTACTAGCTCTTGTCGCAGTTGTCACTTGGTCAGCTGGCACAAGTCCGCTAGGGCTCAAGCCAACTTCTATATGCTCTCAGAAGAAGCTTGCTAAATGATGGACGAAGACTATCTCAGAGGAAATTAATCTACTTTGCAAAAATGAACTGAAAGCCAACCAAAACATGGAAACCCTAGTAAACCCTAATCTGACTAGTTTAACCTCTATGATGCAATAGTGAGAGTGCAAATGTCTAAAGATGATGCCATTACTTCTAGTGATGTGAAATGCATGAAATTAAACTACTTCTATTGAAAAGAACATTGTTTTTATGTTTTTGCTTAAATGGTTGGAGTGATGGTGATTTTGTTCTTATTAGGGTTTGGTTGTGCGGAGGTGGTGTAGAGGGAAGGAAAGCTTGGGAAAGGTCAGGGAGGCTAAGGGAGGTTCCAGGGGACCTCTAACATCTTCCCACAGAAGTCTACAACATTCAGATGCTCAGCAACCGAGTTTGCAGGCTTCTACAGGATGTCTGCAGGGGATCCTACAGGAAACTCAGGGATTTCTACAGGAAGGTCTGTGGTTGGAGTTTTGGGTGATGGAGGAGTGGAGGAAGTGTATGGGTGAATAGGTAGGATGGAAATGAGGCTTGTGATGGCTCAGGAACAGAGAACTAAAGTGGAGAAAGAGTGCATGCATGGATCTATAATTAAAATAACTATGTGGCAACTTGCATGAAAGCATAAGACTGCGTTTTTTTTGGTGGTTGGTACAGCCCACACCCCCAATCTCTAAACAGAGATGGCAGCGAGTGCACTATCAACCTTTTCTTGGATCTCCAATGAATTACAATCCTCCTACTCTAATCTAAACAACTAAAAGCACTTAAACTGTAAACTAATCCTACTCAATCACATAAAAGAAATCAAATCAGCAAACTGTAAATTCTAAATGCATATCTAAACAAGGAAATAAAGTGCTGAAAGGACACAAGTAACAATACAAGGAAGGGGAGGTCTATTGCTCTCAGGTTGGGCTCTAACCTGAGAGCTATAGCTCCCTTAAAAACTCAGAATTGGATCCAAAGCTACCGGCCTTTATTAAACAATCAAGAGGCTAACATCATGCCAAAACTGGCTTACACTGGCTAACCAAATTGACTAACTAGCTACACAAAAAATGACTAACTCAAATGAGGTCTTAAGCCCTCTTATTTATACAATTTGAGGACCCAACAGTCCTCCTAAAATTTAGGGACTTGGCTGCCCAAAACTTGGAGTTAACAACAGTCCTACTTGACTTGCTTGGCTGCCCTTGTGCTGATTGATTCGGTGGCCCTTGAACTCTGAGCTGATGGTGGAAAATTCGAGGTAAGGGCCCATAAATGAGGGGGACACCTTCCTACAAATCCTCTAGCTTGTTCTCCCACGAATTTGGCTGCCAAGTGCTCATTAAGACCTTCAAATTTGTCTCCAAGTTGACCAAAAAGGCTACACAAAGCACCCATTAGACTTGTTGGCATAATGACTAACCAAATTCACTCTATTAACATAAAAATAATCAAAAACATGCAATAAACAAATGAGAATGGTGGACTAAGCCAAATTAGGAGGTTGAATGAGCCCAAATAATTGTACATTTTTGGGGCTCATCATCACCCCCCTACTGAAAGTGTTGCTCATCCTCTGAGCAACCAATCTCTCTCCTCGTCTTTGATGGCCCTGGTGGCTTCTTTGGCTAACATCTCGGCTGATTTCTCCTTTGGCTTCCCTCTTTTCAAACTTCCTGTAGAAACAGTTCGCTGGCTTCCTGTAGAAACGGTCCTCTGTCTTCCTGTAGAAACAGTCTGCTAACTTCCTGTAGAACTGTCTTCACTGTTTTGGTCTGCGCGGCTGAGGGTGCCTTCTTCTTGAACTGTGCTGCTAGGCATGGTGAGAATACCCGTGTGACAGTGTCACATTTTTCATCATCATTTATCACTGCTCCATTGAGATCTTGATCTTGCTATGAATGTAGTTATACCCATACTTCCAGCGCTGAGAACAGTCTTCTTTGTCCATCCAGGATACTGCGTTTCAGGTATGCCGAGCTTGTAATTGCTTCAGTGATAGATTTAGAGCTACTTTTCACACTAACCATATAACAGTCACAAAAAAAAAGTAGTTTATATGTGCACAGGTGAGCGTTACAGTGGTTTATCATTATCATATGGAGCATTTGTTAACAGGAACCTCGGAAGAGAATGTGATGCAGCGCTTTTTGAAAGAAATTCCGTGTATCCCACAAGCAAACCACCATTCTTGACCCACAGGCAGACTGGTTTTAATTGTCCCCACTTCAACCAAGCTAGTTCACCACCTTTTAAAATCTCATGCATGGAAATGGTATTTTTGAGCCTACCTTTCTTCAAGCTTCACTGTGTCCTGCTTGGCTGTGGGTGATTTTCCTTTCAGCTAGGCTGTGGCAGCCTTCATCTTCTCCCCCTTTCTGCTCTTCTTCCTCACTGTTAGAAGGACTGATATCTTTGGCCAAAACTCTTCATTTTTGTCCAACAGTTCAGTTCATCACATGACATAATCTCAATACGTTCATCCACCAATGGTCCTGGACATCCTTGCAAGTTAGCCATCACGACATCCTTCCCAGCAGCAGAGTTTCCTGTGTCTTCATTGCAATTTTCATCCCATGAGGATGTTGATGGTCCTTGCATTTCTGGCAAAAAAAAAACATCCTGCTGAGTAGCCTCTGTTACACATCTCCCTGCATGATCTTCATTTATTTCTCCCAATATTGGAATTGAAATAGGCTGTTTTGACTGTCCAGAATCAACATGTTTTTCCTTGAAAAGATGCAATAACAGTTGTGTTGTGTCCAGCATCATTGTCTGACAACACCATGTCCCTTGGATTTCCATTCATCCCACCTTGTCGTGTATCCTCCATCTCTGTCAGACTGCTCCGGAAGGCTATGCTGTATTTCCTGTAGAAGACTTCACCCGTTTCCTGTAGAACGTGATTCCGCCTTTGAGTGAGCCCGATGCTCTAGAGAAATTCGAAAATAGGTAGGAAACTCAGCGGAGGACGATAGATTAATCCGATTGTGGAAGCAGAGGATGTATACTTTGAGTGAACATGATGCAAGTGCAAGTTGACTAACAGTCTTTGAATTTCAGCTGAGCGCTCAGTGATGTCTGCGTGATTTTTGGAGTGAGGTGGCACATACGTGTGCTGGCTTATGCGACTGTTTTGCAATCATGAACTGCAGTGGTCACTATTCGTTCTCTGCTTGAAATCTCATCGATTCAGTTGCACTGGAGTTAGACTGCCCATACTGTCCGTTTTTTGACTTTCACGTGCATGGCTGACCCATGCATGCTGCGTGACTTGCTAGAGAACTGGACATCAAGTGAACCTTCCTAAATTCGTGGCTTAATTCCATCACTCCATTCGTTCATGCAGTTCTTGAATTAGATTCATGCAATAGAGGAATAGGTTTTGTCACGTACCTGAAGCCAAACGGCTGCTTGTGAAGCTTCTTGCTGCTGCATGCTCTGATTCTGCTGCTGCATGCTTGGATCCTTTGATTGCATGAGGCTTGGCTAATGATTTTTGATTGATTTTTCTTGTGCAGGTGTCCTCTGGCCGGATCTGAGCTGCATGCAATCGTTTCCACGTTCAACTCTGCCCGTTCAAGCTGCTGCTGCTACATGGTCACAAAAACAGAACTTCTTTTTGCCATTTCTCCCAAATGGTAGATCGGATTGATATGAAACTCGGTGAGCATGTTCCTACCATCATTATGCATCTCCCATAGCAAATTCGCGATCAATGGATACACGGATTTCGAGAAAAATGGAAAACGGCTGAAGAATTTAGAGGTCGATTTCTCGGGAACCGTGCATCGGAATCGGCTGAAACTTCTTGGGTAGGCTACTATCACCCATGTGCATCTCCCCATGAAACAGGTTTTAAAACGGATGCACGGATATGGAGAAAATGCAAAAATGGCTGATGGTGATGGAGGCTGATTTCTTGGAAACCGTGCACCGGAATTGCATGAAACTGCTCAGGCATGTTGTCATCAACCTTGTACAATTCCCCATAAAACGGTTTGTCAAATGGATGCATGGTTTTCAAGTTATGGCAAAAACAAATTCTGCTCTATGTGTTTTTGCTTCAAGGCACTTTGCATTTTGGTTGCATGGGATGACAAAATGAATTTTGGCTGTGATGCAGGTATGGAGATGATGGAGGAGGAGTTGTAAGATTACATGAGGGCTTCTGAACCCTTGAGGAAGCTACCATGTTTGCCAAACCACTTTTTGAAATGCATGTCTAGTTTCCCACAATTTCTACAGGAAGTTCCTGTAGAAGCACAATGAGAAGCACAAGGAGGTGGAAAAAATGATGGATGAAGGCAAGGGATGGACACACAAGTGCTTGTAGGCCTAATCAACAGATTCCCACCATTAGATTCACTTTTGAAATTGGATTTGGCTCGTCCAAAGGTTCTACAGGATGTTTCCTGTAGAAATACAGAGCTTCCTGTAGAAGGCACAAGAAAAATTCCTTTAACCTTGATTTGAGTGCTCCTCCTGTCATGAAACGTCCTTCTTTCAACCTGCAATGTCATTGCTGCAACATGAAATTATTCAATGGAGATTAGCTTTATTTTTCTTTTTCTTTTTTCTTTTTTTTTTTGAAAAACAACTAGGGCGCCTCATGGAGGTTTTCACCCTAATTGCCTACCCTGGGCGCCTCCAAGGAAGGTTTTCACCCAGGGATCTTATTCCATTTTATTTTCTTTTCTTTACAACCCATTGACCGCCTCATGGAGGTTTTCAATCAATGAGCCAATCTAAGGCGCCTCCAAGGAGGTTTTCACCTTAGATTTTTATTTTTCTCTTATTTTCATTTTTTTCTCTTATTTTTTTTTTTTTTTTCATTTTTCTACCCTAACCTACTTGAAAAACAAAATCATTTTCAAGTATAAGAATACTTCCAATGGAGCCATGTGCACATCGAGATTAGAGAAAAAATGATGTGAAGGCTCAAAATGCATGCTTGGACAAGTATCCAGATCTCAGAGACCAAATGATCTGGCGTTGAAGGGATCAAACAAAGCTGACGAAGAAAGTACTGCTGCAACTTAGTGACTGTCTGGAACCATGTCTCAATATAGCTTTGATATCCTTGGGTCTTTTGCTGATCTGGATCATTCTTCATGTCACCTTCTATCATGACCTTCTAATCTTCCTCTTTTTGCTGATCTTTCTCTTGAATACATGGAAGATTTGATGGTAACCATGAGGGAACTTTTTCGATCTATGATTCTGATCTCTTCTCTTCATCAAGTGCAGCCCATGGTTCTTTGATCTCCTCTTTTGAATCTTCTTTTGCTGGATGTGATCCTTCAATTCTTCCAAGATGATCTCCTTTTTGCAATGCTTTTCCTGAGCTATGGTGAAGATCATTGAGCTCAAGAGGAGTCATTTGCACATGTTGTGCCTCAGATTTGCAATTGGGTTGAGCTGCTCCATTGCATGGTTTTGGAAATGGAGGTACGGGTAGCTGAGTGGAGGTGTGAAATTGAGATGGAGATGGATGGCATTGTGGTTGGGTAGGCATTTGGGGTTGCCTTGGTGGAGGAGGAGGCGATGGTTGTGGATGAGCAGGTGGTGGAGGAAAATGAGCGCGATGAGAGTTGTACTGGGGCCTCCACTCCTGATAAGGTGCATTCCACTGAGGCTGTGGCTGAGCATAAGAGTGAAACGAATGAGCAGCTGGTTGGGCATAATATGGATCTGTGAAGGAATAAGGAGGAGGTGTGAACCAGGGAGGATGAGCAGGGGGACCCCAAGAAGGCATGAAGGTGGCTTGGTAAGGGTCATAATAGGTCTCGGGTGTCCCTTGTAGTTCCTGCTGGTAGGGTATGGGTCCATGTGGCCTCCTTTGGTTCATATAACAGAGTGATTCTGTGGCTCCCTTGGCTCTTTGAGATGTAGCTTTGATTCTGGGCAAGGAAGGGCACTGATATGTAGGATGGTATTCTTCACAGATGAAACACACTTCTAGAGGGTGCATTGGACATTCGTTCCTAGGATGCTTTCTAGTGCACCTAGGACAAAAAATGCCCAAAGCCCTCTTGGCTTCTTCTTGCTTCTTTTGGATCCGCAAGGTATCCAGTTGCATGGCAAGAAACTGCCTCATATCACTCTTGAAATCTTCGATCTGATTTGCAAATTCATCTCTGGACAAGGGACTGCTCCCAACATTTCTGCTTGTAGCCATTTTCTCCAGAGGAATGTTTTCTTCTTCTTCCCCCCTAGAGGTTCTTTAAATATGCCTTGATGTCCACCCAGGGGTTCTTTCATCACAACCATCGAAGAAGAACGTTGGCTGTGTGAAGCAGTGGGGGTGTTGTGCAATCATCTTTCTAACTTATCTCTACTCCTACAAAGCATGAAATGAAATCTTTTTGGTTGATTTTTGTTCTTTTTTCTACTTCTACTTGCAAAACTGAAATAGATTGAACTGCAACTAACTATCTTGCTAAAATGAAAATGCAGAATTGAAATGAAAGCAGGAAAGGACTAATCTATTTTGCTCAAATGAAATTGCAGGAATGAAATGCTAGGCTACGCTTGAGAAATTGAAATGCTAATCTACGCTTGCAGAAATGAAATTGCGGAATTGAAATGCTAATCTATGCTTGCAGAAATGAAATTGCGGAATTGAAATGCTAATCTATGAAAGCAAGAAATGCTAATCTACTTTTGCATAAATGAAATTGCATAATGGAAATGAAATAAACTACTTAGCAGAAGGTTGTAGTAGAAAATAGAAGAATAGCAACAATCACCAATACTTTTCCGCTTCCCCGGAAACGGCGCCAAAAAGATGGTGGGCTCTAGTATTGTAGCAATAATGCTACAACTCCTGGAGCTCCCTTCTTTAATTTTATCAACCCGGTAGTTCGTAACAAACTTGGAAGCGACGGTGCTGTATGCACAAGTACTAGCTCTTGTCGCAGCTGTCACTTGGTCAGCTGGCACAAGTCCGCTAGGGCTCAAGCCAACTTCTATATGCTCTCAGAAGAAGCTTGCTAAATGATGGACGAAGACTGTCTCAAAGGAAACTAATCTACTTTGCAAAAATGAACTGAAAGCCAACCAAAACATGGAAACCCTAGTAAACCCTAATCTGACTAGTTTAACCTCTATGATGCAATAGTGAGAGTGCAAATGTCTAAAGATGATGCCATTACTTCTAGTGATGTGAAATGCATGAAATTAAACTACTTCTATTGAAAAGAACATTGTTTTTATGTTTTTGCTTAAATGGTTGGAGTGATGGTGATTTTGTTCTTATTAGGGTTTGGTTGTGCGGAGGTGGTGCAGAGGGAAGGAAAGCTTGGGAAAGGTCAGGGAGGCTAAGGGAGGTTCCAGGGGACCTCTAACATCTTCCCACAGAAGTCTACAACATTCAGATGCTCAGCAACCGAGTTTGCAGGCTTCTACAGGATGTCTGCAGGGGATCCTACAGGAAACTCAGGGATTTCTACAGGAAGGTCTATGGTTGGAGTTTTGGGTGATGGAGGAGTGGAGGAAGTGTATGGGTGAATAGGTAGGATGGAAATGAGGCTTGTGATGGCTCAGGAACAGAGAACTAAAGTGGAGAAAGAGTGCATGCATGGATCTATAATTAAAATAACTATGTGGCAGCTTGCATGAAAGCATAAGACTGCGTTTTTTTTGGTGGTTGGTACAGCCCACACCCCCAATCTCTAAACAGAGATGGCAGCGAGTGCACTATCAACCTTTTCTTGGATCTCCAATGAATTACAATCCTCCTACTCTAATCTAAACAACTAAAAGCACTTAAACTGTAAACTAATCCTACTCAATCACATAAAAGAAATCAAATCAGCAAACTGTAAATTCTAAATGCATATCTAAACAAGGAAATAAAGTGCTGAAAGGACACAAGTAACAATACAAGGAAGGGGAGGTCTATTGCTCTCAGGTTGGGCCCTAACCTGAGAGCTATAGCTCCCTTAAAAACTCAGAATTGGATCCAAAGCTGCCTGCCTTTATTAAACAATCAAGAGTCTAACATCATGCCAAAACTGGCTTACACTGGCTAACCAAATTGACTAACTAGCTACACAAAAAATGACTAACTCAAATGAGGTCTTAAGCCCTCTTATTTATACAATTTGAGGACCCAACAGTCCTCCTAAAATTTAGGGACTTGGCTGCCCAAAACTTGCAGTTAACAGCAGTCCTACTTGACTTGCTTGGCTGCCCTTGCGCTGATTGATTCGGTGGCCCTTGAACTCCGAGCTGATGGTGGAGAATTCGAGGTAAGGGCCCATAAATGAGGGGGACACCTTCCTACAAATCCTCTAGCTTGTTCTCCCACGAATTTGGCTGCCAAGTGCTCATTAAGACCTTCAAATTTGTCTCCAAGTTGACCAAAAAGGCTACACAAAGCACCCATTAGACTTGTTGGCATAATGACTAACCAAATTCACTCTATTAACATAAAAATAATCAAAAACATGCAATAAACAAATGAGAATGGTGGACTAAGCCAAATTAGGAGGTTGAATGAGCCCAAATAATTGTACATTTTTGGGGCTCATCAGATAGACTCACATTGATTGCAGAATGTCATGGTGACAATATTTTGTGCAACAGCTTGCCCCCTAAAGTGCGAAGTTTGTAATAGATGAGGATAATATTTGTCATCTAAGAAGAGTGAAGTACTTAAGCATTTCAAGGATCATCCTGTGGATAGCCTGTTTGGAACCAGTAAAAACATTCAATACAAAATATATATATGTGAACATATCATCGCTGAGGTAGGCATTCCCATACTCAGATCAAAACTGACTAGAAAACTAACTAAACTGCTCTGATATAGGAATGATTTTGTAATACATCACAAGTATAGACATATGTAGACACAGTATGGGCGTAGCCATTTGTTTATGAAAAGTCCACTGTATAATGAATAACAAAATTCTTCGCAGCCTGGATGGTGGAAACTAAATCCAGGGTCTTGATTTCTGCTTCCCGAAATAGTACGATTCTATCCATGTGAATGAATGTGTCGAAGTCGAACATGGTAGAAACCACTTGATTACCAGTCAATGATGTGAACTGTTAACAAGTGTGAGAGAAACCACCAGTAATGTCAATGGCTCTCAAAGTACTCAGTACAATCCATGAAATGTGAATAGATGAGCTGATGTCAAACATGTCATAGAATCCTTTGATCGAAGGTCAATGATGCAACATGTTGTCGAAGGCGAGAAACCTGCCATTGAGGCATGCAGATTCCAAGGTACTGATGATTTCTAGATCATCTTTCTAGATAATGAGCTGAAGTCGATAGAAAGCGATCCATCATAGGCAAGCCCACAACATGAAATCATAGATCAAGTTTGAAGAAATATATTTGGCAAGGACTAACTCAGGGATGGTCAAGATGGATGACATATATTTTGTAGATGAATGGTTTATTTGAACTGATCTCTTGAACACAAAACGACACTGCAGATGGTTTGGTGACAATTGACCCAAAGTTAATACCTAGAAACCGGCTGAAGACTTTCAATATGGTTTGATTAACTGTTAGGCAAAGGATTTCCCAACCCAGGTGAACAAAAAGTGTCGTGTTCAAGAGTGGTTAAATGCTTTTCTGAGACACAAAGTATAACAAACAGGTTCATTTTTCTCTCTTTTCCCCCACCATTTCTGGCAAGTACCTCTTTATTTTTGACAAGCTTGAGGAGGATAACATTTGCTTGGTTATAAGCTCACCCTTCGGATGAGTCCAACTTAGTTTAAAATTCGAACCCTAAGAAGGAGTGGTTCGTTCCTGTTTTGAAATTGAACAGGTCCTTTACTGTTTAAATTTTAACGAGTCCAATATAGGAGAAACTCGGCGTTTTTCAATTTTAGGGAGTCAGAAGAAAAACTTAAGAAAACTCCATGGTTGTCCTTTTTCGTAAATTTGTGTCTCCCAAGCCCGAAAAAGTATAAAATAATACTTGAGAGAACCACTTGACCATTACGATCAAGGAGTACTTTTCATAATTAGTGTCTTTGATCCAAAAAAGTAAAAAAACGATCAATGACACGTCATTTTATAACCAATATCGAACTTGAAACGACAAAAGCCCAATAATCTTTTCGTGTTTATATGGTTAGAAAAGAGCTGTAAGTGGACTGTCCTTTTAATTCCATTTTAACGAGCTTTTAAATCAAAACTCGACAATCTTTTCATATTTTACGAGTCAGAAAAGAGCTTAAAGAGGACTCCAATGTTTTTTGTTGACAATGATCAATTTTCCCTCAAAAATCCAATTTTCTGCACAAAAACTCAAACATTACTCATACCTGTTTAAAATAAATAAAAATGCATCAAAATTTACCTTTTTAAAGTGAAAAGTAAACAAATTAAAAATTCATTTATTCAAAAAATCTTATAAAAAGGGCTTTTGTAAATTCATTTTTACCGTTTGACTTCAGAGTGAGAAAAGAGAGCTTTTGGGTAAGAAACTTCCTGTGAAGATTGTGGAAAATCCATCCGTTGGAATCGAAAACTGTCAGCTCCAGGTAATCCAAATCACCTTAATATTGCATTTCAACCATTTGAATTTTGTTTTTAGGCTTCCATTTTGATTTTTTAAGGAAAAATTAGCTTACAAAACCGCTCGCGAGGGTCCGCAGGCGCAACATGCGAAACTTGCGGACCTCGACTTTTTCTTACAAAGGAAAGAGTCAGGGGCCCGCACCTTCTGCTTGGGAAGGGTGTGGACCTACGCACTGTCCCTAACTAGCGGGTGCAGACCCCGCGAAATAGGTTTTAAAACTTCAATTTTTTCCATTTCCGCCCAATTTTTTTTTGAACTAAAATGTTCTAATCCGCCGTTTTTGCAATGTAGGATATACACAATGCTCATTTGGCGGGAACGGGAGCATGAAGATGTGGACCTAGCCACATTAGTTCATCCTCCTTCAATACAGGCATTAAAAGCATGTGGGCTATATAAATTCTGGGCCATACCTAGCATGAGGCCCAAGTAGACTTTTTGCAATGGCTGGTGGACAGATGTAATATAAAGGACTAGTGTTTCATTATTGGTGGCCACCGACTCGAAATTGAGCCAGAGGACATTTACTTCTTGACTGGTTTTTCCAAGAGAGGTGAACGATTATCTCTATTCGGGACTAGGCCAGGTGGTCAGTCTGTCGATAGTCTCTGACTAGAGTTTTGTAATGACCAAACAAAGGACAAAGGGATTGATATCAAAACTATATCTTGTCCTGAAATCAAAGTGATTGCATGTACTGTCACCAAACTTTGCGGAAGCGCAACACTGCATGTTGCTACCGGATCCCAAATGAAAATGGTAGTAGACTGCTATTGAGGCACCATCTTCAACTGGTGCGAAGCTGTGTTGGCGAATGTAAAAGGCCAACTAACTAGAGCAAAGAATGGACAACTAAAAAACTTTGGGTATGGTTTCCTAGTCATAAGCTTTGGTCTAGAGAGGGTCCCAATGTTGGTCCCACAGCATCTTTCCGTTGGAGTTGGACTTCCCCGAGAGCCTAAGCTGATGCATTGGGTTGCAATTATGGCTCGTCATCCTGAGGAGGGTTCAGAGGTTGTTCGATTTCCACCTGAGTATTTTCATCGGTTGGAAAACCAACTTTTCGTGATTCAGGATTTTCCTTATGCTAGGATGGATTATTGTGGAGACCCAGACATGACTCTTCCACCAGGAGAGCAGTGGGATGATTCAGGTAAAATCATTCTCAACATTTTCTAAGTTTTACTATTTTTTTGTTTTATTTTTTTAAATCATCCAAAACTGATAATAAAAGTTTCAAATGCAGATGTGGGTCCACGGCGACTAGCCACTCTCTGGCCCTATGAGAGGAGACACCCAACTGTAGTAGTACCGACCCTACGGGACAAATCTATAGAGACCCTGACCGAATTGGAAAATCATCTAGAGCATTTGACAGCAGATATTCCAGAGACTAGCATAGATGATATTCCACTTAGGCTACATCGCTATGTGATTGGAGTCCCAGGACCTTTCAGGAGGTTCCTTTGTAGGCTGGCCCGAGCAGTGGTTTCTTATCGTGATCATCACCAGTGATAGGATGATCGCCATTGTAGGCTCATACGACATTTTTGCTTTTTGTACTATCATTTTTTCCGATCATAAGGTGTTTTTCAACCTATGATCGAAGACGATGTATATTTGACACACTTCTATGCTATGCTATATCACTATTACTGGCTATCTTATATAACATGTTATGGAATGTTTTTAAATTCACTGTTTGATTATTGCAAATGTCTATTTAACATTCGAGAAGCAATTGCATCTGCTAATGTATTTAAATATCTTGGAATATGGTGATATTCAATGTAGTCAAATTCATGTTCCAAGAGACGAACTCTTAAAAATAATCTTAATAACACTGGATTTCTAATGGCATAAACTCTATTAAGTTGCAATACAACGAGTTCAGAATCTAACCTAACAATCAAACTCTGACTCCCGAATGAGATGGATTCAAATAATAACTCAATCACTACACTATACTCTGCAATGTTGTTCGTTGTTTGACTGAGGCTTACCCCATGCATAGATACCAACTCATCAGAGGGTGAATAGATAACCCAAGCTGCGGAAGAAATGTTCCGTTTATTATGACAAGCACCATCATCAAAACCAATGTATGTTTGAAGAGACGTCGACATCTGCAATATCAAGAGTAAAATCAAGATAAGCAGGAATAATGATAAAAACACTCTCTAAACGAAGCACACTTTTCTGATCTAAACACACCAGCTAGAAAGAAACTAATCTAACTAAAAATCTCCACACCCAGATTTAAGCATAATATCTCTTCAGATAAAGACCATTTCTGGGTTTACCTAAAGAAACACCGTCAAAATCTACCAATTTATAGGCCCCTTTTGCCAGCTTTCGCTTAACAACATAAGGACCATGCCACATAGGTACAAATTTTCCAACCCCTAGCTTATCGTTTGCTTGATCGTATAGTAAGACTAGGTCTCCTTCCGAAATATTAAGAGTTGTAACATTTCGATCGTACTGAGCTTTAATTCGTTTGGCATGAGTTTCGATTGCTAATGTAGAATCATGTCGATTCTCATCTAGCTGAGCTAAGTACAACAAATGTTTCTCCTATTTGGAAGTGGCTGGGAGTAATTCTATGGCTATTTGCAATGACGGAATTTTGCGTTCAATGGGTAACACAGCTTCCAAACCATAAACCGGTTGAAAAGGAGTGAAACCAGTTGATGTTTTTACTGAGGTTCAATATGCCCAAAGTACTGAAAATAACATGTTATGCCAATTCGACCTCTGAATACCAATGATTCGTCGGATCATAATGACTAGAAATTTGTTGATATCTTCAACCAGACCATTAACCTATGGGTAATATGGAGTAGAACTATCGTGACATAGGCCAAGTTGATCTGTTAGTTCAATCATCATGATGTTTCGAAAATGACTCCCATGATCGGTAATAATCGCTTGAGGAACACTGAATCTAGTAATTATATGATTGAAAACGAAAATTGTTGCAGTTTTGCCATCTGCTGAAAATGTAGGCATCGCCTCGGCCCACTTGGTAAAATAATCTCCCCCAAGGATGATATACGCATGCCCCCTGGTCGAGTGAGGGTTACATGTAATAAAGTCGATACCCCACTTTGCAAAAGGACCGACAACAATTATAGGGTGGAGAGGAGCAGGTGGAGCACGCATCTTTTGAACAAAAAATTGACAATTGTGGCATTTTCGGACCACATAAATACAATATTTAAACAAAGACAACCAAAAATAACCAGTGCGCAATATCTTTTGGTCTGCGAAACCAGAGATTCTAGGTTCGATCCCCAGTATGGTTGCCAATTTGTCGGCTAGATAAATCGTTCTTATGGACAAGATCGATCTCCCTGGTATCTACAGATATCTAGCGACAAGTAGAACAAGCAAATCTATCTTTCTCTAAATATTGCGATTTATAAATAAAAACCAAGAGGTGTTTTAGACCCTACCTTAAGTCCAACACTAGTTTGTGGCAGCCATGCTTCGACCATCCAAACAAGTTTCCTTTTAAGAACCTACAAACACAAAAAATCACACATAAAATAACACCTGCATAGCTAATATAATAAATCATATTCATCATGGTGATCAAGGAATCCATGAAATAAACCATAAAAGACAGCGTAGTGAGAAAAATAAACTTGATTGTATTAACTTTGAACAAAGAAGAACTTTACAACCTTTGGTGCCTTGATGTTGTACAAGCTCCTCCCAGGGTCCAAGCAGGAATCTCCTCTACTTTGACAAGCCTCACACTCTTCCCAATGAAGACGTACCAAAGTATCCCTCCTAGGTGGACTGTAGAAAATTGATTCACGCTCCCTAAGTTCTAAAGTTGGTTGATTTTCAGGGATAGATATACCTTCTTCCAGACTAACAAGTTCTTCAATAGAAATGAGTCTAGAGGGAAGATTTTGGGTAATGATCCTTCCTACCCTAGGTGAACTAGGACCACTAGAAGTTGGAGAAGCAAATCCTGATGATGGAGTAGCAGCAGGTTCAGTTTCAGGCTCAGAAATTTAAGGTTCTTCAGCTAATTCACTAGTAGAAGGAAAACTACCAGTAACTTTGGAAAATGAAATTGGTTCAAAAATATACTCTGTTGCTTGAACTTGATAATCAGGATGAACAATTAAAGGAGATTCTCTATCTTTCGGTGATCCAACTCTACTGTCACTAGGAGTTACAAAAGCTCGTAGTCCTTCAAGCTGGCTTGGTGAATACTCGGGAGGTTGCCCCCAAAGTCTACAGGATTGTCTCGGTAATTCAGCCACAATTAAGTATTTTAATTACTTCACACACAAACAAAGAAAATCTCAATAAAACCACCTAAAGTCTCTGAAGAAACAAACAATTGAATCACACGCCTAAAAAATCGAAGAGTTCAAACCACACACAAGCAGTAACTTTCCGTACCAAAAACACTAGTTGGTGATGAAATCCAACGTCGCAGAATTCAATACAGAAAGGGCAGTTGGAATAGTTACCCCGACAACCTGCTTAATGAAACAGACTGGCACAAGTTTCTTCACAAAACCGTCTCGAGTGAAGAGAATCCCTGAGAGAGTCAAAATGAGTCTAGTCGACGTCTGCTCCAGGTACAGTGGGATCTTCCCTCCACCGTCACCTTAGGAAAGAATTCTATAGATTATAGCCATTAAGGTTACCAACAAAAACAAATATACCTGGGGGAACAGTCTACGATCTGATACACATGCAAGGGCAGAGTAACAAAGCTCAATCCCCTTGAAGGATCCTTGACATAATCCAAGGTTTACCAACAAGTGACCTCGGGCTCCTCGACAATGGTCAATCTGAGGTTTACCGTTTTTAATATGTGTATATCTGCTATCGTTCCCAATGAGGAAGGATTGATTACCTCACTGGTTCGGATATGATCTCGTGCTTGACTCCTTTAAGAAGAGCTTCCCAGAGCATAGATGTAACAATTGGAATTTATTTCCTACCGCAAGATATAGCTACTTGTTTGTTTTAACTATCTTGGAGAGTTAACTACTCCCTACTCCAAGATACTAGCCTAAGCTATGTTGGTGATAAGAGCCATAAAAATAAAAATATTGCTAGATCAATTTTACTTTAAGCGTTATTTTTATAGGTTGTTTCTTAAGTCAATAGGAATGGAGATGAAACTTTATGGTGTGAAGACTCGACTCCAAAACACTAAAAATGCACCTAAGATGATAAACAATTCTTTTTCTTCAATGAATTTCTAGCTAAAGAAAGAGTTGAGAATGCAATTCTTTGAAAAACAAATCTTTCTTTCAACATGTAAATGAAAAGAAAATCTTTTTTGTCTTTTTCAATAAACTCAAAAACGAGACTACTAATTATGCTCACAAAAAATCCCTTTCTTTTCAACACTCAAAAACTACAGAAAACAATTTCTTTCAAAAGAGTTTCTAAAATTTCTAGAAAGCACTCAAAACTATAAAAAACTATGTTTGAGATCTAAAAATTTCTAAAAACCTAATTGAAGTAAAAGCTTAAAAAATTTCTTTTTGAGTACGTTTTACATAGTTATTCAACAAACTAAGGACTAATTCGTTCAGAATAACAAATTAATAAAAAAACACCCAGCTATGTTTTCTTTTTAAAAATGAAATTCAAAACTTTCAAACAAGTTCTTTCAAAGCTTTGCAAAGAGAAAACAAGATCTATTTCTCAACAAGGGCAGATTTCACAAATCAGTCAGACTCATCAAGAAGACACAAAAACCAGGGTAATCTAAGGTTTCTTAGGCTTCTAATCTCTGAGTTACTACAAGTGAAAATCAAACCAGGCACGCAAAACTTCTAGAAAATCACCTAAAACCAAAATGCCAATGGAACTCACTTACAAGAAAATTTTGACAGGACACATGCAGATCTAGGAAGAGGCTAAAAAGCGTAAATAAATCCTAAAATTAACTGGACGAAAACAATTTAGGTTTTTCAAAAATTTTAACAGGGTCCGCAGGCTTCTGGTATAACCAGATGCGGTACCGCTCTGTGTAGTAAAGTAACAGTGCGGGGATGTCCGCACTGTGTTACAAACAGAACATGCGGTCCTCTTCAAAATTTTGGAAAAAACAAAATATACTCTAGATCCTAAAAACTACCCAATCCCAGACACATCAAGCAAAAACTAGAAACAAGAAAAAGTTTCTCAAGTCAAAGAAAAAGGAAAGGCAAAAAACCAAAATTCAAGTCCCTAGTATCTTCGCCAATTTGTCGGCTGGATAAATCGTTTTTGTGGACAAGAACGATCTCCCTAGTATCAACAGATATCTAGCGACAAGCAGAACAAGCAAATCTACCTTTCTCTAAATATATTGCGATTTATTAATAAAAACTAAGAGGTGTTTTAGACCCTACCTTAAGTCCAACGCTAGTTTGTGGCAGTCACGCTTTGACCATCCGAACGAGTTTCCTTTTGAGAACCTGCAATAAAAAACAAGCACACATCAAATAACACTTGCATAACTAATATAATAAATCATATTCATCATGGTGATCAAGGAATCCATGAAATAAACCATAAAACACAGCTTATTGAGAAAAGTAAACTTACTTGTATTAACTTTGAACAAAGAAGAACTTTACAACCTTTAGTGCCTTGATGTTGTACAAGCTCCTCCCAGGGTCCAAGTAGGAATCTCCTCTACTTTGACAAGCCTCACACTCTTCCCAATGAGATCAAAAGGTATGTAATCTCTCCTCTCAAGCTCAATTAGGAAGACTAAATTCCAACAACATTTCCCCTAAAAAATATTTAGCTTTCAACCTCCCCAGTAACCAGCCCAATGCCTCATTTTATAGTGCAGAGGAAGGAAGTTACAGGTCCACATATGAAGGGATAGAGTCCTCTTTCAAAGGGATAAGCTCCTCACATCAAGGGGTTAGCTCCTTAAGGTATGGGATGCATGAACCTTAAAGGAGTGAACTTGCCACCTCACGATTCTCTCTAGAAGCTTCCAGAAATAACCCAAAGTGAGTTTTTAAGAATGTATTTGTGCTTTTTTGACTTTTACAAGGGTCTGCACCCACTACACAAAGACAGAGTGGTCAGGTACGTAGGGGACATGACCAGTGGGTGTGGGACTGCAGGTAATGCTAAGAGAAAGTGCGGAACTAGAGTTTTAGAGATTTTTAAGGGCTTTCTCTTATTTTTCAAGGCTTGACATGAAGAGCTGAGGTTTAAGACTTGCAAAGGAGGAAATTATGAGTGGTGATAGACTCACATTGATTGCAGAATGTCATGGTGACAATATTTTGTGCAACAGATGGCCAACTCTTGGACCAGTTGGCAGGCTTCCTCCACCACTTGCACTATATGTCTATTCTACACCACTACCTCATCGTGTTGTAGGCTCAACTACTCAATGTTGATGCGCTGCTCACTCATTACTTGTATCGTGTGGCTCTCCTTGGCCCAAAGCTCTGCAGTGACTCCATCCTGTAAAGTATAGAGCATCTCCCAAGGGAGCACAACCATGTTTAACCCGATCCCTTACAACTCGATGACCATAAGCCTGTTGGCCTCATTTTCTATAAAGAATGCTCCATTTGGCAGCACTATTGTGTTGGTCATCTAGGCACGCAACATTTCCTAGGCCGCGGACATGCCTATTGCGAGGCTGGTTGACACATTTCCAGCCTGTGGAGTGCGCACTTGCAACTGCTGTATCTGCGTCCGGAGAGCCCCCAACACCATCTGGTGTTGCTCCTCAAACTACTGGAGGGCCTCCGTGGTGATGTCCCTCACCGTCTTGCCAATATCATGTAGATCCCCCTTAGTGAGGGTGATCGGGTTGAACGAAGTCTTTGAGGCCTTCGTCTTCTTTTGTGGCCCTACTTGCTCTCTTGGGTGTGGACGTTTTAGCTAGGTGGCCGTTGTCTGTGGGTCCATGCCACCTTTTTCTATATCGGTCTTCATCTCGAGTGAAGGCGACTTCTTTCCTTCGTGCTCTTCTTTTACCGCTCCTCTGCCAACTTTGCAGTGTCGCGTGCCGCTTGGGCCTTAGCTGTAGCTTCCTCCTTCCTGCATTTTTCATCCAGCTGCGCCATCTGCAGTTTCACCTCTTCCTTCTTTTGCTGCACGGCGGACTTCTCCACTTCCATCGTGGAGCTAGCTGGAGCATGCCACTCTGGCAGCCAAGATTCAAGGACCGCGAAAATTACATCATCGATCGCCAAATAGGGTAGCTCATGCCACGTCTTCATAGGGTCTTTCCTCGCCCTGCTGAAGACATGGTGGAAGTATTCTTTGAAATCCGTAAGGCTCTGAAGGCTGTTGTAGACCATGGGTGATAACCGCGGCTTGCGATTAATCCCCATTCTAATGTTCATCTCCATGAGCACCCATAATATTTTTCTTTCCCTTATCCTTTGTGCATCCTGGGTTGCCCACAACGAAGCGTATTTCACTGCCTCCAGAAGGTCCTGTGCGATCATCGGGAACTAGCTATCTTCAGGTAATTCCCATGCCACCAATACTATTGACAATAGAAGCCATGCATAGTGAAAGGTTTTTCCCTACTTCTGTGCCTCGTGACAATTCTCAAGGAACTCACTGCATAGATAGTTTTCCTAGTTAAACTGGACCCCTTCTGTGGATTGCGCTGCTAGTGCAACCACCGGCATTGGTACCTCATCCGCGTGGCATTTCCGCATCACCTTCCCTACCAATATCTGCGTCGCGACCTTGACCATAGGGTTGTTGATGCTGGAAATGGTGTACCCTCGCTTCTTATTCTCTAGTTTAAATTTATTTTTCATGGCCTCTGCAATGGCCAAATCATCACTCTTCCCTTCTGAAATGTTTGCTGGGTCCTCCCCTACATAAGGGAGCCGTGTAACCCTGTGAATCAAATGGTCCGTGATGGAGATGGGCTCCTCTAGCTAGAAGCACCCATCATGCACCAAGCAGAGTAGCTGCCTGATGATAAAAATGGTCACTGGGGTGCAATGGTAATGCGGAACCCAGAGCAGGTTTAGCAACCCTTCTTTCTCAACTCCTCTTAGCCATTTGCACGACTCCAACTCTATCATTCTAGCTGACGCATCTATATTCTAGCACATTAGTTGCACGGTCGTGAGATGTAGGAACTTCTCGTGATCCGCGAGGTCCCAATCCTCAAATTTCAGGATGAGAAGTTGTCCCAAGTGCGCTCCTTCAAAAATAATGTCATCTGGGAGCAACAGAGTTTGTAGAGAACTCTTTCTCTCATCTATATCTTTGGGCACCTTTGCTTTACCCTTTCATGGAGGAACATATGTAGGCAGTTTGGTGAGAGGGTACACACCCTAGGTTTCGACCTCCATCTCTACATCCTCCTCCTCAACCCAGATTTCTTCGAACTCTTCTTCCTCATCAGCCTCTAAATTGATAACCTTCCCCTTTTCTTCCATGGTGAGATTGGTCCTCAACAGATTTCTAGGTGATACGCGCACTGGTACCATGACCTGCTTGTCTTTCTTGAGTCTCGGCATGCACAGTGATTTAGGAATCTCAATGACTATCCTGACGCTTTTTGGGGCTTCCACTTCCGTAATTGCCTGCACGACTTCCTCAATGGTAATTGCTCCAGTATCCATGGCTTCTCCAGGTGCTTCCATAGTGCGATTCCACAATTCTCTCAACGTCTTAGGTAATTGCTCAAGCAACAAATTCTCCTTCAGAAGATCGAACAAGTCTCAGTTCATGAATATCTGTGCGCGCAACAACTCAGTCCTCAAATTGCCAAGTGTTGTTTGCTGGATAGCCCTTTGTAATTTATAACACCTTTTGAATTTGAATTCGACTATTTCCCCCACTTTCGGTCCATTAATTCTTGATTGGCGACATATTTTTAAGAATCTAACCCATAAATTTCACCTTAAATGCTTGCCGCCCACTCCATTTGGTCTCAAACCAAGCATCACATCGTGAATAGTGACTGCAAAGGTCACTTTCCAGCCGACCCGCCTGACAGCGCAACTACCCTCGCGCTGTTGTCAACCCTGTGACACTTCGCTACTATGCATAGTTCTGACATCGTGCAGTCCCTGAGCAGAGTAGTTTATAGTCCCGCACCTCCTTTCAGTGACCTGGAGCACTAAGGCTGTGCTTCTGTCAGCTAGTCAGGTGGTTGGGCCACTTGTGTATGGCTTTAAATGACTGCCATTCACTTTTCTTGGGAAGGGCTCTCCATTTAACTTCACCAACTGTACCACGCCTCCATTTGTAATCTCCTTAATAATATACGGCCCTAACCAATGAATTCTAAATTTCCTTGGGAATTTATCAAACTTACTATCATACAACAACACCAAATCATTTACCTTGAATGTGCACAGCCTAATATGTTGATTGTGCCAAGCCCTTTCGCGCTACTTTTGGACATGTTGCTGGAATCCAGTAAAAAATTGTTCTTCTTTGAGCTCTTCTAGCTGCACGACCCTCTCCTCCAGGGCTCCACAATCCATCATACCTGTAAGTGCTGTTATGCATAGACTAGGCACGATGTATTCCATAGGTATTATGGCTTCCACACCATAGACAATCTTAAAAGGCATCTATCCCATCAACTTTTTTCATGTCGTCCAATAAGCCCATAACACTACAGGTATGCGTAGGTCCCAATCACTTCGCTGCGCGTTGCATCCCTTGGTTAGCACATTGCATACCTTGTTGAACGCTTCTATGTGTAGAATCTTTTGTGCAATTGCTCTTCCAGCATAATGTCTTCCTAAAATTAAGAGCCATCTGCAAGGTCACCCCCCCAACACATGCTTATTGACCATGTATTTTAGCGTGAAGTTCATATGCATCTGCACAGATTTTGGCTCTTCTCCATATTCCTGCGTCCACTTGGTCAGATGTGCGCGCAGATCATCTTGTTCATCATACTTGTCTTCCAATTGCATCTCAGGCTTCCCAAAGTGCACTCTCATCCTTCTCCTACATTCGCAGCAATCATCAAAGATTCTTTTGTGTGTACCCCACCATCTCACGGGTGTAGTGCGCAGTACCCAGTCCAAGGCCTGGAAGCATTGCTTTTCTGGCACCTCCCTTTCAAATGCATCCAAGAAGCTATCTACCTTATTTAGACCATCATGGGTAAGCATATCTCTTACTTTTGTCGACACATAGTGTAGCGACCTTGTCATCATATTGAAGTTCAGCATAGTTACTTTGTGAAACCGATTCTGCCATCGTTCTACTTCTTTGTCGGAATTCGAAGTGTGGGAACTCTCGTGCTCCCATGTAATCCACCCATCCATGGTGGGTGTTAAGGGAGAATGTCCCCTAGGGTCTTGGGTTAATACCCTACCAGAGCAGGGGGTTATCTATAAAGAAAAATAAGCATTCCACACAACCATGATGCTAATATAAACAAACTACACAAAGAGAGGTGCACTTGGGGGTCCTTCATTTGGGAAGATACAACTAGGGTCCAAACCCTCTTGGAGTTACTTTTGCTCCACCTGCAAAACAATCAATTCAAGAAAGCACAGTAGTATATGGACTAAACATCATAAAGAAATCAACTTCATATCATATTGAAAGTTAGTTATGTAATTGAAATAATCATTCATTTGTAAATCATCACATTGATATCATAAACATGAAGAAGATTCATATCAAGAACAAGACAAGTGTTTCTTTTATTATAGATAACTAAAGTACAGAAAGGAACGTTTTCACCTGAGTCTTCCTTTTGCAGGCTCCAAGCGGAACCGTCCTCCGGATTCGTCCAATCTCAAGCCTTCAATAAGCTCCTTCCATAACTCACTCAAGGATATCTCAACAAATGGAAAGACATCATAACTCAAGGAAACAAGGGTTTCCTGTAATAGGGGAAGTGCTGGAAGCACAGGGATCTTCAAACTTGATATGGGATAATCTCAACAGAGTGATTTTTCTCTCTATTCTCTCCTCATTTAGGCCTTCCCATTGAAGCCTTTTTATACTTCTTCCAAAGTATTTTTTTAGTTTGGAATTCATTGGGAACAGTTGGGCCACGGGCATTAATAGGTAACTAGTAGGTAAAACCAGCGATCTCCACCCAAAATTAAGGAGATTTAATTTTTCTAAGTGTTTTAAGACATATACGGGGGTTGAGTATAGACAGACCCGCGTACACACGCATTTAGCTCAGGGCAATGTTGCGTATAGGGAGTAAAACATTGTTTTTTAAATATTTGGACGAGGTCTGGAAGGAGGGGTTGCCCTAGGCCATGAGTGCAGCAACACAAACATCAAGAGTGAGATTTGGAGCTATAATAGCGGGATTCACCCAGGCTTGGTCTCGCGCTGTTGTCTTGTATATGCAGTCTAGATCATCATCACTTTCATAGTCGCGGACCGGCTCTGTATAGTGCGATCCTTAGGCAGGGTCCAGTGGTATAATTACGCATAGTGACTTCCTTTCAAAGATCATTTTTCACTTTTTTCAGATTGATTACCCCATTCATGTCAGTGGCCCAATCAATTCCCAGGACCGGGGGGTAGGGATTACTATCATCAACAATCTCTATCACTTAGAAATCAGCGAGCGTGCTCGCTTCCTCAATATCCAAAGTTATTCCCTACAATCACCCCATGTGTATTATTTTCTGTTGGTTCACCATTCTTAGCTGAATTAGATATCATTGTAGCGTAGGTCTTCCCATTTGCTCCCATGTCTATTTCGATAGAATATTCGCATTCAATCCCAAATCTAGGATGACTTGATCCATCTCATATTCCTTGATCTACACAGTTAGCCTCATTTCTCATCCCGTCCTTGTCTTATGCTTTCCAATCTTCTGGACTACGTGCGGTTCTCATGGCGTAGTCCCAATGCATTTTTTGATGAGTTCCTGTAACCCTTTCACAGCCTTACTATCGCACAGTAACTTCATACAAGTTTCCAGGAATGTTGTGAGCATATATGGGTCCATTTCTGGCTCTGGTTTATCTTTGCTTCCTAAAGTGGAGGCATCAACGAAGCTCTTCTTACCTTCCATGAAGGTTTCCCTAGTGTGCTCCAAATCAAACTCTGCTTCTTTCGCCGAAGCTTTGTGAACCCAAATACTATCTTCTGGCTGTTTTCCTTTGTCATCTCCCATCATGATTCCACTTCGAAGCACAATGTTCACATTCAAATCTTCCTTGCACGACTCAGACCTCATCATTTGCAGGTTCTGAGTCGGGGGAGGCGGTAGCGCTCCTTTGTCGCATATCCTAGCTATCAGCATAGGACAATCTTCCGTCTCATGATCAAATAACGTGCAATACAAACATGATAGGTGTGTTGGATTCGTGCAATTGCGGGCATAATGTCCTGGCCCTCCAAAATTGTAGCAAATCAATTGTCTGCGACCTCTACCAGGTCCTCCTCTGCCTTGGCCCCGTCCATGCCCCTGAAATCCTGTTTGTGCCATTCCTGCATTCTAGTCAAGGGGCCACGTTTCAGATTGAACTCGGTAGGTGGGAGTTCTATCCATCATCAACTCATAGCTTCTGTAAGTGCACTCGTCATGTCCCACCGACCTACAAAAGTTGCAGAACAATTGTTGTGAATTTTGCGTATACTTCTGTAACAAGTGACAATTGTCTGTGCCATGTTTTCCAGCTATTTGATAGATAACGCACCACAAAGCAGGCACTGCTCTAGGTCCTGCTTGAGCCTTCAACCTTAAAGGCATCAGTCATCCTCCTGCGAGGTAATTTGTAAAAATTGGGCAATGGTCTTTGTCATGACCCTGACTCTTGCATTTCACACACCACACTTCTTCGCACACTTCTGGTCGAACCATCCTGTCCTGTTTCAAACTATACATCTCAAGGCACAAATTATTCAGCTGCACGTGGATTTGCTGAACTCCCAAATTAGGATCCTGCATCGAGGTCTCATGTAGCCTCATAGAAATCTCTAAGGCCTCTGCCCGAGTCATTATCTTCTGCTGCGATAGCGCACTCCTTAAATGTGGTAGTAGCGAAGTTACAAACCATTTGCGATGTTGTCCATCCGTCAGATTCATATTGGCTTCGCGAATCATACATTTCAGCCTCTGATCTAGCTCCCAAGGAGTCTCGCTTGGTAGCATCATAATATCTTTAAATCCAATGACCGACTGCGCTTCAGATTTAGGCCTGCTAAATTCTCTATTTAGCGTTGCTTGGATATTCACGACTCTCGCATACTCTAGAAACCTGTTTCTCAATCATGAGCTTCTTCTCAATTGTCTCAATTACAAAATTATTATTATATCATAATTATAAAATTTCGATAAAATATTATGAGAAATAACTCAATTAAATTATTCCACCCTTTTAACATGGAATAAATTCCACATAATTAAAAGAATAGGTGAAAGGGGATGCATTCTAGCCAACAACTGAGGTAAGTTGAACTTGGGTCTCTCTTACTATAATGGAGTGGGAAATAGGGTTATAATAGATGCCCCCTAGTGCATGAGTTAAGAAGATAAACTAATGGCTAAAATGCATTACAAAAAAACTCAAAGCTCAAAATGGGAGGAAGGGGTCAAGACTGCAAAGCTAGATAAGAGGAACTCAAGTGCTGAAGTCTCAACTCTGCTAATAACATCTCCGAGGTGGGCATACCCATTTCTCAGTCACAAATAGAAACTGAACATGGTTGCCAAACAACACTACAGATCCATGACATGAAATTCTAAGACATGGCCATGAATAATACAAAATGGATCCATGTGACCAATAAAAAAATATCATAGCCACCAACAAATACAATGTGGATCTATGTCATAATATACATTAGTAGGAATATGGACACATAAGACATGAGGTGTCCCAAAGTAGTCTTGAAAGTACATAAATGATACATAACTCTAATGTAGCCTAAGAAGGGATAGTGAGATGTCCCTAACCTAGGGTCTTCAACACAACCCTGATGGTACGAATCTATAACATGCGAATAGATGTACTGATGTAAATCATGGTAGAAACCGTATGATTACCAGTCAATGACGAGTACCATTAAAAAATGGGAGGGGACCCACTAATGATGAAAATGGACCCTAAGTTACTTAGAATAGCCCACCAAGTGTGAATGGACGAGTTGATTCTAAAAACCATGAACTCGACCAATCCAGAGTCAATGAGGAAAACCCACTATCTATTGTGAGGAAGCCTACCACTGAGGACTGCTAGCTCCAAGGTACTACTAGTTCTTAGATCAAATTCTTAGATAATGAGTTGAAGTCGACAAGAGAAGATATATTGAAGGAGGGCCTTAATGTATCCCCCACAAATTGACATGGAATAGGTTGAGATATTATGTGAATGGATGAATTCAAGATATGATGAAGTACAACTGACAGAGGGATGGATGAGACAAAAAGGTCAACAAGGACTATAAATGGCCAACACAATTTGAGACTTCCCTTGAAAACATAATGACACAACACAAAAGTGACTTAGTAGCATGATTAATGAGCACCACATGACATTATGCAACAACACAAGAGGCATTAAAGCACATTCCATAGTGATTGGAAGAGTAACTAGTTGGAGGAGTAAATAGACTCCTATGTATGGTATGACTCCTAGGAAAGCTAAAACCCAACTATGAGGTAGTGATGTAGATAGGTACCATGTTCAAGGGTGACACAACTGATGCTGCCATTTTTATTACTAACAAAAATAAATGTTCCCCTTCCCTTTTTCTCTTTTTAGTCTCCTTCATGGTTTAATGAGCACAAGAGAGAAGACAAGTATGTTCAATAGGGTCTATTTTTGTAAATTTAACAAGGCTAGAAATGAGATAAAATTACATTCATTCCCCTCTCACGGTTTAATGAGATTGAGAATTGAAAAGATATTTCTCGTTGACTTTCAATTTAATTAGCGAGCAAGAAAATACAGAAACAACTCTACATTTTCATATAAGTTTTACGAGAATGAAAATATGGGCAGAAGAAGCTCAAGATTTTCATAAGTTTAATGAGTCATGAAAAGAAAACCAAAATGAACTTGAAGTTTTAATTTTTTAATGAGGATGAAAACAAAGCTAAAAGGAGCTTAGTGGCTTTCAGGGTTTAATTATCATAAGAAGGGCATAAAGCAATATTTTCCTAGAGGAATGAGTGGCATAAGGGGTAGAAACTAGTTATGATATGATGAAACCACTCAAAGCATAAAGAGGAAGAGATACTGAAAAGTAATACCACTCATCACATTGAGTCCTCCAAGAAAGGGCAAAACACGAAGTGAAATAAAATGGTAGGGCAAGTAGAGGATGACAAAGATGGTGAAACAAAACCAAGGTTCATCATGCAAAAGTAAGCTAATAAATGTGGCAATCATGAGGGATAAAGTGTGGAATTCTCTTGGGGTAAGGAAACAAAGTGATGAAGAAGAGTAGAATGAGGCTTAGATTCTAAGTCATGGTGGTTCAAAAGGAGGAATTCCGAAAGAGAGTAAATGAGACACTGCATGGAAACCAATGCAAAAAACATGTGCTAAAATAAGACATCCATGTATAGGTAAGATCTATTGCCAAGCTACGACATGCATAAGAGAGATGGGCTAATGTCGCAACTTGACAGGGTCAGACCTAAGGCACAATGAATGTGGTAATGACAGCCAATAATGCAATGGAGATGGTGATATGTGACCTACCCCTATATGCTAGGTTGAAGAGAAACACACTTAAGGTCCAATGGATGTTGCATTAAAAAACGTCACCCTATCTTGTAAAAACCATCCATAAAGAATAGACCCATGTTTAAATCACATAATGAAATAAATAAAAACATGGATTAGGTAAAAACATGACCATATTTTTTAATTTTTTAATTTTTTTTGGACTTTTAAGCATACATGATGTATGGGAAAAGTGCTCTCAGAACACACCAAACAAAAAAGAGACCAAAACATTACAGACATTCCTATTTACAATGCACAATTGAAACTCAGTCTAATAGGTCACGTCAAAGTGTGCCCATTGTAGAGAATAGGCAAAGGATTCACATACATGAACTCATGGAGGAGTGGAGGTACCATATGGTGCACCATGATCGGGCCATTCCATAAAGAGTGGAACTGCTTGATTCCTACAGGTTGATGATGTTAAGGAAAACTTAGAACCAAAAAATTATTAGGAATGACTTGAGGACATATAAGATGAGTGGTATCGTGAGCTAGTGAAACTCCTTGACAAGGACTATCAATATGTAAAGGAGGTATAAGGAAATCATCCACAATAAGGTATGAGTTGGAAAATCATTGACAAGTTCAACATTAGAAACCCAAGGCCTGACTCATTCCAAGGGTGGGACTTCCAAGGAGGGTCAAGGAGATTCCCCTTGGGTAGATTCAAGATTTTGTTTGCTAATCTCTACCTTTTCCAATTTGAGGAGTCTAGAGGCATTAAGAGGCATAATCTCCGTAGGATGATCAATAAATGAATCTGTGACCTCCAAGATGAATTGTAGAGAGGAAGACTCGTCGTCAAGGGAGTTATGTGGAAGAGGTGGAGTGATGCCCCATGTGGGCAAAGGATCCTGGTCATATTCCTTATTGGTTGGATTTTATTACCAACATTAGGAAGTATTAATGGGACTGTTGAGGATGAAATATCTTCCACTAAAGGTGGCATATGCTCACCATGAAGATCTACGTATATAGAAGAAGACACCACCAAAGGGTTAGGTGACACATGGGGTCCACAAGTGGCAAAATAGATCATATGCATGGGAGAAATGGTAGAATAAGAAGGAACATTAGGAGAGGGTAAAGGAAAGTCTTCATCAAAGATGAATTTTTGAACAATCCCACCCTAACAATCTCATATATGCCAGGGTTATATCCATTGAATGTCATAGTACTTCCTACAACAGTAGACTTGGTTGAAGGTATACAATAATCGAGATGATCGGTCTTGATGATATTGCCTTCATGGGGAAATCAAAGCACATGAAGCATCGAAGACACAAAAACACACATGGACTAAAACCAACTACGAACAAGGAGAAAATTATAACCTAAGGGATGATCTACAAATTCAACATCGATGTAGGCATTCTTCCCCCCTAGCTCGATGGAAAACTTTGGAAGAACCCCCTGAGGCATAAAATGGTGTCTGTCAAAGGCTTCTAAAGTGGTACTAGAATTAGTGAGTGTTGGAGACCCAAGAGATTTCTAGTATGATGCTAATATAACACAAGTGGAAGACCCTTCATACACCAAAGCATGGTATATATCATGATTAAAGACACACACTGAGATAAGAAAGGTGTTTTGATGGGAAAGTCTATAATGAGGAGCATCAACATTGAAAGTGATCAGACTAGACTCCGAGGGATCCACCCATCTGATGACAGTTAACAAGGCTTTGCATTGTTGAGGGAAACTTTGCAAAACCTCTAGGGTAGACATGACACATGGTGCTTGGGTAAGGTATTCAATAATAATATAGTGTTGGAAAGCCCACGCATTATTTTGTGTGTTAAATTCCATACTACACCCTTACGTGGGTGATATATTAGTTCTATAAGCTTACCTAACGTGAAAGGTCCATGAGGATTAGTAGGGGTGGTTGAGTCCTTAAAATCATAACTTTATTTAGGAGGGTCATAGGATTTCACTCATGTAGTCACATTATTATCTTCTTGACACATAAGAACCAATGCATTAGTTCCAACAAGATGAAATTGTGGCCCCACATTGCACCCTTATGAAGGTTGAGGAAACTGTGAAACCATTTGCTGTTTTGCTTGGGAGAGGAACAGGTAAGTTAATATGGCTGGTTGCTGAGTAGCTACCGGTGATGTAAGGAGACGATGGAATTCACCCACATGCGCAAACTCATGAGTTAAATTCTCGCCTTGACAGATATTGCAGGGGGAATTAATATTATGATGTTGTTCACTCACACTCCCACCCTGAGTGGGTTGGTTTTGTTGATTCTCTTGAGCATGCTTGTTCTTCTTCTTATTCTTTTTTTCTACTAGGTTGATAAGTATTCTTAGGCGATGTGGACTTCAACATAAGAACCTCGATGGATTGGTAAGAAGAAGAGGGTGCTTGTTGAGAGTTAGGGGCACTTGCTGGGGCTTGAGAAACAACCATCATTTTCCCTAGCTAAGAAGCTAACTAACTCATGGTATCGTAGGAAATGGAACTAATCACTCCATTAGTGTGTGGTCCTTGCTTGGGTCGTTGTGGGTTTTTTGAAGGGATATCAACATTAGGAAGAATATTGTATAATGTTCCTGATTGGGAGTAAATCAGATCAAGGTGCAAAGCATGTAATATGGCTTGGTCCTTAGTAACTTCCCTAATCATAGTGATGTCCCTAAAAATATATGGGTGAAGGGATTGGGTGAACTAATATCTAAGAACATCATCAAGGAGTCTAGTTCATACTAACCTCTTACGTCTTAGCCACTCATGGATATGCTCAAAGATATGGGTGGCATAATCTTGTTTATAGTGTAATAAGAGGCCAGTCTCAAGATCTTGCCTCATAGGTAGCTATAAATGGTTTAGGAAAGTTAGAGCCACGGAAGAAAAGTCACTATAAGATGCATGATCAAGTTCAATATACCATTTGGTGGAATCCCCTGTTAGGGTTTGCAGGAAAGTAACAACTTCACAAAATCATCCACCAAGGAATTAGATGAACACCATATATGAAAAGTGGTGATGTGTGTAGAAGGATTTTCCCGAGGTTTCCCTTCAAACTTAGGAAGGCAACTTGGTTGGCATAGGTGGCTACCTAGGATCATGATGGATGGAGTCATTGGTCAGCTTAACCAAATCAAGTAAGTCAAGAGGTGTGAGAAAATGAATTTTCAATTGACCATATGGATCATAAGGGTTGTATCCATTGTATGGACCTTAAGGTCTTGCCATACCATAGTTAAAGGCAGAAGGATTAGGACCAAGGTTATAGTTCATCCCAAGATGCTGATATCTAGGAAAGAAAATGAGGTATAAGAATTATTCCCCCTATGGAAACTTCCCCCAGAGAAAAATGGACTCCCATAGGCTTGAATGCCCATAGGATTATGCCTAGCATTAGAGAAAGGACCTCCGTGTGCAGAAGCACTGCCATAAGAATGAGAGCTCGTGGGCATAGTGACATTAATGGGGAATGTTCCCCAAGGTATAATATCCCCCAAGAGAAAAATGGACCTCCAATGTAGTTCGTAACTACAAACATATAACTCGACAAAGGTTGAGAAGTACTACCATAAGAAAAGTTTCCCCCAGGTTGACTAGAAGCAACAAATGATTGTCCAACCATGTTACTAGAAGTAAAAATGCCTACACTCATGTTAGGAACCATAGGTTGAGATGAGTTAGGAATGAATATCCCAACCCTCATGGATTTACTAGAGCTTGGCCTTGCTCCAAATGTGAAGCTAGATAAGGGCATCGACATAGACAAAGATGGAAAACTTGATAGGGTCATAGACGTAATAGGAAGAATGCCCCAAGAAGATGTGAGAGGTGTAGAAGGAGGTATGGATCTTGACATGATAAGTAGTGGTAAAAATGACACGGAAACATAAACTACTGACTTAGAAGGTAAAGTGGGACCTGCCCCCTCCATAGAAGAAGACTTTTTTTCACTAGCCATGTAAGGAACACACATGTAATAAGGTTCATTACACTCAAAATGGGCCAGAGTGTTAGTTAAAGGTGGGTTGTAATGTGGCAAAGGAATTTCATCAAGTACCTCAACAATGATATGATATTGCTCCCTAGGACCAAGGTTACCCTTCCCAACCCGAGTATGGCCTAAATTTTTCGATGTCGGAATTAATGTACATCTACTTGGTGGTGGACCCTCTTCTTTTGGAGAAAGGCCTAACAATCTAAGATAATGATGATTACTTCATTCAACCATCACGAATATATGTTTATTATATAGGTAATACAATTAAGACACCCCTATGGCGAAACTATGACTCATACCAAACAACACTCTATAAAAGAAAACCTAAATGTAAGCTCACACAAACCAAAGAGATAGAGAAGGGATCTTCCCATTGTTAGAGCCTGCTTGATCAGGGCATAGGTCGATAGTGAAGATGTGGTTGGGACAATTATAATAGGCACATGCTTAACGACCCTTTTATAGTTGGGTTAGGTACCCTTATTATTCGTGGGGTACCCTGCATGAGGATCAAGTGAGTCTACCTAAAAAATTCCCTAGGTACAGAGAGGACGAACCCCTCCCCATCACCCTATGTAAAAGCTCCTAGAGAAAGGCCACTAAGGTTACTACCAATAACAACACATCCTGGGGGGACAATTGTTAGTCAAATTCACATGCAAGGGCAGGAAATAAATTTCGAAACCCCCTTGAAAGATCCCTAAAATTGAGTTGTAGTCCTCCCAAGTTGTCCCCAAGTGCTACAAAAAAATTCTAATAACACCATTTATAATACATGCAAATCTTGCAATCTGCGCCACCAAGAATAACGAAGCAGGTCATGTCAATCTGCTAGCCTCAGGTGTGACCTTTTAATTTACCCTTATGTTAGAAGGGCTTCCCACAACATATAATTGAAAGTGGATTTACCCTTCCTACCATAAGAATTAAAGGAAATTTTAGCCTAAAAGTGGCCTCCTAAAGAAAAATAATAAAATAATAGGAAAATAATAAAATAAGAGTTATGAATTTTGGAGGGAAAAGAAGTAAACTATTTTTTTAATTGTATTTTTGGCTTATCTCCTTATATGTTGACTCAAATTTCAAGTGTAGACACTCGTTGGATGCATAAATAAATTCCACATCCAACGAGTACCCATTATGCATACTTCTGAGAAGACCCACATTAATAAAAATTGCAAATACATTAAAAAACGTGTTGACCACACTTTTTTAATGTATCTACAATTTTGATCAATGTGGGTCTTCTAAGAAGTATGCATAATGGGTACTTGTTGGATGTGTAATCTAATTCCGCATCCAACGAGTGTCTACACTTGAAATTTGAGTAAACGTCTAAGAAGATAAGCAAAAAATACAATTAAAAAAGTAGTTTTTTTTTTTTTTTATTCCCCCCAAAATATTTACATGTACCTCTTTTTAAATTTAAAGGATTTTGATTAGTTTAAATATTTATGGATTTAAGACATATGTGGTTCATTTTTTGTTGAGTTAATTTTCGGAATGTCCACATTAATAACCAATATTTGTCAACGTTTCAAATCCCAACGGGGATCCATCATCACAACCATTCTAAATGACGATAATAGAAGAGCTTAATAATAGGATAAATAACTACAAGATAATTTGTTTTTAAGGAAGATGTATATCGGCTACTAATAAGTTAAAACTTAAATTTTTTATAATAGTAATTATTATCCATAATTTTCTTTCATAATTTATAATATTTAAAGTTTTTTTTAATAAACATATGATTATTTATTATTAAAACAATAATTATTCTTTATAGCATTTATAAATATTATTATTAGTTTATTAATATTGATTAATACTCTTAATATTATTACTTTTTTATTCTATTTTATTTTTATTTTTTAAATTAATGTTCTTATTTCTTAAAAAATAGAAAATAATTAATTAATTAATATATACTATAATAATTAAACCAACTAATTAATTAATTACTAATTATCATTGTAAATCATTACTAATTGTTTAATTATCATTGTAAATCATTACTAATCATAAGAATAATTATTATTATCATTGTAAATAATTATTATAATGAATTATTAATTATTATTATAAATAATAATAATAATAATAATAATAATAATAATAATAATAATAATATTTATTATTTTATTTTAATTCTTATTTATAATATAAGATTAGAAGGTTAGAGAGGATAATTAAACCAGCTAATTATTATTATATCTATTTTTAAAGAAACTTAATTAATTAATTAATTAATTAATACTATAATAATCAATCAATTAATTAATACTATAATAATCAATTACTAATTATCATTAAAAAATCATTACTAATCATAATAATTATTATTATTATCATTCTAAATAATCATTATATTTAATTATTAATTATTAATAATTATTATAAATAATTAATAATAATAATAATAATAATAATAATAAATAATCATCATATTTAATTATTAATTATTATTATAAACAAATAATTAATAATAATAATAATAATAATTTATTAAGAATAATAATAATAATTATTATATTTTTAATTCTTATTTAGAATATAAGATTAGAAGGTTATAGTTTAAATATTACGTATGTGAAATTTTCACAGGAACTTTTAGGCTAAATTTCCTTTAATGATGCTAAGTTTGTTTTATGGTCTTGAAGCAATTAACCTCACATTCCTATTCCAAGACCCTAGCCTAGATTAATGACGGTGTGCTATCAATGAAAAGAAAAGATGACTCAAATAAATTTTATTATAGTGTTAATTTTAAGAGGTTGTTGTTTACTCAAAAGGGAAATGGCATGAAACTGAGATGGTGTGAATAGACTCTTGTTAAAAACACCCTAATGCAGCTATATGGCAATGCATGATTTACTTTTCAATTCGATGAAAAATAACTAAAAGAGGTTAAATAGTCTTTTTCCTTTTATAGTGAAAACAACATCTTCAAACTCCCAATAAATTTTAATGAAATTCACTAAGTTTAATGAAATCACACCCAAGAAAACAACCCAAAGAAATCACTCACAAAGAGAGGAAAAACACCACCAAGCAAGAACACAAGACACTCGAAAGCTCTAAACTTGGGATTTTACAAAATGGCTCACAAGCAATCAAAAGAAAGCTAATGAAGAGAAAATAGATGATGCAAATCAAGTAGGGTTGTATCTCAATATATAAGAGAAAAAATGATTTACACAGGTAAAAAGGCAAAAACCCTATCTCAAGGAGAAACTAGAAAGGAATGGGAGGAATTTTTTTATTTTATAATATGATAGAAATAATAGATAAAAACACCCAAATAAACCTTTCCAGTCAAGATTTTCACAAACACAATCAACACAAACATAAATCTCCACTAAAAGTAAGAAAAAGCAAGCACAAAAATTCAATAGAAACACCAAAAATGGAAATAGATAAGATCCAATTCAAGACAAAAGGTCTAATGTAGATCTAAAATAGATCTAAACTGATATACTCAACAATAATACAAATCCAAAATAGTAAAGCAATATATCTAGGGAAAGCCCCTCAAAACAAGAAAAAACAAATTTAAGGGAAACACTATGTTATACGTCATTTTGTCACCATTAGGAAAATGCCCACTAATCCAGATCTCTCGCTATCAGATGAAGTGTTCCAAATAAATCCCCTACAATGTTGGAAGAAAATCAATCCCAAAGACAACATGAATCTTTAGTTATGAATAGTACCTGTGCAAACACAATTATGATCATTATGGCTTGCACAATCATGTGCTCTGTTCTCCATTAAAAGGTGCGAAAACCTCTTAATGTAGCTAAAAATAAAAAGCAATTTCTAAAAGATTTGCTTGGGGAATATTTCCCGACCAGGAGGCCTCAAGATCCTACCTACTTGGGCCTCATCCCTTGACTTATGGATCAAACTCCATCTCCTTGTGGAACCCTAATCCCTCTCTTCATGGATCTCATCCCTTGAGAAGAGGATCTCAAACCTCTTCCTCTTGAGCTATACATTCAACGTAGATTAGAGGAAAAAGGAGGACTTTTGAATGTAAACTTATGCTGTAAAATTGAGGTTGGAAGATTGTCACTTAAAGGAAGACTGGAGAATATTGGAAGGAGGTTTGAAACATCAAGGCTAAGGTTGTATTTCTCCTTTTCATTCAATTATAATACAAAAGCGTGTTTCTTTCTCACTATATTTTTCAATGGAGTTGATGTATTGTGTGTTTACTTCCATTTTTACATTGATAATGATATTAGGTACTAGTCTCCTTGATCATTATTATGGGTTTTATTGAGTCATTTATCTATCATATGCCTTTAATACTTGTTATTATGTTTGTAGGTCTGGATTCTGAGTATTGAGGAACTACATCAAACCATAGTGATGATCTTCATTAGGCATTTGTTTTGAAAAGTATGGATTTCATGTTCAAGTACTCTTGCTTATGATTCATAAGGAATGAACATAGGGAAATATTTACTAGTTTGTTTGTTTGTTATTAGATTCAGTCATTGAATGTTGGGAGATCTTGTCTTGTCCGCAAGACGAGAGGATTGTGATTGATCTAGTGGACCATTTTGAGTGTTGTCTTCTCCAGGAAAGAGATCATTCCGTGTTCTCATCATTCATGGTTTTCATTTTTCAATTTAATGGTGTTTTCCTTCTAACTCCCTAAATATGAAAAACATCGAGCTTCACTTTCTATGGGTTGGATAAAAATTTACATTGAAAGAAATTCATGAGTTTTCTTCTTGCCTCTCTTCAAACTCTTAAAATATGAAAATGAGTCCAGTTACCCCTATATTGGACTCGTAAAATTAAACAATATAGGACCCGTCAACCATGATGAGACTGAACCACTCCTTCCTAGGGTTCATAAAAAGTACTCCAAAGGACTCGTTCGAAGGATGAGCTTACATGAAAAATATATGTTATCCTCCTTAAGCTTGCATAAAAATAAAGAGCTACTTTCTAGTAATGGCAGGGGAAAATGGGAAAGAAACAATTATTCTTGTATTTGTGAAAAGGAAGTATGTTTCTCTTGAACATGACACTCCATATATCTAGGTTGGTAAATTCATTTGCCTCTTAGTTGATAATACCTCATAAAGTCTTCAAACCAATTTTTGGTCTTATCTTTGAGCCAAATGCTGGCAATTTGAAATGTCGTGTCACCAATATGTTCAAGAGAAGTCCAACCTTAGTCAAAATCACTTTGCAAATCATAGCCTTTAATTTCATCGACCATCCCTGAGTCAGTCTTGGATTACTCCAAATTTTTTCTTCAAAAATTGACATAAGTTTCGTGTCATAGGCCCTCATGTGACGGATCACTTCCTATTGGCTTCAACTCATTATCTAGGAAGTTGATCTAGTAACCTACATTAATACCTTGGAGCATGCATGCCTCAATGACAGGTTTATCACTTTCGACAACATCGTTTTCATTATTGACCTTTGATCAAATGATTCTATGGGTGTTCGACTTCAAGACATTTATTCACACTTCATAGATTGTACTGGAGTACCTTGAGAACCATTGTAATTTTTGGTGGTTTCTCTCACACCTGTTAATAGTTCACATCATTAGTCGGTAATTAGGTGGTTTCTACCATGTTTAACTGCAAGACATTCACTCGCATGGTTAGACTCGTACTATGGATCGACAGAGATGAAGACCAAGACCTTGGATCTAGTTTCATCCATCCAGGTTGCGTGGAGTTTTTTAAATCTTCATGATTGTAAATATAGATCCATATTTGATGGCTACGTACATACTATGTCTACTATTGACATGGATATTTGTACATTTCCATACTTATTCTTTAAGATACTTATACTCTAAGTATGAGAATACTTGTTGGGACATGGTCCCCTAAGGTCAATTTTGGGGTTAAAAGCCCAAGTTTTGGGGTAGAAAGGCCAAGTTTTTGAATGTAAAGTGTAAAGTCTCTGCAATTTGTGGTCGCAGAGCACATAGATGTAAAGTGTCATAAAGGGTTTTACCCTTCTGATTATGTAAGTTGTGTCGGCTTTAGAATATCTACCCATGATCTGTGGACCATGGGATTGTATAAAAAGGTGAGTCTTAGAAGAGTCTAAGGAAGAAGTAGTAGGATTATGATGAATGTAATGGGTCATTAGCAAAAAGAGCGAAGAGTCTTAGAGTAGAAGAGAGGCTCTGTAGCTATGTGCGCAGAGGCCTAGGGTAGAAGTTTGCAACTGAGTGCGTGGACCCCTGCAACTGAGTGCGCAGGGTAGTTAGAGTCTGTAAGGAGATCTGAAGTACTAATAAAGAAGATTACTCTACAAATATCTATGTTTGATATATTTACTTCTGTTATGAATAAATGCGGTTATGTTATGCTGAATAATTGGTTCATGATTTAATGATATATTGATGTGCAAATCTATATATTTTACATTGTTATCTGAACGCAAGTAATAATATCTATTTACATGAAGAAAATATTAATGCATATTGAAGTTATCAGATACTTAAGTTGATCTGGGTAAATACGGAAGTAAGAGTAATTATAGAGGCGCGTGGTTGAATCACCTGTTTAGGGTCTGCGAAAGGCAGTCGTAGAAATTCGTGAAGGTCTGGAGGCCGATTAAGAGAAGTATATCGACAAGCCCTAAAAGGCTTATCGATTTGTGCAAGGGTAGAATTAAGGCCTAAAATGACAACACTACCATCTCTGGGTGTGGAAACTTGGTTCCAACATCCCCCCATACTGCTTCGAGTGAGACTTCAATCCGCGCTCTACAGATTGATGCCGAAAGGGCCAGTAGTGTAGGGATTTGTTTTGCTAAATTAACGTTGAACCTGGGTCAGGGCCCCCTAAGCTAACAAATGGTTCCATTGCTGGGAAAAGGATTTGCATAAAGAGATGTGTGATGTCGCATCACTGGAATCCGACTAAAAAAGAAATTGAAGACTGGTTGGATAGAAAGATCAACGAATTCACAGCACAAGAAAACAAAAATCCATGGTTGATGAAAGAACAGTGGTTGGATAGATAGTTGTACATAGAGATACACAAAATCTTCTTCAGTTCCTTCCCGATTGAGTTATAAGAGTGGATCGCTAAATTGGAAGATGACCAAGGAAGGTAGAGGCTTGACGGTATGATAGTGTGGACCCCAGAGTTAGTGCGGAGATTGGAAGCCTTTGAAGATAAGATCACACGCGTTGTCGATCACTGGCTTGATCATATCATAGGAGGATTCGTGACAAAGTTCACGACCGATAAAGCGGTCAATTACAACGAAGCAAAGCGCCACTTCTTCAAGGGACTATGAGGTAAGTATTTAAGGTCTTTAAATACTTGGATTAAGATGCTCTTGTGTGAAAAGCAGGTTATGTAATTACCTTGATGTTTGGAGCTGGTAAAGTGGATTCGTGGGGTGGAAAAGGCAGGATTGCTGAATTTTCTATGGGTGCCGCATTACCACCACGCTCCCATAAATTTGATAGTTATCAAATAGTTGTTGTGCCTGGTGCATGATGGGTGCTTGTGGTTGGGAGAGACGATCCCTATAACTAACATGTAGATCCATAGGATCACCCTATTACCCCATTCAGGGCTAAATCCAGCCAAGGAATTTGGCGGAAATACAGGTGAGTGTGACCTCACTGAAAGGATGAAGGAAAAGTTAAAGCTTGTTAAGAAGTCGCGAAGATATTCAATTTCGAGTATTACGGATCCCACGGTAAAGGTGGCCACCCAGATCTTGGCTAGCAAGGTGATGAGGAAGTGTCATGCAAATGAGGTACTAACACTAATGGTTTCATTAGTGGCCCAATACGCGGAGGGAGTACAATTCAATTGGGCGCGCAACATGTGCAATGAAATTCCTCATGAACTGAAGGGAGGCATAAGACCATAACAAAACATTCCACTACTCATGGATGTTGTTTTTGATTGTGTTGGTTGCATGGGAATTGCTGGAGGATAGCCAGTTTCCTCCAATGGCAAAAGATTTGCCAGAAGTAGCGAAGTTTGCTTCTCTATGGGCCACGAAGGAAGCTGGGCGGGTTCGGGAGAGTAAAATATTTTGGGTGCTGATGGAGTCAAGCATCTGTGTAGCCATCAACCGCAAGCCACAATTGTCACCAACTGTTTTTGAGCAGTTGTCAGGATACGCGGAGTTCAAAGAAGACTTCCACTGTATCTCCATCTGGGCATGCAAGGACCCAGAATAGAAGTGGTATGATCTACCATACCTCACGACGGATGATGCCATAGTAGCAGTCCTCGATCATTGGCCAGCCAAGTGGCACACAACATCAGATTTGTCCGCTGGGTCTAGTAAGTCCACGGGAAAGCAGAAGAAGGAAGAGGCCCGGTCGAAAATTTAGCAGTTGGCTGAAAAGAGAAAGAAGGAGGCTGAGGAGAAGGCACGCGTAGAAGCGGAGTGTGCTACCAAGGAATGGGAGGAAGAATGCAGCTCTGATAGGAGTCAGAAATCCCCTTCACCATAGACAGAAGAAGAAGAGCAATCAGAGCAGGGTGGTGTAGATCTGGAAAGCACTCCTTTCCGGCTTAAGTGGAATAGGGAGTAGGAGAAGGAAGGGCCATGCAAAAATACCAAGGCCACTAAGTCGTCCATAGACTCGATCACCTTAAAAGGCGACTTGGATGACAATAGGGATAAGGTCAGGGATATTGATGAGCCTCATCATTGGGTAATTATATGGGCCTTAATTCACCTCCTAGCTTAGTCAAACCAACTTTTCTCATAACTTATTAGCTGTTTTTGATTATATTTTGTTTATGAGGTGAGTTAAAGTTGGATATTATGCTTAGTGGACTAATATTCATTGAATGCAGGATTAAAGGAGAAAATCAAGGAATTTTGGCAAAGACTAAGGTCAAAACTCGAATGGGACAAGGGAGAGGGATTGTAGGAGGTAAATCCTCCTCATTTACACTACTCCTCCATTCGAATATTCCTCCATTCATCACACCAGCTCGGAGTGCAAACAACCAAATCATGAGGATTAGAAGGCAACCAAGAAAGTGAGAGACAAAGCACCAGTTTATCTTGAGTTTGGGAGCCGAGCCTCCCTAATTTTAAGGAAGTCGTTGGGGAATTCATTTGTATAAGTAGAGAGGCCTAGGACCTCAGTAGGATTCATATTTTTATTGTAAAACTCTAAGCTATTTTCTTGCTGCAATACTTGTGAAAGTTCTATTGATGTAATTTGCTATTTTGGTAATAAGAATGAGTTTTGTTTTGAGCCAGCACTGAGATAATCAGAGGGCTGAAGCTCTTGGGTTAGGGCCCAACCCTAGTAGCCAAAGATCCTCTTTATTGTACATGTATGTTTAGTATAGATTCATAGCTTCAGTGTTAATTTTCTTTTTAGATGCATTTCCATTACAAGTAGTGTAGATTAGATTGGTGGTTTATTAGTTTGCTTCCATTTGTGCCTTAATTCAAGTAGCAGGTTAGCAGGGACAAAAAGGATCACCATAAGGTTTTCAGCAGGTGTCTCAGCCTCACTTCCTCCCTCTGGGATCTTGACTTGAGGAAGGGACCCTTAAGCAACCCCAAAAACACAGATTTCTAGTTCTTTTACGAGCTTTGGAGTTTGTTGTCATTAAATTAGTGCTTGGTCAGTTTTGCAAAGTAGATTTCCATTGTCACCTTTTCCATATTCATTTCTTCAGTAGATCTCATCCATGCTTTCATTCCTTTCAGCAACTCTCCTAATGCATAGTGTAGACAATTAATTCATTAATTCTACTTTTCTAGTTTATGAAAATGTATCTTGTTTGCATATATTTTTGGAAGACACACATGTTTTATGTAGATCAGGTGCTTCAGGAGGAGACTAAGACTTCATATCCAACAACCAATTTCCACTCCATCAACCATAGCTATCCCTTGTTTTCAACATTACCTTCACTAGTTTTTCATCATTTTTCATATAAATCCTTCCAAGCACATTAAGTGAATCCAGCCATCTACTATCTTGGATATTGACTTCTGACTGATCCTAGACCTTCTCCCACTCCATTCCAGCCATCACACACCTTTCCTAGGCCTCCCATCACCTCCAACACCTTGCATTCTTCTCTCGGTTGTATCCTGTAGGTTCACTGTAATTCCTACAGGATCATCCTGTAGGTTTCTAGTACATCCTGTAGGTTTTCCTAAAATGGTCTATTTTAAGGCTGAATTGATGGAAAACCTTTAGGAAGTCACCAAAAGCCTCCCAAGGGTCTTCCACACCATCCACCAATCTCATAACCATTTTAGCCATCCTTAAACATCCTTAATTCACCTGCCCAATCCACAGAAGCAATTAGGTTGCATACTTGATTTTGCATAAAAAGACAAAAAAAAGCAAAAACATGTTTAGTTCAGTCTCTTTACTTGCACATTAGTGATGCTTGATGCTTCTTACTTCTATGACTTAGATAGTAGCATTTTTTTCATGTTGATTCAACATTTCTGCCAAGCACAGTTACTTAGTGGTTAATTAGGAAATGGTGTGTTTTAGCATTACATGTTGACGTTCTCCATTATTGTAGTAGAGTAACTCTATCTTAGAGTAGATTTACCTTTCTTCCATCAAATAATCAAGCTTCTTCTGACTCCATAGAAGTCTAGCTTGGAACCCCAGTGGTCTCTCGCCAGCTGAACAATGACAATAGGTAGAACCATCACTTTTACTTGTGTATACAACACTGTCACCTCCAATTTTGTATGAACCCCGGGTTAATAAAGTAAAGCTGGTAGCCCAGGAGTTGCAACATCCTTGCTGCAATACTGGTGCTCATCGCTTTTTGACACTATTGTCAGGGAGGTGTTTGAGTAAAATGTGATTACTGGTTTCTTTTCTTCTATTTTCTGTCTTCAATACTCTGCCATTAGTTTATTTCCGCAAAAGTAATCTAGTTGTTTCCTTTCTTTCGTTTTGCATTTTCTTCTTTCCTTTCCATTTCGCAAGCAAGATTTCAATTTAGCAAGTAGATTTTTCATTATGTTAGTAATTTTCATTCAATTAGCAATTTCAATTCTGCAAATACTTTCCAAGTTTAAAAAAATACAAAACCAAACCAAAAATATTTCCTTTCATTCCTCGTAGGAGTAGGGACAGCATAGGGAAATTTTTGCCAAATACCCCCACTGCATAAAACATCCAAACTTCCCTCTTCTTCGATGGCTGTGAATTGGAGGAACCCTTAGGTGAGAACCTTGACATATTTGAAGAACCTACAGGGGAAGAAGAAGAATAATAACCTATAGAGGGAATAGAGAGAGAGTTGAGGGTGCCTTCCCCATCAGGGAAATCAATGGGACACTAAGATAAAAAATATAAGCCCCTCTGCCCTACCTCATTTCCATGGCCTGACCACAGAGGACCCTGACACTTTTCTATTTGAGTTTGCTGCTATATGTCGAACCTATGACTATTTAGATGATGAGCAAAAGTTAAAACTATTTCCATCTACCCTCAAGGATGCAAAATTGTGTTGGTTCGTGGGTTTACCAGGAGATAGCATCACAACTTGGGCTCAGATGCAGCAAGCCTTTAACAATAAATGTCGGTCAAAGGATACTAAAGAAGAAATTTTCAGGATGACCATAGGCAATGATGAATCCCTAGAGGATTACGAAGAAAGTTTCCGGCTTAGTTACAAAAGGGCCAGGTGCACACTTGACCCTGAGTCACTAAAGCTGGTCCTGCTTAGGGGAGTAAGGGAAGATCTTCTGTATACCCTACATTTGTTAGCAGGAGGATATATCTACCAATTACCCTATGAGGATATCAATACTGTCTTTAGAAACTAATCTAGGGCTGCTAGGAAAAAGGGTAGGGGTAGTCAACCTATGGTTAGTACATCATCTTCCAACTCATCCATCAAGGGTGAAATTGGAAATAGGATGGAAGATTTCAAAAGTGAGATGCTGCAAACCCTTGCCTTGCAAATGGACACCATGCACATTAAGAGGAAGCAGGAGGAAGCAAAGAGAGCCTTGGCCATTTTTTGTCCTAGATGCACCATGAGGCATCCTAGGAATGAATGTACCTTGAAC